>CM062291.1:43749208-44949208 GCA_031216915.1 Pictodentalium vernedei | reverse complement strand
GCTGGAAGCTCCGTGTACGTTGACTCCCGCACACTTCCTATGCGAACGTCCGGAGTCTGCAGGCCTCGAGTCCCCGGCTACCGACCCAGCGCTGTCGGATAATTCTCGATCCGACACCGTTTCTGTCGGCTGCTGGGATGCTGCGATAAGCTGTGCTATGTGCACAAGAATGTCCGGCGTCGAGACCTGCGGAGGCGCAGTCTATCGCTGCTTCGCCGAGGGCAGCTCCGCATCAGATGGCTCCCGCATACTTTTCCTATGCGAACGTCCGGAGTCCATCGGTCTCGAATCCCTGGCTGCCGGATGGTGTGACCTGGTCGCCGAAGAATCCTTGATCGGCGAAGCTGGTAATATATCGGCGGTCACGCAGCCAAGGTGCGGTCGTGTGCGCTGACGAGAAGAGGAAGCCTTAGCAGTCTCAGCGGACTGCCTATACAACGGAGCGTCCCGAGCGACGGACGTATGCTCCGCTAACGACACATTTGTACCACAACATCTGGGGCCAGATGTTGTTGAACGAGAGAGGGGCCTCTCTCGCTTGCCGTCCGGATGGACCGGAACGAGCTATGAACCGGACTAAAAGGCTTCCTCCGTTCTCCCTCCGATCCGCCGTCACTGGGTGTGCATTAAGTTAATTTTATAGTGCTCGCATCACCCCAAAATTCCTTCTAGACCGCATCGGACGAACCCGGCTGCCGAACCATTCGGTGAATGGACGCTACACCGGGCGAGCTAGCGGACGTCAAAGGCCGTCGAACCTACTAGGGTCCTCTTAGGCAATTGGCGTATTACCTGAGCACTTTTCCGCTAGCCCTTCATTAATTGTGACGACGGAGGCACACTGTTGGAAGACATCACAGATACATCACCCTAATCTTGATCGTCTGAAATAGAAATTGATAAAGTAGAGTGACCCTGCGGGGAAAGGACCGGAGTGTCCAAATCCCCAACAACATACCGTGACATACGCTTCCCATATTGTCATCGAAATCATACGATACAGAACAGGAGTTAATGTGAGTACACTGACCACATATAGAATGATAATAAGGTCAGAGGAAGACTACCTCTTAAAACAATTGATCAATATCCTTTCAATGTGAAAAGAAAACAAGTCCTGGTACTCGCACTAACCCCTGGCAATCAAAATACATAATAATAATATGATCCATTAATATAGAAAAAATAATTGAAATCAAAATATTTTGAAAAAATATTTTTTCAGAATAGCCCAAGTTTCTGAAAAGTAACGTTGAGCCCCAATGGATCCCAAGCCTAAGTGTGGACAAAAATTTTAAAAATATTTTAAACAATTTATTCAACACTTACGAACAATAATAATGTATCTAGTTATGATTAAAATAACATAAAGATATTATTATTTAGAAATCCCCCCCTCACACAGAGGGCTGTTGTAAATGTAAACAATGAGTGTAAAAACACTAAAATAAGACTCCAGGCACCCAGGCCCGAAATCAGTTACCAAAAATACACCATCTGATGTAAAACAGAGACTTCCAGGGAAGAAACTGCAGAACATCAGATGGTAGATGCAGAACACAACGCCTAACCACCCGTAGGTGAAGACATAAACATGGGGAAAGAACAGAATTCATTCTTTTATTCAGCTAAAACTCCCAAGAAATTTTAGTAATAATAATTACAGAAATTATGCCAAAAGCATGGGAGAATAGCAAGGGGGAACTTAAAGGACAGGGAGAGAGGAAAAACACTTGAAAAAACAGTGTAACTAAATAATCAGAATGACAACAAAATGGCTGCTGTCTTGAAAATAGGTAACTTAACATAATTTCATTAAAAAATTTTAAGTTACAGCCCTGATAATATTCTGTCACACATTCTTTTCCTCTCCTCCTTTTCTATCCTCCTTAGAATCACCATTTCACTAATATTTATGTGTCTGGCATCATTTAAACTGAGATTTAAAAGCACAAAGATCAGTCAGATGTTAACTGATGAAGGGCCAAACTTAGAATGATGAATGGCGCCAATTTCGGAACGTCCTTGACACTGCGCATGCGCAGTAGGGGCGAAGTGTGGAGGGCCTTTCAGGACATGTTTTCTTTAGTTTTAGATGCAAATTTTGGGGATTGGGGGGCAAAATTTGTGTTTGGCCCTATATTTTAAGAGTTAGCACCAGCTATGTCTGGGTCATTGGTACAGTATAAAAATATAAGCAATTTGACATTTACAGAATGAGGTCCCCAGCGGGTGAATTTGATGATGCTATCCCATACAGAGGGCCAATTTATCTTCTGGGTACCTCTTTCTGTTTAGTTTTAAGACCCTGATTCAGACTGAGGTTCACAGAGGGTAAATTTAGTGATGCTACCCTGCTGTGCAGGGTAGCATCACTAAATTCACCCTCTGGGGATCTCATTTTGCAGATGAAAGTCTGCTTATTTTCTGGCTTGACTAGCAATGATTTTTACTTAAGGCGTGTCTGCTCTTAATCCTTAACTGGTTAAGAGCTGAAAAGGTTAGGGTTTGCTACCACCAAGAAGGTAGACTTGACAAAGAGTTTTTAGTGCCTATCCATCCATCCATCCAGATTTATTTATTTATTTGTGTTTAAGGTCACATACGTATGCACAATGGCTAATCGTGACTGTGACAGTTTTATGGTGGAGGAAGCCGGAGTACCTGGAGAGAACCACTGAGTATCAACGAGCAACTGTCAGCTCCTCGACATTCTAACTCTGTTCAAGCTCCGCTCAAGCAGGGTTACAGAGGTTGAAGACATGTTCACCATCGACATGCAGTAAGCCTTAATACACTGCGTTATCGTGCCCCCATGTAGGCAATCAGGATAAAAGTGCCTTGCCTAAGGACACAACACAGGTTGTCCTGGACGGGAATCGAACTCGGGACCTCAAGCATATAAGTCCAACAGTCTACCACTGGTTCATCCAGATGGATGGAGGGATGGATGGACAGACCAATAACATAACATGTCCTGCTTTCAATGGGCATATAAAGTAAAAATGACAACACAATTCCACCAATTTGGGAAGTTTTGCAAAACAGCTGGGAGAAACCTTTTTAACCCTTTACCCAACGCAATGGCTAAAACCGGCCAGCGCTATTCTCAAAAATAGCCAATTAATTTTTATTATTTTTTTTTGTCTCAAAAACATAGGTTATGACCCCTCATTGGAATGATCTTGTCAAGCTCGTTCCAACGAGGGGTCAAAACTTATTTTTTGAGACAAAAAATGAAAAAAAATAGTTATTCAAGAATTTTTTTTGCAAGTGTCGTCTGCTTTTCATGTTAGGTAAAGGGTTAAAAGAAGTTTGAAGCATGTCAAGATGTCCTAAGATTAATTTAAATAAAGTGGTAATCCTTTACAATAGCGGGTTTTGTTTTTTTTTGCGAAATTAGGCAATTTTTCCTCGCTTCTTTTTGTATTTTTCCATTTTAAAACACTTTTCCAACAAAAGCGCATACTTTTTTGATGAAAATATTCATATTTTATTAAGAATTACACTATTTTATTACGCCATTGAAAATCAGTCGACTCGAAGTCGCCAATGCGGTTGGCTTGTTCTTTCTCACTGGTCAGGAGTAAGTGGGTGTGCTCGTATGAAAGTGTAATATGCACCCTGGGTGGAATACGGGGGAAATCAGTGAAAGATTCATTCTTAAGGCAAGTGAAAACTAATGAATAACTTTTATATCAATCTAGTGTCTCTAGGGTCAGTAGAAGCTAGGGTTAAGGTACCCTAAATCATTAGGGTCAGTAGTAGCTGGGGCCAGGTTAGGGTATCCTAACCCTGCCCCGCTGCTACTGACCCTATTTTGATGTCGCCTCAAATCTTGTTACACGTACATTGATGCCTCCCTCACTTTAAAGAAGACAAATAGAGGCCGCTGATGCTGAAACGAAATTGAGCTGACGACTCCATGCGAAAACGCTAGTAGCTACACTCAGTGTGTTATTAAAATGCATTTTTTAATAAATTTCTTGCCCCGGAATCAAATATTTTCTATTAATTTGTTGGAAAAGTGTTTTAAAACAGAAAAAGCCCAAAAGAAGCGAGAAAAAATTGCCTAATTTCGCAAAAAACCCAAAACCCGCTATTGTAAAGGATTACCAATAAAGTTGACCAATTTAGATATAGAAGGATCCGAAGACAAGACAGCCACGGGACTGGGTTAATGTTGTGGTTGAAAATGATTGTTTTTTAAATATTATCTCATTTTTGGTTAACTAATTTTTTGTGAACCGACTTTATTTTGCATTGACCGTTTACATTTTCACCTACGCAACAGACGATCGATAATTGTTTAATAAAATTGGAAACGTTTCGAAGCGTAACTAATGACTCGACAGGAAGGGAACTAGCATAAACGGTGCTAGGGAAAACGTTCCGGCTTGTACACCAGCAGTTGAATACAGAAACATTTGTGTCATAGTGACAATTCCGGTAAATACAAGGGTTTAAAGTTTAATGGAGGTGCAATAAAAAATCAAGACTTCATGGAAATTTATTTGTGGATACAGTAAAACCTGTCTTGAGAGACCACTGTTGTAAGAGACCACCTGTCTTGAGAGACCACTGTGGCCACGTACCGATTTGTTTCATTCTATAATGGACCAGTCATGCGAAACTACAAAACTGGCAAAAACTCAGTTTTTCACCTGTTTTGAGAGGCTGGAAAATCAATTTTTGGCAATTTCAGAGTATTAAAATAAAAAAACAGGTTGAGGGTTAGATTTTTTTTGCTGCTCTGAATTTATTAACAATTTGTTTTATTAAAAATTATTGGAGAGTGCCTGTCAGCTCTCTCCAATAATATGTAATAAAAAAAAAATTATACAAACAAAATATTTGTGTTTGATTGAAGAGGAAACATGAGCAAGGAAAAAGATGGCTTTTGTTCTGGTACCCTCATTGTTGTAACTCAGCCAGTTAAGATCAATGCAGTGTGTACAGAAATCAATAGTTCAAAAATGTAACCAGGACATCGGCCCAACAGTGAAGTTTTTCAATTTATGGACTTTTATCTATAATTTTTAAACAATGCCTTTGTACTTGTATTATTAAAACTGAATTAAAATAAAAAAAAAAGTTGAAAAATCAGTTCTTCTCCATTTCTGCAAAATATTCTCTGGTTAATCATTCTCACTGACTAGCAAAAACGTCAAACCTGTAATGAGAGACCACCTGTCTTAAGAGACCACTTTTGCTCGGCAAAATGGGTGGTCTCTCAAGACAGGGTCTACTGTTAATAAAATATACATGTGGTAGTCATGATGCAACATCTTATTTAATTAACATATACCATCTGTTCAATACAACTACAAGAGTTCGAGGGAACTTGTTTTCAGAAAATCCCATATACAGGATTTTCCGAAAACAAGTTCCCGCGAACTCTTGTAGTTGTATTGAACAGTATTTAACCTATAAACTTGTTCAAGGATTATGGCAGCAACACCGGCCACTAGCGCTATTAGTGATATCAGCCTGAGCACAAGAACCAGCGACGACACAGTTATTCTCACATCAGACAGCGAAGAATGGCGCCCAAAAAAGATGGCGCCAGGAGACAAACAAATTACACTTACTCCCATCCGTGAGGAATTTAAGCCTTCATACCGTACCATACCGAATCTTTGCATAAAATAGCTCAAACTAGAACTCCAGAATTGCGTTTACCTTTTAAATTGCCAAAAGTGCGGCAAATAATATGTCGGGAAGATGGAACGTCATTTCCACACCCGAATACGCAAATATCTGGCAGACACTAAGCATTAACAAGACATGCCTGTCTCAATACATTTCAACCAAAATGACCACATATTGTCTATGCACTACCACATCATACAGGTATTATCCTCCGATCCCGAGGGACCAAATGCAACAGAACAGCGTCGCACTCGTGAAATACATTGGATTTTCACTTTAAGAACGCTACAAACACCCGGCCTGAACAGAAAAGACTGCTAAGAAGTGTTTATAATTTAACATATACCATCCACAAAATAAGTCACAATGGGCGCCAACTGCCTGAATCTGGTACCATAGCCAATAAACTGTTATTTTCTTAAGGGAATGTCGGGTAGACAGCCAATCTGGCTACGTCATTCCCTATGGTGTGCCTATTTCTGTAACACAAGATTATGTGAATTGTACTTAAACCATTTTTGCATACCGTGAATAAAGAATTATCTATCTATCTATCTATCTATCTATCTATCTATCTAGCCATCGATTCGCTCTTTCTGGTAATCATGTTATTTCTTTCGTGGTTAGATTTGATACTTGGACACTACCAGAGCACTCCAATATTGTTCAATTCCCCCCAGTCCATTTTCCATCATCTTGGATTGTAAAAAAAGTTCAAGTTCTCTTCATAATTTCATCTATTAGGCCACACAAAGTAGATCTTCTGTTTCTCAGGCATTATTTGTAAAACTGCTTGCGGGCAAGCGTTTTTTTAATTTTATTTTTTATTTCTTTGCCATCAAAAGCTCATGTTTTTGGTTTCATAATCTACGGAACAGCATGGGTGGTGGTGTATTTCGTCCCTTGAGAGCAAAAAGGCTAAAGCATTGCAAAGTCTTCTTGCACTCAAGGGACAAATTTATCAATTATTTTAACTTGAGTAAAATATCTGACATAAACCATTTAATTTTAATTTTTTTCTATGTTTACATTGGTTATAAAAAAAGAGCATGCTGCAGCCAAAAAGACCATGCAGGATGGGACTGAGAAACAGATTTTTAATTTTTTAAGTCAGAATTCATGTGGAAAGCATGGAGAAAAAGTTCCAATTGGAAAAATTATTGGGTCACAATCCCCCCACAACAACCCTTTGTTAAGCTCTCGACATCATGCTGGAAACCTGAAAGAATGTCTCTTTTTTCAAATTTACTGAGTATTGTTAACCCTTTACCCAACGCAGATGATTTCAAAATGTATTATTTTAAATATCACTTTTTCAAAAACTTTCATCAAAAACATACCATGTGACACCTCTTTGGAACGAGCTCGATGAGCTCGTTCCAAAGAGGCGTCACATGTTATGGTTTTGTTGAAGTTTTTTCGAAAAATAATTTTTTTTCAGCTGCTGAATTTGCATATTACAGGGGCGGATGCAGGCGATTCGTTGGGTAAAGAGTTAAGTGAAGAATGGGTGCTCATCATAGAGCAAATAGAATGGCCAGGATCTGATCATCAGGAAAGAAGAATTTTCATTTTATATCAACAGCATCAGGAAATTTACAAGGAACATGAACCACAAACTCCATGGGGTCAATGCAGGCCACAGGATCTGCCAGTGGCCAAGAGGTCCATGTGATTCAATATAGTTGTGCTTGGTAGATGGATTTGAAGGAACCTTTCAATGTTCAGATTCCAAGTCATTCCATTTGCTTACTGATGTTCTCTCAAATAACTCTAATATCTCAATTCTTTCCTGATAACGCAGCTTAATCCTTTACCAAATGCAACGGCCAAAACTGCCCAATGCTATTCACAAAAATCACCATTCAATTTTATTTATTTTTTCATTATTTGTCTCAAAAACAAAGCTTATGACCCCTGATGTGGGCTCATAAGTTATGTTTATGATGTTAAAATCGAAAAAAATTAGTTATTCAAGAATTTTGTTTGCAAGTGTCATCTCCATATTGTGTTAAAGGGTTTACCCTTTAAAAAAAACTAACATGAAAAAAAGACGGCACTTGCATACAAAATTACTGAATAACTAATTTTTTAAATTTTTTGTGTCAGAAACAAAGCTTATGACCCTCACTGGAATGAGCTCAATTCGATCATTCCAATGAGAGATCATAAGCTATGTTTTGGATGCAAAAAAGGAAAAAAATAATGAAAATTCAATGGCAATTTTTATGTATAGTGCTGGTCGGCTTTGGCCGTTCTGTTGGGTAAAGGGTTAAAGCCACCTCTCCAATGGGATAAGCTCAAAAGTTCAGGAAAAGTAAACAAATAAAATGAGAGTGTTTGGGTATAGCACAAGGTAAACCTGACTACTTTGCAGGGAGACAAGATGTCCAATTTCCACTTTGATAGGTTAATATATATTTACTTAAAACTTCTTCCAGAGAATTTTGCAAATCATCTTCCATCTTATGTCCTGTTTCCAATTGAATATTCAGTTCATTTAAATCTGACCTGAAAATGAAAGCTATGCTATCAGACTGTTAAAAAAAACAATGTTTTCACTGAAAAACTTGAACACCATACAAGGTCAAGGTTTGTTTAAGATTCATTTCTTCAAGCATGAGAGTGCCCAACCACCAAATTCAGCTGAAAATTTTATGGACTGTTAAGCAAGAGAAATGAGTGCCCTATGGCCAGGGATCTGGGGGCAGCCTAGTCCCACTTAACTGGTTGAGTGATGGAAGCCCATATGTGGGCTTTACTCTAAAGTACAGGTCCTGCAATTCAGATTCAGAGGCTTCAAACTCTGTGTGTGTCGTTCATATTATCTTTGAATCTGAATTATTTGGCCTGTATGGATTTTCCTTGTTACAATTCATGGAAGAGTGCCTATTGACACTCTCCCATGAATTGCAACAAGGCAAAGATTAACTAGAAAGTGTTTTAGCACACCAAAATGTCTCCCCTTCCTTTCTATTTTATGCACTACAAATGTTATATACATAAAAATATTGACAATCAAACCAGATATGTAAGGTCTAGCTCTAAAGAGAAATAAGTAAATACAATTACTCCCTATTTAAAGTACATAAATTTGACCTTGAGGTCAAGGTCACATGAAGGTCATGATGACATGTGGTCTCATTGTGATACATCCACATGTCAATCAACTAAGTCCTAGGTCAAAAAACAAAAAAGTTCTGATCTGGACAATTATTCCCTGTTTGAAATTTGACCTTGAGGTCAGAGGTCAAGGTCACATGCAGTTCATCAAGGTAGCGGACATGCGGTTTCATGGTGACTCATCCACATGTCCAAAAAAAAAAAATCTGGTCTGGACAATTACTCCCTATTTAAAGTACATAAATTTGACCTTGAGGTCAAGGTCACATGAAGGTCGTGATTACATGTGACATGCAGTCTAATTGCGATACATCCACATGTCAAATATCTAAGTCCTTGGTCAAAAAACAAAAAAGTTCTGGTCTGGATAATTATTCCCTATTTGAAGTACATAAATCTGAATTTAAGGTCAGAGGTCAAGGTCACATGAAGGTAATCGAGGTAGACGACATGCGGTCTCATGGTTACACATCCACATGTCAAATAATCAAGTTCTAGGTCAAAAAACAAAAAAACTCTGGTCTGGACAATTACTCCCTATTTGAAGTACATAAATTTGACCTTGAGGTCAAGGTCACATGAAGGTCACAATGGTATGCAACACACTGGCTCATGGTGATACATCCACGTGCCAAATATCTAAGACCTGGCTCAAAAGACAAACAAGTTTTGGTCCGGACAAAGTTTCCTTGAAAAAAGCACAAATCTGACCTTCAGATCAAAGGTCAAGGTCACATGAAGGTCACAATGGTACGCTACACACCGGCTCATGGTGATACATCCACATGCCAAATATCTAAAGCCTGACTCAAAATACAAAAAAGTTCTGGTCCAGACAGTTTCTCTTAAAAAGCGCATAAATCTGACCTTCAGGTCAAAGGTCAAGGTCGCATGAAGGTCACTATGGTACAATGCACATCGGTTCATGGTGATACATCCACATGCCAAGTATCTAAGGTGTAGGTCAAAAGACAAAAAAGTTATGGCCTTGATAAAGTTTGTGTGATGTTTCCCTTAAAAAACACATAAATCTTACCTTCAGGTCAAAGGTCAAGGTCACATGAAGGTCATTATGGTACACTGCACACCGGCTCATGGTAATACATCCACATGCCAAGTATCTAAGGTGTAGGTCAAAAGACAAGAAAGTTATGGCCCGGACAAAGTTTGTATGAGAAGAAGAAGAAGAAGAAAAGAAGAAGAAGAAGAAGAATATGCACTAAAACAATATGTCTCCCTTCTGGGAAGGGGGGACATAATGAACAAGTTTTGATGACTAAAAGTAATTTAGCTCTTTACCCATTAACCCTTTACCCAACATAACAGCCAAAACCGGCCAGCGCTATTCATAAAATTCACCATTCAATTTTTATTACTTTTTCATTTTTTGTCACAAAAACATCGGTTATGACACCTCTTTGGAACAAGCTCAATGAGCCCGTTCCAATGAGGGCTCATAAGCTATGTTTTTGATGCAAAAAATAAAAAAAAAATAATGCTTTAAGAATTTTATTTGCAAGTGTCGTCTGCTTTTCGTGTTAGGTAAAGGGTTAAAACAAAGGTTAAATGAAGCAATTTCCCGCAATCTAAGTTATTTCCTGGATCCTTTTTCGAGTTGAAATAACCTTAATTTTTTGTTTGATATTTGTTTTATTTCTGTCAGAAATGACATGGTCCTTTCAATATCACACCGAATAGGGCAAATTTTTATCACTGGACACTTCAAGGATACCTCAGGTTGATTCTGGCCCTCTTCATGAATGTGTTTCCATACACTGTGGACACAATATTTTTATAGAAGGGAAGAATTTGTTTGCTATAAAATTACACAGTGGTGTCCCATTCACACTTTCTGGTAACCAGTCAATAAACTCAACATTACCCTTGTGATGATCAACCAAGAAATAAGGAGGAAATACAGAGGAAGTCAGCAAGTTCTTGTACCCGGCAAGGTCTGATAGACCACGAGCGGGAGAGGCCCCCTCTCTAATCTAGCAAAGTCTGGGGTCAGATGTTGTTTTGAGAAACTTGCACAAGCCAGAGCATATGTCCACCCTCCACTTGGGATGCTCTGTTTAGTCTGCAGTCGGGGTCGCAGGGTCGGCTTCAGTCAAGGCTTCCTCCGCTACGTTTCACAAGGCCGAAATGAAGTTTTCTGGTTGGAAACTTGCACGAGATGGAGCATATGTCCGCCCCAGCTCAGGATGCTCCGTCTGGTCTGCAGTCAAGGTCGGCTTCACACGACTGCATCCTAGCTACCCCACTTAGGATATCCAGCCTGTTACATGAAGAAGGAACCACTCTTCGCCCCTGAAGTCGGACCATCCGGTAGCTGGGGAAACGAGGCCTTGATCATCGGAACATTCAGAGAAAGGATCCGTTTCCAACACACCGTCCTAGGAGCAGCATGCGGCTAAGGAACGGAAGACCGCTGCTCCTCAGGCCTCGATGACTCACTTGCTGTCGCAGATTGTGCAGCTGATCGCAGCATCCCAATAAGTGCAGTTGCAGCCTTCCTCAGACTCAGAATCTGAGCTGTCGGACGGTGCTGGGTCGGTCCAGTCGTCTGTTCATGCAGAGGCAATGGAAGGAGATTCACAACTGATTCTCTCGGATGGTGGAAGAGATAAGGAAGAGGATTACCCTTCCCTTTTGAAACAGTACATGGTTTTGATGGCTTTCATCCAATACTACCCTGATTTTGTTCTGCCGAATCAGAATGCTGTGACGACATGAGAGAAACTGCTGGCGTCGTTAGGAGTAGACTTTATCCAGACAAAGGAGGAAGTCCTTTCTTTTCCGGTTCAGTTTATGCAGGTGTGGCAGGCCTTCGGCCATATAGATGAAGCCGTATTTATCCTCTTGAGGTGAGGAAGAAGGCGGTTTCTTATCTTCATCTTCCGTATAACTGTTTTTTGGACCGCATTCATTTAAAAACGGTCGGGGAAGATGTTCAGGGAGTTCTCCTGCGTTTGGATGAGCAGGCCGGGGATCTAGAGGTATTCTTACCTGTATCATTCACTATTCACTCAGACACAATTAAGATGGCAATTTCTTCAAATAGAGCAAATTTGGATGTTATGTCTTACGCAGATCACCTTACAAGAGCTACTGCGCAACGTCACAAGGGAAATCAATTTGAGGATGTTCATACCTCTCTGAGTTCTTTCCAGCACAATTATGTATACCACGTACAACTCCGCCCTAACAGTGGCTAATCTGGAGTTAATCAGACGTGATGCTGCCTTTGCATCTCTCTGAGTCGCTCCGATACTAAGAAAGTGTCTAGTGCTTTGCTTTTGAAGTCGGCGTATCAACGACCCACTTCAGCAGACAAGAGTAAGGAGGGTGTTCCAGACAAAAACCTTCAAAAGGAAACTCCTCACGAGGGTACAGGAAACTCTCTTATAATTACTCTGGAGGTTGTCAGTATAGCGACTCGGGAAAGGGGCGTAGATTTGATCGAGACTATAGGTCAGACGCCCCTAGGCCGACGAGACAAGGTTTTTCATGGGGAGGACGTCGTTCCTCCTCCTGTAAGCCTCACAGGTTATAGTTTAGACCTCTATTGCTGGCCAATTGGCGAAAGGTTATCAAGATCCGCAAAAAAACTGGATAATAATCACGGAAGATCAGTGGGTGAGAAGTGTAGTCCGGACGGCTTACGGCTATCATTCCGAGTAATAACCCCACTAACAAGTTGTCTGCGTTGGACAAATCTTCCTTCAAATTCTTGCATAAGAGAGTTTCTCCTACCAGAGGTATAAGCTCTCTTATCAAAGGAAGCAATACAGGTCGTCGAGAATCAGGATTCTCAAGATTTTTACAGTCACCTGTTCCTCGTTGTCTCGAAGCCAGATGGCTCTTTCTGACCGGTAATAAACTTGAGCTGGATAACAAACTTATGGCTCCAAAAGTTTATTTATGGAAATCATTCAGTCGGTAAAAAATGAGCGTTTGAGTGATAGACTATGCGGCAAGCATAGATCTAAGGATGAGTACTTTCATGCCCAGGTACATCCGGTATTCTAAAAGTACCTGCAGATCGCCATACAAGTGAAGGTGTATCAGTTCAGAACAATATGCTTTGGTCTGAATCTGGCCCCCTGGGTGTTTCACTCGAATAATGAACTCGGTAATGTCTTACTTACAAGCTCATTTGACTGCGGTAAAGTTGGCTTACTTGGACGGCCTTCTACCAGGATACAGCAACAGAATTATTCTTCAGAGCGATGTTCAGAGTCTGCTTCTATTACTCCAACGTCTCGGTTTCATCGTAAACGAGAAAAAGTCAGATCTAGCTCTGTACAAGTCATCTATTCACTTGAGATTGAGCTTTGAGACTCCCAACAATCTGGTTTGTCTGCCGTTACCCAGAGCGAAGTTAGTCAGTTATTATGCTCGCTTTTGTCTACACTCAGACGCATTAATAGTGAGAGATTTCATCAACTGTTGGAGATGTGCGGAGCGGCTGTGGATCTCATTCCGATGGGCCGTTTGTGCGCACGTCCCCTCCAGATATTCTTTACTCAGAATTGCAGTGTGATGACGCTTTTGAATCAGTATTGTTTTAACGGACCCAGTAAAACAAGGGTTCAAATTGGGCAGATATTCAGTGGTTAACTCAGGGAGTTCCGCTGCAACTGCCGGATCTGGCTTTCATGATTATGACGGATGTGAGTCGGACAGGTTGGGGCACAACCCTAAGTCCTGCAGACTGGAAGTGTCATGGTCTTTGGGACCCTCAGTTCCAGGAGAAACACATAAACATCAACGAGATGATGTCAATATGGCTAGCACTACAACACTGGGTTAACATAATCATGGACGTCTATGTTCAATTTGGTCGGGCAACTCGACAACAGTAGCGTACATCGGGAACCAGGGCACACCCATTTATTTCTGTTATGCCAACTAACGGAGAAGATTTTCCTATACATCATGAATCATCATGTTCATCTTTCTATCCGTCATATACCGGGTCGTCTGAACGTACTGGCAGAAGGCAGACGCCTGTTGCAATTGGAGTGGACGCTCAACAAGCGAGTATTTTGGCAGATTTGCTACCAGAGGGATCGCCCCATGATAGATCTGTTTGTGACGCACCAGAACAATCTGTTACCGTCATTCGTGCCGCCATGCCCAGACAACTGAGCGTATGCAATAGACGCTCTGCCAATCTCATGGGGATGAATGATAGGATACATGTATCCTCCAATTCTGTTGATTCAGTAGATTATGTTTAAGATCACCCAGTCTCATTGTGAATCCTTCTAGTAGCACCTCTGTTGTCACAGAAAACTTGGATCGGTCTTCTCAAGTGTCTGTTATGGGACGTTCCTGGAAGCTTTTTCCACGAGATGACCTTCTTTATCATTGTAAGTTTTTGTTCTTCATGTCCTTCTCCGCCCACAGTGGCATAATGGAGTCGGTTAGACATGAGGGAACCATTGCGGTTCCTATATTATTTTATGACTAACACAAGAACGATTAAGTAATGCAGGTGAGGAGGGTTTGATATGACTTCAAATCCCCCCACCCCCCAACTGCTAATGTGTTTAGAGGTGAATACCGGGGAAGACAACGAATATTTATATTGTTTTTTGGTACCGCTTTTTACTGATTCCAGAGCGCTCCACGCTTTCTTTTTGAAGATTCCTTCAAAAGAAAAGGTGGGGTGGGGGGGTTTATCTCTCCTCCAGCTTGATAGGTATGTAACTATGAGGGAAGCTGTTTCGTCCATAATTATATCCTGCATACAGCTGGAGTTTTATTGTATATGGCGTATGTTTGTGGGGATATTCGCTCATTCTCATATTTGCCATCCTAATTTGGAGGGCTTAGTCCAGGCTAACCTTAAAATTGGGATCTCGTTACATCCAATTAGCATAGTCTTCATGCTAAGTATATGGAATTACTTGAACTGGGCTCCTTTTTGTATGATATGTCTTCTCTATTACTGTACAGAGAAACATACATGTAATTCCTAATAATTTTAATTTCCTTTCACCTTGGATTACAGGATTGGAACTATGTTGATCTACTAATTCTGAAGTACTAGGCCCTCCACCTCTTTCCGATTCAGCTAGTCTGGGCCATTGGTTTACAGTGCAAACATATTATAAATTTAAAGTAATTTGTATATTTTTATACTTACCAATGGCCCAGACGGAGATGGCCCTCCCATGAGTAGGCACTTATACCTCCCCGCTGAATTATTATGTAGTACTCTCTTCTACAAAGAATGATGTTGGCGCCAATTCCAGTCACTTCCTGATGTCTGTGCATGCATGGAGAGTAAATGTATAGAGGGCCAGATAGGACTTTTAATTTTCGGTTTTGCAAGCAAATTTTGGGGATTGGGCGGTTCAAAATTTGTGTTTGGCCCTTAATAACTTGAGAGTTAAGCACCAGCTAGTCTGGGCCATTGGTAAGTATAAAAATATACAAATTACTTTAAATTTATAATTTTCATTAATTTCTTCATTCATTCATTCAACTGCATTCAAATAACTGTGGAGACTTCCATGACTATGTATGAAAATTGAAAAATTATGGAACACATATGAAGGCAGCAAAATAAAACAGCTTAGTTCAAATATTGAGAAAAATTCAGAAATTTTCTGAAAAAACTAGAGATGGTCTGTTGCCTGCTATACCCCCACCATGGCATAAAACCTGGTATGGGTGACTGAAAGAGGCATTCAAATTTTGGAAGTAAACAAGTTTACACGTGCAACGGACCAACGATGACAAGAGACCGACCGACTGACTGACCGACCAACAGACAAGTTGACTCCTATATACCCCTCTTAACTTCGTTTTGTGAGAGTATAAAATTGAGATTTCCAACAAAATTTGGAAATCTTACAGTTCCATTTGAAAAAATCAATTATTTTGTAACACACAAAATCTCAGACTTTGACAGTTTCAAGCTTCTTTTTTTTTAATCTCTTTATAAATTATTTATTCAGACAAGAGGCCCCACGTGGCCTTAATCGCTCACCTGACAAAGTGACTCTAAGAAGTATTTTAGGTCACCTTCACCATGTCATGCCTCATCAACATTAACTGGTTGAGTGATAGATTTTGTTTGAAGTTCAACATTTGTTACCTAAAATTAGTTTTATTTAAAATCATTGGTGTGTGGCCAATCTCCAATGATTTTTAATAAAGCAAATTTATCTCTGCAGACAAACTGGTTTAGCATGAAGCACAAACAAGGAATGTGAAGAGATAGCCTTGGACATCTCTCCCCAACTGTGGATATCTTCCATGTGCTACATGTACATATTTGCATGCAAGAAAACAAAAATTTTCACAAATTTTCCAAAATATTAGTTTTTTTTATCATCATTGGAACAAGCTCAAACAGCTTATTCCAATAGGGGTATGGGAAGATCAGGTATATTTTTGAGACAGAAATGTGAATATATAAATAATGGTGTTTTTTTGTGAATGATGCTGGAGAATTTTGCGTAAAGATATGGTAAATGGTTTGTTCTAGATACAGAATGATGCAAAAGTATTTAAATTTGATTAGGCAAGTTGTTCCTATAATGCATTTAAAAATTGAAGTAACTGTTTTTTTGCTGCCGAACTTTTAGATGTGTGTGTCTGTGTGTGTGTGTGTGTGTGTGTGTGTGTGTGTGTGTGTGTGTGTGTGGGGGGAGGGGGGGGGGGGGGGGTAAGAGTGTTCTTGCAAACAAAATTCCGGAATAAATGGAAAATTTTATTTTTTGTGTGAAAGACATAGTGCGTGAATGTTGATTGGAACAAGCTTAGAGAGCTCATTTTAATGTGAAGTCATAAAGCTGTGTTTTATGTACGAAATTCTGGAATAACTAAAAAATTGCTTTTTTGACTCGAAAAGCATGGTGTGCGACCTCTCATTGGAATGAGCTCAAAAAAGCTCATTCCAATGGGGTATTTACAAGCGATAAGTACATGTATGTTTAAGAGACAAAAATTAAAATTTGAATAGCGATTTTTGCGAAGAATGCTGACAAGTTTTGGCAGTTATGCTGGTAAAAAGGTAAGATATGCAAAGTGGTTGTTTTTTAGAGGCGACATTTAATTAAGGGGAATTAACCCTTGATTACTGAGGTAACTTCCAAAAGTACTGAAATTTCATGAAGCAATGTGAATAACAGACAACAGTTGCCTAAAAATTTCATGAATAACTAAAATTTTTATTCTTTTGTCTCGAAAACATGGCATATGACCTTTGTTGGAATGAGCTGAATGCGTGTGTTCCAATGAGGGGTCATAAAATTTGAACGGAGATTTGTGTGAATAATGCATTAGTACTGCTAGATTTGGGTAAACGGTTCACCCTGGATACCACCCCTTCTATAGTAGATCTTTTCTGCAAATTTTGTCTAAGATTCTATCAACTTTACAAATAAATACGTTCATGAATCACAATCAGATCCACCCCACAATGTTGCATACCAAATATCAAAAGATTCTGCCTGCTGGATCTGGAGAAGAAGATTTTTTAAGAAATATGCCTGAAATGCACTAAGTTAAAATTTGGGCTCCTATACGGAGCCCAAATATAAACCCAGGGGGCCGATTTGAACAAACTTGAATCAGATCCACCCCACAATGTTGCTTACCAAATATGAAAAGATTCTGAAGCTGGATCTGGAGAAGAAGATTTTTTAAGAAATTTGCCTGAAATGCACTAAGTTCGAATTCGAGCTTCTATAGTGAGCCCAAATATGAAACTAGGAAGCCGATTTGAACAATCTTGAATCAGATCCACCCCACAATGTTGCATACCAAATATCAAAAGATTCTGCCTGCTGGATCTGGAGAAGAAGATTTTTTAATAAATTTGCCCGAAATGCACTAAGTGCGAATTCAGGCTTCTATATTGAGCCCAAATATGAATCCAGGGGGCCGATTTGAACAAACTTGAATCAGATCCACCCCGCAATGTTGCATACCAAATATCAAAAGATTCTGCCTGCTGGATCTGGAGAAGATGATTTTTTAAGAAATTTGCCTGAAATGCACTAAGTTCGAATTCAAGCTTCTATAGTAAGCCCAAATATGAATCTAAGGAGCCGATTTGAACAAATTTGCATCAGATCCATCCCACAATGTTGCATACCAAATATCAAAAGATTCTGCCTGCTGGATCTGGAGAAGAAAATTTTTTAAGAAATTTGCCTGAAATGCACTAAGTTCGAATTCGAGCTTCTATAGTGAGCCCAAATATGAATCTAGGAAGCCGATTTGAACAAAGTTGAATCAGATCCATCCCACAATGTTGCATGCCAAATATCAAAAGATTCTGCCTGCTGGATCTGGAGAAGAAGATTTTTTAATAAATTTGCTTGAAATGCACTAAGTTCAAATTTGGGCTCCTATACTGAGCCCAAATATAAACCCAGGGGGCCGATTTGAACAAACTTGAATCAGATCCACCCCGCAATGTTGCTTACCAAATATGAAAAGATTCTGCCTGCTGGATCTGGAGAAGAAGATTTTTTAAGAAATTTGCATGAAATGCACTAAGTTCAAATTCGAGCTTCTATAGTGAGCCCAAATATGAATCTAGGAAGCCGATTTGAACAAACTTGAATCAGATCCACCCCACAATGTTGCATACCAAATATCAAAAGATTCTGCCTGCTGGATCTGGACAAGAAGATTTTTTAAGAAATTTGCCTAAATGCACTAAGTTCAAAATCGGGCTTCTATACTGAGCCCAAATATGAACCCAGGGGGCCGATTTGAACAAACTTGAATCAGATCCACCCTACAATGTTGCATACCAAATATCAAAAGATTCTGCCTGCTGGATCTGGAGAAGAAGATTTTTTAAGAAATTTGCCTGAAATGCACTAAGTTCGAAATTGGGCTCCTATACTGAGCCCAAATATTAACCCAGGGATCTGATTTGAACAAACTTGAATCAGATCCACCCCACAATGTTGCTTACCAAATATGAAAAGATTCTGCCTGCTGGATCTGGAGAAGAAGATTTTTTAAGAAATTTGCCTGAAATGCACTAAGTTCGAATTTGGGCTTCTATAGTAAGCCCAAATATGAATCCAGGGGGACCGATTTGAACAAACTTGAATCAGATCTACCCCGCAACGATGCACAGCAAATATCAAAAGATTCTGCCTGCTGGATCTGGAGAAGAAGATTTTTGAAGAAATGTGCCTGAAATGCACTAAGTTTGAATTCAAGCTCCTATACTGAGCCCAAATATGAATCTAGGGAGCCGATTTGAACAAACTTGAATCAGATCCACCCTACAATGTTGCATGCCAAATATCAAAAGATTCTGCCTGCTGGATCTGGAGAAGAAGATTTTCAAAGAAATTTGCCTGAAATGCAGTAAGTTCAAATTTGGGCTCCTATACTGAGCCCAAATATAAACGCAGAGGGCCGATTTGAACAAACTTGAATCAGATCCACCCCACAATGTTGCATACCAAATATCAAAAGATTCTGCCTGCTGGATCTGGAGAAGAAGATTTTTTAAGAAATTTGCCTGAAATGCACTAAGTTCGAAATCGGGCTCCTATACTGAGCCCAAATATGAACCCAGGGGGCCGATTTGAACAAACTTGAATCAGATCCACCCTACAATGTTGCATACCAAATATCAAAAGATTCTGCCTGCTGGATCTGGAGAAGAAGATTTTTTAATGTTTTTCCCATTGCCTACAGTGTTAAAAAGTGCTGACTCAGCACTTTTTCAAAGTCCCGAAACTGTACCCTATGATAAAACCGATGGCAATTTTTTTTTACCAATCCTTTCTGTTGGTCCTAAGGAAGCTGCACACCAAATAAAAATTCTCAGTGCCGTGCAGTTTTGGAGATATGGGCGTTTTAAATTTTTTCTATTTTTAGCTCCTGCGGTTCCCACGGGGCTGCGGGAAAATTTTTTTTTGCATAAATCAAGTACTCATGACCCAATAAGCCCTCACATAAAATTTGGTTCAAATCAGCCTCTCGGTTTGGAAAATAGAAATTTTGGGCGGGGCAAAAAATTTTGCCCCTCCCATAACGACGCCAAGTATAGCCCCACAAACTTCTCTTGAACAAATCTGAGTCTACACCTCAAAAGGAAGCTGCACACCAAATATCAAGTCTCTGCTACTGCTGGTTCATAAGAAGAAGATTTACAAAGATTTTGGTGCCCCTTGGGGGCGTGGCACCACCCAGGAGGAGGGGCAACTTCATTTGAACAAATCTGAATTGGCATTAGGTAATAAACATTTAGCCAACATTTGAATAAAATTGGGCTAGTGGTTTAGGAGGAGAAGTCGATAATGTAAAGTTAATGCCGGACGACGACGACGACGGACGACGGACGACGACGACGGACGACGGACGGAAAGTGATTAGTAAAGCTCCCCTTGAGCTTCGCTCAGGTGAGCTAAAAAAGGAGAAATATAGTATATACATGAATAAATACATGTACACAAATATATATTATAAGTAAGTAAATACAGTTTGCATAAATGTGTGTAGTAATATTGTCCCCCGAGTTCCAATTTGTTCTATATGCCTACTGGCACACAGAACACATTGGAACTCAAGAGACGATATATTGGTTACAAAGATGAGAGACAGGAGAAATAACAAATGTTTCAAACTTACTCTAAAGCTTGCACTAATTTCTCTGTATTTGCTATTGATCTTGTCATCATACCAGATGATGACTCCATGTCTTCCATCTTTTTTGTCATGAGCTCTGTCTTCCAATCCATGTGATCAATTTGCTTGTTTACATTCAGCAAGTCACCCTAAAAATAATGCAACAAACTTGTTATTTTAAACTTAATTCACTTTTCAAGAATCAATTAAGGGTTTAATACTGGAAACAGGAATTTAATGGCTCTGCGGCTCCCAGTTCTAAAAGTCAATCACGATATACCCCGGAAAATCATAGACTATTGTATCAATGATTGCATATTCTAGTTTATTATATTTCTACTGCCTTTTCCTTTGTAAATAAAAACCATATCCTATTCCCACGACCTCAAAAGTGTTATTCAACTCCCATGGTGATATCCTACTCCCAGTCATGACGGACTACTTTTACCATGGCAGTTGCTCCACCTCAAAATCCTGCGATAACACCCAATCCACTTCGACAAATATTCTTCTTGATGTTCCAACTGACAGTGAACAATAACTATGTACACATCCACACAAAGTTATAAGAAGTTAAACATGACTACTCATTCATGGTGATTGATTGAATTATTTCTTTAAAATGTGTTGATTTCCTTCAAGTTCATATCTCCCGACACTTGAATTTCCATTTGAAAATGAGCGTCATTGCATTCCTTTCTGGTGACGTCATATTATCAGTTCACTCATTCATGCTTTTGTGTTCATGTGCCAAATTTTCTAACCTTCAAAACAAATTGAGCGACCTTGGGAAACTGCTCTCGGATGACGCAAGAGGTGTATTTGTGTTGCAGATATTATCAGGGAAAAATAATAAACACAATAGTTCACAGCTTGGAGTAATGTACGATGTTTATTCCCGCATCCCACGAGAGAATAAACATTGTATGTTACTCCAAGCAGTGAACTATTGTCTATTTATGAGATTACAGCAAATATCAATTTCTTCAGAGACCAACATTGTCGTTGAACCTGTGATTTAATCTCATGAATGGGAATTTGCCAGTTAATGGTTCTGAAAATCAATGCTACTGCCCAGGAAATTCATTGGCTGGAATCAGGAATGAAAGGTTGCAGAATGCAACCTTTGATTCCTGGTTCTGTCCTATGAATTTCCCAGGTATCGGGATTGATATTCACAAACGAGAACCAGAAAATAATTTATGGTATCATAACAGACTTTCAAAAACGAGAACAAGAAAATTGCCATTCCCAGGATTAAACCCTAGAATCAATGAGCAGGTTATGCAACCTATACATGTACTAAAGCCTCTCTGTAAAGCAAAATATACAGTAATAAATTCTTAACTCTTTTCCTAATGTATCAGCCATATCAAGCTTGCACTTTTTCATTTTTTGCCTCCAAACATAGGTTATGACCCTTCACTGGAATGACTTCAATGACGTTGTTCCAATGGGGGTGGGGGGGGGGGGGGGGGGGGGGTGGGGGGATCATGAACCATGTTTTTGAGCAAAATTGAATTTTGGGGGTTATTCAAGAATTTTCTGTCAAGTGTTAGGTAAACGTTGAAATCCTAATAAAAGGCTGGATAATTTTTATTTACTTTATGCACAACCAAAACTGGACAAAAGTCTGTGGACTAATTAAGGCCCATAACTCTGTAATGAAAAAGCAAGCCGGCCAGTTTTCGAACTTGCTTGAAATGTTCTTGCAAAAGACCCATATGACAAATATTAGTGAAATCTGAGAATGTTTGTTCAAGTTATTGTCGTAACAAGCTGAAAATTTGTAAAAAATGACTAATTGAGGCTCATAACTTAACGAAAAATATGGCTGGGTCACTTTTCAAACTCACATGGGATTTTATTATTATTAGTCAAATCAAGAACGTTTGATCAAGTTATTGCACTAACAGTGTGAAGACGCGCACCTGCCTGGACTGCCACCAAACCATAGGTCTTGGATGTTAACACAACTCAACCAAAAACCACCCACCCACATGCAATTTTACTAAAAAGGCCTGAGAAACAGTAGATCTACTTTGTGAGGCCTAACATTATTCTTACCTTCAAGTGAGTATGGTGAGGAATCATCTGTTGAAGTTTGTTATTGAATGTATCTTCACTTTCTGTGTGCTGTTTTCTTGTTTCTTCTAATTTTCTTTTGAGCTCTGCCATCATCTACAAAAAGAGATAAATTCTGGTTGATTTGCAATAGAAGTGAATGGTACAGAATTTTGAAATGATGTCTGATTTAAATACATAAAAATGCATAATTTCTTGCCAAAATGTAATTATCACTTATTCACAAAACATAAATTCCTATCACAAAAACAACACATGTCATTATCTAATGAACTGGAAAACTCTTGAGGTTCCAGACAATCAGTTTCAGCATTCCCCATGTTGGGTCACATGAGGGTGGACAAAACAAACGTGCGGAGCAAAACAGGGAGCAATCGATGATGGTTACCATCAATTGTTTCATTTGTCAGTCATTTTGTTATGTTTAACCCTTTACCCAACACAGACGATATCAAAATTTATTATTTTAAATATAATTTTTTTCAATTTTTCAAAAAATTTCAACAAAATCTTATCATGTGACCCCTCGTTGGAACGAGCTTATTCCAACGAGGGGTCACATGATATGGTTTTGCTGAAATGTTTTGAAAAATAATATTTTTTCAACTACTGAATTTGCATATTACGCAGGCGGATGCGGCCGATTCATTGGGTAAAGGATTAAAACAACTATGCAAACTCCTATGGCAAGGGTATTGACAATACTTATATTAACCCTTTACCTAACATGAAAAGCAGACAACATTTGCAAATAAAATTCTTGAAGCACTAATTAGGTGCAGGCTGCAAGCCGAGAGGTCCTCGGTTCGAATCCCACCTGCGGCAACCGCGTTGTGTCCTTGGGCAAGACACTTCATCCCGATTGCCTACATGGGGGCACGATGACGCTGTGTACTGAGGCGTACTGCACGTCGATGGTGCGCATGTCTTCAACCAATCTAACCCTGCCTGTGCTGCGGTGCAGAGTTCAGAGTTACGATGTTGGAGAGCTGACAGCTGCTCGTCGTTGCTCGGTGGTTCTCTCCGGGTACTCCGGCTTCCTCCACCCGTAAAACTGTCACGGTCACGATTAGCCATTGTGCATAAGTATGTGACCTTAAACACCAATAAATAATAATAATAATAATGAAGCACTAATTCTTTTGATTTTTTGCATCTAAAACATAACTTATGACCCCTCATTGGAATGAGCTCATTGAGCTCATTCCAATGAGGGGTCATAAGCAATGTTTTTGTGATAAAAAATGAAAAAGTAATAAAAATTGAATGGAGAATTTTGTGAATAGCGCTGACCAGTTTTGGCTGTTACGTTGGGTAAAGGGTTAATGCATTTTGAATGTTGAACTTTCATAATGGTGGCTCAGTTTTGCTTTGCAAAGCAACAACGATACACAACTCGATTCACAGTTTAATGTGTTCTTAACCTAAAGTTTTGTTTTGAACTTGGATTTGCCATATTATTAAAAATATCACAGTTGATACTTTTTATAAAAGTTAATTTTAACAAAATGATCAAACGAATAATATACCAATATCTGTTTATTTAATGCCGAGTCGAGATCAACTCTGCCAATTTCTGACCAGGATGGGGGCCTTTTACCTTGGAAACAAATATGATGTATGCCGCCCCTCCTCTATTCTAGATGTTTGGCAGCGATTTCTGGTAAAGTCTTGGTTGCTTTTATCAGTAGCCAAGATCTGACAAAAAATAAATGCTGGGGTGTTTTGATGAATGATTGCCTGGAAATGACCTTATCATTACTGTGTTGTGGCACTTTTTCTTTGTAAAGTTGAAATTTAGATCCCCCCCCCCCCCCCCCCCATCCCCAAAGATCAAGTTACATGTTTTGACCACACCAGAATTAGAGATGGGCGGTACTGGAATTTTGAGTTTAGTATTGGTCTTGGTACATTCACGGGGTATACTGTGGTATCGGTTTGGTATTTGACTTGACTGTGATTTGCTGATTGTACCAAAGGGGAATTCACACCAAGAAAATATAGTATAAGTTGTTCTTGTATCATTCTACCACAGCACCACAAATGCCACTGCAATGAGCTGAAGATTGACATTGTTTTGCAACACAAATTATATCTACAGTAATTTTGTGCCTTGTTCCAAACACACCTTAATCTTTAAAGGCCTATATCAGGTTTTTGCGATCTCAGAGCATGCGTCCTTTACATGCCACCATTAGGAGGTCCTGCTGACTATAGACAAAACACCTAGGCAGAGATTTCTAGGCAAATCTTGGCTGCCTCAACAGAAACTAGAAATCACAGCTAAGCCACTGGATATTTAGAGGTTGTAGTATAGTGGGAATTCAGAACAATTGCCCAGCCCTTTATGGGTTAACAAAACTGAAAAGAAAAACAGGCATTTCTTTTTGAAAATGAACACTTAAACTGCTATCAGGCCTCAACAAAACCTTATAAATAGAAAACGTTGAAATATTTGAAAATGCAGACAGTTTCGGTTCGGTATTCAATGATTGGTTTAGTTCAGTTATTCGGTATCTCCATGAAAATGGTATTGGTTCCATTTTTGGTATATTGCCTATCTCAAACCAGAATACTGAAACCCAATTTAAAGTTCATAATTTTTTGTCCTTATTCTAACTGAGTGTACATTGATAATTTCATTTTTGTTGCTCAAAACAAGAGCGGATGATCCCTCAATGGAATGAACTCAATAAGCTCAATCCATTTTGTGGTCATAACGTTTGGTTTGAAGGTTCCATTCATCACCTTGTTAACTTTAGTGGCTTTACACTGTATTTATTACCCCATTTACTCGATTAACAGTTGAAACAAAAAAGGTTCAGACAAAATTGTTTTATTACAATTTATTGGAGTGCCTTGTGGAACTCTCCAATAAATTGTGTCAAAACAATTGCATATGAACAAAATTTTCTTTAACTGGTCCTCTTTTTGCTTGTAGCATGATACCCTTATTAAAATATTCGTGTCACAGATCACCTTTGAAAAATAATTTAGCACTCCACCAGTTAATGTGCCAAGGCTGAAAATCTATACCGAGTCAAAAAAAGAAAGTATAATGGAAACAAATGTAAACAAAAAATAGCATAAAGGATGAAATATAATAGTTCTAATGTTGCATGTTTGTGGACAAGAAGTCGTGCAAAGAGTTTAATGACATGTTGGTGTCCACCCAACCATGTACAATTTTGCTACGGATTTAAAAGAAAACATGTGCAACCCGAGAATGTCAAACTGAATTGGTGACGATTTTCTTTGTGTTATATTGTGCTAGAGAGCATGGGTTATTGAGAAAACACGCTAGTTTTTGTCTTCCGACATTTGAAAAAATGCCAAGGTTAACCGAAAGTTAAAAAATTTATAGTAATTTATATATTTTTTATACTTACCAATGACCCAGACATAGCTGGTGCTAACTCTTAAAATATAGGGCCAAACACAAATTTTGCCCCCCAATCCCCAAAATTTGCATCTAAAACTAAAGAAAACATGTCCTGAAAGGCCCTCCACACTTCGCCCCTACTGCGCATGCGCAGTGTCAAGGACGTTCCGAAATTGGCGCCATTAATCATTCTAATAACCAGTGCCTGGTAAGCGCTATGTACTCAGCGGGGAGGCAAGAGTTCCCAACTCCTGGGAGGGCCATCCCCGTCTGGGTCATTGGTAAGTATAAAAAATATATAAATTACTATAAATTTTTTAACATTTTTATACTGTACCAATGACCCAGACATAGCTGAATAGTAAAAAGGCTGGAGGGCCAAGGACATAGAGCAAAATGGAATACGCTCAATAAAATAAAATAGAGTCATCCCCTGTAGGGAAAAAGAAGTAATAGGCCTTACATGTATCTTTCTTATTTATGATAAATTAGAAAGATACAACACCTTCCAAAATTGAGCTTCATACATCCATGTACTCTATTAATATCCAATATAATCCTTATACTAATAATTTTTAAAGTAAGCCAATAAATAAAGTAAGTCTAGAGAATAGAGACTCTTATACTCCTAAAAGTGCCTGAGGATTGCATAATCATGTCCGTTGACATATGCAATATTCAAAAGCTATACTTTAAAAACTAAGACTTGAATGAATTTTAAAAACCTAAACTTCTCACTAAACAACCATCCCAATAACAGCTCAGAATTACTAACTCCGGAGGAGGTATCCCCTTGTTTTCATAGTAAAACAGGTGACCCAAGGGAACACCCTCCCCCCCCCCCCCCCCTTTTTCTTGCCCTGGGTCAAATAGCCCAGAGCGAAGAGGGCAGCCGAACGAAGACACTGCTGAAACAGACAGCCTACCTAGCTATAGTAGCAACTGTTAAGTGAATGACATTCTGAGCAGTAGATAATAGACCTAACAATAGAGGCCTCCAGAAATGGACTCGATATTTCTGAGATAAAATTCATGAATGTGGATGGCTGAGCGCAATGAGCGGCCTTCAAAAATCTATAATAGCGACACTATTAATGTAAGCCCAAGAAGTAGAAGAACTCTTACTTCATGAGCCGAAATCTTAAGCACAACTGCTAAGTCAATGATATACCATAAGCAGTACCGATAGTTAATAGAATCCATTAACAATAAAATGGAGCGTAACATCCTTCTACTAGACATCAAAGACAGAAGAAGCTTACGCCCATAGTAATAAACAGATATCTGTTTATAAATACATAAACTGTACCCGGAAAGAGTAAAGGCCTATGCCCATACGAAGACGGAAGGACCTTAAAATAATAGGTTCCGGATAATAGGAGCCTAACTCTTATGCAACAATCCAACCTAAATAGTAACGGAAATAGTGATTCCAAAACTACAAAAGTGAAAATCATCCATCGATAGTGCATGAAACTCACTGACTCTACAGTAAAAGAGAAACCAACAGAATTACTGTCTAAAAGGTCAGAATTTGAAAACTACTGTTTCCAGAGGCTCAAATGATTACTTAGCTAAATAAGAACCGAAGTTAAAATCCGTATAGGAATTTAATCTAAAGATTCTAAGTCTATTTATCAAAAAGTTGCTAACTGACTTAGATAAAGAGACAAAAGACTCAATTGTAAACTATCGTAGAGTGCATAGGTATGAGGTAACATAAACCTATAACCTAAATAATAACAGGCTGCAGTAGATCTTGTGAAACAAGTATACTAAAAAATAGCAATGAGTAGTATGGAGGGATCAACAATATGAACATAAGGATCCCTACACTACGACGGAAGAGCCTCCACTTTAGCCGCATAGAATAGCGAAGAAGAGGATCTCCTATAGTAAGAAATCGCGTCCAAAGCTCGTCCAGTACAGTGCTTACAATGCAATACGGACCACACAACGGAATACATGAAGGTTGCGACCTTGCTGGTTGTGATAAAGATGACACGATTTACCCAGTGAAAAAAGATCCTCACATAGAGGAAGATTTCACGTTAAGACCCACAGTAGACAAGAGAGTAAATTACTCATGATCTCTGTGAAGATAGAGATGCTATCAACAGAAATGTATTGTGGTTGTTTATCTTAGCAATACCTGCTGAAACAACAGCGCCGGAGGATACGCGTATCCTATCATTTCGTCCTATAGATCAATAGAGCGTTAACAACATTAGCTCAGAGATCTGGACAAGCCAACACATACGTCTGCAATTGATTAGCAAGCTGTGTCATAAATAAATCATCATTGGGCGCTCCCATAGATAGCAAATCTGATTGAATACTTGTTTGTTGAGAGTCCATTCCGACAGCAACAAGCGACCCGTAAGAGAACGGAAGTCCAATAAAACAATCAGACGACCCGGAATATGACGGACCAAAACTGAACTTGGTGTACTATAACCAACAGACGGATTCTTTCCATTAAATTGAATAACGGAAACGAAAGAGTGCCTCCCTGGTTCCGGAGATACGCCACTACTGTCGAATTAAAGGACAGGAATTTGGGCATGCGTTTCTGAATAATGTTCATGCAATGACATAAAGCAAGCCTAAAAAACATTATTCCGCGGAAGAAAACTGATTGCTAAGAGACTGCGGAACCCAAAGACCCTGGCACTTCGAATCCGTAGGGATCAGTATTATATCCCAATCTGTTTGACTGGCAACCGTCATAACAGCCACACTCGGGTCCGGCAACTGCGGTGGCACTCTCTGAGTCAACCACCGAATGTTTGCCCCAGTCTGAATCTCTTGTAACACTAGATAGACAAGAGAACGTGTAAATCGAGCAATTCATGGATTGCCGAAAAGTTGCCGTCGAAGAGAAGCTCCTCCGAGAACGAAGCGACTCTGAGAGAGTTCTTAACCTTACTATCCACACGTGTGGATGTAGCTAGGGCTGCGTCACGTCTAACTAACTCCAATCAGCCACTGAAGGGCGGAGTTATACGTGAACAAACTACTGCCCTCAAAAGAAATTACATTGAGAATAATATCCCGTAAATCTTTTCTTGAAGACGTAATGATAACGCCTCAGTAAGGCGGATTACGTATGATAAAGCGTCTAAGTTAAGTCTACTATACATAATGTCGTTCCCAACATTGAAATTGGAAAAGACATAAACGGCGAAAAAGAATATATGCAGTCTTTAATCACACCGTCTAGACGCATATGAACTCTCGGTATGCCCTGCTCTGCCAAAATAAACTATTCGTATAAATGATAAAATGGCAGAAATGAGCAACGCGGACAAGAAACTAAACTATCATGCTTAGTAGCAGGCTTGTATATATATATATATAGCGTCGAAAAATAAAACACATGTTGTAATGACAATATTGGACTGCGTCGGTAAGTCAGGGACAATGTCCCTGAACCGATCGAAAAATCCGAGTCCAATGACGCTATAAGTCTCTTATCCAAGATCGCAGCAATGAAGTCCGAAATAACAATCACTGGAAGATAATACCAGAAGATATGAAAGGCATCTTCCGATACTACTAAAGGGAAAACTCGAAATCTTTCGAATCCCTTTCGCCATCCTGTCGGACCCTATAAAGCGTTCGGTCGTCCATAGCTGATGCAACCGCGGACCGCACCGACCCAGCGCCGTCGGATAATTCCTGATTCGACCGAAAAACTGTCAATTGCTGGGATGCTGCGAAACAACTGTGCTAACTCGGATAGCACGTCCGTCACTGAGGCCTGAGGAGAAGCAGTCTTACGACGCATTGCCGCTGGAAGCTCCGTAATCGTTACCCCGTGCATACTACCAATATGCGAGCGAACGGAGTGTATAGGCCTCGTGTCCCTTGGCTACCGGATGGCCCGACCTATTCGCCGTGGAATCACTGAATGCCGAAACTGATCGGATACTCGAGGTCACGTAGCCAATGTGCGGTCGTGTGCCCTGCTGTGAGGATGAGGAAGCATTAAGGACAGTCTCTCGGACTGTCAATATAATGGAGCGTCCCGACCGACGGACATATGCTCCGAATGTAAAATATCTGAACCACAACATGCGGTCTCCTATGTTGATGGACGAGAGAGGGACCTCTCTCGCTCACAGCCCGGACGGACCTGGACAAGCCAGGAACCGGACTAACAGGCTTCCTCCGATCTGTCCTCAATCTGCCGTCACTGGGTGAGTACTAAAGTAATTAAAGTGCTCGCATCACCCAAATCTCCTTCCTAGACCGCAACGGACGAACCCGGCAGCCGAACCATTCGATGAATGTACGCTACACCGGGTGAGCTAGCGAATGTCACTCCGTAGGCGATAGACATATTCCATGAGCACTTATTGCCGCTAACTCTTCATTAACTATGACGACAGAGGCACACTTTGAAAAACATCTCCATAACTCTTCGAACAAGAAACCAGAAATGCTTGGTTAGCAAGCATAAAATAATAATATATATATAGCGTCGTTCAATAATTCGAAAGTTTGTGTGACATTATTGGACTATGTCGGAACTGAGGGACGATGTCCCTGAACCGAACCAAAAATTACTAAGTCCACCGACGCTATCAGTTTCTTATCCGGCATCGCAGCATTCTGGTCCGACGAAAGAAGCTGTAGAAGACCAAGTCAGATGACATACACAACAGCATATGTTGTTCCGAAAGGGAAAGCTCGAAATCCTCCGAATCCCTTTCGGTATCCCGTCGGACCGGATGAAACTTTCGGACGTCCGTACCCGCTTCCGCGGAGCGTCCCGACCCAGCATCGTCGGATAAAATATATGCGACAGATTCAGTTGATGCTGGGATGCTGCGATAAACTGTGCTATTAAGGAAAGCACGTCCGTTCCCGAGGCCTGTGCAGTAGCGGTCTTACGATGCATTGCTGCCGGAAGCTCCGTGTACGTTGACTCCCGCACACTTCCTATGCGAACGTCCGGAGTCTGCAGGCCTCGTGTCCCTGGCTACCGGATGGTGTGACCTGGTCGCCGAAGAATCCTTGACCGGCGAAGCTGGTAATATATCGGCGGTCACGCAGCCAAGGTGCGGTCGTGTGCGCTGACGAGAAGAGGAAGCCTTAGCAGTCTCCGCGGACTGCCTATACAACGGACCGTCCCGAGCGACGGACGTATGCTCCGCTTGCAACACATTTTGTACCACAACATCTGGGGCCAGATGTTGTTGAACGAGAGAGGGGCCTCTCTCGCTTGCCGTCCGGATGGACCGGAACGAGCTATGAACCGGACTAAAAGGCTTCCTCCGTTCTCCCTCCGATCCGCCGTCACTGGGTGTGCATTAGGTTAATTTATAGTGCTCGCATCACCCCAAAATTCCTTCTAGACCGCAACGGACGAACCCGGCTGCCGAACCATTCGGTGAATGGACGCTACACCGGGCGAGCTAGCGGACGTCAAAGGCCGTCGAACCTACTAGGGTCCTCTTAGGCAATTGGCGTATTTACATGAGCACTTTTCCGCTAGCCCTTCATTAATTGTGACGACGGAGGCACACTGTTGGAAGACATCACAGATACATCACCCTAATCTTGATCGTCTGAAATAGAAATTGATAAAGTAGAGTGACCCTGTGGGGAAAGGACCGGAGAGTCCAAATCCCCAATAACATACCGTGACATACGCTTCCCATATTGTCATCGAAATCATACGATACAGAACAGGAGTTAATGCGAGTACACTGACCACATATAGAATGATAATAAAGTCAGAGGAAGACTTCCTCTTAACAATTGATCAATATCCTTTCAATGTGAAAAGAAAACAAGTCCTGGTACTCGCACTAATCCCTGGCAATCAAAATACATAATAATAATATGATCCATTAATATAGAAAAAATAATTGAAATCAAAATATTTTGAAAAAATATTTTTTCAGAACAGCCCAAGTTTCTGAAAAGTAACGTTGAGCCCCAATGGATCCCAAGCCTAAGTGTGGACAAAAATTTTAAAAATATTTTAAACAATTTATTCAACACTTACGAACAATAATAATGTATCTAGTTATGATTAAAATAACATCAAGATATTATTTTTTAGAAATCCCCCCCTCACACAGAGGGCTGTTGTAAATGTAAACAATGAGTGTAAAAACACTAAAATAAGACTCCAGGCACCCAGGCCCGAAATCAGTTACCAAAAATACATTATCTGATGCAAAACAGAGACTTCCAGGGAAGAAACTGCAGAACATCAGATGGTAGATGCAGAACACAATGCCTAACCACCCGTAGGTGAAGACGTAAACATGGGGAAAAGAACAGAATTCATTCTGTTATTCAGCTAAAACTCCCAAGAAAACTTTAGTAATAATAATTACAAAAACTATGCCACAAGCATGGGAGAATAGCAAGGGGGGCTTAAAGGACAGGGAGAGAGGAAAACACTTAAAAAAACAGTGTAACTAAATAATCAGAATGACAACAAAATGGCTGCTGCCTTGAAAATAGGTAACTTAACACAATTTCATTAAAAAATTTTAAGTTACAGCCCTGATAATATTCTGTCACACATTTTTTTCCTCTCCTCCTTCTCTATCCTCCTTAGAATCACCATTTCACTAATATTTATGTGTCTGGCATCATTTAAACTGAGATTTATAAGCACAAAGATCAGTCAGATGTTAACTGATGAAGGGCCAAACTTAGAATGATTAATGGCGCCAATTTCGGAACGTCCTTGACACTGCGCATGCGCAGTAGGGGCGAAGTGTGGAGGGCCTTTCAGGACATGTTTTCTTTAGTTTTAGATGCAAATTTTGGGGATTGGGGGGCAAAATTTGTGTTTGGCCCTATATTTTAAGAGTTAGCACCAGCTATGTCTGGGTCATTGGTACAGTATAAAAATATCAGGGGTTGCGTGCCATTGGTATGCATGAGGCTGGGATACCTCCAGATGAGCTAGGAGTCACAGTGGCCACTATTCACCATCTCATTGGAAGGAATAGAACCACTGGATCTACTGCCGACCGACAGCGTTCAGATTGACCAAGAGTTACGACCCCTGAACAAGATCGACACATCAGGACATCTCAATTGCGGGATCGCTTTCTTCTGGCGATGAGGACCACAGCAATTACTCCTGGCAGAACTAACAATAGAATCAGAGCACAAACTGTCTGCAACAGACTTGAACACGTTATCCGAAGTAGGCATCCATACCACGGACCAATCCTTACCCAACGTCATCATACCATCAGAATGGAATGGGTATGTCAGCGTGTTCGCTGGACTCAGCAGCGTTGGGACCACAGTTCTTTTTAGTGATGAATGATGATTTTGTCTACGGAGTGCTGCTGGTCGGGCAAGAGTGTATCGCCGACAAGGAGAATGGTTTTCTGATGCTTGTGTGTGGGAATGCGACCGTTTCGGCAGGGGTAGTGTAATGGTTTGGGAAGGAATTTCCTTGCACCATCGAATGCAGTTGATCTTCATCGATGGTAATCTGAATGGACAGCGATATAGGGACGAAATTCTTAACGCTATTGTTGTCCTGTTGTTCAACGCTAAAGTCGGAATGCAGTCATTCCAGCAAGACAATGCCCGATATCACAGGGCGTGTATCTGTCGTGACTTTCTTGAGGAGCAGAGCATCAAACTTCTTCCCTGGCCCACACTTTCGCCATATTTGTTGCCAATCAAGCATCTGCGGGATCATCGGGTACGACTTCTTGATCTTCAGACGTTAGGCAATTTACGTAATGTTCTAAGGCGGGAGTGGAATGCAATACCACAGGGTGACATCCAGAGACTGATCAGGTCCAAGCGCCGTTGATTTCTTGCCATCCAAGAGGCAAACGGTAGACATACACGCTATTGACTGCATGTATGAACTTTCCATTTCACCCCATGTCTGAATTGCGACGTCCTGATGTGATGCTGGCAACAGCAAGGAGAGGAACTTATGCAAATTCATACAGCTAAACTCAAAATATAAATTTACAATAATTTGTTTGCAATTAAACTAAAAAAATTGCTCCTCAAAGTTTATTATACTTTCTTTTTTGACTCAGTATATATAAAATGATGGATTCGTTAAAGGCATATAGGTATGCATGCCTGTAGTAGCAACTCCTATGATATGGTTCATACTGCACGGCTGAAATTGTCAGATATTGCAGACGAATTTCGTGTGCAATATATGTTTTCATTGAAAGAAGGGAAGTGGCTATGCTTATTCATTCTAATTTTTAGGCAGTCAACAAGAGGAGATTCTCTATGATTCAGGTGCGTTCAACTGGATGAACTTGAATCTTGGCGTGAAAACAGAAATGGATCACTCCTTCTACAAAAATAGTCACTGAGTCTCTAAATCTGGTTAGTTTATTCAATTAACAGGGATATTCTATTAATTAGAATCTGGTTAAGTGAAGTATACAGTACCTGATTCTTCTGTTCTTTAGCCTGTCTCAGTTTGAACACTTTGTCCATAATTGTTTTCACGGCTAACTCAATATCTCTGGCTACATTTTTCACCTGTATTTGAAAAAAAGAGGATCAAATAAAACATGTGAATTTTGTTACTCCTTGAAATAAAGTAAACACTGATATTAGGCCAAAAAAAAAAAAGGAATTGATTCTCAGGCACCGCCGCGTTGAAAAAAATGGCCCGCGTTGGGCCTTTTTATTTGGACCGTCATTGCAAGAAAATAGGAAACAGGGAAATTGAAAAGGGACTATTGGTTTTAAGGCCCAAAACCAACGAATAAACAGGTAAATATACACAGGCGTGTGTTAAGTGTGAGAGCCTCTGGCCTTGGCTTACATTGGGGGGCGAAATTCAAGTCGCCCTTCTAAACTTCCTTGGGAGACATGGCAGTTTACTGTATTTTCTTATGTTTTATTTTTTAAAAACACACGCTTCCGCAAAAAACAGTAAACACGGTTGCTGTTAAAGTCCGTCACACGGCTATGAAAATAGCCTAAACTAGCCCAATTTTATATTTCTGAAAAGAATTGCAATGGCGTAGTCGTTCGAACAATTCGCCCCAACTGATAGCAACCAGCACAAAATGGCTATTTAAAAACAAAGTACCAGACAAAACAACGAATCACACAAGACACGCATCGAGTTAATTAGAATTTATTAAAAGTTAACCACCGTTTCAAAACAAAAAAAATGTATTGGAGACAGTTCGTCCATATCGAAATTGCTTGCGGTTACGCTCTGTTCCACTGAAAAATTGGCTGCATTGAAATTCGCCCCGCAATTTGCATTGAATGTTTTTCTTTGAAAACTTGTGAAGTTTGTTGGAAGGGGGTTAAATGTAATAAGGCTACAATAGAAATCACAGGTATTTGGATGGATAAGAATGGCAGACCTTCAAAGCACCAATCGCACGTGTCAGTGAAAGATGGTTGGCAGAAATTGTCAGTTTTCTGAACAGTGTATTATTACCCAGCGCAGCCGGAAAGGGAGACAACTGAAATGTTTTGTCATTTACCAAAGAAATTAATTAACTCAAATTGTTAATAACGCTTAATTTACGAAGAATATCGAAAACTTTTTTAACTACGCTTTTCAACTCAGTTAGGGTATTCAGAAACCATGAATGACCCAGCTTCTTATATGAACTTGAAATTTATTTTAAACACTTTAAATATTTTTTTAAAAAGAATATACCTTCTGTTACAGAGAAGAACACTCTCACCATGGGTCATACTAAAAATCAAAATAACTCACAATGATACCAAAATAAAACGAGGGTGGTCAATAATATCTAGTATTCATAAAATAGTTCTGCTTTGTAAAAGTTAAGTGAAGTCAGAGTTCTGTTTCTAAATACAAAAAGTGGTGATATCAGAAAATAAAGAAAAACAGTTTTAGTTTTCAATAAAATTAGTTTTATTTGTATATCATTTTACAATATGCACTTTCCATGCTTTTCAGGTAAAAACAGACATCAGAAAGTGACTTTTGCCTCTCAATCCTTTCTCACCATCTGGAAGAAATAAAAATAAAAAATAAAAATAAAATCCTCCCTCCCTCATTGATTTGAAAAAAAAATTGCCTGAGAATCAATAGATTTTTTTTTTTTGGCCTTACATTATTTATTTATTGGTGCTTAATGCCACAACAACATCTTAGGTTATATTGTGGTAATATTATATTTATAATATTACATGGTTTTAAAATTCATATGAGAACCAGAATCGAATCTTGCTTATGATTCTTGCAAAGAAAACAATGATAATCAAGTTTAATTCCCACAAAATGTTCATTGAATATCATTCATAGATTCTGAAAGCGTTCTTAACTCTTTCAACACGAGAGGCCATTTTTCCGGTCCAGGAACATGATACGTCATAATTTCATTAAGTAGGATGGCTAATAAGTGAACGTATATGGTACAACAATTAATATTAGTGTTGAAACGATCAGCCGACTAATCGATGTCGACGTGATTATTAAATTAGTTGATCCCTAAATCTGCTAGTCGATTAGTCGGAACATCTCCAACCATACACCATCCCCTTAAATTCACCCAACATTGTTGCGAACGTCACAAGTAAACTCTCGAAATCAAAAAACAACCCACGGAAATAACGCGTTTGATGTTTCCGACTGCATGAATAACAACCCTAGTTGGCCAACTGACCAGAGATTTAATAAGACCAGGGGTGCGTGAAGTAAACAAGGAAAAATATATGGGTGAGCTTATTCTCGAGGGAGCAGCCTGCAGGAAAATTAGGACCCAAAGTTGACATCAAATTAGGCCACCTACGGACATCAATTTGTTCACCAGGTACTGGTAAGTTCGAAATGTTTTACAGAAACATCAAAGAGAAATTATGGAAGAACACATACCAGTTCGTATTTGGAACAATTTGTTATCACTAAAGAACCAATTACAAAATCCATGTGCTTTTTATTTTCATTTTGTAAATACATGCGGACAAATTCCTGGAAATCTGCGAGTTTCCGGGAAATTGAAAGAGAAACTAGCTTTTCCTCGAACTGCAACTGAGTTAAGAGGAAACCCAATCAGGTCAGGTGATGATTTTCAAAGCAGACAATATGGAAATTAGTAGGCGTGTTCGATGTATGCATAATTAAAGAACCTCAGTGAGCACGCCCACATACCCCACGCGCCCCGATATTTCAAGCTCTAATCATTTTATAAAAATAAACATAGATTCTAGGAATACTGCAAAAAACAGTGTTCTGTAGTTTCAACGGTATTGAAAGAATTCAAGCAGAGAAAAAGCCCGGAAAACTGTAATTTTGATGAACTTTTCAAAGTCTATAGGGCCGTAATTTTGGTAAAAATCAGAGGAGCGGAATAAAACCCAAACTTGTTCTGTCGGCCACCATGTTAGACTAACATATCAAAAATCAGCTCAATATCTGGAAGCGTGTAGGAAAAAAGTCCGGAAAACTGTAATTTTGATGAACTTTTCAAAGTTCAAGGGCCATAATTTTGGTAAAAATCAGTGCAGCGGAACAAAATGCAAACTGGTTCTGTAGGCCACCATGTTAGACTAACATACCAAAAATCATCTCAATATCTGGAAGCGTGTAGGAGAAAAGTCGGAAAACTGTAATTTTGATGAATTTTTCAGAGTCCAAGGGCCATAATTTCGGTAAAAATCAGTGGAGCGGAAAAAAAATGCAAACTTGATCTGAAGGCCACCATGTTAGACTCACATACCAAAAATCAGCTCAATATCTGGAAGCGTGTAGAAAAAAAGTCCGGAAAACAAGTAGGACTGACTGATGGACTGACGGACGGACAAGTCAAAAATTTTCCCCAGCAACTTCGTTGCGTGGGGTATAATTATGAACAGATAAGAGGTTAAGTCATAATACGAGAAGTTGTGTGGGAGTGTTCGGTGTACAATTGTTGACAGGCCGATGACTGCTGTGGGCGTTAACTGTGCTTAATTTTCGACAGGGGATGTACATCACGCATGCGTAAAGAGCACTTCCTTTTGTTAACATTCAATGGGATGGAAAGAATAATATAAAAAAACCTGAACAATGATTTATTTTATTAAAATATCAGTGACTATATTGAGAAAAAATGATTTTAAACAGAAGCCACCGACATTAATTCTCTCTCGAAACTGAAAGAGGTTTTGAGGACTTTGAAAGCTTCACTTGCCATTGTTTCATTGCAAGTATTACTGTTAGTTTTAACCAGGGAAGATCGGCGGTACACGTGTTTGATAACAATAACATGGGGGCTTCGACTAGTCGATTAGTAATCGATTACTGCTGGCGACTAGTCGATTCCTGAAAATCACTAATCGTTTCAACACTAATTAATATTTTCAACGTGCAGCCTTCAGGCTGCACGCTGAAAATATGAATTGCTCTACCCCCAAATAATGGATATGGACTCTGCCAATTTCTACCATTTAACTGGAATAGAAGATACCACCAGTGTTGAAAAGGTTAAAGACCTCATGAATTCTACGTATTTTTTGTTCCTTCATAATAAGGTAACACTTTGACTTGGTGGAGGCAGCCAAGACTTCAACAAGGCCACCAAAAGCATGTTTGTTGGAACATGTGTTCTACCTGTACCTGTATGACAAAAAAATCACCAAATCTGCAGCTCGACCCATAATGGTTAAATCTTTACCCAACGAACAGAATATCAAAATTTATTATTTAATTATTGTTTTTTAAAATGTTTCAAAAAATTTCAACAAAACCATATCATGTAAGCCCTCATTGGAACGAGCTCGATGAGCTCGTTCCAATAAGGGGTCACATGATATGGTTTTGTTGAAATATTTTAAAAAATAAATTTTTTCAAATGTGTAATTTGCAAATTACGTGGGTGGATGGATGTGGCCGATTCATTAGGTAAAGGGTTAAACTCTAGTAAATATATAAATATAAGAATATTATTTTATTATTATTATTATTATTTATATCAATTTATATCAATATTAATTAATATTAAGAATATTCAACCCCTGAAACTTTTCTTAGTCTTGATATGCTGAAAATGAAAATGTGTGTGAAGTTTCACTGCAAGTTACACAAAACAGAGTTTCCAAAAAACTATGTAATCAAACAGACGAGTGGCACTGGTGATTTCTAAACAGCCCCAAACTTCTAAAAAAGAAGGATTAAAATTAGCAATTCACTTCTTGTGCTAAAGATGTTGTTAGTCATAAAAGCAGACATCTACAAAATTTTAAAAATAAGATTCACTGGCCTAATTTTCAGAAAAACTTTCAATGCAGTCTGGCTTTAGCAATCCCGTAAAATGTTCACACAGAGTAAATAGTACAGAAGAATTGGTGTGTTCACTGCAAAAGACCTCTTAACCCTTTACCCAACGAATCGGCCGCATCCGCCCACGTAATATGCAAATTCAGCAGCTGAAAAAATATTATTTTTCAAAAAATGTCAACAAAACCATATCATGTGACCCCTCTTTGGAACGAGCTCATTCCAAAGAGGGGTCACATGATATGGTTTTGTTGAAAGTTTTTGAAAAAATTTAAAAAATGATAATTAAAATAATAAATTTTGATATCGTCTGCGTTGGGTAAAGGGTTAAAACACATTCAAACCTTATGTAACATTGTAAAAGTTGTCATCCAATCACCATGCCTACCCTCTTCTCCCCATAACTACAAATATGTATTCACACATTAAAGACGGCCTTTCCAGCCAAACGCAGTGGTCTCCCGGAAGCATGGATAAAATATAAACGTAAACGAAATGAAGTTGTCTCTGCAATAAGGAATGCTAAAACATTTTTCATAATAAAGTTCAAAATACATCGCGTAATTCTGCGACACCTTCTTCTCAATGATGGAAGACTCTAAAATCGTACTTAAGAAATGTTCCTCTTGGGATAGGAAATGTTCCTCTTGGGATCCCAACCATCACCCACTGTGACAAAATATACATGTTGAACATCGAGAAAGCCGAAGTGTTCAATGAATATTTCTGTTCTATAACTACTGTGGATGACTCCAATGCCTCCTTACCACATCCTACCTCTCAGCCAGTGGTAATTATTGATGACATAACCCTTCAATGCAGCGAGGTGCACAAGGCACTGAAGTCTATAAATGCATCAAAAGCATCCGGACCGGACCAGATCAGCCCTTAAAGAATGCAAGAATTCATTGAACGAACCACTGATGATTCTTATTAAGATTCTTCTAAATCATTTTTTTTATTTTCTGGTCATGTGGAAAAAAGCAAATGTTTCCTCCATGCTGAAGAAGAATCCCTCCAATCTGGTGTCAAACTATCGCCCTATTTCACTGATCAGTTGCATTGGTAAAGTACTAGAGAAATGTGTTTTCAAACAACTGTCACACTTTTTACTTGAAAACAATATCCTCAGTCAATTTCAGTCCGGATTCACTCCACGAGACTCGACGGTTCTTCAACTAACTTATATATATGATGAGTTCTGTCATGCCCTGGATGAAGGCAAAGAGGTTAGGGCGGTCTTCTGCGATGTCAGTAAAGCATTTTGACAAAGTATGGCATGTTGGTCTAATTCACGAACTGGAGAATTCAGGGGGGCTTACTGGACTTTTTAAAATCATATCTTGCACAAAGAACACAGCCAGTCACAATAGCAGCTAAGTCTTCATCATGGAAACCAGTTTACTCCACAGGTATCGATTCTTGGACCACTTTTATTCCTCATATATATTCTACTCAAAGTTTGCCAAGCACCAAGTATATCCAAGCGATGTCTTAACAAACTATTATCTCAAATTTCAATTAAGTTGGTTCAGTGGTTTTGGAGAAGACACAAACACCATGATCACTGACGACGAACAGTGAGTGATCACAATAGCTCCTCTGAAGTCAGGCGTGCTAACAACTGTCAAGCCAGAGGATGCCGACTATCTTCAGGGGCACTGGAGCAGGGGGCAGAGGGAGGCACTTGTCTCTCTGACCTATTCCAGGGAGGGCATAGGGGGTCTTTCCAACTGGAATGTACCTCACTCCAACTTTTTCTTAGGAATGTTACATGATTCAGTAAATGCCGCAGAGTGTCATTTACCAGGTGTTAAATCAAGTGGGCAATGTCAGGACTCTCACAATTTTAACTGGGCGTGTGCCAGTATGGCTCCATGGTGGATTGTTAATTTAACAATTAACTTTTATTGGCTTAAAGCAGGTAATGTAGGGCCTATTTTTGTTCTCCTATAGCATATATGACCCGATTGCATGTCCATTTATTAACCCTTTACCCAACGTAACGGCCAATACCGGCCAGCGCGATTCTCAAAAATCGCCAATGAATTTTTATTATTTTTTTATTTTTTGTCTCAAAAACATAGGTTATGACCCCTCGTTGGAACGAGCTCGTCGAGCTCGTTCCAACGAGGGGTCATAACCTATGTTTTTGAGAAAAAAAATAGTTATTCAAGAATTTTTTTGCAAGTGTCGTCTGCTTTTCATGTTAGGTAAACGGTTAATCTGGTGAGATCGTGTTGCCCTGAAAATCGATATGCCCCCCCCTTTCCATTTCTGAATATGCTCTTCAGATTTCAGTTACATACATCAAACAAAAGATGTAAAAAAGCGTTTAATCTCCCGATTTTGTAGTAATATTGGAAAACGCTGCAAGAAAAGAAAAACATCCAATATGGGTTTCAATTTTTCAATGAGGGATTGCCGGAGAATCCAAACATTTTTTAGACTTAAGTCGAGGTACCTGCACTTAAGAAAAAAACCCATATACAGGCATACAGCACTCTACCAGTTAAGTTACAAAAATAGAAAGTGAACTTGTCACATCACATCACACTGATACCTGTTCTTCTTTGGATTCTTGTGACTAATAAATCAGAATAAATCAGAAATGAAAAACCATATGGCAGGAATGATTTTACTTTTATTGCATGCCTATTACTTTTCCGCAGATATATTTCATCATCTAACTTTCCAAATTTCGCCATAGACTGATCAGAAGATAGTCATGTTACCCGGTTTGTTTGTCAACAAATCAGACAATAGTGTCGCTGTTTTTTTAATTCTAAAACGGCAAACTTCATTTATTTATCTTATTTCCCATATAATTTAATCGTAATGTACCCGATGTACGAAAGTGGCAATAATAGAAATAACATGACTTTGTCAGGCATAACAGTGTATCAATGGCTCAACAGAAATGGTTAACAGCCCTTGAGCTTATTAGCGGCCCTCCGATTAAAACTGAATTATCCAATTTACTTGACCTTTTTGGCTTCATTCCATCCAATATTAGTATTTAAGTTGTTACAGTGGAACCCTGTTAATTGAATAGCCACTCTGCCAATGAAAATTATTCAATTAACAGGAGTATTCAATGAACAGAGATTGTGTCACTTTCCTATATTCTGGAGAAAAACTTAGCATTTATTCTATTATATCTTGTTAGACAGAGCTCATGGAGTTCAGTCAAACAAGATATAATAGATTAAATGCCTGCATTTGATGTATTGGGGCCAAGTAGGTCTATAAACATTAGAAAGCCATGGCACAATTTGTATCAATAATTTGTAGGCGTGGAGGGTGATCTAAGTGTTAAGCACTTGTCCTCCAATCCATTTTGCAATATTTGTGCAAATAAAATATGTTTAAACTAAACTAAACAATAGAAAGCGGGTGAGTCAGGGTAATTTTTGACAGGTTACGAGATTTTTTATTCAATTAACAGGAGTTTACTCTATAACCTATATTCAATTAACTCCCTTCACTCTGATGTCAAAACATCCAAATTTCAAGTAGCCATTTTTCCCATAATGCAACTGGGAATTTAACCAATTCAATCTTGTTTGACAGAGCTCAATGAGCTCTGTCAAACAAGATTGAATTGGCTAAATTCCTAGTTGCATTATGGGAAACATTTGCACCTTCAACTTTAGATATTTCGACATCAGTGTGCAGGGGGTTAACATGTCAAATTTGTTCTGCAGGTATGGTAAACAGTTTTGTGTCAGGAAATTATATACAATAAACAGGCTTATTCAGTTAAGAGATATCCTATTAAGTGGGCTCCACTGTATATCCTGTATGACAGAGCTCCAAGAGCTCAATAAAACAATATACAATGAGTGCTCATTTTATCACTACAATATAGAAAAATTATCAAATTCTTGTTACTTAAATAATTCTATTATCCTTTATCTACCATGAATGGCGGATGACACTCGCAAACAAAATTCTTGAATAACTAAATTTTTAAAAATTTTGTGTCAAAACTTAGCTTATAACCTCTCGTTGGAACAAATGCAAGCTCATTCCAATCAGGGGGTCATAAGCTATGTTTTTGATTTAAACAAGAAGAATGTTACTAAGGTAATTCGTTTTCGAGTTATGGCTGAGACACGAATATTGACCGATTTTTAGTGTGACCTTGAAATGTGACCTTGACCTTGAAGGTACGAAACCGGCTGTGGTGTGTAACACATCCTCCCATGGTCCTTTATAATTGTGTGAAGTTTTATGACTGTGGCCATAACAGTTTTCGAGTTATTGGGTCAGACACACACACAGACACTTCAATCACTATATGCCATCCGACCCAAGTCGAGGGGCATAAAAATGATTCAAATAATGAAAATTGAATGGTGATTTTTGTGAAAAGTATTGGTCGGTTTTGGCTGTTGTGTTGGGTAAAAGGTTTAGGCTCCACAAAAAAGTAGATCTTCTGTTTCTCAGGCCATTTTTTTTTTAAATTGCATGTGGGCAGGCAGTTTTTTATTTTATTTTTAATTTTTGTAATTACTTCTCTGACATCAAAAGTTCAGGTTCTTGGTTTGTTTTATGTTTTAGGCTTCAAAATCTACAGAAAAGCATGGGTGGTGGTGTATTTCATCCTTTTAGTGCAAGAAGACTTTGCAATTGCAAAGCCTTGTGGCACTCAAGGGACATATTTATCAATTTTATTAACTTTGATAAAATCTCGGACATAAACTATTTAATTTTTATTTTTTTACGTTTGCATTCGTTATAAAAAGAGAGTATGTGGCAGCCAAAGTGATCCTGCAAGAGGGCCTGAGAAACAGATATTTAACTTTTTTAGGCCTTATTGAATATTTTTCAATGGTAAAGTGACTACGTAATTAACAGGATTCCACTGCACTTTATTTCTAAAGATTAAAAGCTTAATTGTCTGCTCCAAATTATTTCCAATTCAATTTTTCAGAGGCAAAAAGTTTTAACACACTAATGTCAAAATACAAAACTTTCAAAACTACAAAGTTTTCCCATAATGGAACTGGGACAATTAAATCTTTTTTGAGCTCAAGACGTACTGTCAACCAAATATGAATTGGTTAAATTCTTAGTTGTGTTATAGGAAATATCTAATGCTTGAAATTTTGACATTTCGACATCATTATGCAGAAGATTAAAGGTAATTATATGCGTGAAATTATTTTCAATGTATTTAAAGAAAAACAAATGGTTTTAATACCTAAACAACAGTTCGGCTATTAAAAAAAAAATACTGGGTTCTCTGGCACCAACCTAGTCCTTGAAAAGCAGCATCATTGCTCTTTTTTTATCACCTGAAAACCTCTTCACTATTTTGCATTTGTAGATAAAAATTTGACGAACTATATCTTGTTTGACAGAGCTCGTTGAGCTCTGTCAAACAAGATATAGTTGGTTGAATTAGAAACTGTTCTATAGGAAATTTTCACTGCTGAAAAAAAAAAGTTTTTTCCACACAATAGTGTAAGTAGTTAAATTTCTACTTCCAACTATTTTCAGGACTGTTTGTGGATTAACAAAAATAAAAACAAGTGCAATGCCAAGGGTGGCTATATACCCACCTCCCACCCCTCCTCCACCCCAACACATCCAAGCATTTGTTTCTAATCATTTATTTTTGTTGATATTGAATTAATAAATATCTTATCTTTCTCCATTAAACCACAGCACCAAAACAGCAGGCCACCAAATGTGTCCATGGGACACTAATACCCCCGCTTTATGATAAACTATATTTAGTGGTTAACAAAGTCCAAAAGGGGGGCATAATTCAGATAGAATTTATTGCACCACACTCCAAATCAAACACCTCTGGTATATTGTCTTAAGTAAGCTATATTCCAAGTTTGATTGAAATTGGTCACCTGTAACTCAAACTACCATCCAGAAACCAATGTCAACATGTCTTAAGTCGGAAAAGGGTCATAACTCTGCCAAAAAATATTGGACCAAGCCAACTATCAATCCCAACCTCAAATATGTGGTTATAAACCTATGTATAAAATTTTGTTTGATTTCGTTCAGTCAAACTAAAGTTATCATCTGATAACCAATATCAACATATCTTCTAGGTCGGAAAAGGGCTATAACTCTGCAAAGAAATATCGGACCAAGCCTAGTGACAATCCCAACCTGTATTAAGTGGTTATAAACCTACGTACAAAATTTCCATTTCGTTCAGCCAAACTAAAGTTATCATCTGTAAACCATATTTGGGACGGACATTTGTACATACATCCGTCTATATATACGTATGGATGGAAGGACAAGGGTAACACTTGATGCCCCTGCCAAATTTGGCAAGCGCATAAAAAAATAAATAAAAAGCCTCCCTCCCTCATAAAATTCAGAAAATTGCTTGAGAAACAAGAACATTTTTTAATAGGCCTAGCTTGATCTCGTTTGAATTGGCAACTTCAAAGCAAGCCAGAAAATAAGCAGACAGTCATCTGCAAAATGAGGTCCCCAGAGGGTGAATTTAGTGATGCTACCCTGCACAGCAGGGTAGCATCTCTAAATTTACCCTCTGTGAACCTCAATCTGAATCAGGGTCTCAAAACTAAACAGAAAGAGGTACCCAGAGGATAAATTGGCCCACTGTATTGGAAAGCATCATCAAATTCACCCTATGGGCACCTCATTCTGCAAATGTCAGACTGCTTATTTTCAGGCCTGCTTCATAGTCTTCTGAAATGGTCAGTTTCAATGAGCCATAAGAGTGAACAACAGCCAAAAAGTCTTCTGAATATCAGAATTAACTTATGATTTTAAATTCATAAAATTAGAGAAAAAAAGGATCCCTCCCTCATTTGTTTTTCAGAGCAAAATTGCCTCAAAACACAGCTCTTTTTTGGGGGGTTTTATCTGAAGTTCCAAGGAAATTTGCAGGTGTTCTACAGTGTTTTTAGACCCATTCTCAATGCTATTACATCTACTGCTTCCCACTTATCGCCTTCTGATTGCCGATACTCCAATATGCACTGATCATTTATTATCAGTCAACCCTTTGATACTTTTGTATGTCTTATGATGTACAAAATCAAACAGCGCGTTGATACTTTTGTACGTCTTATGACATATAAAATCAAACAGCACTTTTGATACTTTATGGTCATTTGTTTTGTTATTATTTTTCGATTTTTTAAAGTTTTAACCTCAATTCCTATTTTCTCCCGAATAGTGCTCAGTGACAACTGTTGAGCCAAATGTTATCGTAGCTTAAAATACTAAGATAATCCTGTTGTCAAGACTTCTGAACTGGTAAAGTGCAAGGAGCAACTATCAGGGCTTTCAAAAAATGAGGATACCAGAGAAAAAGCCAACATTTCCCTTGCTTATATTTCATCTTCAGTCAAATAAAAATAATATTCTGTTTATATAAATTTGTTTTATTACAAATTATTGGAGAATGCCCATGTAATAAAACAGGTTCTGAATAACAAATTCAGACCACCAAAAACAATCTAGCCCTCAACCAGATAATCACTAATGTGAAAAATATCCTGTTATTGTACTTTCCGACGTTTGAAGTCGCATTTTGAAAAACACTGAAGAAACTGAATTCCAAGTGATGTTTGAAAGTCAGGATAATAATTAAAGTCTCAAAGGGTTAAAACAAATACTGAGTAATAAAGGTAACTGGAAGTTACCAAAAACTAAATATTTCATAAATTTTCAAAATTCAGTTTCTTTCCGACAGTAAATTTCGAGAAATTACCCAAAGAGTCTTGAAAATCTCTGCAAGTCTATAGGTTAAGATAGAAAACAAAAAAGCTGACTTGTTATATCACGTCACACTTATAATACCTTATCTTCTGGTGATTCTGGTTGCTAATAAATTATAAACCATAATAAATCAGAAATAATAAAATCAAATGGTAATGATGAACTCAATTAATATGCAAGATTGGGCTCATTCCAATGACATTCCAATTGGAGACAAAATTACTGAAAAGAATAAAATATGAATGGTTATTATACTGCGTGGCTCTGGTAACTTTTGACTGTTAAACCTTTCATGTTCTCACTTCACCCTCACACACACTAAACCATATTTGGCAAAACTAAGATTTTTCAGAAAATGAAGAAGGTGTTTGTAAAGTAAATTTATAAGGCCGCATGCAGAAAACAAAGATAAAAACATCGGTAATGAACATTATACTATGTTCCAATAAGACTAAAATCCTCCTTCTCTGATTGGACGAGAGCTCGCTTAGTATATTCTGTGTTTACGGCTCAAGTGGCAAATGTTACTGTCTGATGTCACAATGCAAAATATCTGCAATGACGTCGTCCGTTTCATAACTGCTTCATCAACGGAGTAGCTAGCAAGCTGCTTCATTTTTCTGGATGTTTCACATGCGCAGCAGACGGTGTTCCGGATGAAGTGTTGTTTAAATTACAAACTGATTTACGATATTCCGTTTTGTAACTGCTTCATCAACGAAGTGGCTAGCAAGCCGCTTCATTTTTCTGGATGTTTCACATGTGCAGTAGACGGTGTTCCGGATGAAGTGTTGTTTAAATTACAAACTGATTTACGATATGAACTAAGATGGAATGAGTTTATCTGGTTTAACAAGGCAACTTTTAACGATCACAAGGTAAGTAAATAAGCCTCTTGTGTTTCACGGTGTCATGGGCCATGGGTAGTGTTTATTGGAACATATACGTTATTGTGATGAATTGACGGTAACATGGTCTGAGGTATGCGGCTTGGAGCGTATGTTCAACCGAGACGCTTTGCGACTCGGCTGAACATAAGCTCCAAGCCGCAAACCTCAGACCATGTTCCCGTCAATTCACCACAATAACTTATAATACTGTTGTCATGCCTTGTGTGATATGTCATATCATTCACAGAAAAATGTGGAGTGAGGGTTAGTTCAGTGGTGACGCCATTGTGGAAACTGGCTATTGTGGAAACTGCCTCCTTCATTGTGAGCTTGTCAGGGGTACCCTAACCCCCACTGTCAGGGAGCATAAACCTCCTTTCCAGGGAACTCCTGGATCCACCAATGGGCAAGTTTAGGGGTATCAATGAACATAACAGTGATGATCCATTTTATGAATGCGAGAAAATGGCCTTTCCCTCCATTCCTTGTGTAAAGTTTATGACTATTCTGCAGGCTTTGCAAAATGAAGTGAAAAATTCTTTTTGTTGCATTTAAATATTTTACACAGGGTGTGTAGTTGAAGCAATTGTCAATCAACCAACTCAACAATGCCCAGACGGCTGCTGTGAATATTACAATTAATCTATGGAAGCACCTATGCATAACAATGTTCCTATGAGTGATGGAGAACACAAATGACAGACTGAGAGTGCATTATGTTGTGACTGAGTTATTGGCACACTGCCCATAAAAATGTCCTAAAAGGATTAAGTAAAGGAAGGGGTTAAATAGCCCAATATACCACAGTTAACCCTTTACCCAATGCAGACGATATCAAAATTTATTATTTTAAATACCATTTTTTAAATTTTTTACAAAATTTCAATAAAATCATATCATGTGACCCCTCTTTGGAATGAGCTCGCTGAGCTCGTTCCAGAGGGGTCACACGATATGGTTTTGTTGAAATTCTTCGAAAAGTTAAAAAATTTATAGTAATTTATATATTTTTTATACTTACCAATGACCCAGACTTAGCTGGTGCTAACTCCAACAAAACCAGGGCCAAACACAAATTTTGCCCCCCAATCCCCAAAATTTGCATCCAAAACAAAAAGAAATCATGTCCTAAAGGACCTCCATACTACGCCTCTACTGCGCATGCGCAGTGACGCAGTCGTCCCGAAATTGGCGCCAATTATCATTCTTACTGGCAGTGCCTGGTCAGCGCTATGTACTCAGCGGGGAGGCAAGAGTTCCCAACTCCAGGGAGGGCCATCCCCGTCTGGGTCATTGGTAAGTATAAAAAATATATAAATTACTATAAATTTTTTAACATTTTTATACTGTACCAATGACCCAGACTTAGCTGAATAGTAAACAGGCTGGAGGGCCTAGGACATAGAGGAAAATCCAATAAGCTCAACTATATAGTAAAGAGGTAACCCCTTAAGGAGAAAAGGAGTATTAGGCTTTACATGTATCTTTCTTATTTAATATTAAATTAGAAAGATACACTACCCTAAATGATTGAGCACAATAACATTCATGTTCTCTATTAACATCCAGTATAACCCTTATACTAATTATTTTTAAAGCAAGCCAATAAATAAAGTAGTCCAGAGAATTGAGACTCTTTATAATCATTTAAAAGTGTCCGAGTATTGTATATTAAAGCCCGTTTGACACTTGACATATACAAATGCTTCACACCGAGCTACACTTTAAAAATAAGACATGAATGAATTTAAACATTAATATTACACTTTAAAACCATCCCGGAAGCGACTCAGAAATACTGACTTGGAGGAGGCATTCCCTTGCTTTTCACTATAAAGCAGGTGACCTAAGGGAACACCCGCCCCCCACCCCCCCTTCCCCTTGCCCTGGGTCAAACAGCCCAGAGCGAAGAGGGCAGCCGGACGGAGTCACTGCCGGAACAGAAAACCTGCATAACTATAGTTGCAACTGTTTAGTGGACGACATTCTGAGCAACAGATAACGGACCTAAACAATGCAGGTCTCCAGAAATGGACTCAATATTTCTGAGATAAAAATTCGTAAATGTGGATGGCTGAGACCAATAAGCAGCCTTCATTAAATCTGTAATAGCAACACTATTAGCATAAGCCCAGGAAGTAGAAAGAGCTCTTACTTCATGAGCAGAAATCTTAAGCACAGACTGCTGAGAAGAAGATAAATCTTCATAAGCAGTACGGATAGTTAACTGAATCCATCTAGCAATAGAATGGACTGAAATGTCCTTTCTATTAGGCATCAAAGACAGAAAGAAACGTTTCCGTCCCTTTCTGATAAACTGAGATCTCTGTTTATAGATACGTAGTGCTCTAACAGGACAGAGTAAAGGCCTACGCCCGTCTGAAGACGGAAGAGCCTTAATAACAATAGGTTCCGGATATTTATTAGGAGCCTGATTCTTAGCTAAAAAACCCACATTAGTAGTGAAGGTGATAGTGTTCCCAACACTACGATAATGAGAATCATCCACCGATAGTGCATGAAGCTCACTGACTCTTCTGGCAGAAGAGAAAGCTAAGAGAAAAGCTGTCTTATAAGATAAGAATTTGAAATCTACTGTCCCAAGAGGTTCAAATGGCTTTTCCTTCAATTTAAGGAGAACCCAAGCTAAATTCCACTTAGGAATTAATCTAAGAGTTCTGGGTCTATTTATCGAAAAGTTTCTAACCAACTTCGATAAAGAGACATTAGATCCAATTTGTAAACTATCATGATGTGCATAGGTATCAGATAACATAGATCTATAACCCTTTATAGTAACAGGCTGCAGTTTGATTTCGTCAAACAAGTATACTAGAAAGTTTGCAATGTCTGGTATAGAGGGATCGAATATATCTACAGAATGATCCCTACACCAACGACGAAAAACCTTCCACTTAGCCGCATAGTTTAGCGAAGAGGAGGTCCTCCTACAGTTAGAAATCGCGTCCACTGCTCGTCCTGTAAAGTGCTTGCCATGCAAGAAGGACCGCACAACGGAAAAACGTGAAGGTTGAGACCTTGCGGGTTGTGATGGAGTTGGCGCGATTTCCACTGCGAAAGAAGATCCTCTCGTGGAGGAAGCTTCCGTGGTAGGTCCCACAACAGACACCTGAGTAGATTTATCCACGGTCTCTGTGGCGACAGAGATGCTACCAACAGAATCTTGCATTGAGATTGTTTTATCTTTAGCAATACTTGTTGAATTAACGGCGCTGGAGGATACGCATATCCTATCATTCCGTCCCAAGGGATCGACAGAGCGTCTACTGCAAATGCTCTTGGATCCGGACACGGAGACACATACGTCTGCAACTGATTGTTGAGATGTGTCGCAAATAAGTCTATCATTGGCCGTTCCCATTGGTAGCAAATCTGATTGAATACTTGTTTGCTGAGAGTCCACTCCAATGGCAACAAGCGACCCTTTCGTGAAAGGGAGTCTGCTAGCACATTCAGACGACCCGGTATGTGACGGACCGAAAGAAGAACGTGATGTTCTAACGCAAACAGAAGGATTCTTTCCGTTAGATTGAACAACGGAACTGAATGAGTGCCTCCCTGATTCCGTATATACGCCACTACTGTCGTATTGTCGGATAGGATTTGGACATGAGCATCGTGAATAATGTCCAGCCAGTGACGTAACGCAAGCCAAATTGACATCATTTCCTTGATGTTTATGTGCTTGCACAGGAATTGCGGATCCCAAAGACCCTGGCATCTCGAATCCGTTGGGATTAATGATGCACCCCAACCTGTTTGACTGGCATCCGTCATAACGGTAAAACTCGGATCCGGCAACTGCAGCGGAACTCCTTGAGTTAACCACTGAATGTTTGCCAAGTCTGAATCTCTTGTTTCACTTGATCTGACAAGAGAACGTCTACATCGAGCGAATGAATTTTCACACTCCAATTCTGAGTCAGGAAAATTTGAAGAGGACGTGTGCGTAGCCGCCCCATCGGAATGAGATCCGCGGCGGCTCCGCACAGACCTATCAGTCTCATAAATTCTCTCGCCGTGACTTTGTCTGCATGCAGACAATAGCGAGCGTAACAACTGACTAATTTCGCTCTGGTTAACAGCAGATGAACGAGATTGTTGTGCGTCTCGAAGCTCATTCCCAGATGAGTGAATGACTTGGACGGCACCAGATCCGACTTCTCCTCGTTTACTATAAAACCAAGACGTCGGAGCAATAGAAGAAGATTCTGAACATCGTTCTGAAGCGTTAACTCGTTGCCGTACCTCTGAAGAATGTCGTCCAGGTAGGCCGACGTTACCGCAGACGAATGAGCTCGGAAGTAGATCATTACCGAGTTCATTACCCGAGTGAAAGCCCAGGGTGCTAGATTCAATCCGAAGCACATCGCCCGGAATTGATACACCAATCCTAGGACTGCGAAGCGTAGATACTTTCGGAATGTCGGATGTACCATGACGTGAAAGTACGCATCTTTGAGATCTATGCTCGTTGCATAATCGTTCACCCGAATACTCGCTCTGACCGATCAAATCGTCTCCATATAAAACTTCGGAGCGACGATCAGCTTGTTTATCCAGTTCAAATCTATGACTGGACGGAACGAGCCGTCTGGTTTCGGAACCAGAAACAGATGGCTGTAGAATCCCAGAGATTCCTGGTTTTCTACGACCTCTACCGCGTTCTTCATTAAAAGAGACTGCACCTCTGATAACAGAGCGTCTCTTTTCTGTGGATTTGACGGAAGATGAGTCCACTTTGGACTTCGAGTTAATGGAGGCTTTCGTTTGAAGGATATCTTTAGACCTTCCGAAGTCACTCCTCTCACCCAAGAGTCGTCCGTAATCGACGCCCACTCTTGTGAAAAACTCGACAACCTTCCGCCAACCGGAACGCGATAGAGGTTTAAGCCATCACCTCCTGGACCTGCGAGGCCTGCGGTAGGAGAAACCACGTCTTCCACGACCCGCACCTCGCCTCGTCGACCTCGGGGCGTCCGACCGATTGTCCCGGCCTGAAGGACGTCCCGAACGAGAGTCGCTATCCTGACGGTTTCTCGAATAAGACCAAGAGGACGCACCGGAACCTCTATAGGAACCTCTCTTGGGCGCATTAGACCCAGAAGTGCCTGTCTTATTCGTGTCTGCTGTATCCGACTTTTTAGAAGCCGATCTGAACAACAGAGAATCATTAGCTTTCTTTTTAATTTTATCATAAATAGCGGAAAGCTTGCTGTCAAAGAGAAGTTCTCCTGAGACCGAAGCGACTCTAAGAGAGTTCTTCACCTTAGAATCCACTAGTGTGGATGTAGCTAGGGCTGCGTCACATCTAACCAACTCCAGATTTGCCACTGAAAGGGCGGAGTTACACGTGGAATAAGCTACTGCCCTTGAAAGAAGTCTTAAAGAGGATTGTATATCCTGAAACTCTTCCCCTTGAAGGCGCAGTGATAACGCCTTAGTAAGGTGATCTGCGTAAGATAAGGCATCTAAATTGGCTCTGTTAGACGCAATAGCTGTTTCCAACACCGCGGTTGGAATAGAAGCTGACGACGGTAATGATAGCTCTAAGTCTTCCGCCTCGTCGTCCATACGCAGAGGAACTCTCGGTATACCCTGTCCTGCCGTATCGAATTTATTCCTTGCATTAATGAAAGGCAGGTTGAGAGTATTAGCGGACAAGAAACCTGCTTTCCCCGTCCTGGAAGCAAGTTTAAATATAGCGTCGTTCAATAATTCAAATGTTCTTGCAACATTATTGGACTGCGACGGAAACTCGGGAGCGATGTCCCTGAACCGCTCAAAAAATTCAGAGTCCAATGACGCTATAATTCTCTTGTCCGGAAGCGCAGCAGTCTGGCCCGACGGAACAACTTGAGGGAGAAAGTGCCGGATGAAGTCCACGGCAGCTTTATGTTGTTCCGAAAGGGATAGCTCCAAGTCATCCGTATCCCTTTCACCATCCGGTCGGACCTCACGATGTTCCCGGTCGTCCGCCCCCGATGCTTCGGCGGAGCGTACCGACCCAGCGCCGTCAGATAATTCTCGATCCGACACCGTTTCTGTCGGCTGCTGGGATGCAGCGATAAGCTGTGCTATCTGCACAAGAATGTCCGACGTCGAGACCTGCGGAGGCGCAGTCTTTCGCTGCTTCGCCGAGGGCAGCTCCGCATCAGATGGCTCCCGCATACTTTTCCTATGCGAACGTCCGGAGTCCATCGGTCTCGAATCCCTGGCTGCCGGATGGTGTGACCTGGTCGCCGAAGAATCCTTCATCGGCGAAGCTGGTAAAATATCGGCGGTCACGCAGCCAAGGTGCGGTCGTGTGCGCTGACGAGAAGAGGAAGCCTTAACAGTCTCTGCGGACTGCTTATACAACGGAGCATCCCGAGCGACGGACGTATGCTCCGCTAAAGACACATTTTGTACCACAACATCTGGTCCCAGATGTTGTTGTACGAGAGAGGGACCTCTCTCGCTCGCGGCCCGGCTGGACCTGGACGAGCTAGGAACCGGACTAAAAGGCTTCCTCCGTTCTCGCTTACTATCCGCCGTCACTGGGTGTGCATCTATTATGTTTATAGTGCTCGCAGCACCCAAAATTTCCTCTTGGACCGCATCGGACGAACCCGGCTGCCGAACCATTCGGTGAATGGACGCTACACCGGGCGAGCTAGCGGACGACATTTGTCTAATCTCCATGAGCACTTTTGCCGCTAGCTCTGAATTCATTTGTGACGACGGACGCACACTTGAAGAAGATAACATGGAAACATCACCCTGTTCTGGTTCCTCTGAAATAGAAACTGAGAGAGTAGAGTGACCTTGTGGAGAAAGAGCCGGCATCGCTCTTTCTCCAGAAACAACATATCGTGACACACGTTTCCAATGTTTCTCATCCCAATGTTCACATATAGGACAGGGATTAATGCGAGAACACTGACTACAATTAATACAATGATCATGAAAGTCAGAGGAAGATTTCTTCCTATTACAATTTGAACAACGTCCCTTCATTGTGAAAGAACAACAATAAGTCCTAGTTACTCGCAAAAACCCCTGACACAAAGATACATAATAACATGATCCATTAATAAATGAAAAAACAATTGCAAAACAAAATAATTTTGAAAAAATATTTTTTCAGAGAAGCCCAAGTTGCTGAAAAGTAACGTTGAGCCCCGATGGATCCGATGGCAAAGTGTGGTCAAAAATTTTAAATTTATATAAAATAATTAATGAGACACTTTCGGATAATATAAATGTATCTTATAATGAGATAAACTACCACAAAGGCAAACAGCCCCCCTCAAAAAAGGCTGTTGCCAATGAAAACAAACAGTGTAAACACACTAGAAAACATGACTCCAGGCACTGAAAAAACTGGCCCGGAATCAGTCATCAATTACACTCTATCTGATGCAAAACAGAGACTCCCAGGGGAGAATCTGTAGAACATCAGATGGAAGATGCAGAACACAAACGTTGTACACCCATGGGTGAAAACGTAACTATGAGGAAAATAACAGAAAACATTCTGTAACCAAGCAACTCTCCCAGGAAATTTTAGAAATGAAATTTCTCAAAAATATGCCAAAAGCATGGGAGAATTCCCAGGGGGGACTTTAGAAGGCTAGGGGAGAGGAAACACTGAATAAGCAGTGCAACAATTAGCAAGAATGACAACAAGAGGCCCATGCCTCGAAAATAGGCAACTTGACATAATTTCATCAAAAAATTTTAAGTACAGCCCTGATTATTTTTTGCCACTTCTTTTTCCTCTCCTCCTTCTATCCTCCTTAGAATCACATTTTCTCCAAAAATTACGTGTCTGGCATCCTTTAAACTGAGATTTACAAGCACAAAGATCAGTGAGATGTTGACTGATGAAGGGCCAAACAGAGAATGATAATTGGCGCCAATTTCGGGACGACTGCGTCACTGCGCATGCGCAGTAGAGGCGTAGTATGGAGGTCCTTTAGGACATGATTTCTTTTTGTTTTGGATGCAAATTTTGGGGATTGGGGGGCAAAATTTGTGTTTGGCCCTGGTTTTGTTGGAGTTAGCACCAGCTAAGTCTGGGTCATTGGTACAGTATAAAAATATAATATTTTTTCAGCTGCTGAATTTGCATATTACGCAGGCAGATGTGGGTGATTCGTTGGGAAAAGGGTTAAGGCCCCGCAAAGTAGCTCTTCTGTTTCTCAGGCCATTGTTTGTAAAATTGCATGCAGATGGGGGCTTTTTTATATTTTATCTTTTATTTTTGTAATTATTACCAAGCACTGCATCAATTCTCAGGATTCCAATGGGGACTGCCACCTGAGAAATTAACAAGTGCAACCTCTCTTTTGGGCATACAATAACGTAACCCAATCGTACATATTCCCTCACACAATTAAAAAGGATACTACAAGAAGATTATCAGTACAGTGAAGTTTTCTGTTGTGCTCTTTTGCATCGAGTTGAGGTGCTTAAACCATAGGACAGTTAGCTGACTCGAGCGATACTGTTTGGTGAAGGCCCACAACAAGATGCAGTACAGCCCACTGGAACACGCCACGTTACTGATGATCTTTTTATTACACACCTATATAAATAGTTTGCCCAATGGGAGAAGTGAAAAAGAGGAAATTCATTCTGGATGAAAGAAGGCAACATACTTTTTGTTGCAGTTATTATGTATGGTGTGTTTTTAACACCATTCTGATCTGGGTGGACTCAGTCTATACCTTGTCATCTTGGTGTATCTGGCACATATCTAACTTAGGTACATTTGGACAATGATGAAGATGTACCGGTAAAAGAAATGTAACTATTATATATAAATTGATGGTTTGTGGATTTAGAGAACATTTTATAGCACAGGGCTGAAGAGAATGCACTTCTCATCCAGTCTCGTTTTAGATTTTGCCAGAATCTGATATTGCAGGAGACATTTGACGACCTAAATCATGTCAATATCAATTCTAATAAAAGGCCGCTCGGCCACATGTCCCCCGAAAAAACAAGTCGAAAATGGGGCATAACTCTAGTAAAAATGATCAGTCCGAACCCATATTCGAACTTGACCTGTATTATTACCCCAGAAAGTCACATACCAAAATTCTTTCCGATCAAACAATCCTAACTGGAGTTATCATCCGGACACCGCAAATCTTGAAATTTCTAAGTCGAAAAAGGGGTATAACTCTAATAAAAAATAATCTGGCCGAACCCATACTCGAACTTGGCCTGTGGTTTGGGCTAAGAAGTCACATACCAAAATTGGTTCCAATCAAATGATCCAAACTGGAGTTATCATGGGGATACCAAGTGGGACGGATGCACAGATGGACGGACGGACGGACGGACGGACAGACGGACAGACGGACGGACAGACACCGCTGATTTCTATAGTCCCCTGCAAAATTTTTCGGGGGACATTTAATGTAATAAAATATCAGATGACATGTTGCAGAGCTTTTGTTAGGGAGACAGAAGGTCTGCTTAGCGGCCTCATTGCCGAGACAAAATTTTTCCCCTATTACATAGTTACCTCTTATAACAAGATGGTTTTTAATTTAGTAGTGGGAGCATGGTGGCATCAGGGAAACCGGTTCTCGTCAGATCACCAAAGTTAAGCAATGTCGAGCGTGGTAAGTTGCTGGATGGGTGACCATTTCAGCGACTGATTCGCATTCCCGCGTTGTGTCCTTGGGCAAGGCACTTCACCCCAATTGCCTACATAGGGGCAAGATGATGCTGTGTACTAAGGCATACTGCATGTCAATTGTGCGTGTGTCTTCAACCAATCTGACCCTGCCTGTGCCACGGTGCAGAGTTCAGAGTTATGATGTTGTAGAGCTGACAGCTGCTCATCATTGCTTGGTGGTTTTCTCTTGGTACTCCGGCTTCCTCCCCCCTTAAAACTGTCACCGACACGATATGACCCTGGCTATTAATGTGTTGTTAAACCCTAATACAACAAGCAAATTCAGGGAATTCATGTCTCCCGCTGGGCAGCAGTTTCAAGGGGAATTAATGCATCAAGTTGAATATAGTTGAGTTGCAAGTGGAAGTTATTTAGAAGAGACAGAACAGACGGTGCTTCAGACAGTGGTTATCAGATTTATTTTCACGGAGGTCACTGTCAAAGCAAGTGAAGTGATGTGCAATATAACTGTGAGAATCACTAAAAATGAAGACTGTATGATAAGACATATTACATTAAACTGATGTGAAAAGTAATCCATATATGAAATTTTATTGAAATCGGTTGACTCTAAGGAAAGTTAGAGCCTGGAAACCATCAGCCAATCAAATTTCAGCAACCTAATTAAATATGTGCGGAAAATGCCCATATTCGAACTTGGACCCACAATTGATGAAAGTGATCTACTATCCACATTTCATCGAAATCGACTGACTGTAAGGAAAGTTAGAGTCTGGAAACGAAAAACACGGAAGGTGTGCACTTACTGTGTATTAGTAGTAGCACTGAATAAATCAAAGTTTCCCTAATTTGCATAATTTTTTGCATGAGAACAAAACCTGTATTATATGTGATGTATTGCATGTTACTAAACATTCGTACAAAAATTTATTCAAATCCAAACTTTCATATAGAAGTTCTGTACAGAAAACTGATTACACCCAATTTCAGAACAAAATGGCCACTGGTGGCCATCTTGAATTTTGGACCAAACCCCAAAACACATATTCTGGTCTAACAATGATAACAAAGATACCCAAGAAGTTTCGTGAAGATCGGTTCATAAATACGGCTTTTAGTTCGAGGTGCATTGACGCACAGGGCAGACGGACAGGCAGACGGACAGATTTTTGGTACAAAACATTCGAACTTGACCTAGGTGTTGATAAAAGTAATCCATATATGAAATTTCATTGAAATCGGTTGATTTTAAGGAAAATTAAGAGTCTGGAAACCGTCAGCTAATCAAATTTCAGCAATCTAATTAAATATGCGCGGAAAATGCCCATATTCGAACTTAGATCCACAATTTATGAAAGTGATCTACTACCCAAATTTCATCGAAATCTGATCACTGTAAGGAAAGTTAGTCTGGAAATGAAAAACACCAAAGGACGGAAGGATGGAAGGATAGAAGAATGGAAGGACAGAAGGATGGAAGGACAGAAGAACACCCCAAATTTAATATCTCCCATTTTTTTTCAAAAAGCGGGAGACAAACAAAAATAATCTAGTAGTGGTTTTTGCTTTCTGGGGATGCACAGAGAAATTGCAGAAGTATTTATACGTCTTCACGATGACAATGTTTGCAGTCTGCAGGAAGATGTTTTAATACCTAGTGGTTCTGCAAGACAAAGCTGAAGATTTGCTGATAGGTAGCCAATGAAGTACACTGAGAGATGATTTTATTTTGTAAAAGCAGCTAACCAATACAAGCTCTCAAGAATGATGAAGCCATCAGTTGATACACAATAATGCCCCTCACGTGAGAGAGCTGAGTTATTCCATAATTGCACTCTCTTTTGTAAGCCATGAATGGTAATGGAGTTGCTCTGGCATTTTCATCCCGAAACGGCCTCTTTGTTTTTGACCTATTGGAAACACTGGCATTGAATGCGTGTACTACATTTAATTCAATTTTTGTCAACTCTAAATTCATCTACATACACATCTAAAACCATATGGTGGTTTTTACACATCATTTATTTTGCTATTTTTATTGGGTAAACGTTGAACAATAAAATATATTTCTTAAATTTATCTACAGTGGATAGAAGCATTATCAACTGCTCTACTGTAGAATGCCAGATTATGAAAATAAAGAGGGTCAGATTACGAAAGTAAAGAAGAAAACTGTGTGTAAGCAATACTCACCTTTTCTCTCTTGCCTTTATTATCATCTCTAGATTTTTTAATTTCAGTAGTATCTGATGTTATTCTTGCTTGTAATACTGTCCTTGTATGCATCTCATCTTTTACCTGTCGTCTCAGTGTTTCCAATGTAGCCTGAAATGCAAAAATCCTTATTGAGCTCTGTCAAACAAGGCTTAACCCTTTACCTAACACGAAAAGCAGACGACACTTGCAAAAAAATTTCTTGAACTAATTTTTTTCATTTTTTGTCTCAAAAACATAGGTTATGACCCCTCATTGGAACGAGCTCGACGAGCTCGTTCCAATGAGGGGTCATAACCAATGTTTTTGAGGCAAAAAATGAAAAAAAATAATGAAAATTAACCGATGATTTTTGAGAATAGCGCTGGCCGGTTTTGGCCGTTACGTTGGCTAAAGGGTTAACTGGCAGAGTGCTAAATTATTTTTGGTCATCAAAAGTTGTTCACATGTCTTGTCTTAATACAATTCATGGGAGAGTGCCAAGAGGCACTCTCCCATGAATTGTAACAAGGCAAATCCACACAAACTCATTAATTTCACTATTTATTTATTGGTGTTTAAGGTCACATATTTCTGCACAATGGCTAACCATGACCATGACAGTTTTACAGGTGGAGGAAGCTGGACTACCCGCAGAGAACCACCGAGCAATGGCGAGCAACTGTCAGCTCCCCAACGTACCAACTCCACACAAGCAGGGTTAGCATTGGTTGAAGACAGGTGCACCATCGACGTGCAGTATGCCTTAGTACACGTCGTCACTGTGCGCCCACGTGGGCAATGGGGGTGAAGTGTCTTGCCCAAGGACACAACACGGTTGCCGGAGGTGGGATTCAAACCGATTATTAATTTCACTTCAATGATAATATGAAGCACATCCATAGAATATGAAGCCTTCAGGTTGTGGTACCTGCACTTCAGAATAAAGCCCACATATGGGCTTCCAGCACCCAACCAGTTAATAGGTTAACCCTAAGGTACCCATACTGTCATAAACTGCCACTTTTATACTACTTTGTTTCCCCCAAGTTTATACTTCCCTGAGAACTTTATCTTAGTAGTGCTTTTACAACATTGTTGGTTGCCTGTACAGTCAGGCTGTCAACAATGATAAAGAAACACTGTTAGGTCAACTGCAGCTGTGTAAATGTATACTACTCAAAGTTTGCTAAGCACCAAGTATATCCAACTACCTGTTTAACGTTTTAGTTGAAATATTGTAATGAAAAGTGTATGTATTTAATTATATCTTTAATGATTTAAATTAATTACAGAAATTAAGATTTTATTTGTGTTTGCCATTATTTTTTGGCTTTTGGATACAATAACAATGGATATTATTGGTAAAAGAGGAAATTTTTCAAATTTGTCAAAATATTGACGGAGCAAACTGGTATGGGTTCAATATCGAGTATGAGACCCATTACTGTTAATTACAGCATAACAATGCCTTCTCATGCTCCACACCAGGTTCCTGGTGGTCCTTTGTGGGATGTTGTTCCATTCTTGGACCAGCATGGCACCAAAATCCTGGACACTTCTTGGCTGGACTGGATGGGCTGAAATTGCAACTCATTCCATACATGTTCGATTGGATTGAGGTCAGGGGATCTAGCTGGCCAGTCCATTCCCTCAATCTCCTCCCTCTGTCGGTACTCCCCGACAGCTTGGGCAACATGAGGATGGGCATTACTGTCCATCAGAATGAATCTGTCACCCACTGCACTGCATACAATCTGACATGGACATCCAGGATCTTATCAATATACCGTTGTGCAGTCAATGTACCACGGTCAAGGACACAGAGCTCTGACATCCATCCCAGATGATGCCACCCCAGACCATGTTTGATCCTCCACTGTAGTGGTCATGCTCAGCAATATTGGCTGCATGGAATCGCTCTCCTGGTCTTCTCCATACTCTAGAATACTCATCTGTGTAGTCTAGGCAGTACCTTGACTCATCTATAAAAAGAACAGGTCGCCAATCTTCTCTGGTCCATCCAACGTGGTCTGGCCCATTCATATCATGCCTGGCGGTGGTTCTGGAACAGCGGAATGCGAATACATGGTCTTCTCGATCAGAGACCACCTTCGTGCAACCTTGCCTGGATAGTCTGCGTGGAAACATTTACCCCGGATGCATTCTGAAGGTCACTGCTAAGCTGGGTTGCTGTGGCGAAGCGTTTCCTATGGGCCCAAATGATCAAAAACCAGTCTTCAGCTGCTGATGTTGCCCTGTCTCTGCCACCACCATGCTGTCTTACTGGTGTGTCATATGCTGAAATCTTGCCCAGGTACTGGTGATCACCATATGGTGCACACAAGGGCTTCACCAACCTGACGATGGGTAGCCCCTTGCTGCACCATCCCTACAGCCTGCCACTTTTCTGCTTCAGAAAAATTTCTTCTTACATTTGCATTTGCCATATTCAATCATTAAATCACAAGGGTTTGTGTTAAAATGAAGACTGAATACCCTACACATGTCATGTACATATAGACAGTACACGAAAACATCAAGAAAATCAAGGGGTACATGCTTTCCGTGACTGTCATGAAAAGTCTGCCTGTCAAGAGAGCTCATGTAAACACTGGGGACCATCTCAATACATTCCTCAATCATATCCACCAAAAATATCGCAAATATGTCACCAGCAAATTTCACAATGATGTGTCAAATATTTGGTGCTTAGCAAACTTTGACTAGTATATATAAGGTAATAATTACTTTAAAAATCAATCTGACGCTTAATGGTTAAATTCCTATGGGAAACATTTGTTGCTTGAAATGTTGATATTTCAACCACAGTGTGCGCAGGATTAAATTTAATTGCACAACCACCAATCAAAAGTTTGACTGAAACAAGAAAATCAGTAAAACTGATGGATGCTCCCAGATAGTCGACTTAGTTAACAAACATATTCATAAAATTGTGGTCTCCCGCTATGGAAAATCATTTGGCACATGTCTTTGAAATGCAAGACCATAACTCTGGTGAAAAATATGCACTTTTTTATAACATGTGCAGGAGCAGCTTGCCACAAGGATCCCTCATACAAAATGTTATTGAAATCCATTCACTCACTGCTGAGATATCACTGTAAACAGACGGAAAGACAGATGGACAAAGCAGTCTTTTTTACAACATTTGCAGGAGTGGCTTGTCACAAGGATCCCTCATACCAAGTTTAAAGAACTCAATTTTCCAAAAATGCATTTTTTTTAACACAACTAGAAGCTGACACCTGCAAAGGAAAACCTAGAAGCCTCAAAATATAGCTTAAAACATCTCAGTGGAATGAGCCCAACAAGCTCATTCCAATGAGAGGTCATAAGCTTTGTTTTTACTCAATAAGCATGTCCCAATGAGAGATCACAGAGCTATATTTTTGAGCAAAAAAAATAAAATTTAAATACATGTAGCAATATTTGTGAATAGTGCTGGCCAGTTATAGCAGTTAGACTAATAAGGGGATAACAAGACCTGTTCTGCAAAAACTGGAGGTTTGACTGACCCAGATTGGCCTGTCCATACCCCTGCTGTCATGATTATTCTAAGACAAAAAGGGGCATAACTCTGGCAAAAAAGTCCAATCGAAACTGTAATTGCTGGGGCACAGGTTCCCATGGTAGTGAACACCCATCCCAAATTTCAAAGGAATCGACCCATAAACATCTGAGAAAATCTCTGGACGAAATTCAGGCATTCTAAGATGAAAAGGGGCATAAGGCTGGTAATAAGACTGATCAAAACTATAATCACAGGTGCACAGGTTCCCATGGTAGTAAACAAGCATACCAAGTTTCAAAGGAATCCACCCACATACCTGTGAAAAAATCTCCAGACAAAATTCAGGCATTCTGAGATGAAAAAGGGCATAAAAATCTGATCGAAACTATAATCGCAGATTCCCATGGTAGTGAACATCCATACCACATTTCAAAGGAATCGACCCATAAACATCTGAGAAAATTTCTGGACGAAATTCAGGCATTCTAAGATGAAAAGGGGCATAAGGCTGGTAATAAGACTGATCACAACTATAATTGCTGGTGCACAGGTTCCCATGGAAGTGAACATCCATACCAAGTTTCAAAGGAATTGACCCATAAACATTTGAGAAAATCTTTGGACAAAATTCAGACATTCTAAGATGAAAAGCGGAATAAATCTGGCAAAAAAATCTGATTAAAACTATTATTGCAAGTGCACAGGTTCCCATGGTAGTAAACAAGCATACCAAGTTTCAAAGGAATCCACCCATATACCTGAGAAAAAATCTCCAGACAAAATTCAGGCATACTGAGATGAAAAAGGGCATAAAAATCTGATCGAAACTATAATCGCAGATTCCCATGGTAGTGAACATCCATACCACATTTCAAAGGAATCGACCCATAAATGTCTGAGAAAATTTCTGGACAAAATTCAGGCATTGTGAGATGAAAGGGGGCATAACTCGAAACTATAATCACTGGTGCACAAGTTTCAAGTGTAGTGAACATCCACGCCAAGTTTCGAAAGAATTAACCGATAAACATCTGAGAAAAACTCTGGACAAAATTCTAGCATTCTAAGACAAGTCAAAAAGGGGCATAACTCCAGCAAAAATAGTCTGACTGGAACTATAAACGCAGGTGCAGAAGTTCCCGTGGTCATGAACATTCATAATAAGTTTCGAGAACAATGGTCCATAAATGTCTTGAGAAAATCTCCAGACAAATTTATGTCTACAGACGGACAAATGATTCCAGTATACCCCCTCACATCACATCACATCACGTGTGTGTGTGTGTGTGTGTGGGGGGGGGGGGGGGGGGGGTATAATTATCATAGACTATCCATAGGCACTCACCACTAAATTATAAAAAAAAATGCAGGGATAAATTCTGATGACAAAAATAATCTAGCTCTCTGCCAGTTAAAGATCAAACTACTTTTATCCAATTAATCAGCCACATCCACCCACATAATTTACAAACTGAGCAGTTGAAAGAATTATTTAAAAAAGAATTTCAACAAAATAATATCACGTGGTCCCCTCATTGGAATACACTCATCAAACTCATTCCAATGTGGGGGTCATATGAAAATGTTTTTGTTGGATAAAAATAAGTAAAATACATTTTGATATTGTTACCTTTAGACTTTCTTCAGTACGATACACTTTGTCCTGTTCACCTTTTAGCTGATCTTTGATAGCCATGTTTATTGCCTGTACATGCTTGTGTTCATCCATAGTTACTGACATTAGACCATCAGTTCTAATCATTTCTTTTTTTATCCTCACAGTATTCTTCTCATCAGCAACCTTTTGCTTTCGACTAAATAAGAATAATAATAATACAGTTTAGAGCCATGAATCCACATAATTGCGCTCTCAGGCTTCACACACACACAAAAATAATGACGGTAACTCTTCAATGCTTTACAAAAGAGCGGGTAAAAAGGTAAGTTTTGAGTGCATTTTTAAATAATTTAGGTGTCTGAGGCACCTTCAGATGTTTTGGAAGTCAAAACCAAAGAGATGGGCTTGCGACAGAATGCTCGGTCACCCGCAGTAACAAGACTTCCCGGTTTGAACGACAGCAGATTCGAACTCGACGAGCATAGGGGACGGGATGGTGTGTAGGAGTGTATCAGATAACTGAGATAATCGGGAGCAAGACCACTGAGTGCTTTGTATGTTAGAAGTATTAGTATTCAATCCTTTCCTCTATCGGCAACCAATGAAGCTGAGAGAGAATAGGACTGACGTGCTGAGATTTCCGTTGTCGAGTTATTATTCTGGCTGCATAATTTTGAACGAGCTACAGCCTTTTGATCGTTGATTGTTTGCAACCAACAACCAGGGAGTTGCAGTAATCTAGCCTACTGGTGACAAGAACTTGAACTAATTCTTTAGCCGTCTCCCCCTCAACCACAGATCGAACCTTGCTGATATTCCGCAGATGATGATATGAATTTCGGCACACCTGTGTGATGTGACTGACACCAGAGAGAGTTTCATCCATGAAGTACCCCAGGTTCCGCACTACAGTCGATGGAGAGATTAAGTGACCATTGAAATTAGGATGAACACAGGAAAGCTTTGAAAGTTGGTTTGGAAGTCCAATGTAGTTAACTTCGGTTTTATCAGCATTCAATTTCAAAAAGTTTGTGGACATCCATGACTTGATGTCCGAAACACAATTTTCAAGACAGAAAACAGCATGCCTTTCATCTATAGGACTGAAGTGAATATAAAGCTGAGTAGGTCATAACCTATGTTTTAGAGACAAAAAATGAAAAAATAAAGAAAATTAATTGGCGATTTTTTAGAAGAGTGCTGGCCGGTTTTTGCCGTTAAGTTAGCTAAAGGGTTAAATAAATTAATTATTGTTAATAAAGAAAAGTAATAAACAGAGTAATCGCTTGACTGAACTGGTTACGTGAAATATTTCATTCGAGGCGAGGGACTATATTGTAAAACACATGTGCACATTTGTGCCCTCGTGTTTGTACAATGTCCCTCACCTCTCATGAATTATTTCATGTAACCAGTCCAGTCAAGAGATTACTCTCTATTTAATAACAGATTTAAGTAGTTTTGCATTGCTTCCATTTCACACCTTGCACAGTGGTGTTTTTTTCACGTACTTTTTCACATACAAACAAAACTTGAGAGACAAAATTTTTTCAAATTAGTGGCTCATTGTCCCTGAACCCTTAAGGCCTCAGATTAATTTTGTTTACAACTACCGTATATACATGTACGGCATTTTTAACAACTCTTTTGACAGCCAGGGTTAGCATACGTCAAACAGTTTAACAGAGGAATCCATGACAAGAACTGTCAAATTCCCCAACGTACTAACTCTGCACAAGCAGGATTAGCAATGGTCGGGGACCAGTGCACCATCGATGTTCAGTAGACCTTAGTACAGAGCACCCCCATGCCTCCATGTGGGCAATCAGGATTACGTGCCTTGCCCAAGAACACACAACAGTTACCCTGGCGTGGATCGAACTGTGGACCTTTAGGTCTGAAGTCCAAAGCCATAACCAGTGAGCTATCACATTCCCTTGCAGATGACTTCAATGTTTCTACATTATTATTTGCTGCCTGTACAGGCAGCCAATAATGATGGAAAAAAGTATATCAAGATAAATGTTTTCTACCAGTCAAGTTCTCAAGGAAAGAATACACTTCGGACAACTTTTCCAGTGCAATATCAAAGGGGCTGTTTGTGGCTGTATGGGGTCTTAACCCTTTACCTAACATATTATTTTTAAAAAATAAATTAAATTTCACATTTTTCGAAAACAAATTTTACAATTTATCAATAACACCATACAAATATTGATCTCATTAGAACCAGCTCAATGAGCTGGTTCTTATGATATCAATATTTGTATGGTTTTATTGAGAAACCTCTAAGATATTTTAAGCTGTGGTAGGCTTCTCTGGTTAATTTTCTGGCCATTTTTGGCTGCTATGTTAGATAAAGGGTTAAGAGATAATAATGAAAATAATTCATAAAAAAATATAATTCTCAACAAGGTTCTACACAAAAGCTGAGATTGGCCATGGAAATGCCTCTGTGAAGAACAAATCATTACTTACCAATCATCAATTTTATCCATACTGTCTTGAATTTCCATTTGTGCTTCCTGATTTCTTAGTGTAATCTGTCTCAATTTCTCTTCTTTCACAGCCACTACTTTCTCAAGTTCTTTTATTTGTTCAGCAAAAGAATGTTTCTGTAAATGTAATTATTATTTTGATATTATATCATATAAATTAAGTTAGGTATAGTTTAACCCTTTACCCAATGAATCACCCGCATCCGCCCATGTAATATGCAAATTCAGCAGCTGAAAAATATTATTTTTCGAAAAATTTCAACAAAACCATATCATGTGACCCCTCTTTGGAACGAGCTCATCGAGCTCGTTCCAAAGAGGGGTCACATGATATGGTTTTGTTGAAACTTTTTGAAGAAATTTAAAAAATTATATTTAACATAATAAATTTTCAAATCGTCTGCGTTGGGTAAAGGGTTAACTGTAGAATTAACCCTTGGAAAAAATGAGATAGTTACAAACAATTAACACTTTTTTTTAACATGAATAGAAAAAAACAGTAGCCAAAACATTCTTGAATAAAGAAATTTTCAATTTTTTGCTTCAAAATCATAGCTTATGATCAATAATCAGAACAAGCTTAATGAACTTATTCCAATGAGATGGTCCTAAGGTATGTTGGGGAGGCAAATATTGGAACAATAATATCTGAATGGCTATTTTTTGTGAAAACCACTGGTCAGTTATGGCTAGTATGTCGGGAAAAGGGTTAAACAAAAAGAAATAAATAGCTAATAGTTATATCCAGCTAGTATTTTCACAAAAATCACCATTCAATCATTTTATTTTCATTATTTGCCTCTCAAACATGGACAAGCACATCAACATGTCACCCTAAACCAGCAAATGAAATCTGAAAATGATCAGATGTGGAATGAAGGCTGTTGAATAACAAGCAAGCAAAATGAAAGATAGCTACCACAATACAATTGAAAAACACACGGCAGAACTGGACAGCTAATAACTGCTGTCAGCCCAAACAAGATTATGAAATTTCAAAATCATGGGTTCGGGATGCAGGTCTAGAGTATGCCAAATAATTTAACAGTAAAATCCAAAATGTCCACAAGTTGCCATGTTTTTCAAGCATCTGCAATTAAACTTGACAGCTCATTAAGGTTTAATGCCCTAAACAGGATTTCAAAAGCTCTGCGGCTACAGGTTTTGAAAGTCAATCATGATACTCGGGAAATTCATAGACCATGGTATCAATGATTGCGTTTTATAGTTTATGAGTTTGTGGCGAATATCAATTTCTTCAAAGACCAGAATTGCCATTGGAGCTATGATTTAATCTTGCAAATGGGAATTTCTCGTTTACTGGTTCTGAAAATGAGCACTAATGCCTAGGAAATTCATAGACTAGATTTGCGACTGATATTCAGAAACGACAACTGGATAATTCCAGGTATCGTAACTGACTTTCGAAAACAAGAACCAGAAAAATCTGAGAAGATTAAACGCTACAGCTCCTATCAGGATTTATTTACTTATTTATTAGTGTGTAGGCTGGCCAGAAAATAAGCAGGCTGACATTTGCAGAATGAGGTCCCCCGAGGGTGAATTTGATGATGCTATCCCATACAGTGGACCAATTTATCCTCTGGGTACCTCCTTCTGTTAAGTTTTGAGACCCTGAATCAGATTGAGGTTCACAGAGGGTAAATTTAGTGATGCCACCCTGCTTGGCACGGTGGCATCACTAAATTCACCCTCTGGGGACCTCATTTTGCAAATGTCAGTCTGCTTATTTTCTGGCTTGTGTATAGGTCACTTTCAGCATCTATGATTATATTGTGACCGCAAAATAAGTATGATGTCAAGTTTAGCTGATCTTGTAAACTTGAGTTACCCACTTTCACCAACCATCACCACCGGTGGTTATTTATTTATTGGGGTTTAATGACACTTTAACAGCCAAGGCCATATTATGTTGGTGACAGTTTTATGGGTGGAGGAAGCCAGAGTACCCAGAGAGAATCACCGAGCAGCGACAGGCAGCTGCCAGCTCCCCAACATCGTAACTCCGCAATGCAGCACAGGCAGGGTTAGATTGATTGAAGACATACGTACCATCGATGTGCAGTATGCCTTAGTACATGGCGTCATCATGCCCCCATGTGGGCAATAGGGGTTAAGTGTCTTGCTCAAGGACACAACACGAGAGTCTGATTCGATCGCACAAATGGTCACCCATCCAAGGACAAACCGGTCTTGACGTTATTTAATTTCGGTGATCTCATGCGAACTGGTTACCGCAATATCACCAGTCCACCCCACTGGTAGTTACCAGGTCCTATTTTAACTGGTTGAGTGCTGGAAGCCCATATTTGAACTTTGGTCCTAAGGGCAGAAATTACAAATGCATGGATTTGGCTTGTTACTGTTTGAGAGTGCCCATTGGCACTCTCTCATAAACTCTAAAAAGGCAAAGACATATGAACAAGTTCTGATATCGCAAAATGTTTTTTAGCACTTTACCAGTTAAAAGTAAAGCAGAACTTGTTTACCACAGGAAACAAGCACCGTACAACTTATGAGGGTACTTACAGGTGGACTCATATCTGGAAGTCACCCTGCATCAGAGTATAGAATTTTACATTAATCAAATGGTGGAGGGTGTGCTAAAGGAATTTACATGGAAACACTGGAAATGTAAATAAACAATGGCTACCCATTGCCAGGTTTTTGAAGCTTTGACAATGAAACTAGTAACTCACATCTGGGTGTCTCATTAAAAGCCTGCAAATGGAATTTTATGCTGATTGGATAGGGGATACAGGCTGCAAGACAGGCCAGAGGAAGTGTGGTTTTACATTTTTTTCAAGAGTTTTGCCTCATGTGTTCCATCATCATAAGAAACATACACAGAAAGCTTTTAGGTTTGGTGAAAACTGGACCAGGGCATTTTGAGAGAATAAGACAGTTCAAATCACCATGACAACAGATGAAGAATGACCGGTTTTGCTCCACTTTTAGGTGAGTGGAAAAGTGATATGTCATACAAAAATAAGTATATAACAAGTGAAATTATGTAGAATATTTCAATAATGCTTTCAAACAATATTGTTTATTTTACTGAAGTGATAGCAGGTCTACATTGATAAAAAAATGGAATCTCGAAACACAAATACAATCTATTGAACTGCTCTCATGTAATCTTAAAACAGGATTTCTGCAAAATTGGAGAAAATGAAATCTTTGTTTTTCCAAGTAACTTGCAATATATCAGACAAGTTATCCGTGGTTGAAATGCAGAAATAAATTGAAACATAACAATATTATTATTGTGTAAACTTTGTTTTTCTGCTGCTCAGCAAATAATAAACAAATTGTAAACATTGTACACTAACCCTTTTCCTAACCTGAAAAGCAGACGACACTTGCAAAAATAATTCTTGAATAACTAATTTTTTGTCTCAAAAACATAGGTTATGACTCCTCATTGGAACGAGCACGCTGAGCTCGTTAAGCTCGTTCCAACGAGGGGTCATAACCTAGGTTTTTGAGGCAAAAAATGAAAAAAATAATGAAAATTAATTGGCGATTTTTGAGAATAGCGCTGGCCGGTTTGGGCCGTTACGTTAGGTAAAGGGCTAAAGAAGATTTCAGCACTTTTCAACTGAGTCATGATAGTGGCATCTTATTTATTTATTGGGCTTTAATGATACTTTTGACATCCAGGATCACATTGTATCAAACAGTTTTATGGGTGGAGGAGGCCAGAGTACCTGGAGAGAACCACCAAGCAATGGCAACTGTCAGACTCCCCAACATACTAACTCTGTGCAAGCAGGGTTAGCATTGGTTGAAGACAAATGCACCATTGATGTGTGGTACACCTCAGTACACAGTACCACCGTGCCTCCACGTGGATAATCAGGATTGGGTGCCTTGCCCAAGGACACAATGTTGGGATCAAATCGTGGACCTTTTGGATTGAAGTTCAATGCCGTAACCACTGAGCCACTGCACCCCCTAGTGGCATTCAGCACTCAACTAGTTTAAATTAAATCACTTTCAAGGATCCGTCGGAACCAGGACTGGACTTCTGAAAAATCTAAGGTGACAAAAAATCATTCTCCTGGAAGCTTCTCAGGTGAACAATTACTCTTCTGAACCATTTTCCATTGTTTTTCTTCACAAACATCAAAATGCCAAGTAAATTCTGTGGGTTTTCCGAAGTTTTCAATTGAATGCATTCAAACCAATGAAAGCCAATAAACTGTGGTTGAACATGCGTTTGTTTTTTCAAAATCCCCTCTACTCCAGTATTGGACTGTGCCCCCATGTGGAGGAGGGGGGGGGGGGGGGGGCACAGGGTTTTATAAAAAAAATTCAAACAAAACTCCTCGTGAAATCCGATTCTAATGTATGCAAAACTGAAATATTACATAATATAACAAATAATAACATTATATTTTAGGACATTGCGGCTTATTGATGGCTAAGCCTGAAAATAAGCATACTGTCATCTGCAAAATGAGGTCTACAGAGGGTGAATTTGGTGATGCTACCCTGCACAGCAGGGTAGCATCACAAAATTTACCCTCTGTGAACCTCAGTCTGAATCAAGATCTCAAGCCAAAACAGAAAGATATATCTAGAGGAAAAATTGGCCCACTGTATGGGATAGCATCAGCAGATTCACCCTCTTGGAACCCCATTTTGCAAATGACAGGTTGCTTATATTCAGGCTTGTTGATGGCACAACAAGAAAGATTACCCGTAACAGTTTTACTTGCCCAAACTAATCATACATAGTAAATTTATCTTTTTGAGGGTTCAAGATCAAAGGCAGGTTTAATGCCACCCCCATTTTAAACTTTGCGAAGGGCGATGTCGGAGTGTTCAAGGTACTGGCAATGCCGAAAACAGGTGAAACCAAGTTGCAAAAAATGTTTGTGCAGGATTAAACTGTGAGCGGTAGGCACCTAAAAAAAACGTCCTTCCTCAGATTTCCATCAGTGAGGTACCCCGAGCAATGTTGGCAAATTTCTTGTTCATAGGAAGACATAAAAGATTCCAACAACTCACATCAGTCTCTGTAAAGATGGGTGTCATTTGTGTGACATGATTTATCTCTGTAATTCTTTAAACATTTATTATTGTTCTATTACATTCCCAATCAAGCAAGTGTGAGTTGCAGAATAACAAATGTGTTAATATTCTGAACTACTGCAAAAGTGAACGTGAAGGCTGATTTATGGGAACATAGAACACATCAAAAAATGTATAAACAAGCTTATTAGACTCTACAATGCAAACCTAATCTTAAAAAAAAATTCAACTTTGTGAGAAACAGAGATCCTAATAATCACACAGTGTTTGTACCAGAACAGATGAGGAGAAACAGAATGCCTTGAAAGAAATTCACTGCTTGGCGATCCGGGATCTTTGTTCATTCAATACAATTGTGGCCTAATCTTTAATCCTTAGCCCTTTGATTAATTTTACATTAACCCCTTACCCAATGCAGACGATTACAAAATTTATTATTTTAAATATCATTTTTTAATTTTTTTCAAAAACAAAACCATATCATGTGACCCCTCTTTGTATTTAAGCTCGACAAGCTCGTTCCAAAGAGGGGTCACATGATATGGTTTTGTTGAAATTTTTTGAAAAATAATATTTTTTCAAACTACTGAATTTGTATATTACGCAGGCGGATGCAGGCGATTCGTTGGGTAAAGGGTTAATAACTACCCGTATATGCATGTACACAACTGCAGATGACTTAACAGAGTCTTTTCATCATTGTTGGCTGCCAACAATACTGTAAAAACTGTTTCTCAGACCCTCCCACATGGTCCGTTTGGATGCCGCATGCTCTCTTTTTAAAACCTATCCAAACTTAAAAAAATAAAAAACGAATGGATTATGTCTCATATTTTACCCAAGTTAATAAAATTGTCCTTTGAGTGCAAGAAGGCTTTGCAATGCTTTAGCATTGCAAAGCCTTTTTGCACTCATGGGACGTATTACCCAACTACCCATGCTGATCTGTAGATTATGGGACCAAAAACATAAAACAAACCAAGAACATGAACTTTTTAATGGCAAAGAAATAATTACAAAAAAAATGCCGATAGGATCACCGATCCAATGTCGAGTTGTGACAGCACAAATTTCATGAATGTAGGTTGAACTACTATCAAGTTATCATCCGGAAAGGAATTGTTGCGATTTACTATGTTCAAGGTCATGTTGACCTTGACCTTTGATGTAGCGAGTCCAAAATCAATAGGGTTCTTCCCCTCACCAAGGCCAATCTACCTATGAAGTTTCATGAATGTGAGTTGAACCATTATCAAGTTATCATCCGGAAACCAATTGTTTAAGATTTACTACGTTAAAGGTCACTGTGACCTTGACCTTCGACGTAGCATGTCCAAAATCAATAGGGTTCTTCCTCCCACCAAGACCAACCTACGTATGAAGTTTAATGAATGTGAGTTGAACCACTATCAAGTTATCATCCGGAAATCAATTGTTTACGCCCGCCCGCCATTCACCAAACTATAAGTCGAGTTTGACTTCGTCACAACTCGACTAATAAAAAATAAAATAAAGAACCGCCCGTATGCATGCAATTTTACAAAAAATGGCCTGAGAAACAGAGGATGTACTTTGTGAGGCCTAAACAAAATGTTATTACCACTGAAAAAGACCATGGAGGTAGAGTATTCGACAATATGGGTAATTCATGCATTCGTACTTGCCAAGCAATACTTGCGAAGCTATTTTGAATTCACTCCCCTCCCCAATATCCTCACTGCTCTGGATCCACTCCAACATCCAAAGGACATGATCCATCATGTCTTTCATCCTTTCAAATAACAAAGGAGAAAAATCCCACTTTTTTAACTGACGTAATTTTAAGGTTACTTTTCCTGAATTCCCCCCAGCACACAGCCTCTATACATCCAGTACCTTAGCAGTGATTCCTAGTCAAGTCCAGGCTCCCTTAACAGGTAGCCAAAACTTGACTAGAAATCACTGCTTGCCTAATCATCTGTTGTCAACAGGACCTCCTCATGATGGCATGTTGAGGCCACCTGTTCTGAGGTCGTAAAAGTCAGAAATAGGCCTCTAAAGGCTAAGAACATACAGGTAGCTCATGCCTACTAAAAAGGAACTTGCTGAGCTCATTCCAGTGAGGGTTCATAATCTACATTGTGGGAACAAACTACATACTCTTCAGTTACTTATGAAAAATGACAGGACTGCTTCAAGTGTCACACAGGTTTGCCGCAGCTCATACTACCGTCTGCAGAATATCAGCAGGGTTCATTCCGGGGTCGATGAGGGGGACTGCAAAACAATTGTTTCATGCATTTGTAACAAGTAGATTGGACTACTGTAACTCTCTGCTATTTGGCTGCAAACAGTCAAACATTAAGAACCTGCAACTTGTTCACAACTGTGCGGCAAGAATTATCATCAGGCAACGGAAATAATAAATTCTGGTACTGTCTGTATTGGGTAAAGGATTAACTAGATTTCTTCCATAAAAAAACAAGAACTTTCTTTTAGAGTTTAGTTATTGGTGTTTAGGGTCACTTTCAGAGTCTATGCTATCAGTAAGTGAATGATATAAAGTTATGTTGTCAACAGCTGATGACTATTAATTATTTAATAGTGTTTAAGGTAACCTATTTCTGAACAATGGCTAATTAAGACATGGATATAAAGTCAAGACCAGCCAATCATTTATACCCATGCTACCCATTTTAGAGGACTTAAACCCTAAGCACTGGTGACTGGGTCCTATTTGACCAATAAAACAGAGCTTGTTTACCACAGCCTTCATAAAAGTTACTATGATTGCAACCATAAAAATGATGTCTTCTGTGTCCACATAAGGGTATGTAATAATAATACAAGGAAACAAGCTCAGTCAAATTATAGCAACTGAATTGAAAAATCTATCATTTTGTTGGATGTAGGATGGGAGTGGTAAGTTTTGTACAAAGTGCAATTCCATTGTGCTACTTCCAATATTAACTCTCAATCCACTGCATATTTTAAAGATAATTTTCACTAAATCTAGTCATGGCTGCTATGAAGCAGCCATGACTGAATTTGATAACAAATTCATTTAAATTTTAACTCGAAAATCATTGGGGAAAAGGTCCATTCAACTGACTGGGAGACAAGTTGATTAACCCTTTACCTAACATGAAAAGCAGACGACACTTGCAAAAAAATTCTTGAAAAACTATTTTTTTTTCATCATTTGTCTCAAAAACATAGGTTATGACCCCTCTTTGGAACGAGCTCGTCGAGCTTGTTCCAAAGAGGGGTCATAACCTATGTTTTTGAGACAAAAAATGAAAAAATAATGAAAATTAATTGGTGATTTTTGAGAATAGCGCTGGCCGGTTTTGGCCGTTATGTTGGGTAAAGGGTTAAAGGTGCCCAAATTATCTGTATTTAAGTGGCAAGTGAAATCCTAACTTGGGTGGGAATATCTGCCAGCAGCAAGTGAGAGGTTAATGTGCCGATGAAACAATAGGTAATGTATTTCCATTCTTATCTGACTAATTCCTTCTCTTCTAGCAACGAACTGTGTATTTAATCCATTATATTAATATTATTAATCCATTAAAACTTGTTTGACAGTGCTTAGAAAGCTCTGTCACTACCTATGACACAGACAGTACACTGGAAATACTCCAGCCAACATGTATATGAAGTAAAAGTATTTTAGACATTCTAAAATTTGTCCTCATTCACAAGAATTGGTTTTCATTCTCCCAAACTCCTGCTGCAAGAAGCAATTTTCAGTCCTTAACCCTTTGAATCCTGGTGGTATATTCCATATCAGTTCAATAACAGCAATAGGAAGAGTCCATATTCATTATTTGAGGGTAGACCAATTAATTTTGTCAATATGCTACCTTTGGGCTGCACAATGAAAATATTGATTGGTCTCCACCCCACACTTTGACTTAGCCAACACCCAACTTAATGAAATTATGTTGTATCATCAAGCTTGAAATGAGCAATCTGCCAATTGCACAAGAAGGTCCCCTGAGGGTGAATTTGCTGATACTATCCCATACAGTGTGCCAATTTATCCTCTGGGTATCTCTTGTTGTTTTGAGACCTTGATTCAAATTGAGGTTCACAGAAGGCAAATTTGCAGGGTACCATCACCAAATTCACCCCCTGGGGGCCTCATTCTTAACCTTTTACCCAACATAATGGCCAAAACCAGCCAGCGCTATTCTCAAAAATCGCCAACTAATTTTCATTATTTTTTCATTGTTTGTCTCAAAAACATAGGTTATGATTCCTCGTTGGAACGAGCTTGTCGAGCTCGTTCCAATGAAGGGTCATAACCTATGTTTTTGAGACACAAAATGAAAAAGATCAGTTATTCAAGAATTTTGTTGGCAAGTGTCGTCTGCATTTCATGTTAGGTAAGGGGTTAAGATGACAGTTCTTCATTCTTAAGATGACAATCTGCTTATTTTCAGGCTTGTGTATCATGCTCCTGGGCTGAATAAGTGGCTAAAAAAGAGTTAAATAGTTTAGATTTTCACAGTACTGGTAACACCTTGAGAGTGCAACAAGTACCTATTCCACTGTAAACAAGAGACTGCACCAGAGGTACAGGAATACCTGCTTGTTGAGCACTGTACCATGTCTAGATGGCAAATATTTCTGAAACAAGAGGTCTCAAGGAACCTTAATCGCTCACCTGAAAAAGTTGATTGAAGATGAATTTAAGGTCACATTCAGCAGTTATTCTACTTAGCATTAGGGAAAAGAAGTCATGGAATATTTCAAAAGCGTAATCTCAATACCAAGCATGACATATGTCCCCCCCCCCCCCCCCCCCAAAAAAAAATAATAATTGAAGATGGACACACTTTTAATTCTATGCTCACACATATGGGGGAGGGGATGGGAGGGGTATTGTCTTGATTTTAATGCAGTGAGACGAAATCCTGAAGGTTGGTGGTGACTGGACCATCTATATGGTGGAAGTGCATCTATTATCTTTGTTTTGCAGCAGGGAACTTCAATCCCACCCCCCTCCCTCACCCTGTAAAACCACTTAAAAAACTCACGAACACCTGCCAACAATCTCTGGTGATGATGGGAACATCCATGGAGCAGGTATTAAACATAGATCAATGCCACATTTTGGAGGGAAATTTCCATGTATTTTTGTCGTTTTACTGCATCCCCATGAATAACAATGCACTATGTTTGGCCGGATGTAATCCAGTATACCTCAGAGTGGGAAAATAAAAAAGAACGTTCATATTTAAATGTTAACTCAAGTTTAACCCTTAATCAACCCTTTACCCAACGCAGATATGAAGATGTATTATTTTAAAAATCATTTTTAAAATTTTTTCAAATATTCCAACCAAACCATATCATGTGACCCCTCATTGGAACAAGCTCAATGAGTTTGTGCCAAAGAGGGGGGGTCACATGATACGGTTTTGTTGAAATTTTTTGAAAAATATTTTTTCATCTTCTGAATTTGCATATTATGCAGGCGGAGGTGACTGATTCGTTGAGTAAAGGGTTAAGGGCAAAGTGACAATTTGGTGAGTTTCTAGTCCAACATGTACATGTAGGACACATTTTCCAACATACAGGTTTTAAATGGCCTTGCTGAAGGAAACTACAGTAACTTGACAGTGATGTGAAGTAAAGCCTTGGCTACATTTCTCGGCAGCCAAGACTTCACTAGACATCAGTACTAATTAAGACAAGAGGCCTGTCACACCTAGAGAGCTCCGCTGAGGGCCACTGATCGCATGGGCATGTTTTCTAATACTAATATTGTTACAAACTTTAGCCGAAAAAAATATCAAAAATATCTTAAGATTTTCTTGATCCTGTGACCTGTGACCTTGACCCTGTGGATTTACAGACCGCAGAATAATTGATGACACACCGTCTATTGATAATACATATTGTTATGAAGTTTGGTGGAAAAATATTCAGCGGTTTAGAAATTATGGCTCGGACAAATAAAATGTTGACGACGGACGGACGGACGGACGGACTGACGGATGGACGGACGACGGATGACAGACGACGGACGACAGACGACGGACGAATCAGTATAAGAAAAGCTCTGCTGACTTTGTCAGCGGAGCTAACAAAGTCTTTTCTTTTATAAAGTATCAAAAACTCAATAGAAATCTCCAGGTTGTTAACTGGTAGAGTGCTGGAAGCCCATATTTGGGCTTCGTTCTCAAGTGCAGGTACTGCCACATAAAGGCTTCATATTATCTTTGAAGTGATATTATTTAGTCAGTTAGGATTTGCCTTGTTACAATTTATGGGAGAGTGCCCACTGGCACTCTCCCATAAATTGTAGCAAGGCAAAGACATGTGTACAAATTTTGATGGCCAAAAATAATTCCGCACTCTACCAGTTAAGGACTCTTTCAGAATCTATGACAAGAATCAAATGATCGAATGAACATTTTGCGAGAATCAAAGTAGATTCTCATTGTGTTTCTTGCAAGATATCATCTGCGAGAACTGATTCGGATTCTCGCAGGAATTTTAAACCTTTACCTGATGAATCAAACATATCCACCCATATTGAGCAATTGAAAAAAATGTTTTCAAAAGATTTCAACAAAACCATACCATGTGACCCCTCATTAGAACAAGCTCATCCATCATTCCAATGGAGGAGGAGGGGGGGGGGGGGGGGACTCAGAAGATATAGTTTGCTGAAATTTTGTGAAAAACTTAAAAAACAAATAATTAAAACAATAAACATTGATATAGTTGGGTAAAGGTTTATACCTTGTAGTTTGTGTATATATAATTTTCAAGTGTATCACATTAATCCTTATAAAGACCTGGACAACTCCTTTCAACAAGATTTCTATGGAATTCTGAGTTATTTATTTATTGGTGTTTTTGGTCATATATTTCTGCACAATGGCTGATCATGGCCCCAACATAGATATAAAGTAAAGTCCAGCCAATTGTTTATACCCAGGTTGCTCATTTTAAAGGTCTTCCACTCCAGGTATTGGTGACTGCATCCTTTTTATACATAAAATAGTAATTTTAACAGTAACGTTAAAGAATCACTGCTTCATTTCCTGGGGTTCCCAAGGGGAGGAATTCTGAGGTAAGTTTAAAACAGCTCCTGTTATGTACCAAAACAGTAAGTGAATAAGTGAAGCAATGTAATACATTATAGCTTTGTGAACTATTTTAAATGAAATTTAGTTGTGAAAGCACCTCTAAGAATATCAAATATGTTTGGGTGCACTTGCAAGTAGTGTTAAACTATTTGCCAAGCAATTTCTTTTACAGCAACCGTCTTATATTTCTCTGACACTCTTCCAAACATAGTAGCTAAGAAAGTCTTTTTGCAGTGAGCAAGGATGTAAATAAATGGGTGGTGTGTAGGTATCCTCCACACTGCCTCACCCCCACAATTTCACAGTCAAAACATATTCATTTTGTTGAAGCCTTAAATATTGATTCCCTCTTGCTTGTTGTCATATACAACTAGCTATTAACTGAAAATAGATATGTTTACATTTTTGGAATTCACTTAAAAAACAATGATGGGGTCTTAACCCTTTACCTAACATGAAAAGCAGTCGACACTTGCCCCCAAAAATTATTGAATAACTAATTTTTTTTCATTTTTTGTCTCAAAAACATAGGTTATGACCCCTCATTGGAACGAGCTCAGCGAGCTCATTCCAAAGAGGGGTCATAACCTATGTTTTTGAGACAAAAAAATGAAAAAAATAATGAAAATTAATTGACGATTTTTGTGAATAGCGCTGGCCGGTTTTGGCCGTTATGTTGGGTAAAGGGTTAAGCAGTCTTTGAATAGTACTGGGTGGTTTGGTCATTATGTTGGGTATAGAGTTGATTTAGATGAGATTTCCACTAAGGCTGTACAATGCACTGGGTTAGTTAGGCCATACAAAGTAGATGTTCTGTTTCTCAGGCCAAGTTTTGTAAAATTGCATGCGGGCGTTTTTTTATTTTATGTTTTATTTTTGTAATTATTTCATATTAGTTCATATTCTTGGTTTATTTAATGTTTTAGGCCTCCTAATCTACAGAATAGCAAGGGTTGTGGTGCATTTCGTCCCTTGGGTGCAACAAGGCTTTGCAATGCAAAGCCTTGTTGCACTCAAGGGACAAATTTATCAATTTTATTAACTTGTGTAAAATATCAGACATAAACCATTTAATTTTTATTTTTTCAAATTTGCATTTGTCATAAAAAGAGAGCATGCGGCAGCCAAAAGGATCATGCAGGAGGGCCTGAGAAACAGATTTTTAATTTTTATAACCAGAAAGAGTGAATGAACCTGGGCAGTGCACAGAGTGAGTCACACTTTCTGGTTATTAAAAATTGGTAACTACTGTATCACTCACTACATGAAAATATACACATTCAAAGGCTGTAAAAATGCATGGGGTCAGTTGGTTACATGTTGTAACACAGGATGCAGGATTCGAGGTTCTAATGAAAATCAAACCTGCAAATAAGCAATCTGTCATTTGCAAAATGAGGTCCCCAGCGGGAGAATTTGTGGATGCTAACCCATACAGTGGGCCAATTTATCCTCTGGTTACATCTTTCTGTTTAGGCTTGAGACCTTGATTCAGATTGAGGTTCACAGAGGATAAATTTAATAATACTACCCTGGCTGTGCAGGGCAGCATTACCACATTCACTCTCTGAGGACCTCATTTTGCAAAATGAGTCTGCTTATTTCCAGGCTTGATGGAAATACTTATACAGTGGAGCCCACTTAATTGGATATCTCTTAACTGAATAACCCTGTTAATTGAATATAATTTCCCAACACAAAACCATTTACCATACCTCCAGTACAAATTTGACCTGTTAATTGAATGTAGGTTTTTGAGTAAACTCCTGTTAATTGAATAAAAAATCTTGTAACCTGTTGAGAAATTACCCTGACTAGCCCCATTTTTCCTTTGTTTATAGATCTATTTGGCCTCAGTACATCCAATACAGTCATTTAATCTATTATAGAGCTCTGTCAGACAAGATATAATAGAATAAATGCTAAGTGTATCTCTAGAATACAAGAAAGTGACACATCCCTGTTAATTGAATACTCCTGTTAACTGAATAATTTTCATTGGCAAAGTGGCTATTCAATTAACAGGGTTCCACTGTACCGGATTGTGGAAATTTTTTTAAAGTGAATTCCCAAAATGGAAACATATTCTATTTGCAATTAGCTTGTTGCAAGCCAGAAAATAAGCAGACTGTCATCTGCAAAATGAGGTCCCCAGAGGGTGAATTTAATGATTCTACCCTGCACAGCAGGGTAGCATCACTAAATTTACCCTCTGTGAACCTCAATCTGAATCAGGGTCTCAAAACTAAACAGAAAGAGGTACCCAAAGGATAAATTGGCCCACTGTATGGGGTAGCATCATCAAATTCACCCTCTGGGGACCTCATTCTGCAAATGTCAGACTGCTTAGTTTCAGGCCTGGCTTGTTGTACTTGCTTATTAGTACAGTAAATGCTAAGTAAATACTTTAGGGTGCTCATGGGTCATGACTACTGCATTTTTTTAACCACAAATAAATTTCCCCAAACTCTTAAGTTCTGAACTATAATTTCAAGTAACTAATACTCCAGCTACAGTACGTGGAGAGTGTATTATCACTAATTCACCCACAGAGTGGAGATTCCACCCAAGCAATAATTGCAAATTTGCTGCAAAGCATAACCAGCACAAGCAAAGTTTCAGCCAATGGACCTCCGGGTTAAACACGGAGGTCCATTGGCTGAAACATTGCTTGTGTTTGTTGTCGATGTGTACACAATTTGAAAGTTATAGCTTGGGTGATAGCCCCACTCTGCGGGTGATTTAGTTACAATCCACTCTCCACTTACTGTACATCATCAAGACATGCATGCAATGAAGGCATGCCTTGATGATTGTTAGAACATCTGTCAGTCAGGACTTGGGCCAACACAGTCACAGGGTTCCTGCACCTGACCTGACATGAAATTCCAGGCTTTTCCAGGCCATATACACCCCAAATTCAAGGAGTTTCAAGGCTAATAGAAAGTTAAATTCAAGGTTTTTCCAGGCTTATCGTAGTTGAACCACTTGAACCGTCTCGGATGTATTTCATTCATCTCAACTCGGCATGCAATGCTTCATTTTTCAAGGCTTTTCCAGGCCCAGGGAGCCAAATCAAGGCTTTTCAAGGCCTTGAATTTCATTTTTGAAATTCCAGGCTTTTCAAGGCCCGCAGGAACCCTGAGTCAGAACAAACAAGGTACAAGGTATCCCGGGCCAAGTGCTTCAAAGTTGAATGAAAAAAGTTATTTATAAATATCCTTTCCCCCATGGTGGGCTATCAGCATACCAAAGATCATTTAAATCCAACATCCACTGACGGTGATATGAAGGTCCAAAGTTATGGATGGATGGACAGATTGATGGACAGATGGACATAATTTGTGTCTAATTCCAGAACATGAATTGAGAGCATATACTTAGCCACAAAAAATGGCCTGAGAAACAGAAGATCTACTTTGTAAGGCCTTATGACTGGAAGATCCAATCTTCAGTATTTGAATATTTTCCTATGTGCTGTACTGTTGTGTGATATACTACTGAAAATGATTTTTTGTTTGACCCTTTACCCAATGCAGACGATTTCAAAATTTATTATTTTAAATATCATTTTTTAAATTTTTTCAAACAATTTCAACAAAACCATATCATGTGACCCCCCTCTTTGGAATGAGCTCGTTCCAAAGAGGGGTCACATGATATGGTTTTGTTGAAATTTTTCAAAAAATAATATTTTTTCAGCTGCTGAATTTGCATATTAGGCGGGCGGATGTTGGCGATTCATTGGGTAAAGAGTTAAATGGGGTTTAATGACACTTTTGAAAGCCAGGACGACCTCAGTTATTTATTTATTTATTGGTGTTCAAGGTCACATATTTCTGCACAATGGCTAATCATGACCGTGACAGTTTTATGGGTGGAATAAGCCGGAGTACCCGGAGAGAACCACCAAGCAATGGCGAGCAACTGTCAGCTCCCCAACATACTAACTCCATGCAAGCAGGGTTAGAATTGGTTGAAGACAGGTGCACCATCGACGTGCAGTATGCCTTAGTGCACAGCGTCACCGTTCCCCCATATGGGCAATGGGGGTGAAGTGTCTTACCCAAGGACACAACACGGTTGCCGCAGGTGGGATTTGAACCGAGGATCTCTCGGGTTGCAGCCTGCACCTCTACCTACTGAGCCACCGCACCCCCCAGGACCACCTCAAGTCTGTCAGTTTTATGGGTGGAGGAAGCCTGAGCACCTGGAGAGAACCACAGAGCACCAGCGAGCAACTATCAGACCACCCAAACATACTAATTCTGTACATGTAGGGTGCAAGTGCATATCAACTTACAGTACACCTTAGTTCACAATGCCACTGTGTCCCCCATGAAGACAGTCAGGATTAAGTGTCTTCCCCAAAAAACAACTACTGCTGGTCAGAATTAAACCATGCACTTCAGTTTGAAGTTCAATGTTTTAATCACTGAGCCACAGCACGTTCTTGTAATTACCACTGTGTGTCCTTGTAAAGGGTTAACACTCTACCTAATGAATCGGTCTCATCCAACTGCATAATTTACAAATTATGCAGCTGGAGAAATTATTCTTTCCGCTTTTCTCCCACACACCCAGGCCAGAAAATAAGCTGTCTGACATTTGCAGAATGAGGTCCCTAGAGGGTGAATTTGATGATGCTATCCAATACAGTTGGCCAATTTATCCTCTGAGAACCTCATTCTGTTTAGTTTTGAGACTCTGATTCAGATTGAGGTTCACAGAGGGTAAATTTAGTGATGCCACCCTGCTGTGCAAAGCAAGCATGTGTTGAAAACGCTTGAACTTCTGTAGATGTACTTCCACTGTCAGCTTTAATTAAAATGACACAACAGTCTGCAGGCATACTGTCAAGCCAGAAAATGAGCAGACTGTCATCTGCAAAATGAGGTCCCCAGAGGGTGAATTTAGTGATGCTACCCTGCACAGTAGGGTTGCATCACTAAATTTACCCTCTGTGAACCTCATTCTGAATCAGGGTCTCAAAACTAAACTGAAAGAGGTATCCAGAGGATAAATTGGCCCACTGTTTGGAATAGCATCATCAAATTCACCCTCTGGGGACCTCATTTTGCAGATGTCAGTCTGCTTATTTTCTAGCTCGCACACACCACTGAAGAATCTCACACATCAAAACAGATATAAAAGAACACTAAAGCCGAGATACCATTTACATTTATTCTTCATAATCCTCTTGATTTTGCAATATTTTATGAAATCTTGACCCACTAATATGTAGATTGGAATATGATCAAGAAAAATACCACATTTGGTATCACAGTACTGCAGCTGAACATATAGCACATTTAAGCCCCTCCCCCCCCCCCCCCCAAAAAAAAAAGAGTTTTGATTTTAAGGCAATCCCTCACTGAAAATGAACCCCATTATTGGAATTTTTATTGCCTTGCAAAGTGTTACGATATTACAACAAAATCAGCAGACTGGAAACTTTTGATGTTTTGGATAGATGTATATAACTGAAATATTAAGAACACAACAAAAGACAGTAGACAGTCTACATTCTGTGGCATTGCAGTTGTTTCTAGGCATATTTTAGCTAGCCGTGACTTGCTTACAAATGCCTGCTATGACACTTAAAATGTAACTTGCAAGTTTTCCCAGAGATAGCATGTTGGGGTATCTGTTCTCTTGCAGTAAAGAATGATCAAAGTTGGAATTCAGCCCATTGAGGGTTAAAATTAAAAGAGTTAATTTGTATAATATTCTTTGTGTGAAAAGACAGCAGAAAGCTTCTCAATCCTTGCTCACTATATGCAAGAAAAAAATTAATATTAAAATAAAACCATCCCACCCTCACAGATTTAAAAAAAAAAATTGCATTAGAATCAATTTATTTTGTCTGGCCTAAATAATATAATTTTACTGATGCATCTGCCATTTTTTATAAAGCCCAAATCTGGGCTTCTAGCACTAGACTATAAAAAAGCCCATATTTTCATTAACTCTGTACCAAGTAGACAGGAGAATCTGAAAGAATGCGAAATTTTATCTTTGGTCAGTTAGTGCCATACATTTGCAATGAGATACCGTGTGGCTCTCTGTTCTGTCATCAAACAGGCATACAGAATCCATGTACTTCTTTCTTGCTTACACAAAATTACCAAAGATTTTGAAATTAATCCTTTACCACACATAACAGCAATATCTGCTATTCACAAGAATGGACATCAAATATATTTTTAAAAGTTCTGAGTCCAAATCATAACTTATGATCCCTCAAATGGAATGATTTCTGTAAACTCATTCCAATAATGTGTCAGAAGCTATGTTTTGGAGAAAAGAAATTAATCTTTCAGTTATTCTAAGAATAATCTTCTCCATATTTCATCTCTTGTTGTGTCAGGTAATGGATTAATACTGTAGCATATGGATACTGGATTCTTCATCAAACACCAGACCTTCAAATCAGTCTAATTTGGGCACAACGGCAAATATGGATCAGACATATTGTGGCCTGCATGATTGGAGAAAAGGCGCTGGTATTTTCTTCTTCTTGCCGTCTGTTTTAGGTTTCAGTTTCCCCTCTTAAAATGAAAGTTTACAATCTCTTGTTATAGGTCTTCATCATTATCAGTTTCCCACCCTCCCTTGATGTAAGTTTACTCGAGAAGGCTTCTTAGTTTTGCAGTGACGAGCCAAAGTCCTATTTGAATGTAAATTATGCATTACGTTTAATAGGAAATACCACAAACATGAACAGATCTCAAGCTTTAAGTGCATGATCATAAAGAATTTACCAAACAAAAGCCATCAGCATTGACAGTGTCGTATACGACACTGTCAATGCCGATTGCTTTTCTATGGTGAACTCTGTGGGTTTTTAAAAAATTATTCATCTGTTGCATTGTTTGACTCAAAGGTAAGCACTGAGCTATATTGCAAGCATCAGGGAAACCTGGCCAAACTATACATTGCCAAAACACTGCAAAACTTTAGAAAAAGTTTCAAACTCTGTATAATTTGGGCGCAATTATCATATTTTGGGCAGAGCGTTTACCATCGTTATTTGAGAAGAATTTGAAGGCCTGTCAAACACTTCATGTTAGGCACATCACTGGGTCCATGAAATATTCAATATAACAAAAGAAAAGGCTCTAATCAAAAGGAAGGTGATTGTAAACATATTCTTATTCTATAAACACCCTCAAGGAAACAAAGTTTATCAACTGAAATATGTGTCGCAAATGAAGCTGTTAAACTATGCACAGGGCAATATCATAATTGACCACCCAACAAGGTTAGGCTTCTAAAGAGCAATCAATTTGGTGGATGTCCATTTGTCAGGTGCCCAAGAACCAAATCGTCCTGTGTATACAGTTTCTATCTTAAACAATGTGATCTATATCTATAATGCAAATAATCCTATTTCTGTGTAGCTACACACAACAGTTACAACTTACTTTCCATCGCTAACAAAAATACAGAAACAGATATAGTAACAGAAAAAAGATCAATATTTACAGAGATGTAATTACTCCAAGCATTCAATGAAAGAATTGAAGGAGAGTTACCCATCAACATGCCTGGATTGAAAGTTAAGTGATTTTATTTCTTAACTCTTATTTGTGACTTATAACTGACAAATTGGTTATTTTTTAATTATACCATGAGTGCTGTGTGTTTTCAACATTACCTGTTACAATGCAGATACTGAGAAAATGCTAAAAACACCATGTGAGAAATTTGGCCTAAGTGTGGGAATGTCATGTAAGAAAGCATGTGATTGGTCATTATGCATCTGACTGACATTATGCGTGAATAAAATGCATCGACACAAACCAGTGTCAAGCAAGTGGTTTTTGGTTTTTGTTTTGTTTTGTTTTTTTTTGGGGGGGGGGGGGTGGGGGAGGGGGGGGGGGGTTTGGGGGATTCCCAAAGGATAACCAGATACCTCATAATCACATACGGCATCCTATCTCTCAGAAGGCTTGATAGATGACTCCCGGTTTTTCAAAACTAAACTGTTGGAGCTTTCTCCACTCCTTTTTTGTAACCGCTACGGTCATATACTGGGGCTGCTACCAAATCGGCTTTGCTGTTTGGTTTTCTTTTCTCTTCTTCCCTTAAACTTGCCATCGCACAACATTATATTTTGGCTCGCCACCATGGTGGAACTCAAACGTCTACAATCACCAAGCAAGAACTGAATAGAGCCCACTCTCTAATAGTCTTAATGTCATTGAGGGATTGATTATTGACAATCTATCACTCAAATGTAAACTGCCAGGAATTCTAACCGCGTGCATACCCCCTCAGACCCCATTTGAGGCAATAGGAAAGCTAGGCCTGTGTGATCCAAGTGAAATAAAATAAGGTTAACAGGGTCGCAAGGGATTTGTAAATCCCACATCATCCCTGCGCGCCTTCGGCACTCTAAAACCTTTCATTCATTCATGTCAAGCAAGAAAGGAAACAGAACCCTGAAGGCTATAATTTTGATTCAAAATATCAGCATTATTAAAATTCAATCGTGGTGTAATTAAAGAACACAACTCATTTAGAGTATGGGGGACAGAAATCAATGACCCCAGTTGGAGTATTTCAAGTGTTTCACAAGCACTGTTGTTTTGAGGTCAATTTGTTTGTCAGATTTTAAGTATGTTGGTGTTGCTTCTAGGCAAGTCATGGCTGCCTTTATAGGCTGCCAAGACTTGCCGAGAAACAACTGCCACACAATGATATGTAGATTGTAAAAGTGTTGCAAAAAGGCATAACAATCACCAGTTTTGACAGGGTTAACAATAAAATACAGCTCCATTCCCAAATTTAAAGCACATTATTTTTCTAAAATAAAAGGACGCAAGTTTGGAAGATTATTTCAGGGTTTAGACACCTTTTTTAACATGAAATTCCATAACTTTTCCAGGATTTCAAGTGAATTTTCAGCAACTGTAGCAGGCTCTGGGGAAAATCTGAAACAGAAGTGAAATTTGCCAAGCATCTGAGTCATGGCACAGATGCTTGATTAATTCCACTTTTGTTCTTACTACCACACAACACAGAACTGAAAGAATCAATATCATAACATGCAACACTCAACTCTTAACCTGTTGAGTATTTTCAAGACATTTTTCATCAAATCTAGACGTGACTGCTGTAAAGCAGCCATGACTAGATTTGATGAAAAATTAATCTAAACTGAACTCGAGAAATTATTGGAGAAAAATCGCGACATCAACGCAGTAGCTGCGACGGGTGGTGCAATCTAACAAAATTCTAAGTTCATCAAGGGCCATAACTCCAAGAAAAATATTTGGAACAACACATGCATTGAACATGGCTAGACATCAATAAGATACACTTACATGCCAAATATAAAGTCATTCCATCAAGTACTTCAAAAGTTATTGAGTAGTGAAACTCGTTGGTCACAGACAGACCGACAGACAGACCAGCATTGCCACTTATTGAGCTGCTAGTTGCAGCTAAAAAAATCCATTCCATTTACATGAGGGATTTTCATTAAATGTGCCTGAATTATACCCATTTCAGTGGCAAGAGATATTCTGTTCTGGGCAGGAATATCCCTCAGCAGCATGCAAGGAGCTAATGAATGAATCATGAAAACTTACATGGATTTACAGTGAGTCCTATCTGTACATATTCTAATAATTACGTGAAATACCATTATGATTGCAATTCTCATTCTTTGAGCGGAAACTTTGCGATGTTTTGTAGCCACATTTTCTGTAAGTTTGATATTAATGCTACATTTTTGGGGAAATTTCCATTACTTTTTCAGACGAGAAGTAAAAAAATTTCCATGACTTCATGCCAGAAAAAATATTTTTCAATTTGCATGACTTTTTCAAGGTTCCTTGACCAAATTAACCCTGTTATTTTCCCCAAAGTTCTGATGTTTTAGTGATTTCTGACACATTATGCAATGCATTATAAAAAGTACATCAAAACAATCACATCACATCAAAAGGGTATGGCAGATTGAGAATTTCTACTGATGAATACAATTAAGAATTTCTGAATTATTTTAAAATAAGTGTTTTCTGAGACAGAACACAGCAATGTTAGAGACCCTTGAAGAAAAATAAACACAAATGCATGTAATGGAAAACACTGCCTGCATTTATGAAGCAATCAGTCACAGCTTCATATTGAACTTAAATTGCTCTACCTCTCACCAAAAGTTTCAAATGATTGCTGGACTGTCAGAAACCATCGCTGCAATTTTGTAATGTACAAAAAAAAATAATGTTTAAAATATATCTGTAGTGATTATAATGTCTGGATACAAAAAAGTCAGAAGATCTCAGGTTCTGAGAATATAATGTGACTAAGATTGACTATAATTCATGGGGACTCTTCTGGGGAAGTGCTAACCCTCTGTACACCAATATTAAAATAACAAAATTTCAAGAGATTTTTTTTATAATGCAAGTAAGAATTTAACCAATTCATTCTTGTTTGACCAAGCTTAACCCTTTACCCAACGAATCAGCCGCATCCGCCCGCGTAATATGCTAATTCAGCAGTTGAAAAAATATTATTTTTCAAAAAGTTTCAACAAAACCATATCATGTGACCCCTTGTTGGAACAAGCTCATCGAGCTCGTTCCAACAAGGGGTCACATGATATGGTTTTGTTGAAATTTTTTGAAAAATTTAAAAAAATGATATTTAAAATAATAAACTTTGATATTGTCTGTGTTGGGTAAAGGGTTAATGAGCTCTGTCAAACAAAATTGAATTGATTAAATTTCTAGTTGCATTATAGGAAAAACTGGCTGTTTGCTTGATATTTTTACATCAGTATACAGTGTTAATATTTTGGTATACTGATACTTTTATTACACCTAATATTGTATGAAATTCCCATTTACCATCATCATAAGTCATGGGAATTTTTTTAATATAGCCCACGTGACTGCTATCTCATATACCCCACGTTATGAATCTGCACACTTTATTATGGAACTATTTAAAATCATCTGCAATTGAAAACAAAAATAATGGTCACTACTTCTTGTTTCGCATCTATAGATACGGCCAAATTCATCAAAAAAAATGAAAATAAAAACACTGTGAGAAAAACATCTAAAACTTTTTCAACATTCGTCTCTGAAAGCATGACATAGCTCCAATCACTCCACACATACTATGACACATGTAGTGTTCAACCAATTACCAAAAATGGATGCTGTCCGATTACAGGTTATTTGAGCTCACGATCGGTCAATTCCGATTGTAATACTGTGCACTACTAGACAAGTCGAGGCTCGAAAGAACTACATTAAATTGAACTTATTTTATGGGTTTACAGTCTGTTCACTACTAGATAAGTCAAGACTGGATAGAACTACATTAAACTGAACATATTTCACAGTGTTAAACTCCGTTAACACAGGTCCAGTAAAACTGCCAGTCGCGCACACTTGGGCGGTAAATGTGGCTCTCAAAGCCACGTTTACCACCCAAGTGTGAAGAACTGGTAATTTTTACTGCGACCTGTGTCAATGGAGTGTAACCTTCACTTTTCCGGTCTGAGCTGGCAATAGCTGCAGATACGCTCAATTGTAAGTTTTACGTCTCGTTTAACTTGTATATCCCGTAAAGGGGCATTTACAGAAATTAAGGATACACACTGTGGTGATTTTACAACTTTATTGAATTGTATCATTGACATCATTTTATAATAAAAACCGAACGATTGCAGAAGATAATAAGATTTGGACAATGAATCATGATCATCACAAAAAAATGTTTGGCAACAATCAGGTGAACGGATGTTCCAGGAGCCGTTGCTGTTGTGGTGGTTGATTGGGGTGGCCGATTCCCATTTTTCGATCTCACACATCAGGTCATGACAGACTATATTAATCTCCTAAGAAATGATAAATATAAGTGAACCTTCAGATCAAAAACTTACATCAGTCCAGATTCTTAACCAATGCCAAACAATTTTAAACAGTAGTAAGATAATATATCTACGGAAGATTTCTAAAACCCTAACTTCAATCCTATCTTTACTTACTTTAATTTTCAACTGCTGGTAAAGTCTCTCATTTTCTGCTTCAAATCTCTGATGATTGTCCTCAGCTTCTGCTATTCTTTGCTGCAAATCTTTTACCTTGAAAGAAAATCAATTTTTTACTGGACCTTAAATCACTAACCAATATAAGTGGAAGAGATGTCACTTCTCTCTAGTCAGAAATAAGAGAGAAGGGGTGACAAAAGAAGGAAAAGTCAGACAAAATTACACTAACACAGAATGCCCCAATGGGAGCAATTGAATTTACCCTCTGAACAGCTAATATTGTAGCATTAAAATTTCAAGCGCCAGTTTTTCCCATAGTGCAACTAGAAAGTTAATCAATCCCATCTTGTTTGACAGAGATCATTCAGGGTTCCAGCAGGCAAGCATTGATAAAAGGCAAGACTACTGAAGGCTGTTTCTATACATTTTTAACCCTTTACCCAACGCAGACGATATCAAAATTTATTATTTTAAATATCATTTTTTTTAATTTTTAAAAAAATTTCAAGAAAAACATATCATGTGACCCCTCATTGGAACGAGCTCACTGAGCTCGTTCCAATGAGGGGTCACATGATATGGTTTTGTTGAAATATTTTGAAACATTTAATTTTTTCAACTGCTCAATTTGCATATTACGCAGGCGGATACGAGCGATTCATTAGGTAAATGGTTAATAACTTTTCAAGGCTCCACAATAGTCAAATAAAATACAAGGATTTCCAATGACTGCCTTCATGAACTGTAGCATATTAATTATATTGTTATAGAATGGTAGTAAATAAAACTATGTATTCAAGGTATTTAACACACAAGTTTGAATTTGGAGTCCTGAAGACAAAGCAGTCCATGACTGCTTTCTGCTCAGAAATTCCGTTCTTGTGATTGTCAATCGAGCCAAGCAATTAAAGTTAATGTGATGGAAAATTATTTTTATACAAACCACCCACCCTTGCAATTCAAATGTTGATGCATTACTAACAAAACATCTTTGCAAAAGGCAACCAATTAGGGCTGCAATGGTACACTTACCTCACGGTTCGGTACGTATTGTGGTTTTTCGGTTGCGGTACAATACGTATTGCGGTACATTTTTTCTAACATTAGCCAGACACCATTCTCATCATTGTATGAGGGAAAGCCAAAGTGTTTCCAGCAGGGGATTTAAATCGGTATGTATTGCGTTTTTTCGGTTGCGGTACAATACGTATTGCGGTACATTTTTTCTAACATTAGACAGACACCATTCTCATCATTGTATGAGGGTAAGCCAAAGTGTTTCCAGAAGGGGATTTAAATTTTGCAGGTGGGCTGACGATACCTTCGTTGTTATTAGCAGTATTTCTGTCACTAATGTTGTTACAATTGGATTACTTCAGATCTGACATCTGTGCACGAAGGCGAAACAAGAAATACGCAAATAAACAACGCAAAACTTGATTGGAGAATTGTTGAATAATCAGCCAATAAATAATCGTCTTACTTCTCCTGACACACATTCGGAATTACCCAAAGCTCAAGTGATGTCAAGTTGGTTATTTATAGATGCATGACACGCTGTTCTGTTTATGTTTGCAAACTGTTTCCTTGTGTCGACACTTACAAATTTTCATACAGACCCAACAACTGTCCATGCAAACCAACAGCATGCTTCTATGCCCCGCATATTTGGTAGATTAAAGCTGAAATGTTGCAGACGGGCAGACCGATAAGCTGACGTAGAAATATGCATTCTTGACTTGGCAAAACAGGGCAGAAAAAACACATGGTTGACCAAGTGCTAAATGTCTGACGTCAATATGAAAATGAGTGTTGTTTGTCACGAACCAATAGAAATGTATTCCCAAATCACATGAGTATTGAATATATTTATCGCTTGTCTGAACTGCACCAACTTCGTGGAAGACTCCACCACATCCGACTGTTTTATGGACTTGAAATTCCACACTTACTTTTATTGTCAAGTGATTTGTATAAGTTAAATTTTTAAAATGAATGTTTGAAATCATATGTATAAAGTTTTTTTCTATTTAAATACTGACCTCACCAACTATTACAATATTATCCACCAAGATTATATGCCCCAATAAATTTTGATGATTCCAGGTCCGTACAATCAGGTGAGTTACTGAGTGTGTGTGTGTGTGCGGGATGGGGGGGGGGGGGGATAGGGGAAAGCCCCTTCTATTTTTCAGAGAGAGGGAAAGGGAGAACAGTTTGATCCTGCGGAGAGTTTCCTTGAAATTCACATCTGACTTCATGGGCCCTCTTTTGGGGGTGTTGGAATTCTCCTGCTGCGACCGCTGTGCCGTGAGCATACTGAAAATTAGGCTGAATGAACCGAGTATTGTACCGTGGAAAAATACCGCGGTGAACCGTTGCAGCCCTACAACCAATGACAGCGTTTAACACAACACACTGCTTTAGTCATTATTTCTCTCACAGTTACAAGCCTGGAAAAACTGACCGATTAATTAGGTGCAGAAACAGCATTGTTTTTTAGTGAACATTCAAGGCCTCTGAACTATTTTCAAGGATTTCAACTCCTTGAACTGACTTGAGTCAAATTCAAGGTGATTCCTTAAATCCAAGCCCTGCAGGACCCATCGTTGAGCAGTGAGCACCTCAGGAATTAGTTTGTCTTTTGACAATTTCAATGCCTTTTGTTATGGGCTTTTCCATGGATCAGCATTCTTGAGAGGTGAGAACACATGTATGTTTATTATCTTTGGGCAACAAAACATGAGGTTTTTGCCTTGAAAATGAATAGTGAAAATTTTAGTTCCCCAAACAGCAGACTTGAACAATTTTAGGTGTACTGTTTTTCACTAACCTTGCTTAGACAGAGAAATGAATCACGGTTCAGACAAAAGCCAGTCGAAATATCCAGATGTTAATGCAGTTTGAAAAAATTTGGAAGAAACTAAATTTGAATTTCAAAGAAATAAAGAAAAGTCCTGTTGTAATAACAATAATCACCTTAGCGGACTGAAGTTCTTCAGCTGTTCTGGCATTATCATTCTTGACTTTAAGAACCTGCAGTTCTTGTTCATTGTCTTTGAGTTGCTGTTGGATGTCATTTATCTGATGAATGTATGAGTTGTACAACATCTTGGCAGCTGAGAATTCTTCACTGAAATAAATCATTATTTTTTATATGTTCACCAACAACTACCGCCCAAACTAACAGAAACAGTAACATGTTTGCTGGATGAGTCTCTTCATCAATCTAATCATTATTGAATTGCTATTTGGGCACGACACATTTAGACAAGTAGAAAATGACTCAGATCAGACCTTGTTTACTGTTTTGTACATGTCACTATTTACCATAGTAAACAAGCACTGCTTCACTTCCAGGGGTTCTCACGGGCAAACTGTACCTTGGTAATAGTTTTTAGTGAAGTCCTGGCAGCCTGTATAGGCAGCCAAGACTTCATTAGACACCGCTGCAGAGTCAAAGTGTTACCATATTATGAGGGAGAAAAAATATGTGGAATTCTCCAGGCCTTTACGAACACTTTCAGAATCTATGACAAGAATTCTTATATGAATTTTAAGCTTTGGTCCTCTATGTTAGCCTGTTGTTGAAGACTGGAATTTCTCCCACCACAAAGGTACTGAGACATATATCAAGTCGTGTAGGACAGGTTGGAGAGATATGCCTGTCTCACCCCACCCATGTGACCAACCTATATTGCCTTATTAGCATATTTAATGAGCACAAGACTATTCAATCATCGCAAGTTCTTCTGTAAACAAACAACATGGTGTCATGTTTCGGAAATATTAGCAGACAAACGTTTGTTGAAGAAAATAGAAATAAAACCACAGACCGCAAAACCAATGGATACTTGACTCTTTTATATGAATTTTCAGATGAACACCATTAGGAGTGGAATGAGTTGCACAAAATTCTCGTCGAAAAGTTATGCATACATTGCAGATTCATAATATGACGTTATCAGAATGTATCCATGTTCATTTTTGCTACAAATCTTTAAGCCATGTTTTGCCGGTGTTTGGATTTAGTTTTGTGGTATATACCTGTGGTATATACAGAACATTTGTGCATTCTTTCCGATAAGACAATCATTTTATTTTCAGAAATGGACAACAGCATTGTTTGATATAGCTGCACCAGCCCCTGAATTACTTTTGATGACGTCAGACTGTTTTGGTGGGGGAGAAAAATCATCCCCGATGGATATCTGGGTGGGATGGGGAAATTACACCCGAGGGGCAAGATATCTGAGCCAGACACACGGCTTGCTGAGTGTCTGGCTCAAATATCTTGCCCCGGGGATAACAATAATATTTCAACACGGTTCTACCCATAAAATGACAAATAGTACATATGTTTTGCCATATAATTTATCAACAGTAGGAAGAATATTCTGCCACTGCATTCATGGTGGCATAATACTGGCATTGCCAATTGCTGTGGACAATTTTGAAAGCAGGTATTGAGAGAATAAAAAGTGGCTCTGTACCAAAGAATTATATACAACATGCAGGGCCCACCCATCCCAGGACAGGAAGCCTTCACCACATGATGGAAAGTAGCCCATTGCATATCAAGGGAAATAAGCAAGGCTGGAATATCCAGCTGGATGGAATCATTGAATCTCAGACTTCTCATATATATCATAAATTTAGAAAATAGATCCAAAGTGCACAAGGTCTGTCATACCTGATATGATTGAGGTTGTCTCGAACATTATCCAGTTCCTTCTTGATGTGCCCTCTCTCTACATCAGCTTTACTCTGGGCTTCTGAGGATTTCTGTTGAGTTTTACTCTTTCTGTCTTTGGTTACATAGAGTTCACTATCAGTCTGTTAGAACCAAACAATAATAGAATTACTCAACATTTATCTGTCATGAATTCATTCTGTTCTGATTTGTTGTTTCTAAGATGAATTTTTGTTCAAAATTAAGAGGTAGGGCATATAAAAGCCTCAGCTTTGATGTACAAATTTAGTACTTATAATCAAAGATCTTAAAGGTATGTCAAGATTCATCTGTGTAAACTTGATAAGACATGTTTATTAGTATTTACTGATGTCTGAAGCCATATTTAGAAGCCAAGGCTACATTTCAATGATAAAGACTAGATTTTTTTCTACTGTAAACTTTTGAACTCGCAGACAAAATTTGGTAAATATTGGATAACATATAATACGCCTCAGCTTTGGTGTACAAATTTAGTACAGTGGAGCCCACTTAATTGGATATCTCTTAATTGTATATCCCTGTTAATTGAATGTAATTTTCAAACACAAAACCATTTACCATACCTTCAGTACAAATTTGATCTGTTAATTGCATATGGGTTGTTGAGTAAACTCCTGTTAATTGTATATAAATTTTTGTAATATGTCGAAAAAATTACTGTGACACGCACCAAATTCCCCTTATTTATCAACCTTTTGGCCTCACAACATCCAATACAGGCATTTATTCTATTATATCTCTATGAGCTCTGTCAAACAAGATATAATAGAATAAATGCTCAGTTTATCCTCCAGAACACAGGAAACTGACCAATTCCCTGTTAATTGTATACTCCTGTTAATTGAATAATTTTCACTGGCAAAATGAATATTCAATTAAGAGGATTCTACTGTACTTATAATCAAAGATCTTGAAGGTATGTCAAGACTCATCTGAGTTAACTTGATAAAACGTGTTTATTAGTATCTACTGATGTCTGAAGCCATATTTAGAAGCCAAGGCTACATTGCAATGATAAAGACTAGATTTCTGCTGTAAACTTTTGAACTTGCAGACCAAATTTGGTAAATATTGGATAACATTTGTTCCAAGTTATTGTGCTGACATCAGGACATGAATGGACAGACATATTTTAAAGATGGACTGAGAGATGCACACCCATCTTCATCAAAGAATAGCTAGTTGTTGACACAACTCAACCAACAGTATGATAAAAATTCAAGCAATAATATAAATTTTACAGCTGCCAGGTGGTAATGGAACACCGAAATGCTGTTTGATTAATCTGTACACTAGACGAGACCAAAAACAAAAACAAAAAAATTAACCCATATTCTAACAAAATTTCCACAAATGCCCATATCTGTATTTTTGACTCTTCAACAGCTTCCAAATATAGCATAAGTCCTTCACAGAACAAACTCATTGATCTTTCTCCAATGAGGTAGCATACACTATTCTTTGAAAACAATGATTTTATTCAGCTACTTGAGTAAAACTATTGGGCCATTAGCAGTCATGTTTTGTAAAGAGTTCCAGTGAAATTTCTGGCCTGTTGTTTTGAAAATCACAGGAGAGCAATAAAAGAATTACTGTGAGAATGTTCAGGAGAGCAACTGCCCCCATAGTGTAACAGTCATTTCACAATGACAGAGAACCCTGTACAGTGGGTTTTTCTTTAACAGTACCCTTTGGGGGCTGTTACCCATCAATGATCATTATCTGAATTTGACAAACTCCCTGGCCTCAGAGAGGTACTTTACGGGTATTTTGACATACAATCAAGAAGAGGTCTTGTCAAAAATAGTCAAATTACCATGGCAATGGTTTCTAGTCAAGTCGTGGCTGCCTCTAGCAGCCAGGACTTGGCTTGAAATCACAGTTAGCTTGCTAAACTCACAGGATGTGGGTTGTAGTAAAATTCCTGGAAAATTTCCTACACCCACTAAGGGTCAAATATATCTGGTAGGTTGTGGAGATGTCTTTTAAAACAAATAGTCAAATTATCTTGGCAGAGCTTTCTAGTCAAGTCTTGACTGCCTCTGATTGAAATCACTGCTAACCTGCTCGACTCAAAAGGTGTGAAGTGTAGTGAAATTCCTGGTAAAATTTTCTACACTATAAAGAGTTAAATAAACCTGGTATGTTGCGAACATGTCTTTTAAAATCCCTTTGTTTATCAAGAGTTTTTCTAGGTAGGAATTTATCGCTCTCTTTATTTTCAAATCAGGCAAGCTATAGAGGGCAGGACAATCAGTTGTGTCAAAGTTTGGGTTTAATCACGGGAACAGGAATTTTCTGGTTCCTGTATTTGAAAGTCTGTCACGATAGTGGGAATTTTCTGGTTCTTGTTTGTGAATATCAGTCCCGATGCTTGAGAAATTCAAAGGACAGAACTGGGAATCAAAGGTTGCATTCCGCAACCTTTGATTCCCGATTCTAGTCTATGAATTTCCCAGGCAGTAGAACAGGATTTTCAGAAAAGGAAACCGGGAAATTCCCATTCATGAGATTAAATCATAGCCCCAATGGCGATACTGGTCTCCGACCAAATTGATATCTGCTGTAATAATAATACAGTGGAATCCTGTTAATTAAACTGGCACTTTGCCAATGAAAATTATTCAATTAACAGGAGTATTCCATTAACAGGGATTGTGTCATTTTACTGAATTCTAGAGATAAATTTAGCATTTATTCTATTATATCTTGTTTGACAGAGCTCCATGAGCTCTGTCAAACAAGATATAATAGATTAAATGCCTGTATTGGATGTACTGAGGCCAAATAGGTCTACAAAGAAAGGAAAACTGGGGAGAGTCGGGGTAATTTCCCAACAGGTTCAACATTTTTTATTCAATTAACAGGAGTTTACTCTATAACCTATATTCAATTAACAGGTCAAATTTGTATTGAAGGTATGGTAAATAGTTTTGTGTTGGGAAATTATTTTCAATTTACAGGGTTATTCAGTTAATACCGTATTTCCTCTAAATATTGGGCCGGCATAAAATAATTATTTTTTTAGGTGGACCAAGATTCAGAAGAAAGAAAAAAATACAGAAATTTCGTGAGGACCACGACTGAACTGTGCTGTGAGCATCGACCAATGAATCAATGATTACGATGCCGTTATCGGTGATGGGAATGTCAAAAGCTTGACGGGGTGGGGTAGGGGTGGGGGTAGAGCAGTGGGGCAGGGGGTCGGGACGTGAAAATGCCAAGAACCACCATAAAAAATTATAAAAAAAACAGATTTTGTCTTACCTGATAATCACCAATAATTGAGCACGGCACTGTCGGCAGTTTTATTCCCGTGACCGAATTTTCCTCAGTTTGAAAAACGGTAGGCCTACATGAAAATCCGATCGATAATCCTGTCACTTTGGTGAACAGCCCACAATTAAAGTGCACTCGCCATGACATCTAACTACCAGTAGCTTAGCTCACTGAATTCAAAATAGTCCTACTGTAACTTATTTAGTGTAAACCCTTTTCACCATACTGTTATTTTAAATTTTAAAATACAAATGTACAGCATCAGTTCTGTCAATCAAATTCAGAGCATGTGAGTGTGTAGTGTTTTGGTTACGCACGTGCTCCCCAGTACAATTGGTAACTAAAAAGTGTTAACCGCTTCTGTAACAACACTGAATATCAAAAGTGGGTCGCTTTTGATTTTTCCCTACACCTTATCTTCTCAAGGGAAGAAATATTGATGAGTTTGTTATTTTAACAAAAAACACTATGGGTGGTACTAAAAAGTAATCGCTTCATAGCAATAGAACAATACATATCAAAGGACTGATTTGTGAGATGTATTTCATCAATTAATCGAAACAAAGACATCAGTTGTGGTATGCTGTGTTTTTGTAACACACAAATTATGTATAAATACCCGGTCCAGTAAGGATTCGACATTCAACTACCAGCATGGACAAGTTTATAATCAAGTACAAGACAGCAGAAGAAGCGAGACCAAAGGTGAATTTAAGCCCAGAGAAACCCAAAATAAAGAGACCGGTTGGACGACCCCCCAAAAGAAAACTAGAGAACTCGGACCAGGTAGAAGAGAGACCTGCAAAGAAGTTGGCATTCGAAAAAGAAGGAAAACCAGACACACCAACAATTAATGAAGAGAAAGGCGAAGATGATCAGATATGTACAACAATACGTGGCCAGTATAAGTCATTCAACATGAAACAGAAGAAAGAGGCAGTTTCCGTTGCAAAGATGATTGGTTTTCGTCAGGCTGCAATAAAACTAAAGATCCCTAAGACGTCGTTATGTCGATGGAGTAAAATCAACTTTGAAGATGAAAACGAAAAGAGAAATAAAGATGGGCATTTGTCGAGAACCGGGCGTCCAATTACATATGGAGATGAGCTAGATGAGAGGATAGCTGAATGGTTATTGGTACAACGAGATCTACAGCTGCCGGTATCAGTGGAGTCTTTATGTAATTATGCAAGAGAAATGGTGAAGTCTGTTAGCACAGAACCACACTTTAAAGCCAGCCTGGGATGGGCAGAAAAATTTATGAAGCGGCATAATCTTGCTCTCCGAGCAAAAACGTCATTGGCACAGAGACTACCAAAAGATTTGGAAGAAAAAACAAAGAATTTCCTGCAATATGTAAAGGATAAACGACGAGAAGATGAATTTGAAGATGAATTTATAATTAATATGGACGAAACGCCAGTCTATTTCGACCTGGTACCAAATAAAACAATAGACAGAGTCGGCGCCAAATCAATCAGAATGAGACATACAGGGGCAGAGAAAAGACATCTAACCCTGGCGTTAGCCGTCACCAGCAGTGGAGAGGTCCTTCCGCCCATGATAATATTTAAAGGGAAAAGAGAGTTAAAATTGAAGACTCCGACAGGCTGGGTTGTATCTGTTCAACCTAAAGGCTGGATGGATGAAGACTTGATGCAGGTGTGGCTAAGAGAAATATTAGTGAAGCACACTAAAAAGGAAAGAAGCCTCCTGGTCATGGACAGTTTCAGGGGTCATCTTACAGACGATGTCAAGAAGATAATGAGACGTAGCAACGTGGTGCCGGCGATCATTCCAGGTGGTTGTACATCCAAATTACAACCACTTGATGTCAGCATAAATAAACCAGTGAAGGGTGATCTTCGAAAAAAAATGGTCAGAATTTATCCAAGAAGAAACAAAAAAGGTCATCGAAAATAAAGAAGAGAGGATAAAGGCGGCATCGAAACAACAAGTTGTCGACTGGATAAACTTTGCAGTCACCAATCTTAAAGCCAAAAAAGAGCTCATTAAGAATTCCTTCTAAGTTTGTGGCATCAACAATCACTTAAATGGGGCAGAAGATCACATGATACGGGAAGATGCTTGGATACCAGTCAACAATCCATTTGATAGTTTAGAGGAGCTAAACGAAGCATGTGAGTCATTTTATGACCCTGGTGAACTTATGTCAGTTGAAAGTGTATTGACAGACATTTTTAATGATTCATTTGAATTACCAGATGAATGTAATGGTGAATCTTTGTAATGATTGTGTGTAGTTTGTTATTTGACATGGTATCTGTAAATATGTTTTACATGCATTTTGTAATATTTCTGTTTCCTTATATCGCAATTATACACTTGTAACAATTTTATAACAAACCTGTGGCGATTTGTGAAATTACAGTCTGTAAGGATAAATATTACGGTACGTCAAGTGTGGGCTGCTATATTTCATTGAATAAGATTGTTTTATGACCTGTGTGGGTTACCGTACATCAAAGGGGCGATAGTTGTGCACTACTCTCATTACTGGAATTTGAAATTACTTTATGAAATTATATAAATTTGTAACGTTTCGAACCAATTGTAACGGTTCATTTTCTTTTGTGAAATTTTTATGTCAAATGTGGGGCGCCATACTCAGTGTTATTCATATCGGTGTTGTCTCGTCATAACAATGTGTGTGAATTTGGGGGTTTCCAATGATTATTTGTTTATGTATGCGTATTTAAACAGACGTAATAAATGTAAATAAAACTGAGTGGTTGTTCCTTTCCAATTTTAGACAAAGCTCCAATGACGCCGGACAAAGGCGGCCACTTGTGCATTGATTTGGAAGGGGGACCTGTTCTCAAATAGATCTTTTTGCTTATCAACCAATTCGGATCGGAAGTCTCTTTCCTTGGCATTCTGGGATTGTTGGGAAATCCCCCCTTCTCTTATGTTATTGTATTTGAAACGTATTTAAAACGTGTTTGTTAAATCTACGATTGTTGGTTTTTCTATAAGTCTCAGATGGAAAATTGACTATTTGCATGCAGGAATTGGATTGATGCTAATTATAAAGAACAAGGCAAATAGTTTGTATTGATTTAATTTATTTATTTAAACGTGTAGAATAGCAAAACTCACCTGCTTATCTGTTATCTGCTTCCGTGGTGGTATTATCCGAGGCCAGGATAAATAATAAATGAAAACAACACAGTTTGTATAATTTTTTAATCTTGCTAAACCTTTAAATGCGACACTTACCTCGTTATCTGTGATTCAAATTCTGTGATTCAAATTCATTCAACATTGTGGCCCAAGGTTTAGAGGGTAAAAAAAAATTATATTTTTGGCAAAAAAGTTAAAAAATTTATAGTAATTTATATATTTTTTATACTTACCAATGACCCAGACATAGCTGGTGCTAACTCTTAAAATATAGGGCCAAACACAAATTTTGCCCCCCAATCCCCAAAATTTGCATCTAAAACTAAAGAAAACATGTCCTGAAAGGCCCTCCACACCTCGCCCCCACTGCGCATGCGCAGTGTCCAGGACGTTCCGAAATTGGCGCCATTTATCATTCTAATAACCAGTGCCTGGTAAGCGCTATGTACTCAGCGGGGAGGCAAGAGTTCCCAACTCCTGGGAGGGCCATCCCCGTCTGGGTCATTGGTAAGTATAAAAAATATATAAATTACTATAAATTTTTTAACATTTTTATACTGTACCAATGACCCAGACATAGCTGAATAGTAAAAAGGCTGGAGGGCCAAGGACATAGAGCAAAATGGAATACGCTCAATAAAATAAAATAGAGTCATCCCCTGTAGGGAAAAGAAGTAATAGGCCTTACATGTATCTTTCTTATTTATGATAAATTAGAAAGATACAACACCTTCCAAAAATTGAGCTTCATACATCCATGTACTCTATTAATATCCAATAATCCTTATACTAATAATTTTTAAAGTAAGCCAATAATAAAGTAAGTCTAGAGAATAGAGACTCTTATACTCCTAAAAGTGTGTGAGAATTGCATAATCATGTCCGTTGACATATGCAATATTCAAAAGCTATACTTTAAAAACTAAGACTTGAATGAATTTTATAAACTTAAACTTCTCACTAAACAACCATCCCAATAACAGCTCAGAATTACTAACTCCGGAGGAGGTATCCCCTTGTTTTCATAGTAAAAACAGGTGACCCAAGGGAACACCCTCCCCCCCCCCTTTTTCTTGCCCTGGGTCAAATAGCCCAGAGCGAAGAGGGCAGCCGAACGGAGACACTGCCGAAACAGACAGCCTACCTAGCTATAGTAGCAACTGTTAAGTGAATGACATTCTGAGCAGTAGATAATAGACCTAACAATAGAGGCCTCCAGAAATGGACTCGATATTTCTGAGATAAAATTCATGAATGGATGGCTGAGCGCAATGAGCAGCCTTCAAAAATCTATAATAGCAACACTATTAATGTAAGCCCAAGAAGTAGAAGAACTCTTACTTCAAGAGCCGAAATCTTAAGCACAACTGCTAAGCCAATGATATACCATAAGCAGTACGCTAGTTAATAGAATCGATTAACAATAAAATGGAGCGTAACGTCCTTCTACTAGACATCAAAGACAGAAGAAGCTTACGCCCTTGTAATAAACAGATATCTGTTTATAAATACATAAACTGTACCCGGAAAGAGTAAAGGCCTATGCCCATACGAAGACGGAAGGACCTTAAAATAATAGGTTCCGGATAATAGGAGCCTAACTCTTATGCAACAATCCAACCTAAATAGTAACGGAAGTATTGATTCCGAAACTATGAAAGTGAAAATCATCCATCGATAGTGCATGAAACTCACTGACTCTACAGTAAAAGAGAAACCAACAGAATTACTGTCTAAAAGGTCAGAATTTGAAAACTACTGTTTCCAGAGGCTCAAATGATTACTTAGCTAAATAAGAACCGAAGTTAAAATCCGTATAGGAATTTAATCTAAAGATTCTAAGTCTATTTATCAAAAAGTTACTAACTGACTTAGATAAAGAGACAAAAGACTCAATTGTAAACTATCGTAGAGTGCATAGGTATGAGGTAACATAAACCTATAACCTAAATAACAACAGGCTGCAGTAGATCTTGTGAAACAAGTATACTAAAAACTAGCAATGCGTAGTATGGAGGGATCAACCATATGAACATAATGATCCCTACACCACGACGGAAGAACCTCCACTTTAGTCGCATAGAATAGCGAAGAAGAGGATCTCCTATAGTAAGAAATCGCGTCCAAAGCTCGTCCAGTACAGTGCTTACAATGCAATACGGACCACACAACGGAATACATGAAGGTTGCGACCTTGCTGGTTGTGATAAAGATGACACGATTTACCCAGTGAAAAAAGATCCTCACATAGAGGAAGATTTCACGTTAAGATCCACAGTAGACAAGAGAGTAAATTACTCATGATCTCTGTGAAGATAGAGATGCTATCAACAGAAATGTATTGTGGTTGTTTATCTTAGCAATACCTGCTAAAACAACAGCGCCGGAGGATACGCGTATCCTATCATTGCGTCCTATAGATCAATAGAGCGTTAACAGTATTAGCTCAGAGATCTGGACAAGCCAACACATACGTCTGCAATTGATTAGCAAGCTGTGTCATAATAAAACATCATTGGGCGCTCCCATAGATAGCAAATCTGATTAAATACTTGTTTGTTGAGAGTCCATTCTGACAGCAACAAGCGACCCGTAAGAGAACGGGAGTGCGATAAAACAATCAGACGACCCCGAATATGACGGACCAAAACTGAACTTGGTGTACTATAACCAACAGACGGATTCTTTCCATTAAATTGAATAACGGAAACGAAAGAGTGCCTCCCTGGTTCCGGAGATACGCCACTACTGTCGAATTAAAGGACAGGAATTTGGGCATGCATTTCTGAATAATGTTCATGCAATGACATAAAGCAAGCCTAAAAAACATTATTCCGCGGAAGTTAAACTGATAGCTAAAAGACTGCGGAACCCAAAGACCCTGGCACTTCGAATCCGTAGGGATCAGTATATATCCCAATCTGTTTGACTGGCAACCGTCATAACAGCCACACTAGGGTCCGGCAACTGCGGCGGCACTCTCTGAGTCAACCACCGAATGTTTGCCCCAGTCTGAATCTCTTGTAACAGTAGATAGACAAGAGAATGTATAAACCAAGCAATTCATGGATTGCCGGAAAGTTGCCGTCGAAGAGAAGCTCCTCCGAGAACGAAGCGACTCTGAGAGAGTTCTTAACCTACTATCCACGCGTGGATGTAGCTAGGGCTGCATCACGTCTAAACACTCCAATCAGCCACTGAAGGGCGGAGTTATACGTGAACAAAATACTGCCCTCAAAAGAAATTACATTGAGAATAATATCCCGTAAATCTTTTCTTGAAGACGTAATGATAACGCCTCAGTAAGGCGGATTACGTATAATAAAGCGTCTAAGTTAAGTCTACTATACATAATGTCGTTCCCAATATTGAAATTGGAAAAGACATAAACGGCGAAAAAGAATATATGCAGTCTTTAATCACACCGTCTAGACGCATATGAACTCTCGGTTTGCCCTGCTCTGCCAAAATAAACTATATGTAAAAAAGATAAAATGGCAGAAATGAGCCACGCGGACAAGAAACTAAACTATCATGCTTAGTAGCAGGCTTGTATATATATATATAATATATAGCGTCGAAAAATAAAACACATGTTGTAATGACAATATTGGACTGCGTCGGTAAGTCAGGGACAAAGTCCCTGTACCGATCGAAAAATCCGAGTCCAATGACGCTATAAGTCTCTTATCCAAGATCGCAGCAATGAAGTCCGAAAAATAATCACTGGAAGAAATGCCAGAAGATATGAAAGGCATCTTCCGATACTACTAAAGGGAAAACTCGAAATCTTTCAAATCCCTTTCGCCATCCTGTCGGACCCTATAAAGCGTTCGGTCGTCCGTAGCTTGATGCAACCGCGGACCGCACCGACCCAGCGCCGTCGGATAATTCCTGATTCGACCGAGAAACCGTCAATTGCTGGGATGCTGCGAAACAACTGTGCTAACTCGGATAGCACGTCCGTCACCGAGGCCTGAGGAGCAGCGGTCTTACGATGCATTGCCGCAGGAAGCTCCGAGATCGTTACCCCGTGCATACTTCCAATATGCGAGCGAACGGAGTGTATAGGCCTCGTGTCCCTTGGCTACCGGATGGCGCGACCTATTCGCTGTGGAATCACTGAATGCCGAAACTGATCGGATACTCGAGGTCACGTAGCCAATGTGCGGTCGTGTGCCCTGCTGTGAGGATGAGGAAGCATTAAAGACAGTCTCTCGGACTGTCAATATAACGGAGCGTCCCGAGCAACGGACATATGCTCCGAATGTAAAATATCTGAACCACAACATGCGGTCCCCTATGTTGTTGGCTTCCTCCGATCTGTCCTCAATCTGCCGTCACTGGGTGAGTACTAAAGTAATTAAAGTGCTCGCATCACCCAAATCTCCTTCCTAGACCGCAACGGACGAACCCGGCAGCCGAACCATTCGATGAATGTATGCTACACCGGGTGAGCTAGCGAATGTCATTCCGTAAGCGATAGACATATTCCATGAGCACTTATTGCCGCTAACTCTTCATTAACTATGACGACAGAGGCACACTTTTGAAAGACATCTCCATAACTCTTCGAACAAGAAACCAGAAATGCTTGGATAGCAAGCATAAAATAATAATATATATAGCGTCGTTCAATAATTCGAAAGTTTGTGTGACATTATTGGATTATGTCGGAACTGAGGGACGATGTCCCTGAACCGAACCAAAAATTTCTAAGTCCACCGACGCTATCAGTTTCTTATCCGGCATCGCAGCATATGTTGTTCCGAAAGGGAAAGCTTGAAATCCACCGAATCCCTTTCGGTATCCCGTCGGACCGGATGAAACTTTCGGACGTCCATACCCGCTTCCGCGGAGCGTCCCGACCCAGCATCGTCGGATAAAATATATGCGGCAGATTCAGTTGATGCTGGGATGCTGCGATAAACTGTGCTATTAAGGAAAGCACGTCCGTTCCCGAGGCCTGTGCCGTAGCGGACTTACGATGCATTGCCGCTGGAAGCTCCGTGTACATTGACTCCCGCACACTTCCTATGCGAACGTCCGGAGTCTGCAGGCCTCGAGTCCCCGGCTACCGACCCAGCGCTGTCGGATAATTCTCGATCCGACACCGTTTCTGTCGGCTGCTGGGATGCTGCGATAAGCTGTGCTATGTGCACAAGAATGTCCGGCGTCGAGACCTGCGGAGGCGCAGTCTATCGGTGCTTCGTCGAGGGCAGCTCCGCATCAGATGGCTCCCGCATACTTCCTATGCGAACGTCCGGAGTCCATCGGTCTCGAATCCCTGGCTGCCGGATGGTGTGACCTGGTCGCCGAAGAATCCTTGATCGGCGAAGCTGGTAATATATCGGCGGTCACGCAGCCAAGGTGCGGTCGTGTGCGCTGATGAGAAGAGGAAGCCTTAGCAGTCTCAGCGGACTGCCTATACAACGGAGCGTCCCGAGCGACGGACGTATGCTCCGCTAACAACACATTTGTACCACAACATCTGGGGCCAGATGTTGTTGAACGAGAGAGGGGCCTCTCTCGCTTGCCGTCCGGATGGACCGGAACGAGCTATGAACCGGACTAAAAGGCTTCCTCCGTTCTCCCTCCGATCCGCCGTCACTGGGTGTGCATTAAGTTAATTTTATAGTGCTCGCATCACCCCAAAATTCCTTCTAGACCGCAACGGACGAACCCGGCTGCCGAACCATTCGGTGAATGGACGCTACACCGGGCGAGCTAGCGGACGTCAAAGGCCGTCGAACCTACTAGGGTCCTCTTAGGCAATTGGCGTATTACATGAGCACTTTTCCGCTAGCCCTTCATTAATTGTGACGACGGAGGCACACTGTTGGAAGACATCACAGATACATCACCCTAATCTTGATCGTCTGAAATAGAAATTGATAAAGTAGAGTGACCCTGCGGGGAAAGGACCGGAGTGTCCAAATCCCCAACAACATACCGTGACATACGCTTCCCATATTGTCATCGAAATCATACGATACAGAACAGGAGTTAATGCGAGTACACTGACCACATATAGAATGATAATAAGGTCAGAGGAAGACTTCCTCCTAAAACAATTGATCAATATCCTTTCAATGAGAAAAGAAAACAAGTCCTGGTACTCGCACTAACCCCTGGCAATCAAATACATAATAATAATATGATCCATTAATATAGAAAAAATAATTGAAATCAAAATATTTTGAAAAAATATTTTTTCAGAACAGCCCAAGTTTCTGAAAAGTAACGTTGAGCCCCAATGGATCCCAAGCCTAAGTGTGGACAAAAATTTTAAAAATATTTTAAACAATTTATTCAACACTTACGAACAATAATAATGTATCTAGTTATGATTAAAATAACATAAAGATATTATTATTTAGAAATCCCCCCCTCACACAGAGGGCTGTTGTAAATGTAAACAATGAGTGTAAAAACACTAAAATAAGACTCCAGGCACCCAGGCCCGAAATCAGTTACCAAAAATACACCATCTGATGCAAAACAGAGACTTCCAGGGAAGAAACTGCAGAACATCAGATGGTAGATGCAGAACACAACGCCTAACCACCCGTAGGTGAAGACGTAAACATGGGGAAAGAACAGAATTCATTCTGTTATTAAGCTAAAACTCCCAAGAAATTTTAGTAATAATAATTACAGAAACTATGCCAAAAGCATGGGAGAATAGCAAGGGGGAACTTAAAGGACAGGGAGAGAGGAAAAACACTTGAAAAAACAGTGTAACCAAATAATCAGAATGACAACAAAATGGCTGCTGCCTTGAAAATAGGTAACTTAACATAATTTCATTAAAAAATTTTAAGTTACAGCCCTGATAATATTCTGTCACACATTCTTTTCCTCTCCTCCTTTTCTATCCTCCTTAGAATCACCATTTCACTAATATTTATGTGTCTGGCATCATTTAAACTGAGATTTAAAAGCACAAAGATCAGTCAGATGTTAACTGATGAAGGGCCAAACTTAGAATGATAAATGGCGCCAATTTCGGAACGTCCTGGACACTGCGCATGCGCAGTGGGGGCGAGGTGTGGAGGGCCTTTCAGGACATGTTTTCTTTAGTTTTAGATGCAAATTTTGGGGATTGGGGGGCAAAATTTGTGTTTGGCCCTATATTTTAAGAGTTAGCACCAGCTATGTCTGGGTCATTGGTACAGTATAAAAATATGGTGGACCAACATTTAGAGTGGACCAATATTTAGAGGAAATACGGTATCCGATTAAGTGGGCTCCACTGTATATAATAATAATAATATGCAATCATTGATAGCATGGTCTATAAATTTTCCCGGGATCGTGATTGACTTTCAGAATCAGGAGCTGCAGAGCCATTGAATTCCATTCCTGTTATTAAACCTTATTCAAAATGACAGGCCTGAAATTTGTTCTTTCAGTTGTATATGTAGAAGGTGATTTGCTCACATAAAGGTAATAGAATGTAAAATGTTTATAAAATATACGAACCTCATCCTGAGCACTTTTAATTTTGTGCATGGCCTCTAATTCAAGTTCAAGTTTTTCTTTCACAAGTGGACTGAAAATACAATTTAAATGATTTTACAAACTTGTTTAGCCTTTATCAAACATAATAAACAAATGTTTATTTTATTTGTTTGAATTTTTGCTTCAAAAACATAGCTTATAGCCATTTAGTGAAATGAACTCAATCAGTGTGCCATTAGCAATGTTTTTGACGCAAAAAATAAATTTGAGATTATTATAATCCCTGATGGGTACGGGTGTGGGATGGGAAAATCTCACCCGAGGGCAAGATATTTGGGCCAGACACAAGGCTTGCCGAGTGTCTGGACCAAATATCTTGTCCCGAGGGTGAGATTTTCCCATCCCACACCCATACCCATCAGGGATTATTTTTCTCCCCCACCATAGAGCGGTAACGTTAGCCAGAGGTTATCATCGATCACGTGCTGATATAATCAACTCCTTTTGTATTCGTTGTTTTGAAAAACTAATGACACCATCGGAAAGAGCATGCAAAAGTTATGTATATACCAAAGATATATACCACGAAATCAGTTAGGAACGGTGGCATCTTGGAGTTTAAAGAGTTTTAGAGCATCAAACTTTGATCACACGGCATTCTGATGACGTCAATATGAATTAGTTGGTAGCAAAAAACTGATACGATATGCATAAAGTCATAATAACGTTATAAATGTATAACGTCACGTGGGTGGGGTGGGATACATCTGTCTCTCCCTGCTATCTCACCCTGGACAGACGTATGTTATACATGCAGTGGGGGGGAGAAAAAGATGTTCAAGTGTTGTCTCAATTTCATTTGAGGAAAGGGCTAATCCATTTACATATTATTTATTTATTTATTGGTGTTTAAGGTCACATATTTCTGCACAATGGCTAATTATGACCGTGACAGTTTTACGGGTGGAGGAAGCCGGAGTACCTGGAGGGAACCACCGAGCAACAGCGAGCAACTGTCAGCTCCCCAACAAACCAACTCCACACAAGCAGGGTTAGCATTGGTTGAAGACAGGTGCACCATCGACGTGCAGTACGCCTTAGTACACAGCGTCACAGTGTCCCCACATGGGCAATGGGGGTGAAGTGTCTTGCCCAAGGACACAACACGGTTGCCGGAGGTGGGATTCGAACCGAGGACCTCTCGGCTTGCAGCCTGCACCTCTATCAACTGAGCCACCATGCCCCGATCCATTTACTTTGGAGGGGTCATAACCTATGTTTTTGAGACAAAAAATGAAAAAAATAATGAAAATTAATTGGCAATTTTTGTGAATAGCTGGCCAGCTTTGGCCATTACATTGGGTAAAGGGTTAACGTCACATATTTCTATACAATGGCTAATTGTGACAACATGGAGATACATTCAAATTTAGGCAATCATTTATATGCATGTTGCCCACTTTAGAGAACTTCCTCTCCAAGCATTGGTTATGGGGTCCTATGTTACAAGTAAAACAGAGCTTGTTCACCACAGTAAACAAGCACTGCTTCACTTCCTGGTTGAATTGTTAATCCTTTTTCAAATGTAACAGTCATGACTGACAAAAATCCCCATACAAATTTTATTCTTTCAATTTGTGAGAGAAAAAAATGGAAATTTTTAATTATTAAATACCATTTTTTTTCAAGTGTCATCTTCTTCTATTTATGTTAGGTAAAGGGTTCATTGATCCAGTGCTGAAATAATTCAGAATAACCGAGAACGTGCATTTCACAAAAATCTTCTGTTTATGACATGCCTATATACAGCAGTGGTTACTTTATTTTCTTCTATGCATGAACAAGGATTCTAAATAAATATTTAGCACTAAAAGACAAATATTAACCCTTTACCTAACACGAAAGGAAGTCTAAACTTTCAAACAAAATTTTTGAATAACTATTTTTAAAATTTTTTTTCTGCGTCAAAAACATAGCTTATGACCCTCAATGGAACGAGCTCAATTAGCTCGTTCCAATAAGGGGCCAAAAGCCAGATTTTTTAGACAAAATTCTTTTAAAATAATGAAAATTGAATGGTGATTTTCGTGAATAGCTCTGGCCAGTTTTTGCCATTAAGTTGGGTAAAAGGTTAAGAGGTTTTGAAATGTTTAGTTAATATCAGTATCAATAAGAGATTCCAGTTGTCTTGATATCAACTCCCTCCACCCCACCCCACCCCACCCCATTATCTGTCTGTTTCAACCCAGAAACAATGTGAAAGTTAAACAAGCCAAGACCAATACCGGGTCTGGACCTGCGTCGCTGCATGCAATTGAATCGGCAAACAGGAAGTGGCTGCATGGCGGATCTGAAAATTGCATACACGATACAACTGATCGTTATCAGGCTCTAGATGAAATATAAAATCAATCCCTTGCTTAGAAGCCGAGAAAAGTTTGACGAAAAATTTTGATGTTCAGTGGGTACAGTAAAATTTCAAAGTATCGGCAAACAGGAAGTGGCTGCACGGCAGATCTGAAAATTGCTTACACGATACAACTCATCATTATGAAGCAGCAGACCAAATATAAAATCATTCCCTTTCATAGAAGCCAAGAAAACCTTGACGGAAAAAGTGTTTCTGACGGACTGACAGACTGATGGATGGACGGAGTCGAGCGGTTACTAGACCTGCTCTGCCGCTGGCGACGCAGGTAAAAATGTTGCATTCAAAGTCTTTCGTAAAGGAAAATGAATAGAATGAAATGGATACTTTGTTACTTGAGTTACAAACTGCATCTGGTAAATCAGTGTTTCCACAAGGGAAAAATAAATGAGGCCGTATAATGGGGCAAGCAAGAGTCATCGCTACCACAGGTAGTGAAAATTGTAGGAAAATTTTTAATTTGAGCATCCCAAAACCCCATTTTGTTGCATCTGACGGATTATTTTAATTAATTTTTTTTCAGCGATATTTGCATAGGTTTTTATACATCGCGAGAGCCAGTAATTGAAGAAAAGAATAAAGACAAATGAGGAGAAATTCAGGTGAAAAATCATTCATTTACACAATAAATTAATCAGTGCTGTTGATTTGGGGAGCGCTGTCGCACTCATGCTTTTTCGCGCTTCTAAATTGGAAACAAGAAGCTCTCTTTTTTGAGCTTCTGTAAATTTCAAGAAAATAGATTTGAGATTTCATTACCCTGAGTAAAATACAGAAATGAGGTGTGAACAGTATGCCTGCAAACTGTTGTGTCATTTTACTTAAATCTGACAGTTGGAAGTACATTTACAGAAGTTCAAGCATTTTCAACACATGCTTGTTTTGGGTAAATGCTGGGAGTAATAAGATTGGTCAGAAAATAAAACATCACATAATGATATTTACAGCTGAATGAAGTGTTACAACTCACATCACATAGTGCACAAACTGACCAAACTGTTTGGTCATGTGATTCATTTAATATTCAATGAGGTTGTTGTTTACAGTTTGTCTAGCTTTTCATTGGGAGTTGATTGATATATGCAGGACTAATGGAACAATTGCATCATCAGAGAAGAGTCACCTTTCTATGAAATTTGCGTTCGGAAATCATCAAAAGAAGTCTAGAAATGACAATTCTATAATCTGTGAATCAATTATTTCTCAGGGAATGGGCAGGGCAGGGTGAATTTTAACATGTTGATTAATGTCTGGAAGGTTCCCTGGTGGGGAAATGCGGCCAGTTGATGGTCATTGTGCCGGTATAGTGGAAACTCTGGGTAAATTCTAAAAGTATTAACTCTTTACCCAATGAATCAGACATACATAAATTCAGCAGCTCAAAAAATATTATTTAAAAAAAAATTAAAGAAAATCATATCATGTGACCCCTCTGAGGGGGTCACATGATATGGTTTTGTTGAAATATTTTGGAAAATTTTTAAAAATGATATCGAAAATAATAAATTCTGATATCGTCTGTGTTGGGTAAAGGGTTAACAATGTAAGTACAGTACACTCCACTTAACCCTTTACCCAACAAATCGCCCGCATCTGCCCGCGTAATATGCAAATTCAGCAGCAGAAAAGATATTATTTTTCCAAAAATTTCAACAAAACCATATCATGTGACCCCTCGTTGGAACGAGCTTGTCGAGCTCGTTCCAACAAGGGGTCACATGATATGGTTTTGTTGAAATTTTTGGAAAAATTTAAAAAAATGATATTTAAAAAAATAAATTTTGATATCGTCTGCGTTGGGTAAAGGGTTAACTGGATATTTCTTAGTCGAATCAACCAATTAGCTGCATGAGACTTCAAAACACCAAATACCTTACCATATATAAATTTAACCACTTAATTGCCTATAGGTTATACTGTAAGCTCCTGTTAATTGAATAAAAATCATGTAATCCGATGAAGAAATGCTCTGAAAACCACTTTATGACATAACAACACTCAAAAAAACATTTAATATATTATATCTTGTAAGCAGAGCTCAAACTTTGTTAAACAATAGAACAAAATTAATTCACAGTTTATCACAAGAATTCAGGAATATTATCATATTTTTGTTAACTGGGCATATTTTGCAAAAATGAAAAAAAAAGTCTCAGAAACAGACTTGACAAGTCTCAATAATTTTAACTGAGCGAGCGCTTGATATCACTATCATGGCTTTCAAAAAAAAAAAAGAAGGCACCACAGCAAATGTCAACATTTTCCTCACTAATGTTCCATATTCAGTCAAATGCAAATAATATTTTCTTTGAATACAACTGTTTATTACAAATTATTGTAATAAAACAAGTTTTAATGAACAAATTCACAAACAATCGCGACATCGACGCCGTAGCTGCGACGGGTGGTGCAATTTCACAAAATTCTAAGTTCATCAAGGGCCATAACTCCAAGAAAAATATTTGGAACAACACATGCATTGAACAGTGGCTAGACATCAATAAGATACACTTACATGCCAAATGTAAAGTCATTCCATCAAGTATTTCAAAAGTTATTGAGTTTTGAAACTCGTTGGTCACAGACAAACTTGTTGGTCACAGACAGACCGACCGACAGACAGACCGACAGACAGACAGACCGATATTGCCACTTACAGAGCTGCTAGTCGCAGCTAAAAATAATCTATCCCTCAACAAGTCAAAAACAGCTCAGAGCAAAACTCACATGTGTCTTTTAACAAAGGCAATGTCCTCCTTCAACCTCATATTTAATACTTCAGCTATCTCTGTCCTACTCTTGATTCTAGTTTCATTCCGACTGGCATAAGCTACATGCCACTGCAGTTCATTCAAGTCCATTATGCATGCCTCATGTTCTGAAACGAATAATAAAACTTATGATGAATCAACACTGGAAAAAGAAATCGAGAATTTATTTATTGGGGTTAACCCTTTACCCAATGCAGACGATATCAAAATTTATTATTTTAAATATCATTTTTTCAAATTTTTCAAAAAATTGCAACAAAACCATATCATGTGACCCCTCATTGGAACGAGCTTGTTGAGCTCGTTCCAACAAGGGGTCACATGATATGGTTTTGTTGAATTTTTTTGAAAAATAATATTTTTTCAACTGCTGAATTTGCATATTACGTGGGCGGATGTGGCCGATTCGTTGGGTAAAGGGTTAAACGACACTTTTTAATCCAGCGTCACCTCGTGTAGGACAGTTTTACAGGCGAAAGAAGCCGGAATAGCCATAAATAGCCACCAAGCAATGGTGAGTAGCTGTCAGACTCCCCAATGTACTGACTCCACACAAGCAGGTTTAGCACTGGTTGAAGACAAGTGCACTATCGATATGCAGTCTGTCTTGGTACACAGCGCCACCGTGTCCATGTGAGCAATTGGGATTAAGTGCCCAGCTGCCCAGGGACACGATGCAGTTACCCTTAGAATGAATCAAACCCTGGACCTTTGCAGTTTGAAGTCCAATTCCATAACCACTGAGCCACTTTGCTCCAATATCGAGAATTAATAACTTTCATTTCAACCATAACATACCTAAGACTGAAATGGAAGACTCTTAAAAACAACTGCCAAGGTGCTCAGAATGTAAGTTACAAGTTTGGGTTTACCTGGAGACTGCTTGTTTGTGCGCCTGTTCTGTGTATTGAAAAGGGATAAAAATCATAGTTAGGCCTTTAGTGTTAACCCTTTACTTACAAAGTGATCACATCTGCCAACATAATTTATGAACATATTGTGAGTGAAAAACTGAAAAATTAAGCCACTGAAAATTTTTTTTTTTTTAAATTTCAACAAAACCATATCATGTGACCCCCTCGCTGGAATGACCTTGTCTCAAATAGAACTTGAAATTCCTGCGACAATCAGAATCAATTCTTGCACATGATTCTCGCAAGAAAAACGATGAGAATAAACTCTGATTCTCACAAAATGTTCATTCCATTCTTGTTCATAGATTCTGGAAGTGTCCTTAAAGGAATGGGGAATACTACGTATTTTCTGTTCCCTCCTAAGACCACACATTGACTTAGCAGTGATGTCTAGTTGAGTTTTGGCTGCCTATACAGGCAGCCAAGACACCACTAGACACCACTGCCAACGCATTATAACTCCCATCACCTTGGGCTGTGAAAGCCAGTATGTTGGTATTGATGGAACTAGTGCTTGACATACACAGTGAGTCCCAAGAAACTCACTATAAATTGCAACTACCCCTGAAGGGTTAAACTCTAGTCAATATATACTACTCATACTTTGCTAATGATCATGCCCTATTCATCAACATAATTTGTTCATGAAAGGAAAATGTGTACATTATTTGTTGGGTGGCAATGACATTCTCAACAATCTGGGTCATATTCAGTTATGGGGTCATGATGGCTCAGTAGCTAGAGATGCAGGCTGCAAGCCAAGAGGTTCTCGGTTCAAATCCCACCTGCGACAACTATGTTGTGTCCTTAACCCTTTACCCATCGAATCGCCCGCATCTGCCCGCGTAATATGCAAATTCAGCAGCTGAAAAAATATTATTGTTTGAACAATTTCAACAAAACCATATCATGTGATCCCTCTTTGGAACGAGCTCGTTGAGCTTGTTCCAAAGAGGGGTCACATGATATGGTTTTGTTGAATTTTTTTGAAAAAATTAAAAAAATGATATTTAAAATAATAAATTTTGATATCGTCTGCGTTGGGTAAAGGGTTAGGCAAGACACTTCACACCCACTGCCCACATGGGGGCATGGTGGCATCGCGTACTAAGGCGTACTGCACATCGATGGTTCACCTGTCTTCAACCAATGCTAACCCTGCTTGTGTGGAGTTAGTATGTTGGGGAACTGACAGTTGCTCACCTTTGCTCGGTGGGTGGTTCTCTCTGGGTACTCCAGATATAGAGGATCTCAAACATCACGAGTTGAAGATTCTGTATATCAAATGAATTTTCGAATGTTTTTTTACACTTTTTATTTAATTTATTGTCGCTAAATTCTCCCAAAACAACCAACAATCAGTTTGTTGGCTCAGACGCTTCACATCATGACGTCATGAATTCGCTTTACTTGCACCTTTGTCGTAATTGACGTCATGTGAACTATGCACAAGAATACAATGCTGCTGCTATGAGACCACACACCGATTAGACACTAGTTGATAATCAGGAAATAAGACATGGGTTGTTACATCGAAATTAACGACGTTTCATGTGATATATATGTGACCTTAAACACCAATAAATAAATAAATATCCAGTTGTACAAATTTACCTGTAGAGAAAGCCAGAGTACCCATGGAAAGCACTCAAAAAGGCTGAATAACTGTCAAACTCTCTATTTTATCATCATGACACAAGCAGGGTTAGCATTTGTTGAAGGCATGTGAACAATGGCATACAGTACATCGACCATAGATGTACAAAACATCAATGCAGTACTTACAGTACACGTAGAGTGTATTACAGTGGAGCCCACTTATTTGGGTATCTCTTAACTGAATAACCCTTTTAACTGAATATAATTTCCCAACACAAAACCATTTATCATACATCCAGTACAAATTTGACCTGTTAATTGAATATAGGTTATAGAGTAAACTCCTGTTAATTGAATAAAGAATCTTGTAATCTGTCGAGAAATTACCTTGACTCTCCCAAGTTTTTCTTTGTGAAAAGACCTATTCGGCCTCAGTGCATCCAATACAGGCATTTAACCCTTTACCCAATGAATCGCCCGCATCCGTCCGCGTAATATGCAAATTCAGCAGCTGAAAAAAATATTATTTTTCGAAAAATTTCAACAAAACCATATCATGTGACCCCTCTTTGGAACAAGCTCGTCGAGCTCGTTCCAAAGAGGGGTCACATGATATGGTTTTGTTGAAATTTTTTGAAAAAATTTAAAAAATGATATTTGAAATAATAAATTTTGAAATCGTCTGTGTTGGGTAAAGGGTTAACTGGTAGAGTGCTGGAAGCCTATATTTGAGCTTTATTCTATAGTGTTGGTACCACAACTTACAGGCTTCATATTCAGTGGATGTTCAACATATCACCTTTGAAGTGAAATTATTTAGTCTGTTAGGATTTGCCTTGTTACAATTTTTGGGAGAGTGCCTAATGGCACTCTCCCATAAATTGTAACAAGGCAAAGATATGTGTACAAATTCTGATGACTAAAAATAATTCAGCACTCTATCAGTTAATAGATTATATCTTGTTTGACAGAGCTCTGTCAAACAATATATAATAGAATAAATTCTAAGTTTATCTCTAGAATACAGGAAAGTGACACAATCCCTGTTAATTGAATACTCCTGTTAATTGAATAATTTTCATTGGCAGAGTCACTATTCGATTAACAGAGTTCCACTGTATCACAAAATTGCACATGGAGTAGAGATTCCACCCAAGCAATAATTGCAAACTTGTTGCAAATCATAACAAGCACAAGCAAAGTTACAGTCAATGGACTTTCATGTTAAACCCATTGGCTGAAACAGTACTTATGTTTTTTGTCCATATGTTCTGAATTTGAAAGCGATACTTGGGGTGATAACTCCACCCTGTGGGTGATTTTGTTTAATTCCACTCTCCATGAACTGTACCTTCAACCAGTGCTAAATGCTTGTGTCAGGATTGCAAATTAGAGAGCCCAAAAGTTATTCACCATTGCTCAGTGGTTCTCTCTGGGTACTCAGACTCCTTCCACCCATAAAATTGGGCAACATGATATGATTCAAGCTGTTAAAAGTGTCATTAAACCTCAATGCACATATAAACAAAGTTAACACTGTACACATTTAACCTTTTTTATCCGATAAATGGACATTTATTCGAACAATAGAAGGCTTGGATAAATTTTTGTTTTAGTCACCTAGTAGCAGCTACTAGTAGGGTGATACATTTTCCCTGTAGATTTAACACTGAAAGAATTTATTATCCCCGCATTTGAAAAAATGCGGGGATATATTGGTCATCTTCGTCCGTCCGTCCGTCCGTCCATGAGTACGTCCAGGAATAGTTTCCGGCAAAAAACTCCTAAGGGTTTCAATTCGAAACATTGTGTGTTCATGTTCATTCATAGGGTCTGTAGATGTGCATAAAGGTTTTGGATTTTTGATTCGGCCCTCGGGGGCATAAGGGGCACCACTTTTGTCGTTAGAGGAATGGTTTCTGCCGAAAAACTCCTAGGGGTTTCAATTCGAAACATTGAAAGTGTGTTCATCTTCATTCATAGGGTCTGTAGATGTGCATAAAGGTTTTGGATTTTTGATTCGGCCCTCGGGGGCGTAAGGGGCACCACTTTTGTCGTTAGAGGAATGGTTTCCGGCGAAAAACTCCTAGGGGTTTCAATTCGAAACATTGAAAGTGTGTTCATGTTCATTCATAGGGTCTGTAGATGTGCATAAAGGTTTTGGATTTTTGATTCGGCCCTCGGGGGCATAAGAGGCAACACTTTTGTCGTTAGAGGAATGGTTTCCGGTGAAAAACTCCTAGGGGTTTCAATTCGAAACACGAAAAGTGTGTTCATGTTAATCAATAGGGTCTGTAGATGTGCATAAAGGTTTTGGATTTTTGATTCGGCCCCGAGGGGTGCAAGGGGCACCACTTTTGTCGTTAGAGGAATGGTTTCCGGCAAAAAACTCCTAGGGGTTTCAATTTGAAACATTGAAAGTGTGTTCATGTTCATTCATAGGGTCTGTAGATGTGCATAAAGGCTTTGGATTTTTTATTCGGCCCCGAGGGGCGCAAGGGGCACCATTTGTGTCGTTAGAGGAATGGTTTCCAGAGAAAAACTCCTAGGGGTTTCAATTCAAAACACTAAAAGTGTGTTCATGTTAATCAATAGCGTCTGTAGATGTGCATAAAGGTTTTGGGTTTTTGATTCGGCCCCGTCAATAATCACAAATGCGAATGCGGGGATATACTATAGTGTGCTTTGCACAGAAATGACACCCCTCTAGTTCCTATAGTACAGACGGACTTGTTGACCTCGACAGCATGACCTGTTTCAGTTTGTGGGAGACATAATGGCCAACGTTTATCAAATGTTAACAGTCACTTAAATGTTTAGTTTTAGAATATATGACACATTTAAACTCTGTCTAACAATAAAACGAACAACAATTAACAAAGAAAACACAAAGTAAATCAACTGAAACCAAGTGTTGAAAAGCATACAAGTTCCATTGTGAAAGGCAGGGGTATGATGATTGATGTTTCATTTTACAAATTAAGAAAGTGTAAATAAACAAATGCATGTGTCGTCTGCTTTGTTTATAATACTCAAGTTGAATCTACGACAAAAAAAAACAACAATAAACAACGAAAATAAAAAAGATAAACATTGTCCATTTAATAAAGTATTTTTATAAGTTTAGCTCAAGTTTGTAGGGGAATTATTTTTAGACAGAAATTTATCACTGTGCCTTGTTTATTTTGGGCAGTTTTACTTGTCGATCGAATTGAACCAATGTGCCCCTCACTTCTCGCAGTGTTTTGAAGCGAGTAACAGTACGATTTTGCCTTGACTGCACTGTAAATGATTTATGGGATAAACAAAATAAACGTATAGTGTTTTTAATTAAAAAATTTATTCTACTCGTAGGATTAAGAATGAAACCGACTCCCCAGTGGCTCATTGGTTTCATTCTTAATCCTACTCGTAGAAAAAATTTTTTACTTGAAAACATTTATATACGTATATTCTGTATATGTATCAAATATGTAGATGGGTAGGATTGATCCTGAGCAAAATGTGAGTAGTATACAAACATGGGGTTTGTTTTTTACTATAGAATGTATACTGGTGCCACTTACAAGAGTATAACAATACTCTCAAATTCTAACTTATTTATTAAGAACTAAAAAGTGGTTCTTCTCGCAGTTGGAGTTGACAAGAAGCAAAACTAGGGCCCTGCAAATTACACATTTTCAAATTGAATCAAATCTCAAATTGAATTTGGTCTATCATTTGAAACTGAATCAAATTGAATTCTGAACATTTTGAAGATGAATGATAAGGAGGGAGGGGGTTGGGGGGTTGGGGGAGGGTACTGTAAACCTGATTTCTTCGATCATGATGACTCAAGTCCCGACTGATAAAATAATATTCCAGATACATCATCAAGGTATGCCTTCCTGGAAGGCATGACTTAACCCTTTACCCAACATGAAAAGCAGACGACACTTGCAAACAAAATTTTTGAGTAACTGATTTTTTTCATTTTTTGTCTCAAAAACATAGGTTATGACCCCTCACTGGAATGAGCTCGATGAGCTCGTTCCAAAGAGGGGTCATAACCTATGTTTTTTAGACAAAAAATGAAAATATAATGAAAATTAATTGGCGATTTTTGAGAATAGCGCTGGCCGGTTTTGGCCGTTACGTTGGGTAAAGGGTTAATGATGTAGTTGGAATATTACCCAGGGATGGATGCAAGACTTATCAGCACTAAGCACTGCACAGGACTAACCGCTAGCAACAGCTCATCGTCAACATTGTAAGGAAACTTTAACTTTGTTTTCAACAATGGAAGAGACTAGTGAGACTGGAATTAACATGTGAGGTGGCATGGGTCAGATGCTATTTATGTTAATATAGATGAAATTACACTCTATCTTTATTTTCAACATTATTTACATAAAATTCCATCTGACCTATACATTTTGTGAGATGATGACAATGACTAATACCAAGCTATATTCCTGTGTAAAGATTTGAAAGGAAATTAATTGAATCTCGAAGCTTCGCAGGGCCATAACCAAAAGCAATTTTTGCAAATCCGCACAAATTTTGAGGCCTTGCCACATGATATGGTTTTGCTGAAAATGATAAATTTAAAGTAATTTGTATATTTTTTATACTTACCAATGGCTCAGAAAATGGGAAACATGAATAATTTTACAAAATTATAAATAAGATTCAGCCCTGAACGTCCAAAACCTCCATAGTTCACTTCCAGCATCCTTTCAGTTCCTTAAATCCACCAAAATCATGATTGATCTGTGTCTGGTATGTTCAGAAAAGAGTATTTGAAATTTAGATGTCAGTTGAGATGTGTCTGACTTTGGGCCAAACAGAAGAATGATGTTTGTGCCAGTTTCGGTAACTTCCTGGTTTCTGTGCATGTGCAGTAAGCAAAAGTATGGAGGACCAGTTAGGACTTTTCTTTTTTGGTTTTGTATGCAAATTTTGGGGATTGGGGGGGGGGGGGTTCAAAATTAGTGTTTGGCTCTGGAAATTAATGAGTTTGCACCAGCTAAGTCTGGGCCATTGGTTTTAGTCTAAATATATTATAAACAAAAAAAAAAAAAATTAAATAATTAAAATCAGATTTTGATATTATTTCCATTGGGTGCCGAGGGATGAACATCAGCTCAAAGATTGACACTTCAGTAGTAAGAATTCTGGATCACTCAGACTTATATAGACAAAGTTAATATGAATGCTAAATACGCACCCCTTTGAACCAGCACAGGTAACTCTTTCGTTCTTTGTAGTCTCATCGCATCAATTTTATTATTCAAATTATTACAGCGGTCTTTCTCTCTGTTGTAGGCTTTCAGTGTTTCCAATCTATCATTGTCTAATCTTGCCAATAAAGTAATCACTTCATCAATTACATCCTCTGCACCCAAGAATGGTATATCAAGTCCTGTGTCTATAATGGGATACAAAATAATTTTTAAAAGTCATGCCAAAGAAAAAACAAAGATTACACATCGTTCAAGCAGGGATGAGTTTTTTCGCACCTGTAAAATTTGGCAATATAAGAAAATCAAATCCAATGATACTTGTTATCGTGCCATTGAGCTGAAAACAGGCAAAACCTAATTAAGGGCCATCACTCAGCTCAGGACTGCCAAATCGTACCAGTTTCTGAACTCAATTAACCTTTTACCCAACGAATCGGCTGCATCTGCCCGCGTAATATGCAAATTCAGCAGTTGAAAAAATATTATTTTTCAAAAAATTTCAACAAAACCATATCATGTGACCCCTCGTTGGAATAAGCTCATTGAGCTCGTTACAACGAGGGGTCACATGATATAGTTTTGTTGAAATTTTTTGAAAAATTTTAAAAAATGATATTTAAAATAATATATTTTGATATCGTCTGCGTTAGGTAAAGGGTTAAGACCTTGTTAAAGTCTCACATACTAAATATTGACCAAATCCATTAATTTTTGTTCAAATTATCATTCAAACGAGATCAAACTAGTAAAAAATTAACTGACTGAGGGCCATAACTCTCTCCAGAATGGACAAACCACACCAGTTTTCAAACTCATTCAAGACATTGTTAAGAGTCTCACAAACCAAATATTGACCAAATCCATTAATATTTGTTCAAGTTATCATGCAAAGAAAAAAGGTGATGCCCACCCATCCATCTCCTCACCCATCCACCTGCCCACTCATCTGCCCGCCCATCTGTACTTCATCAAACTATTGGTTGAGTTTTTTAAAAAACTCATCCAAAAACACATTTGGCTCTCAAGCAATTAATTTTCAATGAAAGTGTCAATGACACTATAGTTTAACTTGTCTGTGTGTTGTGTTTGATGAAAAGGATAATGTTCAATGTTTATAAAAGGATTATGAAATAAGACAAGAATTGTGATAATTGGGAATACGTTAATTTCTGTTCCCAGTATGCTATGTTTTTAATAAAAATAATATGAGGTGTACACGGTACTAAAGAGCTGAGGGGTGGGGTAATATGACCTCACAGTTAATGTATGTGGCCCTCAAAGTTAACGAATGTCAATGAAAGTTACCAAGTTACAGTGAAATTATTCCAAAATGAGTCATCCTATCAGGTTACATTGAAATCCCTTCAAAAATATGGCCTGTAGACTGTGCTAAAGTTTTCAGGCTTCTGGCCTGTGTGGCCATGACGGTAGACCAATTGCAACTAAAAGGGAACACCCTCATCTCGACATTATTCTGAGTCATTCTATTAAGTTACAATCAAACCCCTTCACAAATACGACCTGTAGTCTGTACTCAAGTTTTTCGGGTTTTGACCAAAAAAGGGCGTTGTCATCTGGGCATAATCTGGAGTGATCCTATGAAGTTACAATGAAACCCCTTTATCTATATGACCGGTAGACTGTGCTCAAGGTTTCGGGCTTCGGCCCCCTGAAGCCATCCCAGTTGACCAAACACGACCAATAAATATGACCTATAGACTATGCAAAAGGTTTTTGGGTTTTGGGCCCAGGCAGCCATCAAGGCTGAATGATCGCGACCAAAAGGGGACATTCTCATCTAGGTATTATTTGGAGTCATCCTACCAAGTTACTATGAAATCCCTTCATAAATATGATCTCTAGACCGTGCTAAAGATTTTCGGGCTTTGGATCCCTGTAGCCATCACAATTGCCCAATTGTGTCCAAAAGGAGATGTTTTCATCTAGACATTATATGAAGTCAACCTACCAAGTTACAATGACATCCCTTCATAAATATGACCTGCAGACTGTGCTATAGGTTTTCAGGCTTTGGGTTCAGGCAGCCATCATGGTTGAATGAGCACAACCAAAAGGGGACATTCTCATCTGGACATCATCTGGAGTGATCCTATGAAGTTACAATGAAATCCATTCATAAATATGACCTGTAGACTGTGCTCAAGATTTTCAGGCTTCGGGTGCCTGTAGCCATCACAGTTGACCAATCACGACCAAATGGGGGATGTCATCATCTAGGCATTATATGGAGTCAACCTAACAAGTTACAATGAAATCCTTCCATAAATATGACCTGTAGACTGTGCTCAAGGTTTTCGGGTTCTGAGCCCCTGTAGCGGTCACAGTTGACCTATCATGACCAAAAGGGGCTGTTCTCATCTAGACATTATATGAAGTCAACCAACCATGTTACAAGGACATCCCTTCATAAATATGACCTGACGACTGTGCTAAAGGTTTTCGGGCTTCGGGCTCGGGCAGCCCATCATGGTTGATTGACTGCAACCAAAAGGGGACATTCTCATCTGGGCATCATCTGGAGTGATCCTACAAAGTTACAATGAAATCCCTTCATAAATATGACCTGTAGACTGTGCTCAAGGTTTTCGGGCTTTGGGCACCTGTAGCCATCACAGTTGACCAATCACGGCCAAAAGAGGATGTCATCATCTAGGTATTATATGGAGTCAACCTAACAAGTTACAATGAAATCCTTTCATAAATATGACCTTTTTATGCTAAAGGTTCTTGGGCTCGGGCAGCCATCAAGGCTGAATGATCGCGATCAAAAGGGGATGTTCTCATCCAGTCATTATTTGGTGTCATCCTACCAAGTTACAATAAAATCCCTTCATAAATATGACCTGTAGACTGTGCTAAAGGTTTTCGGGTTTCGGGCCCCTGTAGCCGTCACAGTTGCCCAATCACACCCAAAAGGGGACTTCTCATCTAGACATTATATGAAGTCAACCTACCAAGTTACAATGAAATCCCTCCATAAATATGACCTGTAGACTGTGGTAAAGGTTTTCGGGTTTTGGGCTCGGGCAGTCATCACGGTTGACAGATTGCGACCAAATTGGGAAGTTCTCATCTAGCCATCATACAGAGTCATCCTACCAAATTACAATGAAATCCCTCCATATTAAACATGACCTGCAGACTGTGCTAAAAGTTTTGGGGTTTCGGGCTTGGGCAGCCATCGCGGTTGACAGATCATGCCCAAAAGGGGACATTCTCATCTAGGCATTATACAGAGGCATCCTACCAAGCTACAATGAAATCCCTTCATAAATACAACTTGTAGACTGTGCTAATGGTTTTGGGGTTTTGGGCTCGGGCAGCCATAGCAGTTGACCGATCACGACCAAAAGGGGACGTCCTCATCTAGACATGACCCCAAACCAGCATCTGAAATTTTGTGATGATCAGACAAGAACTACGGGGTGTAGCCTGTGCTAAAGGAAAATGTGAACAGACTAACAGACTCAGAGACTAACAGACTTCCACACGTGTGATGGCAATAGCTTATCTTGACTTTGTCAAGTTAAGCTAAAAATCAATGAGGGAGGGAGGCCTCTTTTTATTTTTTTTTGTATATTAACCCTTGACCTAACATGAAAAGCAGACGAACTTTGCAAATTTTTTAATAACTAATTTTTTTAACTAATTATTATCTCAAAAACATAGGTTATGACCCCTCATTGGAACGAGCTCGACAAGCTCGTTCCAAAGAGGGGTCATGACCTATGTTTTGGGGACAAAAAATGAAAAAAAATAATGAAAATTAATTGGCGATTTTTGTGAATAGCGCTGGCCGGTTTTGGCCGTTATATAAGGTAAAGGGTTAAATGGTTGAGAGCTGGAAGTCCATGTCTGTTTGGTATAAATACAGAAAGGCAAGAAACTTAAAAGTTTCAAACTCTATGGATGTGGTTCACATTATCTTTGAAGTGAATTTATTTCATGTGTGGATTTGTCTTGTTACAACTAATGGGTGAGTGCAAAAGGTAATCCTCCATAAACAGTAACAATGCAAAGACATGTGAACAAATTTTTGTAACCAAAAAAAAAAAAATTAGCACTCTGTAAGTTAACAAAGAAATGTGAAATACATTTATATTTCAGTCATATTTATGCACCTTGTTCAAAAAACACACATACCAAGTTTCAAAGTGATCCGATCATAAATGTGCCCTGAAGGGTCTGTCAAAGGGAAATATTGAGGTTTGACTAAATTAAGTTCAAAGTCAGCGACAACATTTTTCGACAGAAATGGAAGAAAATCGATAGCTCCCATATAGATGTCACCCCACACAAGCACACCAAGTTTCCAAGCGATTGAATCATTGCCAGTGGCAACATTTTTGGATGGAAATCAAAGAAATTCAATAGTTCCCATCTAGTGGTAACCCCAAACAAGCATACCAAGTTTCAAACCGATCTGATCATAAATGTGCACTGTAGGGCATGCCAAAGGAATATATTGATGCCTGACCAAACCAAGTTCAATGGTTGTTGCCAGCGGCAACATTTTTTGACAGAATTAGAAGAAAATTGATAGCTCGGATCTGGAGGTCACTCCAAACAAGCATACCAGGTTTCAAAGCAGTCTGATTATAAATGTGCCCTGTAGGGTGTGCCAAGGGGAAATATTGAGGTCTGACTAAACTAGGTTCAAAGAATGTTGCAAGCGGAAACATATTTTGACGGAAATGGAAGAAAATCAATAGATCCAATCTAGAGGTCACCCCAAACAAGCATACCAAGTTTCAAAGCAATCTGATCATAAAAGCAACCTGTGCGATGTACCAAAGGAAATTGTGGATGTACCAAAACTTTTTTTTTGCTTTTGGCCTCAAATTAAAATACACTGAGCAAAAATTAATTTTACTTGAGTGTATCAAGTCCTAAATGATTTAACCAAGGAATCGGCTGCACCACCCACGTAATTTACAAATTGAGCAGTTGAAAAAAATTTCAACAAAACCATATCACTTGATCCCTCACTGGATCGAGATTGTTCCAGTGAGGGATCATGTGATATGGTCTCGAGATCGTTTTCAACAAATATTTCAACAAAACCATATCATGTGACCCCACATTCCAGCATAGGGGCAGACATGTTAACTCTCCTGGAATGCCTGGGAAAATCCCGGACGGGAATCAGTTTTGGACCAAAAAACCCGGAAAACAACAGTCAAATATTTCGTTCCCGTTCCCGTTGTAACTTATGAAAAACGTTCGGAGTCAAATCACATGCATTTCAAACTCTGGTAAAAACTCACGAAGCAGTAAAATATGGATTTAAGTTAAATTTATTTAAGAAAAAGGTATTTTATGATATTTATTTCAACTATGTACATGTTTATTTCTGGGTTTTTTCTTCGGAAATTTGTGATCAAAGTGCGAGTGTTGAAGTGAAAATAGGTGACTTACTTTAAAAAAATTGAAAACTCCACCTTCATTTAAATGCAGTTTTTGGAAATGAAAATATATGAAAAGGAATTAAATAATATATATTTATTTATTCCTTCATAGAATAGCTTTAATTCTCATCCCTTTTCCAAAATCAAAACGTAACAACTATTTAGCACAGTTTAAAAGTAGGTTAAAGTCGCTTAGGATGCCGAAAAATTATGACTGCATATTTAAACAGAATGGACTTATTTTCTAACACTACATTTATTCTGTTGTGCTGACTACAGAACTGTTAACTGTTGCCCATCTGTACCCAGAAAATTTCGAATGGAATTAAAAAAAATGCTTCAATGATGAAAAGAAAAGTTTTGTGTAGGGCACAAGCGTCCCACATGCATGAAGTTTGATAAAGATACTTTCTAAGTACTGAAGTTCTTGAAGTAACTGAACATTAGGACATCTTTTCCTGTTAACATTTCCAGACTTGGGAAATTATTAGCTAAGTAGACTTTGATAAGAGCAAACCACAGGTGGAGGTGCTCTGTGGGACTGTGTGGTGGTGTGTGTGTGTGGGAGGGGGGGGGGGGGGGGCTCATGAAGAGGATCCGGTGGGGGGGGGGGGGTCAAATCAACAGTTATTTTATGATTTTTTAACATAGCATAAATGCATCAGCATTGTTGACAACTAGTTCTGGAGATGACCTGGTGTTAATAGTGGTCCATGAGCTGAAAATTCACAAGTTTTTTCTTTTATTTTGTCCCCGTGAACTTTTACCTGAAATCCATCCCATTTCCCTGAAAATCACCCTCAGGTTCCCTGAAAAATTATTCTGGAGGTTAACATGTCTGCATGGGGGTCACATGACATGGTTTTGTTGAAATGTTTTGAAAAATTTAAAAAAAAACATTTTAAACATGGGGGGGGGGGGGGGGGGTCACGCCCAGGGCATACCCCCACGGTTCATACCGACAAACAATGACAAGAGAAGAAATGAACCATGATACTGTGAAAGCTATTCCCATAAACAATCTTCATTTGAAATTTCATGGAGAGCCACTAAACCCAAACCAGAGGTGAGGCGAAAAGACAAATAATTGGCTATTTCCCAGGCAAACAGCAAATTATTGTCTTTATTTTATAGCAAGGTAGCTGTGAAGGCCAGAGATATCTGTTACTGAAGTCTAGTGACGATCGGAGCATCCACTTAAAAGATGTAGAACTAAGACATAATGCCACATGTGGGGAGATGATTTGCATGTATTTTCTTTGTTTTACTGCATGAACATAACTCACTTGAAAGCCTTTCACACAAACAATCTTTATTCCAAATTTCATTGAAATCTGATGACCCAACACCTTGTAGAACAAAGACATGCCACCACATGTAGTAGGAGGTGATTTGCATGTATTTTCTTTGTTTTACTGAAGGGACATGACTCATTTGAAATCCTTTCCCGTAAACAATCTTGATTCCAAATTTCATTGAAATCTGATAACCAAAACCTGAACTATGAGGCAAACAAACAAATAAAGTGGCTATTTTATGAGGCAAACAGCAAATTTCCAAAGTTAAATGGGGGATAAGTATAAAAAATGAAAAGTAAGAAATATTATTAGAGACTCATTTGAAAGCCTATCCCATAAACAATTTTCATTCAAAATTTCATTGGGGTCCAAAAACTGAAACCTGAGATACGAGGCGAAAAGACAAAAAATAGCCTATTGTTGTATATTCAAAGGGCCATAACTCACAGAAAAAATATTCCAACAGCAAAACGCCTCATGCTGCTTAAAGATTTCATGACAATGAATATCCGTATCAAATTTCATCGAAATCTGAGCAGTAATGTTGAAGTAATAACGCGAACAGACATCTGAGTCTAGATGGACAGATGTATGGACAGAGAGATGCATGGATGCACAGACGTACAGACAGGCGCAATCCAGTATACCCAAACTTGTTAACTCTCCCGGAATGCCATTGAAAATCCCATAAATTTAGTGGATTTACCGTCCTCCCGGAAAGGAAATCAGTTTTGGACAAAAATTCCCGAAAATTGTGCAGTCAAAATTTTTTCAAATTCCAGACGTTGCGTGTAAAATAATTGGCCTTTGAAGCTCTGATCATAACAAATGAAACCAAAAAATATGCATACAAGTAAATTATATTTAATAAAAGAGACATTTACTATAAATATTTCACTTATATTGACGTTTTTTTTTCTGTTTTATTCATTTCAATTTTGCTGTGTGGTCAATTTACGAGTGCCCTGAAGCAAAAATAGGTGACTTATGTACATCACCTATTGACATCCATCTTCACCTAATTAATGATTCCTGGTGAATAAAATGTACACAAAAGAATTAAAGAAAATGTATTTCTTTATTTGGTTCAAACATCCACTCATTTTTAATTCAATTATCCACTCAACTTGTGATCCACTTCGGCAAGGTTGAAAAATACAGAATAAAATAGGTTAATTTGCTCGGAAAAATTCACCCTGCTTCCATTATATGGCGAAAAATTATGGCTCAAAATCGATACACAACGGACATATTTTGTAATGGTCAATAAGACTGATCATTGTTCTGCTTCGTGAGTCACAGTTGAGGTGTTTATTCTCGGAAAGCTCTGAATGTTATTTGCATAGTTCAAACACAATTCTGAATTACTGACGAGGAGAAAAAATCTTGATTCTCAAAGGCCAAAACGTCCCCTCGTAGAAATTGGTGCATGTAAAGAAACACCACAAACAACATTAAATAAGGGGAAGTTGGATTAAATTGTGTCAGTCATGAAAAATGGAATTACATTTTATTGCCTATTCGAGAAAGGGTATTATCTGACTGTGCACTTTGGTCAAATTATAACCACAGGGTGTGGTGGGGTGTGTATGTGTGAGTGCGTGTGTATGTGGGGGGGGGAGGGGACTTCTTTGCTGGAATGGGAGGGGGTGAAAAAACAGAGAGATATGAAGTATGTGAACCAATCATTTTCAAACATGATATTAATGGCCTCAGCAAAGGTTTAGCCTATGAACTACTGGGTGCAACTTGGTGCCAGTGATGGTCCAAGAGCTGAAATCATTTAGTTCTTATGTATATTGTTCGTGCACATACGTTTCCCTGAAATTCATCCAATTTCCCTGAAAATCACCCTCAAGTTCCCTGAAAAAAACTTTTGGAGGTTAACATGTCTGAGGATACCCAAGTTTCTGAAATAAAGTGGGGGTATAATAAAATATTTTGATATCATCTAAGTTGAGTAAAGAGTTAATACAATGATTCCATTGAGAAAAATAAAAAAAACGAAAGAAAAAAGTGCCGAGAAGCTCAGCGGAGTAAATTTCAACTATGTTACCTTTTTCAGATGTGGCACCAACTCCTTGAATAGACAGTGAGGATGAACTTGTTGCACTAGAAGCTCTAGAGACTGCAGAATGTGATGCTGTTTGTTGACTAGCTAAATTAACTTTATCTTCATCAGTCGTGAATCGAAGGTGTTTTCTACCTGTTTGCATAAACAAAACCATAAAATAAACAACCTAGGAATTGAAAATATAATGTTTTCATTTTTGGAATTCACCTTAACCCTTTACCTAACGAATTGCCCCGCATCCGCTCGCGTAACATGCCAATTGAGCAGTTGAAAACATTTAATTTTTCAAAATATTTCAGCAAAACCATATCATGTGACCCCTCATTGGAACGAGCCCACTGAGCTCGTTCCAATGAAGGTTCACATGATATGGTTTTGTTGAATTATTTTTAAAATTAAAAAAAAAAATTTAAAATAATAAATTTTGAAATCGACTGCGTTGGCTAAAGGGTTAAAAAAAAAATTGCCACAATCCAAAACAAGTATTTTAGTTTCTTGAATCCTGCATCATATGTAACATGCAACCAACTAACCCTGTGCATTTTTACAGCCTTAATCAGTGTATATTTTAGGTGGTTTCCTTTTTTTTATATTTTTTTATATAATAACCAGAAGGTGTGATTCCTAATTGCATTATGGGAAAAAATTGTTGCTTGAAATTTTGATATTCTGATATCAGTGGGCCTCCAACATATTTATTTATTGGTGTTCAAAGTCACAAACTTATGCACAATGGATAATCATGACCATGACTGTTTTACGGGTGGAGGAAGCCGGAGTACCCTAAGAGAACCACCAAGCAACGACGACCAGCTGCCAGCTCCCCAATATCGTATCTCCGCACTGCAGCATAGGCAAGGTTAGATTGGTTGAAGACATGCGCACCATCGACATGCAGTACACCTTAGTACACGGCACCCCCATGTGGACAATTGGTGTTAAGTGTCTTGTCCAAGGACACAACATGGAAGTTCGAATCGATGGCTTAGACGGTCACCCATCCGAGGATTAACAGGGCTCGACATTGGTTAACTTCGGTGATCTGACGAGACCCGGTTACCGCGACACCACTACGCCCTCCTGCCTCCAACATAAGGCAACCCATATGAACCTCTGAGGGAAAGAAAATAATACAGTAGAACACTGGTAATTGAATAGCCATTTTGTCAGTGAAAATTATTCATTTAACAGGAGTATTCAATTAAGAGAAATTTGTCACTGCTGTATCCTTGAGATAAAACTGAGCACTTATTCTATTATATTATGTTTGACAGAGTTCAGGGAGCTCTGTCAAACAAGATATAATAGATTAAATGCCTGTAGTGGATGTACTGAGGCCAAGAATGTGTGTCAATAAGGAGAATTTGGTCATTTTAGTTTAAACAATATTTATTTCCAGTAGTATCAGGTAGTAATTTACAATAGCATGTGGATTGGATTTGACAGTAATAACATTACAAACAGATTAGATCAGATATGACAGATGTCAAGTGTATATTGGTCATTAAGTTTGTCAAGGAGCTGGGTCACAATATGTTTGTTCCAGGATCTATTGGAAATATAAGTTTTAAAGTGTGTGAGAGAGAGAGAGAGAGGGGGAGAAGAGAGAGAGAGAGAGAGAGAGAGAGAGAGAGAGAGAGAGAGAGAGAGAAGGAGAGAGAGATAAAGCGAGAATTATTTTGATTTTAACAGTACAAAGAAAAAAGAAAAAAGAATACAAAAACTAACAAAGATATATGATAGTTGTACTAGTTTAAGTATCCCGCATTGGAGCAATGAAGGTAGATGGACTGTCCACGAAGCTCGCCACTTTCCGCATTTTGGGGAATATAAAATACATGGGTCAAATTCAAATCCAATTAGAGGCTGCAAAGAAGCCAGAATCAGCTGGTTCAAGCGAACATGAGCCTGGTCAGGCTGATATTCACTCAACTTAGCCAATCCGGGCCGAGCCTCAGTCCAACCGATCACAGAATACTGTATCACGTGTGTGGACAATCCTTAGGAATTTTGAGTTTTACACAGTGGATGCAATATTAGAGTTGCTTGCGTTGGTAAAAATACAGAAGTTGTTTTGTATTTCCACAACATATAGCAAGATTTTTTATTCAGTTAACAGGAGTTTTACTCTATAACCCATATGCATTTAACAGGGCAGATATGCACTGAAAGTATGGTAAATGGTTTGGCGTTTGGAAATTCTATTCAATTAACACGGTCATTCAATAAAGAGATATACGATTAAGGGGGCTTCACTGTAATTGTAAAATAAAAAATAAAATTAAAAACCGCGTGCCTGCATGCATTTTTATAAAAGAAATAGCCTGAGAAACAGATCTACTTTGTATAGCCTTATACAGAATTCTGGGAAAAAATGAAAACAGCATTCACCTTTCAAAGAGCTTTGTACACTTCTCCGACCTACTCTACTTGATAACTGACTTCTGATTTCATTTTCATTCTGTTTAAACCATTCTTCAATGATGTTCTGTATTAATTCCAAATGAGAGACAGCTTTATTGACACAAGGAATGACAGATGATGTCAACTGACAACTTCTTCTTCGAAATAATGGAGTAATTCTAGGCCAATTATCAGGAAGTTCATAGACTTTATCTGAAAAAATATGCACAACTACATTGTAACTCAATCTAAACAATGCTGCAAAAAAAATTCACAAACATATCATTTCTCTGTAAACAAAAAATTCAAACAGCATAGCAAGGTTTAAACCCATACCAAGAGTTTCCTTCGACTGGCGATATGATACATTATTACAGGCCAATTTACTTTATTACTTTTCTTCCAGTTCCATATTTACATATCCGAAAGGAAGACATGTTCTGCTGACAGACTATTTTCAGTTCTGGTAATTCATTCTTGTTTCCTCGGCAAAAAAATAGCTGTGGAAAAACTGGTGCTTTTTCGGCAATTGCCGTGAAGCCTGTCCGATTGTGTTAAAATTATCAGGGGGCAGGGCATAGTCTCAATTGCCATGTATATGTAGTATGCGATGAAGTGAAAACTTTCAAGTAACTTTAACATGTGGAAGAAGTTTGAGATACATGTGTATATAATCACAATCAATGTGCAGAACCTTTCTCTCTGTTTGATCATACCGATATCATGAACCATGTGAATGCTGAGAAAAAAACCTAGGAAGTAAGCAGGCGACTAGCTCAATATGTATAGTATGAGTGAAAATAAGATGACCACAAACTATCATCTCACTGCTTCTATGCTGATAACACCAGAATCTGACATCAGTTTCTGGAAAGCTCTGTGAGAGCTTTCCAGAAACTGATGTCAGATTCTGGTGTTATCAACAGAAGCAGAACACATAGTTTGTGTACTGTAAATTATAAGGCTAGCAATAAAAGGTAGTGCAAACCACATGGTTTGATTCCTTGTGTAACCTGAAAGTTGTGCAATTTCTGCCACCACAAGGCTTTTTCAGTATTTTTGCTGTGGATATCTTTAGTTTCCTCAGCATTTTCCTCGGCACTGCTGATTGCTGGGGGGGGGGGGGGGGGGGGGGGGGGAATTACCAGGGCTGCTATTTTTCCACCTGACATCACAGATCCATCAAAAGAACTAGACTCCACCCATTTTCATAATCAGCCAATTAAAAAGTTATATTTTGACCTAGATCAATTTGGAAGCTGCAGAGATGGCCGATAAATCAAATGTCAATTGGAAAATATTTTTGTTCAAATCCACCAATTTAACAAAATTAAACATATTCCATGCAGATGTCCATAACCATAACAATACCCTCTGAGCAGGTGAGGCTGGAAGCAGCTGGCCCCCAATCCCCCCCCCCCCCCCCCCCCCCCCCCCCCCACACACACAGCCTTCCTTGCCTTGAGCCAGCGCATGTTCTTTTATGCAAGAAGTGCACTTGTGAAAGAGACTTTACTTTCCGAGAACTGTAACTGAGAAACTCTCACGTAGTTGTTTGTAATGTATTTTACATATGCCAATGGGGGGGGGGGGAAGGGGGGGAAGGGGGGAGGAGGAGGGGGGCGTGATATCAGGTATAATGATGGAGTTTGATCAATAGTCACTGAATAAAAAAGTTATACAATCAACAAGGTGATTTCTAAAGCTTTATATCAGCCATTGAATAGAATAAGGTGCCATCTTTAGCATTGCACATGGCACCTTGTTCCTCTCAAGGGACAATGTATAGATATTATGTCAAAACTATTGTCACATTACAAATTTATGATACACTGTAACCTCCCAGTCTTAACTCTGGGGACCTGCGAATTACTGATTTTATTTGAATCGAATAGCGAATTGAATTGAAGACAAATCAAATTTTGAATCAAATTTCGAATCGAATCACAGTTAATGAATACATAGTCAAAAGAAATGTTTTTTTTTCTTAAATAATATCCCCGATTTTTATTAAAAGACACAAAGTTATGTAGAGTGAATTTTTTCGCCTCACCACTTTCCATGCTAAAAACTGAGATATAAACTAGCTACTGATTGAAATTATTTGAATTGATGACTTCGTTGCTTTAAAATAAAAATGAAGAATTTCTAAAATGACACAATAATTCAACGCTGAATGGAGTCGATCTGCTTGTAAATTAAAGCCTGCTCTACTTCTGTTTATATAATAATCAGGGGAATCTTTTAGAAAACCACTGCTTTTGGCGATGTATCCAGTAACTGTGATCGAACAGAACAATACTCAATATAAAATAATGTAATCATGTTGTGGAACCAAGCATTTATTGAAGTTGAACAGCTGAATAACTTTTCAAAGTTCGAAACTTGAAATTTTTCATAAATGGCAGGGTTCCGCTAGGGGAAAATTTGTGGGTACGGTAGTTTAAAGAAAGTGAAACTCACACGCCGAAGGCGTGCGTATAGAGGGGGACCTGGGGGGGGGGTTCTCCCCCCAGGAAAATTTTGATTTTTAGGTGCTCTCTGGTGGCCTCTGGGGACATTCTGGTCGCTAAAATGCTGAATAATTGATGTGGAAAATGTATTTTTTCCTCCTACAATTCTCTAAATTCCCACGGGACACACAATACTACATCTGGTCGGAGGTTTCATAAAAATACAAACCCAAAACAACACAAAATCCACAAATCCTAACAGTGACTGAGCTTTGTTTACAACCGCTCGCTGTAATATTCGAAAAGAACCATGATGCGGACGTGTGACGTCATGCACGTGCAATTACCGTACTGACTCGTGTAGAAGCCCAGGGGGTGCTTGTAGTGGATAAATTGCAAAGTGTGTGTGTGGGGAGAGAGGGGGGGGGGGGCTTCGGGACGAGTAACAGTGCTTGCAAGATGCGTTGGGATGCGTCTGAAATTGGCGATATAAGGCAAGTAAATATCCACTGGGTATGTTACGTTTCTATGGAAACCGCCTACCAATTTTATAAAATTTGCTTTAAAAATTCTCATAATTATCTTGTACATACGTTTCATTTTCAGATTTCGGTTTTAATCCTCAATTTAATGAATAAAACAAACAGAAAACCATGCGGTGTTGTTTTCATTTTTTTTTGTACAGGCTACTCATTTTTTTTTGTACAGGCTACTCTCGAAAGTCGAAGCCAGAAATGGACGTTGAATATGTCAATCAGCACTGCAAACGACCCCCTTGAAAACAGACAAACATTGTCTGTTTAAAAATAGAGGGTTTTTTAAATATGTACATTTTTAAAAAATTTTACGAATAAAACAAAATATAGCTTCACACAAACTCAATAAAAGAATCATAATATGAAGACCAGATAAAATTTACACTGCGAAATATGAATAACAAAATAGTTGCCTCCCTTGGCACCATTCGAAAAATTGATCTTACACTGAAAGTCATAACTTCACATGTTGCAGGGCATGATGAAATGATAAATGAGCATGTTTTATTGAACCAATAAGTCATAAATCATATCCCTGGTTATATTGTTATATAATTCTCAAATACCAGAGTTGTAATTATTTTTTATTTTTAATTACCACTTTCTCATTAATTTCTGAATACCCGTTTTTCACAATGAGTTGTGCACGCTCGAAAGTGGCAGTGTTCTTTCACAATCAGTTGTGCACTGCTCGAAAGTGGCAGTGTTCAATCAGTATCTTTCTGATGATATTCAACCACTGTGAAAACTGAAAACTATATGTTGTGGGCATGTTTCAGACAACCCCTGACAGCAGCCTGCACACTCATTTGAAACAAGTGACAGCTTCCAAAACAAGTACATCATTTGTCGCTCAAAATAAAAGTCAGTGATTTCGGACCAAACACGACAATTTGAGTCCGAAATTTTATAGGCGACGTTTAGGATTTGAACTTTGTTTTCCCCTCTTTTCTGGGGGTTATAAGGTATCAGGTTGTCGCCAGTAATAGTAGGCATAGTATACAACATAATTGTGCCTATATCACGTGGAAACAAAGGATCCCGAGTGTCGTTACGATACAGCATTGTACTCGACATTTTAATCACCAGCTTTTCTGACTGATCATAGTATGATCGGTGGGGGGAATGGGTCCGGTCAACGGACCCACTGCCGGTATAGGGGAAACCCTGTAAATGGTCACTGGTCATAATGTACAATAAGTTGAAAAAAACAGTTGTAATGGTAACAGTGCTTGTAGCAATGTAGCTACAACTGTTATACAGTTGTAGCTACATCGCTACAACCACTGTTACTGCTACAAGTAAGTTACGTTTCTACTCAGAACTGTCACAAATTTTTGGCCAAAGAATATTAAAAAATATTCAAATTTTTTATTTCAAATCGAATCAAATATTGACTTTCGAATCGAATTTTGAATCAAATTTTGAATTTCTGCAGGAGCCTTCTTAACCCTTTACCTAACATGAAAAGCAAACGACACTTGCAAAGAAAATTTTTGAGTAACTATTTTTTTTCATTTTTTGTTTCAAAAACATAGGTTACGACCCCCCCCTCATTTTGACAAGCTCATTCTAAAGAGTGGTCATAACCTATGTTTTTGAGACAGAAAATTAATTGAAGACTTTGGTGAATAGTGCTGGCCGGTTCTGGCCATTACGTTGGATAAAGGGTTAACTCACACCCAGAGACAAGTGCTCTTCTTGATACCCCTGCTGTTTTCTTTGCCCTCAGATGCAAATGGTACATTGTTCCACTCAAGGGATGACATAATGCTTTAGAAATCATCCTGTCGATTGTATAGCTTCTTTGTTTGGTGATTATTGGCCAAACCCCATCACTATGCCCCTGATACCCCTTCCCCCACTTGTCCATGGTTGGAGATTGGTTGATAAACACCAAACAAAAGAAGCTATATAATCAACAGGGTGATTTCTAAAGCATTATATCATCCCTTGAGTGAAACAAATTACCATCCCCAATGCTCCAGCAGATGGCATCTTGGTCCTCTCTAGAGATGATCATATAATACTCAAAGTTTGCTAAGCACGAAATATTTGACACATCATTGTGAAATTTGCTTGTGACATATTTGCGATATTTTTGGTGGATATGATTGAGAAATGTATTGAGGTGAACCCCAGTGTTTACATAAGCTCTCTTGACAGACAGACTTTTCGTGACAGTCATGGAAAGCATGTACCCCTTGATTTTCATGATGTTTTCGTTTATTTGTCTACATGTACATGACATGTGTAGGGTATTCACTCTTCATTTCAACACAAACCCTTGAGATTTAATGATTGAATATGGCAAATGTAAGAAGACATTTGTCTGAAGCAGAAATGGCAGGCTGGAATGAGTTGCAGCTTGCAATTTCAGCCCATCCAGTCCAGCCAAGAAGTGTCCAGGAGCTTGGTGACATGCTGGTCCAAGAATGGAACAACATCCCACAAAGGACCACCAGGAACCTGATTGGGAGCATGAGAAGGCGTTGTCAAGATGTAATTAACAGTAATGGGTCTCATACTCGATATTGAACCCATACCAGTTCACTCCGTCAACTTTTTGGCATATTGAGAAAAATTTCCTCTTTTACCAATAATATCCATTTTCCATGGTTATCGTATTCAAAAGCTAAAAACTAATGTCAAACACAAATAAAATCTTAATTTCTGTACTTAAATCATTAAAGATATAATTAAACAAAAAATATATACACTTTTCATTACAATATTTCAACTAAAACATAAAACAGGATGATGGATATACTTGGTGCTTAGCAAACTTTGAGTAGTATATATATATAATGTCAATACTAATGTCACATTACATATTTATGATATGTTGTAAACTCCCAGTTTAGCTCATATGCCAAGTCAAGTGCCCTTTCTGACACTACTGCCAATCCCCCACCCACCCCACCTTGCCTTTGGATGCTTTTGTTTCCTTTAGGTGTGGCAAAGTTGTAAAAAATTTGGAATAAAATTTTGTTCTAGCAGACTTGCACAGTGAATGTATACATATTAAATAGCAAGTTATATCACCTTTAGCTTCATCAGCGAATTCAGTGTCATCATCCAACAGGATATCATGTGGAGTGCCTGAAATCACATCAAAAAGGTAATTATCAGTTCACATCAACAGCAAAATCTCTCAAAATAAATGAAGCATATGTGTACACAGGTAACCATTTGTCATCTTTCCACTGTCAAATCAAGGTCTGGAAATAACCCGCGAATGATCGTTTACAGTACAACAACCATGGACTGGTCACTTTTTCGGGTGGGCAATATTTCCACCAATGCAATATTAGATTCCAAATATTATAGGAATAATCATCAAAAATTTAATTAATGAAGCACCGGGTACAACCCGGTGCTTCATTAATTAAAATTTTGCTGAAGATTTTTATCATCTGCTAAACGCATGCATGGACATCACTGCCCACTCGTGGATTATGACCAGTCCACGGCAACTGTACTGTAGATTATGTCAATCGTAAAACATGTGAACAAAGTGCAGGTTATGACAAAGTAATAAAACAATATAACTTTATCGCATGTTTTGCCAGAAAGACTTGACGATCTTTCAGGACTATCTCTACTCAAAGGTTGAGCACTGCATCCACATTGTGAATAGAATGGCATTCTGTTTCCATCTGAAAATAATTTCTACCTAAATAAATAGTAACTACCGGTACTAATGTGTGATCTCACCAGTTTGTTGTTGCTACTTATTTTGGCAGAAACCTCATTAAGACATAAAACAGAAGACTGGGGGAGTAAAAGAGAGACTTATTTTGGCAGAAACCTCAATAAGACATAAAACAGAAGACTGCAGGAGTAAAAGAGACTTATTTTGGCAGAAACCTCATTGAGATATAAAACAGAAGACTGGAGGAGTAAAAGAGAGACTTATTTTGGCAGAAACCTCATTAAGACATAAAACAGAAGATTGGAGGAATAAAACAGAGAAGACAGAAAAGCACCACAGGACCAAGTAGATTTTCCCTTTTATTATATGCTGCGAGACATTTTATAGCACAATATTCAGCCCAATTCGACCCCAAATGCACACGTTTCAAAACAATAACAAAGATCAACTGATCGTTCCTTCAAGGCGACGTCATGTGCCAAAGCGTGACATCATTTAGGAAGCTACTGAGGGATATTTCTCGATATCCATTGCGTTGATGAATATTGAGAAATATCTTTTAGATAATTAACAATAATTCACAGGCTAGCGTATAGGTATCTGGGAACTAAATATTTGAATTAGAGTTTCCCGCCTTGAAATATTGCACCCAGAAGTGATGCAATCTCTAAAAATAAACAGCCTTAGGAAAATAAATTGTTTCAATAAACGTTTGAAGCATTCTATTGACATCTTGCGTTATTGATGAATATTCCACATAAAAAAAGAGGGTGATTTGATTACTTCTGGACCTAAAAAATACAATTTATATTTGGTGTGTTTTTGTAGGGAATTCCCTGAAAAATATGTGCACGTGACTGGTACTTCCCTTGCTGTCAATTTTCTCTCTTATTTGTTGCATGACCCCCTGTTTTGGGGTCAGAAAAAGTTGTCTGAAGTGCTATACTTGACAAAGATATTTGAATGCTAAAATTAAAGTGATGCGATCATATCTTTTTTGCCTGAATGTTATAATGGTCGCCTATGGGAAAATATTTAGTTCCGTGATACCTATAATAAATTGCAAAAACACTACTTACTGTCAGACTTTGGAGTTCTTGTGCTGCCTGAGTACAGACTTGAATCTCTGCCAAAGATAGAAACTGATGAGTTGGCATGAGATAAGGATCTGGATGCATTACCCTGACCATCATGCTCCACTTCCTCAACCCGAACAACTTTTGTTACTGACATTATTGAATCTGAAAAAAAAAATGGTTTCAGGTAACTCAAAACTGCATACATTTTGAATATACAGTACAAGTCAAAATAAGCTGTAGCATAACCACTATAAACAAAGTATACAGTTGTTTCTGCACTGATAAAATCAGAATCTGACATCATTTTCTGGAAAGCACTCGGTGAGAGTTTTCCAGAAAATGATGTCAGATTCTGGTATGATCAGTGTACATAATTTACAGCGGTTATCCTACAACTTATTTTGACTTGTACTGTAATCTGCAAGATCGCATTCAAGCTGAATCAGATCAGAAAAATGAAGCAAACTCAAAGTTCATAAAGGGCAATAAATTACTCTGAATACCCGGTACCACCTGTATTTAACATGGGGCTAGATATCAATATGATACAAAATATGATGTCATTCCAGCCAGCATTTAAAGTTATTGAGTTTGATGGTAAAAATAAAATAAATTGTAACTTCTTAACTGGAAGAGTGCTGGAAGCCAATATTTGGACTTTAATCAGAAGTGCAGGTAACCCAACTTAACTGGTAGAGTGCTGAATTATTTTTGGTCATCAAAATTTGTTCACATATGTTTGCCTAGTTGCAATTGATGGGAGAGTGCCAATAGGCACTCTCCCATAAATTGTAACAAGGCAAATCCTAACAGACTAAATAATTTCACTTCAAAGGTGGTATGAACAACATCCACAAAATGTGAGGCCTTTAAGTGCTGGTACTGACACTTCAGAGTAAAGCCCAAATATGGGCTTCCAGCACTCTACCAGCCCTTAAGTCCTCAGATTAATTTTAAAGTATTTATGGCCTTTTTCTGCTTACAAAGTTATTGATGACTTGGCAGTGGTTCTACATCACTGCTGGCTGCCTATACAGGCAGCCAGCAGTGATGTAGAACCACTGCCAGGGAAAATTCAGTCTACACACAAGAGTAATAAAAAAGATTACACAAGGGAGAACCTGCTTCAATGCAATATAAAAGTGGCGGTTTGGGGCGATATGGGGGCTTAAGGGTTAAGGACTTCATATTAGTGACATGAGAATTGCCGATTTTGATCGAATCGAATATTGAATTGAATAGGTGAAAACGAATCAAATTTCGAATCAAACTTCAAATCAAATCACAGTTAATGGATACGTCATCAAAAGAAAAGTTGTTTTCTAAAATAATAATCCTGATTATTAAAAGACACACACAGTTATATAGAGTACATTTTTTGCCTCCCCACTTCCCACACTATAAATTGAGATATAAATCAGAATGATGTTGAACATCAACCAATCATCAGCTGCATATGTGTTAGCATCTGCCTGAAGTATATCTGTTATACAACAGAGCAGCTATACTTCAGGCAGATGCACAAGCCAGAAAATAAGCAGACTGTCATCTGCAAAATGAGGTCCCCCTAGGGTGAATATGGTGACCTCATTCTGCAATGTCAGACTGCTTATTTTCAGGCCTGCAGATGCAAAGACCCACATGTATGCTGATGATAGGTTGATGCTCAACATCTTTTTAGGCTGTTGATTATCTTAAGATTTAACATTGGTAAAAAGTCAGAAAATGGCAATAATTCATGTCTCTGCCACAAATAAAGATTAAGGATGCCATACTCTTCTGCAGCATACTAACCCATGCCAAGATTAGGCTATAATTACAAGTAATTTGTAGGAGCAAGAACTTGGCTATGACAGAACTGTTCATGTATCAGCATAGTTGTGATACAAAAATATTTAGGAAACCCAATGGCTTACTTGAAACAAGTAGATGGGAACGAATGATAGGTTACCAAAGCGCAGACCAAGTGAACGATAAATGGGTTACGCAAAATTTTGAAAACAGCAGGTCTGTTGATTTGTGGTAGTACATTAGCTCATTGTAAGTCTTTTCACTCTAGGCCAAATCTAATGTTAACTATTTGGAGTAATCAGCTCATGATTAGTACTGAAATGGTTAACCGGATAATTGGTTTGAAACCAGTTAGCTACCTAACCAATTAGAAATACCGTCAACCGGTTATCCGAAATATCGATAGTGATCACCATTCCACATTTAAAAGGTAGTGAATCTGCTACTTATCCTTTGTGAAAGATTGCACATCGAAGCCGCGTTGTGTCTATTGAGAAATAATTGACTTTGGCGTTCAAGACTGCATTAATGATCAGCCGTTTCCTGAGTAATGAGTAATCGCAGAAACTATTCCGTAGTGTGTATACAAACGAATGTTGTCGAGTACTCGACAACGTTCGTTTGTATGCAATCTACGGAATAGTTTGAGAATACTGCTTTCCAATTCCTACAGTTTTGATACCATATTCGGTGAAATAATGGCCACGGATAACCGGATATTATCCGGTTATAGTTCTCGGTTAGTCGGTTACGAAAGTTAAAAAATTTATAGTAATTTATATATTTTTTATACTTACCAATGACCCAGACATAGCTGGTGCTAACTCTTAAAATATAGGGCCAAACACAAATTTTGCCCCCCAATCCCCAAAATTTGCATCTAAAACTAAAGAAAACATGTCCTGAAAGGCCCTCCACACTTCGCCCCTACTGCGCATGCGCAGTGTCAAGGACGTTCCGAAATTGGCGCCATTTATCATTCTAATAACCAGTGCCTGGTAAGCGCTATGTACTCAGCGGGGAGGCAAGAGTTCCCAACTCCTGGGAGGGCCATCCCCGTCTGGGTCATTGGTAAGTATAAAAAATATATAAATTACTATAAATTTTTTAACATTTTTATACTGTACCAATGACCCAGACATAGCTGAATAGTAAAAAGGCTGGAGGGCCAAGGACATAGAGCAAAATGGAATACGCTCAATAAAATAAAATAGAGTCATCCCCTGTAGGGGAAAGAAGTAATAGGCCTTACATGTATCTTTCTTATTTATGATAAATTAGAAAGATACAACACCTTCCAAAAATTGAGCTTCATACATCCATGTACTCTATTAATATCCAATAATCCTTATACTAATAATTTTTAAAGTAAGCCAAAAATAAAGTAAGTCTAGAGAATAGAGACTCTTATACTCCTAAAAGTGTGTGAGAATTGCATAATCATGTCCGTTGACATATGCAATATTCAAAAGCTATACTTTAAAAACTAAGACTTGAATGAATTTTATAAACTTAAACTTCTCACTAAACAACCATCCCAATAACAGCTCAGAATTACTAACTCCGGAGGAGGTATCCCCTTGTTTTCATAGTAAAAAACAAGTGACCCAAGGGAACACCCTCCCCCCCCCCCCCCCTTTTTCAAATAGCCCAGAGCGAAGAGGGCAGCCGAACGGAGACACTGCCGAAACAGACAGCCTACCTAGCTATAGTAGCAACTGTTAAGTGAATGACATTCTGAGCAGTAGAGAATAGACCTAACAATAGAGGCCTCCAGAAATGGACTCGATATTTCTGAGATAAAATTCATGAATGGATGGCTGAGCGCAATGAGCAGCCTTCAAAAATCTATAATAGCAACACTATTAATGTAAGCCCAAGAAGTAGAAGAACTCTTACTTCATGAGCCGAAATCTTAAGCACAACTGCTAAGCCAATGATATACCATAAGCAGTACGCTAGTTAATAGAATCCATTAACAATAAAATGGAGCGTAACGTCCTTCTACTAGACATCAAAGACAGAAGAAGCTTACGCCCTTGTAATAAACAGATATCTGTTTATAAATACATAAACTGTACCCGGAAAGAGTAAAGGCCTATGCCCATACGAAGACGGAAGGACCTTAAAATAATAGGTTCCGGATAATAGGAGCCTAACTCTTATGCAACAATCCAACCTAAATAGTAACGGAAGTATTGATTCCGAAACTATGAAAGTGAAAATCATCCATCGATAGTGCATGAAACTCACTGACTCTACAGTAAAAGAGAAACCAACAGAATTACTGTCTAAAAGGTCAGAATTTGAAAACTACTGTTTCCAGAGGCTCAAATGATTACTTAGCTAAATAAGAACCGAAGTTAAAATCCGTATAGGAATTTAATCTAAAGATTCTAAGTCTATTTATCAAAAAGTTACTAACTGACTTAGATAAAGAGACAAAAGACTCAAATGTAAACTATCGTAGAGTGCATAGGTATGAGGTAACATAAACCTATAACCTAAATAACAACAGGCTGCAGTAGATCTTGTGAAACAAGTATACTAAAAAATAGCAAAGAGTAGTATGGAGGGATCAACCATATGAACATAATGATCCCTACACCACGACGGAAGAGCCTCCACTTTAGTCGCATAGAATAGTGAAGAAGAGGATCTCCTATAGTAAGAAATCGCGTCCAAAGCTCGTCCAGTACAGTGCTTACAATGCAATATGGACCACACAACGGAATACATGAAGGTTGCGACCTTGCTGGTTGTGATAAAGATGACACGATTTATCCAGTGAAAAAAGATCCTCACATAGAGGAAGATTTCACGTTAAGATCCACAGTAAACAAGAGAGTAAATTACTCATGATCTCTGTGAAGATAGAGATGCTATCAACAGAAATGTATTGTGGTTGTTTATCTTAGCAATACCTGCTAAAACAACAGCGCCGGAGGATACGCGTATCCTATCATTCCGTCCTATAGATCAATAGAGCGTTAACAGTATTAGCTCAGAGATCTGGACAAGCCAACACATACGTCTGCAATTGATTAGCAAGCTGTGTCATAAATAAAACATCATTGGGCGCTCCCATAGATAGCAAATCTGATTAAATACTTGTTTGTTGAGAGTCCATTCTGACAGCAACAAGCGACCCGTAAGAGAACGGGAGTGCGATAAAGCAATCAGACGACCCAGAATATGACGGACCAAAACTGAACTTGGTGTAGTATAACCAACAGACGGATTCTTTCCATTAAATTGAATAACGGAAACGAAAGAGTGCCTCCCTGGTTCCGGAGATACGCCACTACTGTCGAATTAAAGGACAGGAATTTGGGCATGCGTTTCTGAATAATGTTCATGCAATGACATAAAGCAAGCCTAAAAAACATTATTCCGCGGAAGTTAAACTGATAGTTAAAAGACTGCGGAACCCAAAGACCCTGGCACTTCGAATCCGTAGGGATCAGTATATATCCCAATCTGTTTGACTGGCAACCATCATAACAGCCACACTCGGGTCCGGCAACTGCGGCGGCACTCTCTGAGTCAACCACCGAATGTTTGCCCCAGTCTGAATCTCTTGTAACACTAGATAGACAAGAGAATGTATAAATCAAGCAATTCATGGATTGCTGGAAAGTTGCCGTCGAAGAGAAGCTCCTCCGAGAACGAAGCGACTCTGAGAGAGTTCTTAACCTACTATCCACGCGTGGATGTAGCTAGGGCTGCATCACGTCTAACCAACTCCTATCAGCCACTGAAGGGCGGAGTTATACGTGAACAAACTACTGCCCTCAAAAGAAATTACATTGAGAATAATATCCCGTAAATCTTTTCTTGAAGACGTAATGATAACGCCTCAGTAAGGCGGATTACGTATAATAAAGCGTCTAAGTTAAGTCTACTATACATAATGTCGTTCCCAACATTGAAATTGGAAAAGACATAACGGCGAAAAGAATATATGCAGTCTTTAATCACACCGTCTAGACGCATATGAACTCTCGGTATGCCCTGCTCTGCCAAAATAAACTATATGTAAAAAAGATAAAATGGCAGAAATGAGCCACGCGGACAAGAAACTAAACTATCATGCTTAGTAGCAGGCTTGTATATATATATAAATATATAGCGTCGAAAAATAAAACACATGTTGTAATGACAATATTGGACTGCGTCGGTAAGTCAGGGACAAAGTCCCTGTACCGATCGAAAAATCCGAGTCCAATGACGCTATAAGTCTCTTATCCAAGATCGCAGCAATGAAGTCCGAAAAATAATCACTGGAAGAAATGCCAGAAGATATGAAAGGCATCTTCCGATACTACTAAAGGGAAAACTCGAAATCTTTCGAATCCCTTTCGCCATCCTGTCGGACCCTATAAAGCGTTCGGTCGTCCGTAGCTTGATGCAACCGCGGACCGTACCGACCCAGCGCCGTCGGATAATTCCTGATTCGACCGAGAAACCGTCAATTGCTGGGATGCTGCGAAACAACTGTGCTAACTCGGATAGCACGTCCGTCACTGAGGCCTGAGGAGCAGCGGTCTTACGATGCATTGCCGCAGGAAGCTCCGAGATCGTTACCCCGTGCATACTTCCAATATGCGAGCGAACGGAGTGTATAAGCCTCGTGTCCCTTGGCTACCGGATGGCGCGACCTATTCGCTGTGGAATCACTGAATGCCGAAACTGATCGGATACTCGAGGTCACGTAGCCAATGTGCGGTCGTGTGCCCTGCTGTGAGGATGAGGAAGCATTAAAGACAGTCTCTCGGACTGTCAATATAACGGAGCGTCCCGAGCAACGGACATATGCTCCGAATGTAAAATATCTGAACCACAACATGCGGTCCCCTATGTTGTTGGCTTCCTCCGATCTGTCCTCAATCTGCCGTCACTGGGTGAGTACTAAAGTAATTAAAGTGCTCGCATCACCCAAATCTCCTTCCTAGACCGCAACGGACGAACCCGGCAGCCGAACCATTCGATGAATGTACGCTACACCGGGTGAGCTAGCGAATGTCACTCCGTAAGCGATAGACATAATCCATGAGCACTTATTGACGCTAACTCTTCATTAACTATGACAACAGAGGCACACTTTTGAAAGACATCTCCATAACTCTTCGAACAAGAAACCAGAAATGCTTGGATAGCAAGCATAAAATAATAATATATATAGCGTCGTTCAATAATTTGAAAGTTTGTGTGACATTATTGGACTATGTCGGAACTGAGGGACGAAGTCCCTGAACCGAACCAAAAATTTCTAAGTCCACCGACGCTATCAGTTTCTTATCCGGCATCGCAGCATATGTTGTTCCGAAAGGGAAAGCTTGAAATCCACCGAATCCCTTTCGGTATCCCATCGGACCGGATGAAACTTTCGGACATCCGTACCCGCTTCCGCGGAGCGTCCCGACCCAGCATCGTCGGATAAAATAAATGCGACAGATTCAGTTGATGCTGGGATGCTGCGATAAACTGTGCTATTAAGGAAAGCACATCCGTTCCCGAGGCCTGTGCAGTAGCGGACTTACGATGCATTGCCGCTGGAAGCTCCGTGTACGTTGACTCCCGCACACTTTCTATGCGAACGTCCGGAGTCTGCAGGCCTCGAGTCCCCGGCTACCAACCCAGCGCTGTCGGATAATTCTCGATCCGACACCGTTTCTGTCGGCTGCTGGGATGCTGCGATAAGCTGTGCTATGTGCACAAGAATGTCCGGCGTCGAGACCTGCGGAGGCGCAGTCTATCGCTGCTTCGCCGAGGGCAGCTCCGCATCAGATGGCTCCCGCATACTTTTCCTATGCGAACGTCCGGAGTCCATCGGTCTCGAATCCCTGGCTGCCGGATGGTGTGACCTGGTCGCCGAAGAATCCTTGATCGGCGAAGCTGGTAATATATCGGCGGTCACGCAGCCAAGGTGCGGTCGTGTGCGCTGACGAGAAGAGGAAGCCTTAGCAGTCTCAGCGGACTGCCTATACAACGGAGCGTCCCGAGCGACGGACGTATGCTCCGCTAACTACACATTTGTACCACAACATCTGGGGCCAGATGTTGTTGAACGAGAGAGGGGCCTCTCTCGCTTGCCGTCCGGATGGACCGGAACGAGCTATGAACCGGACTAAAAGGCTTCCTCCGTTCTCCCTCCGATCCGCCGTCACTGGGTGTGCATTAAGTTAATTTTATAGTGCTCGCATCACCCCAAAATTCCTTCTAGACCGCAACGGACGAACCCGGCTGCCGAACCATTCGGTGAATGGACGCTACACCAGGCGAGCTAGCGGACGTCAAAGGCCGTCGAACCTACTAGGGTCCTCTTAGGCAATTGGCGTATTACATGAGCACTTTTCCGCTAGCCCTTCATTAATTGTGACGACGGAGGCACACTGTTGGAAGACATCACAGATACATCACCCTAATCTTGATCGTCTGAAATAGAAATTGATAAAGTAGAGTGACCCTGCGGGGAAAGGACCGGAGTGTCCAAATCCCCAACAACATACCGTGACATACGCTTCCCATATTGTCATCGAAATCATACGATACAGAACAGGAGTTAATGCGAGTACACTGACCACATATAGAATGATAATAAGGTCAGAGGAAGACTTCCTCTTAAAGCAATTGATCAATATCCTTTCAATGTGAAAAGAAAACAAGTCCTGGTACTCGCACTAACCCCTGGCAATCAAAATACATAATAATAATATGATCCATTAATATAGAAAAAATAATTGAAATCAAAATATTTTGAAAAAATATTTTTTCAGAACAGCCCAAGTTTCTGAAAAGTAACGTTGAGCCCCAATGGATCCCAAGCCTAAGTGTGGACAAAAATTTTAAAAATATTTTAAACAATTTTTTCAACACTTACGAACAATAATAATGTATCTAGTTATGATTAAAATAACATAAAGATATTATTATTTAGAAATCCCCCCCTCACACAGAGGGCTGTTGTAAATGTAAACAATGAGTGTAAAAACACTAAAATAAGACTCCAGGCACCCAGGCCCGAAATCAGTTACCAAAAATACACCATCTGATGCAAAACAGAGACTTCCAGGGAAGAAACTGCAGAACATCAGATGGTAGATGCAGAACACAACGCCTAACCACCCGTAGGTGAAGACGTAAACATGGGGAAAGAACAGAATTCATTCTGTTATACAGCTAAAACTCCCAAGAAATTTTAGTAATAATAATTACAGAAACTATGCCAAAAGCATGGGAGAATAGCAAGGGGGAACTTAAAGGACAGGGAGAGAGGAAAAACACTTGAAAAAACAGTGTAACTAAATAATCAGAATGACAACAAAATGGCTGCTGCCTTGAAAATAGGTAACTTAACATAATTTCATTAAAAAATTTTAAGTTACAGCCCTGATAATATTCTGTCACACATTCTTTTCCTCTCCTCCTTTTCTATCCTCCTTAGAATCACCATTTCACTAATATTTATGTGTCTGGCATCATTTAAACTGAGATTTAAAAGCACAAAGATCAGTCAGATGTTAACTGATGAAGGGCCAAACTTAGAATGATAAATGGCGCCAATTTCGGAACGTCCTTGACACTGCGCATGCGCAGTAGGGGCGAAGTGTGGAGGGCCTTTCAGGACATGTTTTCTTTAGTTTTAGATGCAAATTTTGGGGATTGGGGGGCAAAATTTGTGTTTGGCCCTATATTTTAAGAGTTAGCACCAGCTATGTCTGGGTCATTGGTACAGTATAAAAATATGAGCCAACCATTTCAGCCCTACTCATGAGCTCTTTCTGAAATGAGCCCAACAAACTTGTTTTGGTTTGGGTCAATAGCTATTGTTCTCAGTTGTTCTTAAAAAAAATGAAATCGTGTAGATTTGGGAAAAATATTGGTTTTGACTGTTTTGCATTGTGTCATGTAAAAAGGAAAATGGCTTTTCAAGTTACCTTCTTAATAGACGTATCGTAAAATGTTACTGGGCATTCGATGCAAATCAGTCTAAGAACACACAAGCGACATAAGATTTTTGACTTCAAGAACCACGTATCAGATAGGGTTGCAAAATTTCCGAGAATTTTGAAACTGGAAAATTTCCATGGAAAGTTTCGGAAATTTTGGGAATTTATGGAAATTTGGGGAATTTTCTGGAATTAACAGCAATGTGTCACTTTTAGACCTTCTAGTAATGGATGAATCAATCTGTAGAAACTGTGGAAACTGCATTAAAATTAACACATGTCAATAGCATATAAAATGCACTCATAACATTTCTTTGTACAAGTTTAAACCATCACCCCTTCCCATCAGACTTCTGTGGCCTCTCAATGTTGAATTTGAAAACCACTTCTTAAGCACTGTGCATACTGAGATGTTATCTGAACATCTATCACCAAAATGGTCTAATTTTCAATTACAATTGAGACAATTGCTGTTGTACTGAGTTTGCACCACAGCAATTGACTGAAAACTAGATGCAAGTTAGGCAGTTTATCCCAACATTTCATCAGATTTGCAGATAATTTCCTGGAACAAAGGGTAAAAATTAAAAGTGTTTATACTTGTAAGCGCTCAAGTCGCAAGATGGACTAAACTGAATCTCCACCCCAATGTTAGATTTACTCACTTCATCAATAATTATCTCCCCTTGAGTTGTCAAATATTCAGCTATTTATATTTTGATTGTCAGGACTCAAAGCTCTGTAAGGCCCGTCAATCGAAATATGAATCATGGGACTTATAAAAATGTAAGGAGAAATAAGGCAAGATATGGAAGTCTGTGAATGTACATTGTAACATCAGAGTGAAAAGTGTTAATAGGATAGAATTATAGATGTGGTCAGGGTAGGATTTGTTTGGTTTCGCATTGCCATTTGTGACACTACTTTGGACAAATGTGTTTCAAATTCATAATAATGGATTGCAAGGCACAATATCTCTTCTCTCTCTCTCTTGAGAGAGAGAGGGGAACAATTTTACCGAATTGCTAAGCAATTTTCAGCGGCAGGACAAAAAGTGCTAAGCAAAAATGTCAAAACAAATCCTACCCTGGTGGTAAGACCGTAAGAATGATGTAATTAATATTATATTGTTTAGTCTTTTTTTATGCAGAAAGATTTTATCTTAAAATAAAACACCACAACTTGCAAGAAGGATCAGTAGAAAAAAAATTGTCCTGATGAACATGTCACTGATCATGCCACACGAACTGAAACTTATAAAAAATGATGCCTGATTATCAGAGTTTGTCACTGAAGCTGATTTCTTGATTACTAGCTGGAAAAGAATTGTCACTTAAACACATAAAACTTGTATTTGGTATTCATTGATGGCACCAACCCCTGGTACTGTTTCTTGGGAATGCAGAGGGTTTGCGCTACCTGAGAAATGGTAACGGAGACTGGTCCTACCAGTGGACAAACATTGATATAATCATTTTGTGTTTATATGACAACTTTTTTTCCTGCAGTACTGTAAAAATATGTCAGTCCACTTAGTTCTCATCTTTGTGTCCAATGTCTGAGTCATCATCAGATAGGTCTGTGACCTCTAACTGAGTAGGACCAGCTGTTGATTCATCTACCGACGGCTCAAATAGTTTGAGATTTGACCTGATAGCAACTAGTTTCTGCACTCGCTCATTAGTGAGCCTGTTGCATTCCTTGGTGTGAGTGTTCCCAAACAGTGACCAGTCAGAGGCTGCAGAATTTGGTGGTGTCTGAAGGATTATTGATGCAATAACAGACAGTGCTTCAGAACCACACAAACCTTTCCACCAGGCTGCTGATGAGATGTGAGCTGTTGACTCCCACACTCCGAGACCTTTCCACAAACCTTCTCTTGAACGAAACTTGGCCAAACTACCCATCACCTTGCCTTTATCAATCTTTAGGTGTTCTGCAAAGGATGCTATAACGGAGTATGCATTATTAATTTCATCCACCAAACGAGTCAGTAAGGAAGAAAATGTGACATTGAGGACACAATATATATAGATTAGATGAATTTTATTCACTTGTTACTCTATTTTATGATTTTTCTTACTCAATAGGCGCAGTAACTGATCTAGAGATGGGCGGTTAACCGAAGATTCAGTTTGGTTTCGGTTTTGTTATCAAAACTGAAACCAAAACAATTACAGAAAACCCATCATCATGGTTTTCCACTTCAATGTTGAAAAACTTTAATCAGGTCTTCACTTTTGAGAATAAAGAGAGAAACAACCTAAAGTTAACTTGTTTTCAAACTTCAGAGTCGCGATACCCCTTTTTCAGAACAGCTGCACTAATGGGTATTGCGTTCGAGCATGGCATTTATTGCAAAAATAGGTGACAAAATTACTTCTTACGCATCATGTTTTAAACGTTCATCAGTTTATCAATTGCGATTTCATTTGCAGAACTGGAACTTGTCACTTGTTCCACATTTATAATGACGAATATATTTATTTCTACACATAATTTTGAAAGCTTGAACTCCAAAGTCAGCGTTAAAATCAGTAGAAGTTGGATGGAAATTTAGGGCTACAGTGACTTATATGAGCGATTTTTACTAGTGTTGTGCGGTTAACCGGTTTTATAAGTCAGTTTCGGTTTTGTCAAAAAACCGAAACCGTGTATTTGTGAAATGAGTACGGTTTCGGTTTTTCTTTTAAAATGTCGAGAAGAGATGTTTGCATGGTTATATTTGCACTAACAAAGGCCGAAATGTACAAAATCACTCTGAAATGGCACGACAAGTTGCCAATTTATTACGTATAATTGACATAAAACTGTTTTTCGGATGTTTTCTGTGAGATTGATGATGCAGACTTGACCTGACAATCAAACAGCCAACAATACACAGACCGTGAGACTAATTCAATTGTCTGGGGTGTATGCAACAGGCTTCGTGTGATGACGTGAGTGAGCAAATTTGTGTGGTTTTATCAATCAGTTTATTAAAATTACTTATCTCCAGTTTGATCATATCCGAAAAAGTCCACATACTTTATCTGCAGATTTCGAATTTTCAGTAACAAGTATATAAATATGTCGCATTTTCTGGCCAGTGTTTTCTTTAGAAATTGAACGCATCATTTTTACCTCCCTTGCTGGCCTTCCAAGGAAGGAGCTGTGTATTAACACTGTCAAGTTGTCAACGTGCCGCAATTCCACAAAATTACAGACTCCGCACACTGCATAGCACACTTCTCAGTTGGCCCAACAAAAGTCATAGTCAATAGTCATTGTATGATTGTGGCATGGGACTTAACCCCACAGCAGTGAAATTTTACGATTGTACAGACCTACACCAAGAACATGACCACTGGGAACTCCACAGGGTACAAATTACCGGCACTGATCTTCTGTTGAAAGTACCCCTCCCCAGTGTGGCTGGAATACGACATTAATGAAAATAGGTTGCAAGATAAATGCAGACAATTTTTCCCCGTTCCTCTTTCAATGATCCATCTGAGCAAGGGCGGTGAATCAGTCAAACAAGAACGGAAGCAAAATTTTCCTGCATTTATCCTGCACCTTATTTCCATTTGAGAATGAACTGATCTTTCCAGTTGCCGTCTGTTGAAACTAACAGGTTCGTCCTTCATATCAGTTCTAATATCTGTGAACAGGTGAACATTTGAAATTTGACTATTGTACAGGCCTGCCCCAAGAACGACACCCAGGGGGACTCCACACGGTACAAATTACCAGCAGTGAAATTTTACGACTCTACAGGCCTACACCAAGAACATGACCATTGGGGACTCCACACGGTACAAATTACTGGCACTGATCTTCTGTTGAAAGTACCCCCCCCTGTGGCTGGAATACAGCATTAATGAAAATAAGTTGTAAGATAAATGCAGAAAATTTTTTTTCCCGTTCCTCTTTCAATGATTCATTTGATCAATGGCGGTGAATCAGTGAAACAAGAATGCAAGCAAAATTTTCCTGCATTTATCCTGCAACTTATTTCCATTTGAGAATGAACTGATCTTTTAGGTTACCGTTACCGTCTGTTGAAACTAACAGGTTCGTCCTTCATATCAGTTCTAATATCTGTGAACAGGTCAACATTCGAAATTTGACTATTGTACAGGCCTACTCCAAGAACGATACCCATGCAGGGGAACTCCACACGATAGTGACGGTACAAATTACGAGCACGGCAGCAGCGAAATTTTACGATTGTACAGGCCTACACCAAGAACAAGACCATTGTGGACTCAACACGGTACAAATTACCGGCACTGATCTTCTGTTGAAAGTACCCCCCCCCCCCCCCTCACACACACTGTAGCTGGAGTACGGCATTAATGAAAATAAGTTGCAAGATAACGTTATTTTAAGTATCAGTATGCACTGTCGGTACCAGTACTTTCATTTCACGCACCTGTCCGCCCAAGAGGAAATTCTCATCCTACAATAAACAGTGGGTTTGGCTTCGCCTTTACGGCTTTTGTTGGCTAGAATGACACCCCCCCCCCCCCCCCCCACCACCACCACCACCACACACACACACGCAATTCCTGGGGTACTCAATTCGTGAAACAGATCAAGCAATTTCGAGATCGGAAGTGTTTTAACAGTGAATTATGGGTCTTGTTTTAACAGTGAATTGTGGGTCTTTGGGGGATTTCCCTGGATGTTGACAATCAACTCCCTGGATGTTGACAATCAACATGCTTTCGCAGTTTCAGGTTCAGATGCAATGTTATGTTAAATGGACATTTCGCGACTGTAAATATGAACACTTGGGAATGGACTTAAAAATAATAAAAACAACACAAATTAGTATGTATTATTAGTATGTGTTATCAATCTTTATTCTTCAAAAACAGAAACGTACTTCTAATATTCGGCATCTTGCATCGTTTTTCAAGCGACCGCCAGTGTCCCAATATTTAGAGTATCAAAAAAATATTTTCCTGAAAAAAAATGTGTGTCCCAAAACATAGAGTGTCCCAATACATAGAGTAAATACGGTACTGAGAATAGGCATTATATTGGCATTTGATAGTTTTTGTTTCAAGTTTTACTCTTTCGGATGTTTCACAATTAAAAACCGAAAACCGACCTATAAACCGAGTTTTTTTTAAAAACCGAACCGAAACCGAGCTAAGAAAAATAAAACCGCACAACACTAATTTTTACTTGATAAAATTTTTATGGTCGGCATAATTTTTTAGGGCATCTCAGATTACCCTAACACAGGTATTGGGGGGAGGGCTAATTTTGAAACTGACTCAAGGCAAAAACCATTTTTCTCAAACCTGAAACTCTTGAAATAATTTATGCAAATACATTGTGCTCAGGAAATCAGAGTACCGGTAGGCCTATATTACACAGGTGCATTGCACTGGAAAGGGAGTCCCTGTGACACTGACTGGTGCCAAATACATCTTCTTATTAGTCTGGTTGATCTAGGGTTCAACCCGGAAAAAAATTGCAACAAGCCATATTTGGTATCATTCGACGTGGAATGTTGCCAGGAACAACATATCCAAAATCCTCCGAAATCCTTCGTGGGGAAAAATTTTTATGGCACTTTTGGGGTTTCATGATTTTACAGCGGCAAAATTTACGATTTTGTTAATAAAAATGCTAAGACACCATTATGACGAGAAAATTTTGCGAGAATATACCATATTCTTCTCACCAAAGTAGAAAGTGGACACGCACATATCCGTCGGTTTTGGAATCCATCCAGAATTCATTGTCCATTCCCCAAATGCAGTCTTGTCGCTGCATAGTAGAGTTTTTTAAATGCCTATCTTTGTTCTTGGATATCTGAAGCACAATTGGCCACAAGTTGTTCTGGTGAAATATTATTTTATTATCAGTTCTGGTATGACTATGGTAGCAGATTTCCAGGAACCAGTGGTGTCTGCTGTCAACTCTTTGGGGTGATTGCATATATTTTTAGCATTCTATACATCACAATCTTCATTTTGGTGTATAATTTGTGTATTGTAATAAAAATGAGCTAACTATTTTGATCCATGACTCGTGAACTGAAGCTCATGTGATGATGTCCAAGATTCTAGTGAAGTGACCAATGCATTTCAGGCTTGGCAATTTCAGGAGAGTGATTTTTTAGCTCTCCTTACTGCCCTCCTGAAAGAATTAAGGAGAGCGAAAAATTGCCCTCCTAAATATTTTGGTCTGGGATGATTGAGATTACATGTATTATGCTCACATTAAATTTTTGTTGTAAAGCAAAAATGTAATTTAACTTCGAAGTCACATAACATCACGTAATTTCATTTTGAAAGTGGTTTAGTGGTAAAAGGTAATGGCTGCAACCATACCCAACACAGTTGCAATCATTTGAAGCAAAATGGGTCACAGCAATATTTTTTTTCTGTCAGTTTCAAGTTCAACAACTGACATCACAGTTTGAGGGGTAATTATTCAAGGAATATTGACACTATAATATACTACCATTACTACTATCCTGTCACTTGAAGCACTTGCACCAGGATGTGACTGTAAATTCAAGCAGACCTGTTGTCCAAGAAAGTCATACGCCTACCACTACCACCTTCAACCCCCTTGGGGGGTTGAAGGTGGTAGTGGTAGGCATATGACTTTCTTGGACAACAGGTCTCGGTACACACACAGGTCTTGTCAAGTGTGTGTTCGGTTGTTCAGTGAGACATCTAGATGTCTAAGAGATTTCGCTTTACCTTAGTAAAGTTAATAAAATCACTGATGTAATAGTCTGTTGGTTTCAGTTTCAATGAGTTCGTTCAATTGGATACTTAAAATGCTGTGTAAAGCTAATTGCTCTCCTAAGCTGATTGAGGAGAGCGATTTTTTGCCCTCCTGCATTTTTCATAATGCCAGGCCTGGCATTTGGCCACAGATTCTCAACAGTTCAACATGTCATTTGATGTCTTTACTCCAATATTATTTATCTCATCATTTTGATTCACAAACGTCTTTCACCATTATTTCTCCCTGTTTCACCGTATCTTAATATGTGTAAAATGTGACGAACACAACTTCAACATTTATCTTCACCTTTCATTTGTTGTCATTTAATTATATGTGGACTTTGGCCATGTTACCAAGTGAGCATCAACTGTGATATTATTTCCCACTGTGATAATCATGGACTCAGCCACCATTGTCGAGCATGATCAAATTGTGTGTTAAATATAGGTCCCTGCGAATATAAAACTGACGACACAATTTCTTCTCAGAGAGGGATTTAACGTTCTTTCATCGGGTAAATGTGACTTTCAAATCGGCTAACTATTCCATGCAAACATATTTTGGTACAAGCTTCGACATTTCTTGCCTGTTAGAACTTCCAAGTAACAATTTTGACCAGTTTTAACACATTTTTTCCAAATTAGGCACGGCATATTGGGTTGTTCATGCAGTCAAAACACCAATAACAGATTAAGAGCACTCCAAGCACTAGAGTCTGTATACTTCCGTTAAACGGAAGTATACAGACTCGAGTGCTCGGAGTGCACTTCATTCGACACAAATAGAGTTATCTTCCATCTATTGGGTGTTTCTCCTTGAGAGCAAAACCTTATCTTCCGGTGATGAATCCCATTACAACTTGTGTATAATGCTGACTTTACAAAGGCCATGATGAGGCATCAGTAAATCGTGTTAGTATCATTTAACAGTGATACGAATGGGGTTTTGTAACATATTTTGCTGTTTCTTTTGCGGACAAACTGGATTATTGCATCGTTTAAAGAAAGAACTCACAATGAAAACTCTGTCGTTTATCAGGACCGAATTGACTTGAGAAAAAAGGACATCCACAAATCGGAGACGAGTAGAGTTGATTTTGTGTTCCGACTTGAGATTCGACTCAAAATTCAAGTAATTGCAGGGCCCTAGTTAAATATATAATCATGGGCTCAGTGACATTTTCTGTGCATGATGAAATATTCTTCTATAGATTAACTTAGCCAGGCATCATTAGCTGCCAACAATAGGTTATTATAGGTAACTATTAGTACTCAAACGATTAGTCGATAAGTCGATGTCAACTCTGGGCAAACCAGTAGTCTACTCTCAATTGTGCAGTCGACTAGTCGGAGGAGTTCAAGCTTTTAGGTAAACAGTATCCCTTCTGTGCCACTGTCAGACAGTTTGAACAGCAATATTGGGCAATCAATGTTTTCATCTATTTCCATCTAATAGTAGTGACAGTAGTTTGTTTTAACTGGTACTAGTAGAGAGCTGAATTATTTTGGGCTATCAGGATATGTTATTAATTTGCCTTGTTGCAATTTATGGGAGAGTGCCTATAGGCACTCTCCCATAAATCGCAACAAGGCAAACTAAATAAGACTATATTTATATTTATTTATTGATGTTTAAGGTCACATATTTATGCACAATGGCTAATCATCACCGTGACAGTTTTACGGGTGGAGGAAGCTGGAGTACCCGGAGAGAACCACCGAGCAACGACGAGCAGCTGCCAGCTCCCCAACATCGTAACTCCGCACTGCCGCACAAGCAGGGTTAGATTGGTTGAAGACATGCGTACCATCGACGTGCAGTACGCATTAGTGCACAGCGTCATCGTGCCCCCACGCGGGCACTGGAGATGAAGTGAAATAAGACTATATAATTTCACTCTTAGCATAATTAGAAGCACATTAACAGAATAATGTTCCAGTATGTTGCTGTATATGAATGCCCAAGTGAAGCCAAATTTGGACCTTCAGCACTCTACCGGAACACCAACACTGTTATAAGGAGACAAATTATCACCAATGAGTAGTCGAAGTCGACTTGACTTTTGGGTATTGAGTAGTCGACTTTGGAATTCACTAGTCGTTTGAGCACTAGTAACTATTATTTATACAATGCACTTTCTATTGCCTCATTCTTTCACTTTACTCGGCTTTCATCTATTTATTATAATCATGTATTTTCATATAAGATGCGAGACAACAGTCTATTCAATTTGAATTTATGAAATAGAAAAGGTGGGAATTTCAAAGTAAACCAATTTCTCTTACTTATATAGCATCTTAACCCTTTACCCAACGTAACGGCCAAAACCGGCCAGCGCTATTCTCAAAAATCGCCAATTAATTTTCAAAATATTTTCATTTTTTGTCTCAAAAACATAGGTTATGACCCCTCGTTGGAACGAGCTCGTCGAGCTCGTTCCAACGAGGGGTCATAACCTATGTTTTTGAGACAAAAAATGAAAAAATTTAGTTATTCAAGAATTTTTTTTGCAAGTGTCGTCTGCTTTTCATGTTAGGTAAAGGGTTAAGGTGGAGAATAAGTAAGAGAACTGATAATAAAATAATATGTCCAGTGAACAACTTGTGGCCAAATACGCTTCAGATATCCAATAACAAAGCTTGGCAATCAAAACAATTTAGGATGTAGCTATAAGACTGCATTTGGGAAAAGGACAACACTGTCTGAATTTTTTTATTGAAGATGAATTCCATGTTTGACGGACATGTGCAAATCCCTCGATACCACAAATTTCCATCGAAAAACAAAATCGTAATTCTAGGAAATTTCACGTGTCATGATACCTTGCATAGAATATGGGAACGATGCAGTCTCTATATAATAATTGTATGCAGCATTAAGGCAATCCTTCTCAGTATTTGATTTTAGACGGCATTGTATATCAATGCTTTTTCCATCCAGTGACCTTGACTGGAAATCAAAAGGAATCTACAATGTAAACAAAGGTACAAAGACAACAGTTTTGGAATTTACCCCCACGGAGCTCTGTCACAGCATTTTGAAGAATTTTGTTGATGTCCTAGTTTTGTTCTTGGATATCTGAAGCACAGTTGGCCATGAGCTGTTTGACTGAAATATTATTTTATTATCAGTTCTGGTACGAATATGGTAACAGACTTCGAGGAACCACTACTAGTGCCTGCTGTCAACTCTGTGAGTTGATTACATATATTTTTGTATTCTATACATGTACATCACAACCTTTATTTTGGTGTATAAATCAAGTTTTAATGGGAACTCAAAACTCGAAAATAGCCCTTATTACCGGCTGCATTCGATAGTACACGTATTTCCTTACATTTGTGCAGAGACTATCGATCCAAACATGTTATCCTTTATTTATCAAGATTTGAAGACGACGAAGCGTGAACCATCGCTTTGATATCGTCCATGGTTTGTGCACAACCCAGAGTTGCTGCCAAAACGAATATCGATGTGGAAACGGTAATTCCTAATAAAATGCACCCATGCGGTATCCAGTCATTTCGGCCTTAAAGTCATTTCGGCCCCATTTCGAGTGTAGAGATCTATAAACAACAACACATTGTTTATGTTTAGAAATGGGTAATCATTTATATTTACACAGTGTACAGAAAAGTTCAATCAACTCATTCATTTATGTTGTTATGAACAATTCCTAGGCACCTTCCAGTTAGAGGTTTGCAGGGGGTCTGACCCCATACCCTATTGAGTACCAATGATAATACAATAAATATGCCCACATTTCTAAGTAAAACACAAAGTAGAATTCTTGTAGTTATGCGCAATTCCTAGTTACCTTCTAGTTCGAGGTCCTCGCGGTCTGACCCCCAAACCCCTCTGTCAATGCACACACTCAAACCAAACAACATTACTGACCATGGCTTCCAACTCTAGTGGATTCATAAGCAAATAAAATTATTCAGGTTGCAAGGGATTTTAAATCCCACATGGTCACTGTGCACTTTCAGGGGTTCCCATGGGGATGCAGGAAATTTTTGTTGCACAAGTCAAGTACTTATGACCCAATAATACCACATACTGAATTTTGTTCAAATCGGACTATCGGTTCAGAAAAATAGAAATTTTGGATGGGGCCAAAAATCTTACCCCTCCCATTACAAAGCCAAATATTCCTTCACGAACTTCGTTTGAACAAACCTAATTCTTCACCTCAAAAGGAAGCTCCATAACAAATATCAAGTCACTGTACCTCTGGTTCATGAGAAGATTTTAAAAATATTTTGGAGCATTTTCCCCACCCCTCCCTATGGGGCTGGGCATGTTCTAGTGAGGAACCGAATATCAAAACTTGCTATCAACCGATTACCGATTATTTCTCTGCTGATTATGCCGATTCTGATGGTTGAAATAGGACACAGAATAAAATCTGTTGGTGCCTGTTATACTACAGAATTTTGCAATATTAGCCAAAATAATATTTGCATTTTGGTTGGGGAGTGGGGAAAAGATTGTTATAAACGATACAATCACACGATATTGTCCTTGTGGAGATTGTATTTTATTCCGGTAAATAGAGTTAATACGTTTTTTGTAACAATACGCTTGGCTGTATTAACCAGGAATATACTGAGCACACATACTTTGTGTCTTAAAGGAATAATAATTTTGATGTTACTGTGTGCTGTGAAGTCGTATATCGCATGGTTTACACGTATGTCAGAATGTATTAATCAATTTTCTTTTTTCAACTTGTTACCTCCCTTGATGTGTTTCTCTGATGTTTACACGAACTCGACAATCTACGGGATATGGTGTCGATCTCGTACCGATTGCAGTTGGTAAATTCTGTAATATCTTTGCTCTGCAAATCCCTAAATTTTCTGCTGTGCAGTACACACGTTTTTAATGGGGAAACTTTATTGAAATGGCCAGATATCAAAGGGATTTTTTTAATAGTCAGTGTTAAATATAGAATAACCAGAAACTGACGGTTGTCATAATCGCCCGATGCCCCATAACCGGTAGGTTCTGATTGCTGATTATCAGTTTATCACTACCACATTCAGTCGAACAAAAATGCAATGCCCCTTCGGGACCATCACTCAAACAAGCTTTTACTTGAATTGGCCTAGTGGTTTTGGAGGAGAAGACCAAAACATGGTGTTGACGGCCGACAGGCGGAGAGCGATGAGATTAGCTCAGCTTGACTTTGTCAAGGTGAGCTAAAAATATTTATTGGGGCTGAAATGACTGGAATTCCCCCACGCAATGATCATTTATAATAGACTCCTCTGTGAGAATGCGATCGTATTTCCGTTTCAAAATCGATATTTGTTTAGGCACAATTCCAGGTTATTATTTTATAGCTGATACAGGCAAAAAGCAACATGGACAATGAAGCGATTGTTGATGCTTTGAACGTATTCATACTAGAGCTGTCGCGACTATCAATTTTCATAGACGATTAATCGCCAGCATTAGTCAACGGTTACTCGATTAATAGTCGTTTCCTGTGAATTCAACAATCTCTAATATACTTACAAAATAAATTTAAAACTGACGATGTTTTAATGTGTACCTTTCTGCATCGAGATAAAATAGAAACACCAGAATATCTCCGGCAGACTCAGATTGATTTGAAGAATTCAAACAGAAGAACATTTGTGCTAATGTTTCTTTTCTGTAACTGATATTCAGAAATTTTGAATATAAAATCCCCTCCACTCCAACAAAGGTTACAACTTAGTACTACAAGTGAAGTTAATGCTGTGGGTATGGTAAACAATTTTCTTACTTTTGCAGTTCCAATATTCCAAAGAGGGTTGCTCGAGTGCACAAGACCAAAGATTCTATTTACTCTGCAGTGACTTCCAAAACTGCAATTATTAAAAGATACACCGTTTGAATGATATTCTTTAGTACTGATGCAGGTTAATACTACAGAGAACAGGGATTAATCAAATGGCTAGGCTCTCTGTTTTCACAATTACGTTGTTGCACAATAATGCAGAAAACAAAGGCCATGGGACATTACAACTAACTGTGGCGAGGCATTTCAAAGGTTGTTAACAATCTGTTATCTCATTACACAGCACAATTTTAATCTGACTTGTACCACTTTAAAATGAATGACAATCGACTAAATATAAAAACAGTTGACTACTGCAACAGTCGGTGGTTAGTCGATTAATCCTGACAGCCTTAGTTCACACCTCGATAAATAAAGGATAAAGCATAGTTTGGATCAATAGACTCTACACAAACGTAAGGAAATACGTGTACTATCGAAAGCAGTCGGTAATAAGGGCGAAAGCTTGATATATATTCCTACTTTCGAGTTGATAAGGAAGAGGAATTTTACCACAGATTTGAATGGGAGGAATCTGAATGTAGAGGGATCTAGACAGATTCTAGTCTAGTAGCCACTACGTTCAGATCGCTTAAGGGACTATATAAGTAATGACATTTTGTTTATTCTGAAAATTCACACCCCTGATATTCCTTCAATTCAAATTAAATATACACAAAATATACATCAAAATCAAGATTGAGATGTATAGAACACAAAGCACATGTGTAATCAACTCATAGAGTCGACTGTAGGCACCACTGGTTCCTGGAAGTCTGCTACCATATTTGCACCAGAACTGATAATTTAATAATATTTCCCGAAAACAACTCGTGGCCAAATGTGCTTTACATATCCAAGAACTAAGCTAGGGGATCGAAATTCTTCAAAACATGGCGACAGAGCTGCATGGGGGTAAATTCCAAATTATTTATTTATTTATTGGTGTTTAAGGTCACATATTCTGCACAATGGCTAACCATGACCGTGACAGTTTTACGGGTGGAGGAAGCCGGAGTACCCGGAGAGAACCACCGAGCAATGGTGAGCAACTGTCAGCTCCCCAACATACCAACTCCACACAAGCAGGGTTAGCATTGGTTGAAGACAAGTGCACCATCGACGTGCAGTACGCCTTAGTACACAGCGTCACCATGCCCCCACGTGGGCAATGGGGGTGAAGTGTCTTGCCCAAGGACGCAACGCGGTTGCCGCAGGTGGGATTCGAACCGAGGACCTCTCGGCTTGCAGCCTGCACCTCTACCAACTGAGCCACCGCGTCCCGGTAAATTCCAAAGCCTTTGCTTTTGTTTACGTATGAATATACTTTCGATTTCCGGTCGACGTCATCGGACAGAAAAAACATGTTAAAACAAGGCCGTGTAAAATCAAATAATGAAAAAGATCACCTTCATACAGTATACTGTTATTAGATAGAGACTGCACAGTTGCCATATCCAACGCAAGGTATCATGATACCTGTTGAAATTTCTGAGAATTACGATTTTGTTTTTCGATGGAAATTTGCGGTATCGAGTGATTTGCGCATGTCTGTCAAGCATGGAAGTCATCTTCAATAAAAAATGCAGACAGTGTTGTCCTTTTCCCAAATGCAGTCCTATCGCTGTATTCGAAGGTGTTTTGAATGCCTAGCTTTGTTCTTGGATATATGAAGCACATTTGGCCACAAGTTGTTCTGATGAAATATCATTCTATTATCAGTTCTGGTGCGAATACAGTAGCAGGCTTCCAGGAACCAGTGGTGCCTACTGTCGACTCTATGAGTTGATTACATATATGTGTTTCGTATTCTATACATCCCAACCTTCATTTTGATGTATAATTTGTGTATATTTAATTTGAATTTAAGGAATATGAGAGGTGAGAATTTTCAAAATAAACAAAATTTCATTACGTATAGTCTTATATAGGTCCTTAACTAGTATATTTAATTTGAAATTAAGGGCCTATATAAGTAATGAAATTTTGTTTATTTTGAAAATTCTCACCTCTGATATTCCTTCAATTCAAATTAAATATACACAAAATGTACATCAAAATGAAGGTTGGGATTTATAGAACACGAAACACGTGTGTAATCAACTCATAGAGTCGACTGTAGGCACCATTGGTTCCTGGAAGTCTGCTGCCATACGTATTCGCACCAGAACTGATAATAAAATAATATTTCACGAAAACAACTTGTGGCGAAATGTGCATTACATATCCAAGAACAATGCTAGGGGATAAAAATTCTTCAAAACAGGGCGACAGAGCTGCATTGGGGAAAATTCCAAAGCCTTTGCTTTTGTTTACGTATGAGTATACTTTCGATTTCCGGTCGGCGTCATCGGACAGAAAAAGCATGTAAAAACAACGCCGTCTAAAATCAAATAATGAAAAAGATCGCCTTCATACAGTGTACTGCTATTAGATTGAGATTGCACAGTTACCATATTCAATGCAAGGTATCATGATACCTGTTGAAATTTCTGAAAATTACGATTTTGTTTTTCGATGGAAATTCGTGGTAACGAGTGATTTGCGCATGTCTGTCGAGCATGGAAACCATCTTCAATAAAAAATGCAGACAGTGTTGTCCTTTTCCAAAATGCAGTCCTATCGCTGTATTCGAAGGTGTTTTGAATGCCTAGCTTTGTTCTTGAATATATGAAGCACATTTGGCCAAAGTTGTTCTGATGAAATATTATTTTATTATCAGTTCTGGTGCGAATACGGTAGCAGACTTCCAGGAACCAGTGGTGCCTACAGTCGACTCTATGAGTTGATTACATTTGTTTCGTGTTCTATACAACCCAACCTTCAATGCTTCATTTTGATGTATAATTTGTGTATATTTATTTAATCTGAATTTAAGGAATATGAGAGGTGAGAATTTCAAAATACACAAAATTCCATTACTTATATAGGCCCTTAAGGAATATCAGGGGTGAGAATTTCAAAGTAAACAAATTTCTCTTACTTATATAGCACCTTAAATTCAAAATGATTCTAACGGATACGAAAGAATGAAAATATACATTTAATTTCAGCTGACGAGTGACGTTTTCGTGAGAAATGTCACAACTTATTTTGCCATGTGTGCCTATAATTCTACGTTCTCAGTAGTCCACTTTTTAGAAAGACTGTCAGACTGTGCCTTGGATGTTAACTGTTAATGGGCGATTTCTTCACTGTTTTTGCAAATGCTAGTTCAAGATACACTGAGCGACAAGGTTATTTTCATCTTTTCTAAGTGAAGTCCTCCATTTTGATGCCTTGTTTTGTTTCTAGGGTCGTTAAACAACGATGTTTTACGAAACCCACCGACTTTATTTCCGTATAAATTCGCCATTTATGGATATGCTCGATTTACGTATCAGTACGTGCACCATCTTCATTGAACGACCTTTTTTTTCAAGGGAATTGGCTAAATCTCAGCTTACTTTTGCGGACAAGTCATTTCGCCCGCTAATTCGGTTACGTCGAATTACCACATAGAACCACATCTAACAACATAGATACTATACTGAGTCAAAAAAGAAAGTATAACAGAAAAAATGTGAAAAATAGCATAAAGGATGAACAATAAAATAGTTCTAATGTTGTATGTTTGTGGACAAGAAGTCGGGCAAAGAGTTGTAATGACATGTTGTTGTTGTCCACTCAACCGTATACAATTTTGCTAAGGATTTCAAAATGGCACATGCTACTCGAGAATGTTAAATTGAATGGGTGACCGATGATTTTCTTTGTGTTATGTTGTGCTAGAGAGCCTGGGTTATTGAGAAAACACGCTAGTTTTTTTGTCTTCCGACATTTTAAAAAATGCCAAGGTTAACCGAAAATTAAAGAATGTGTGCCATTGGTATGCATGAGGCTGGGATACCTCCAGATGAGCTCGTTGCTGAGTTCGAAGTCAATGTGGCCACTATTTACCGCCTCGTTGGAAGGTATAGAACCACTGGATCTACTGCCAACCGACCACGTCCAGGTCGACCAAGAGTTACGACCCCTGAACAAGATCGACACATCAGGACGTCTCACTTGCGGGATTGCTTCCTTCCAACGACGAGGGGAGCAGCAATTAATTTGGCAGAACTAACAAGAGAATTAGTGCACAAACTGTCCGCAACAGACTCGCTGAACACGACATCAGAAGTAGACGTCCTTACCACGGACCAATCCTTAACCAACGTCATCGTCCCGTCAGAATGGAATGGGTACGTCAGCGTGTTGCGTGCGGGAATGCGACCGTTTCGGCGGGGGTAGTATAATGGTTTGGGCAGGAATTTCCTTGCATCATCGAATGGAGTTGATCTTCATCGATGGTAATCTGAATGGACAGCGATAGAGGGACGAAACTTTTAACGCTGTTGTTGTCCCTATGTTCAACGCTAACGTCGGATTGTAGTTATTCCAGCAAGACAATGCCCGATGTCACTTGGCGGGTAACTGCCGTGACTTTCTTGAGGAGCAGAGCATCGAACTTCTTCCCTGGCCCCCACTTTCGTCAGATTTATCGAGCATCTTTGGATCAACTGGACCGTCGGGTACGACTTCATGATCTGAAGACATTAGGCGATTTACGTAATGTTCTAAGGCAGAAGTGGAACGCAATACCACAGGGTGACATCCAGAGACAGATCAGGTCCAAGCGCCGTCGATGTCTTGCCATTCAAGAGGCAAACGATGGACATACACGCTATTGACTGCATGTGTGAATTTTTCATTTCACCCCATGTCTGAATAACGACGCCCTGGCATGACGCTGTGCTCCTCAAAGTTTATTATACTTTCTTTATTGACTCAGTATATATAGAACTATATAGTAGTTCATAACAAATTAAAAACTCACAGTACTGTGATTGCGAGGGCAGCGAGAGAATTTCAGAGTCGCGATCCGGTTGAAATTTTCTGTCCGCATTTTCCAGTGGGTACTCTAGCATCTCATCTGTCGAAAAATGAAATACGAGAAAATTGTATTTTATACAGCTGTTGTACATTTTATTTTTCTGTTGGAATGAAATTAATATATTTAAACAAAGAAAAACAAATTAAATTAATTTAGAAAAAATTGAATGAAATAATAAAAAATCGACTGTAGGTTTAGTTCACCTTTCAATTTTAGTTTGGATCGTGGACATTTTTTCTCCAGTGGGTTTTGTCGTAAGGGGTTTTCTCTAAGTTGTTGCTCTAAGTTCTCCCCCCCCCCCCAAACCCCCCCCCCCCCCCCAAAAAAAAATATTAAGATCTTCTGTTCCCAGGGCAGCGAGTAAGACAGGAGCCAATACTACAAAACTTTTACAATTGTATGTTCTAGAATCGTGTTTTCTAGTTATGATTTTAAATGGGTTGAAATGAACCATTAGCATTTTCAAAGATGTGGCAATTTGCCAGTTGCCAGAAAACTATCCTAGTCCAATCGAACCCACTCCAGGGTCCTCGGTACTATAGCACTAAGTCGGTAAAATGGGGAATACAAGACTGTTTCGGTAGTTTAGGGTTGATTTTGGTGATTTGGAGACATTGTCGGGTTGTTTGTGGTAATTAGATTTACTACTGTACAAAGGAACATACCCCCAAACACGTCCCCGCCCCCTTGCAGAAAACTGGGTAACATAGCAACCACGTGCTACCAAAGAAACCAAGATGGCGGCCTCCAGTATACAAAATGGCCGACGGAAACACGTATCACCCTATCCTAATAACACGTGCTGCGCATGCGCACTAAGCACGTATCACTCTGGGGATGTTGTCACAACATGGCCGCTCATGCGGGCTACCAAGACAACACAACATGGTACCACTGGGTCACGTGACTATGATGTCACTTCTTCCCCTCCCCCATTCCCTCCCCCATTCCCTCCCCCATTCCCTCCCCAAAGAACCCCGGTCGGGTACATGCTATACTACTGGCAAGCCTCCCCCACCCCTGCCCTGCTCTGCTTCCGGTGCCCACGGAGCCCAGGAGATAACACTCTGTCCACTTTTTGTGGAACACATAATGAACAAAACAAAGGTATGAAGAATTGTTTAGCCAATTGCTTTAATCCACGCTGAACACCCTAGACGAATTTCACTCCAGGAGTTGGTAACCGGGTCTCATTTCACCAGTAACACGCCGAACGTATTTGCAACAGTAAACAAGCACTGTTTCTCTTCCCAGAGTTCGCACAGAAGCAGGACGGAATAAAATAACTCCCCCCCCCCCCCCCCCCTTTATAACAAAACATAATCATCCCCATTATAGATTGTATTCTTTTACGAACACTTCTGTATTGTTTCCGTTAGAAATAGAAATATAGAAATACAAGTTATGAGTGGGAGAGACTGCTCTCTTAAAAGGGGTCGGTTAATTAGGGGGAGCTATCTTTAAATATTTGTAAATGGGCGACCAACACGGATAATGAAATACCCCGCCAAGAAAGGGATGATATCCCTTTCTTGACGGTGTATTTCATCATCTGTATGGATCAATCAATTATATATATTTGAAGAGAGCTGTTCTCTAATTCCCCGACCCATTTTGAGAGAACACCCCACCCATTACATGCATTCATATTTCTTATGACATAGTCTGCTCTGTGACTAAGCAAATACAAAGACATTTTCGGTGTATTGCAAAAAAGGCAAACTTCACGTTGGTAAACTTAAAGTAACAATATTTTTTCCAACTCGAATGTTAGGTTGATGATTTTGACGCTACGTCACACACGTTTGTTCAATGACGTTGTTTTTTGTAGACTGAGTGGAACATCGAAAATCCCATTTTGAGAAAATTGGACCAGGAACAAAAACATTTCGACGATTTTGTTGAGAACATAACATCCAGTTTTTAGCATCAAGTTCATACACGGTCAAGTGATTCCGCTTTGAGGATGTTGGCTGACATAATTGCCAATACGTTTGTAGCAAGGAAATCGGAAATACGTTGATATCAGGAATTAATTTTGTACAGAAGAATACCAGGAAGGAAGTCAACCCATGAATCTTGATGCACTAAATTTCCCTGATGATCTGTTGAGAGTCAGCCCAATTTCAACATACAGACTGCGTTTATCGGATACTGCTAAAACTGGTAAACAACAACGAATCATGAACAAGGTAGCGTACACTATAGATGCCAAGAGCCGAAGTGCCACGTCTGTTCGCAGGAAAAACGGCTTACAAAGAGTCATTCACAAAACGGGCGCCGTGGACTGGTCATTTTCCAGAGGGTGGGCAATATTTCCACTGACGCAATAATATTACATTCCAAACACTAATTATAGGAATAATCATCAAAAATTAATTAATGTGGCACCGGATACAACCCGGTGCTTGACTAATTAAACTTTTTCTGATAATGATTTTTTATAACCTGGTAAACGCATGCGTTGGCATCCCTGCCCACGCGTGGGTATCGACCAGTCCACGAAGACTGTACTGTATCCCTAGCTCCATCAGAGAATTTATTTATTTATTTATTGGTGTTTAAGGTCACATATTTGTGCACAAAGGCAAGTCCTGGCGGTGACAGTTTTAAGGGTGGGGGAAGCCGGAGTACCCGGAGAGAACCACCGAGCATCGACGAGCAACTGTCAGCTCCTCAACATTCTAACTCTGTTCAAGCTCCGCTCAAGCAGAGTTACAGCAGTTGAAGATATGTGCACCATCGACGTGCAATACGCCTTAGTACACGACGCCATCGTACCCCATGTAGGCAATCGGGATAAAGTGCCTTGCCCAAGGACACAACGCGAGTCGTCCCGGACGGGGATCGAACTCGGGACCTCTGTAGCAAAGAAGTCCAACAGTCTACCACTGAGCCACCGTGCTCCCTCCATCAGAGAATGGAACAGCCTAGAAGTTTGGTACTGCACCAATGATGATGAAGAGCTCTTCAATGAAATGCTCTCAATACGCAGCTCCTTGGCGAAATGCTGGGGGTGGGGTGGGGGGGGGTGGGGTGGAGGGTTAGGGGGTATAATCTCCCGTTAACTTAAGACCTACATGTAATACTTTCAAATAGTCATCAGTCTTGCAAACAAATGCATTAATTGTTTCCGAGTACACTGCGGTAATACGCCTAACCCTTTACCTGACATGAAAAGCAGACGACAGTCGCAAAAAATTATTGAATAACTAATTGTTTTCATATTTTGTCTCAAAAACATAGGTTATGATCCCTCGTTGGAACGAGCTCGTTTCAACGAGGGGTCATAACCTATGTTTTTGAGACAAAAATTCAAAATATATTGAAAATTAATTGGCGATTTTTGAGAATAGCGCTGGCCGGTTTTTGCCGTTACGTTGGGTAAAGGGCTAAAGCAACTCGTGTAGTGATTGGCGGTTCTATGTCAATTTAGAAGAAGCAGACCAAGAAGGAGAAGAAGGTAGTTGATTCTAAACATAGTTGATGGACACAATGGATTATTTAAGGACAAGATTCAGGGACGCCAGAAGCACGGGGGCAGAGGGGCAGCTGCCCTCCCTGTCTTTTAACATTAACCCTTTACCTAGCGTAACGACCAAAACCGACGAGCGTTATTCACCAAAATAAATATTCATTATTTTTTTGTCTCAAAAACATAGCTTATGACCCCTCTTTAGAACGAGCTTATTATGCACGTTCCAATGAGAGGTCATAAGCTATGTTTTTGACGCAAAAAATGAATTTGTTTGCAAGTGTCGTCTGCCTTTCGTGTTAGATAAAAAGGTTTAAGCAGACCTTGTTTACCCCAGGAAATAAGCATTGCTTCACTACCCGGGGTTCCCATGGGGATTGAATTTGTAAGGTGTATCAGTAATAACATAACCCAACAGTAAGAGCTCTTTGTTTAATGAACTGTTCACAACGGCGACTGGTCCGTTGGAGAAAATGAATAAAAAAGCGGAATATTCCAGAACGGAACCAAAGTGCTCTCGGAAGCGGAACCTCCTTTGACTCTTCTCTTGTTTGTCAGGTTTTCGGTACAGGAGACCTGATGGTTATGAACCACTAAATTGGTGAACACGTGACTTGGAGCATTTAACGTGAACACGTGACTTGGAGCATTTAACACCCGAAGTTCTGAGTAGGATTAAATAGGCCCGATTGGCTAATTGGTTCAATATCATTGGAATTTGAAACCATAAATTAAAAAAAAAAATTTCCTCTTTAGGAAGGTTTAAAAAGTTTGTTTGCAATTTTTTGCCGGCATGTGTGAGAATCTCTCAAAAACATGAGGCATGAAAAAAAGTGTCAAGGCCATTCAGTGCAGGACCATAGGGTAGTAGGGAAAATTCGAATTTTAAATTGAAATTCAATGTGGCAACATATATTTTTTTCCAGTTTTTTTTTTCAAGAGATGATGTACTTTGTGGATTTATGTGTATTTTTTTGCAAAACAACTTGGTGTGTTGTACAGAGAGTCAAAGGTTAGCACTGTGTTCAATGGGATTTTTTTAGTGGTTCATAACCTGATGGCAGAAGAGGAGGCGAAGTGGAAACACTTAGCATTTTGAGAACATCACGACGATTCAAACATGTCCAAATCTGAGCAACTCGAACCGAATCGAATCATCGAGACTATTTCGAATCGAATCGAATTTCGAAGTTTCATAGCGTCCTGCATGGCTAATTCTAAAAATGAGAATCAATGCCCTAAAATTGACCAAATAACTTTTGGGGTCACAAACTTTTGCGTTATCTTCTATGAGAGAACCGCAGAATTCCGCTCGCATTTCAGTACCCCGCCCCCACACACATAAACACACCCTCAAGTAATATTGAAAATGTAACGATTACAGAATATATACTCTAATTTGAGTTATTCTGTTTCTCGTGAATTCTGTTTGTCGTGATTGACATGCCCTTTCTCCACAGCCTCTCCCAGCCCAGATTTTGAATTTGGAGCGTTCTATGGTACAAGGGAGGTAACTCGAAATTTAGTTGTTCCGTTATTCGGTCAAATCCGTTCAGCCATATTCTCAAAAATCATCATTCAGTTTTCATTATTTAGCTTCTTTTGTTTCCAAAAATATCTTATGCCCCCACCCCCTCATTGAAACGAGCTTAACGAGCTCGTTCTAATGAGGGTTCATAACCTATGTTTTTGACGCAAAAGATGGGGGAAAAAATAGTTATTCGAAAATTTTGTTTGCAAGTGTCGTCTGCCTTTCAAATTTGGTGAAGGGTTAAAGAATATTCACCCTCTGAAAATTCCACCCATAGAAAAGCCATGCTTAATTTGTGTCCACCCACTAGTAACTATAAATTATCTGTTTGTTTTTTATTCAAGGATCCCGATTTTTGGAGAGTGTACCAAAGACTTAAACAAGGCTCCAACAGGAAGTTTCTAGAAGAAATAAGAAAACACAACAAAAAATGTCCCGACTTTTCAGAACAGGAGAAAACATGTAAGCTTTATATGCATAACTGTAAAAGCACAGATAGGCGTAGACTTTCTTGTTTGTAGTAGGGACGAATGAATATTCTTAAATAGTAACAGGTTTTGTAATAAGACAATCTCGTAAATAAAAAGTCAATAGAATCCGATGACATGGTCGAACAGGTGAGGTGCATTTTTTTGAGCGGAAAATGACATTATGTTTGTCCATATCCATGGAAACAAACACCCCACCCCGCACCCCACATAAAAAAATAAAAAAATAAAATAAAAAAAAATAATAAAAATATAATAAGTTTCTGGAATTTCGCGACATCTTTTAACCCTTTACCTAACGTGAAAAGCAGACGACACTTGCAATAAAAATTCTTGAATAACTAGTTTTTCTTAATTTTTTGTCTCAAAAACATAGGTTATGACCCCTCGTTGGAACGACCTCGATGAGCTCGTTCCAACGAGGGGTCATAACCTATGTTTTTGAGACAAAAAATGAAAAAATACTGAAAATTAATTGGCGAATTTTGAGAATAGCGCTGGTCGATTTTGGCCGTTACGTTGGGAAAAGGGTTAAATATAACAGCCTTGACACCCCTTCCACCCCCAAACAAACAAACAGAAAAGCCGTTTCATCTATATATAAAGTCGATAATAAACACATTTTTCTTAAATGTGAAAAAGAACAGTCTGACTGCCCCCCCCCCCCCCCCCCAACTGCAGTTCGAGACCACAGATCTAATATTGTATGCATGCTTCTTTGTGCAAAGAGAATAAACTTTTCACAATTAGCTGCAATGGCGAGTTTACATATTCTATATATGCACGATTCTTGGCGTGAACATCAGCTTGGTAGTGCACTGTGTGAGCAGTCCCATTCGCTGTATTTGAAAGAGTGAGTGGGTGTAAGGGACCAGATAATATCTTGAGGTTGAACCATGGTCGGCACATTGTCTCCTTGGTCCTCCGCGTTGTGCCCAAATCAGAGGAATCTAAAGGCCTGCGATATCACCACTACATCTTCCACACAAACAAACACCACCGCATCACACACTACTGCCAATAGTACACCAACCACTACAAAAAGGACATAAACCATAGTAGCTACAACACCAACCATTACAACTACTATATGTACACTAGCCACTAAAATGTCAACCAATCCAACTTAAAATATCTGCAGGTACAATTTATTATTTATTTATTGGTGTTTAACCCTTTACACAACGAATCGGCCGCATCCGCCCGCGTAATATGCAAATTCAGTAGTTAAAAAAATATTATTTTTCCCAAAAATGCAACAAAATAAGATCATGTGACCCCTCGTTGGAACGAGCTCGACGAGCTCGTTCCAACGAGGGGTTTACATGATATGGTTTTGTTGAATTTTTTTGAAACATTTGAAAAAATGATATTTAAAATAATAAATTTTGATATCGTCTGCGTTGGGTAAAGGGTTAAGGTCACATACTTATGCACAATGGCTAATCATGACTGTGACAGTTGTACGGGTGGTGGAAGCCGGAGTACCCGGAGAGAACCACCGAGCAGCTACCAGCTCCCCAACATCGTAACTCCGCATTGCAGCACAGGCAGGGTTAGATTGGTTGAAGACATACGCACGATCAACGTGCAGTATGCCTTAGTAAACGGCGTCATCGTGTCCCAATATGGACCAAGGACACAACGCGGGAGTCCGAATCGATCGCTCAGACGGTCACCCATCCGAGGACAAACCGGGCTCGACGTTACTTAACTTCGGTGATCTGACGAAAACCGGTTACCATAACGCCACCGCGCCCCCTGCAGGTACAATAACTACAACTGTGAGACAAAGGACCACAACAGCAACCACTGCAACCGCTATACCACTCACTACAACCCCCCCCCCCCCCCCCCACTGTCTTCTACGACTACTGCGCCAACTACGAAACAAACAGCTATTTATTTATTTATTTGGGTTCAGGTCTGGAAATAGGCTGTCTGACATTTGCAGACGGATGTCCCCGGAGGGTGAATTTGATGGTGCTATCCCACACAGTGGTCTAGAATCCCCAATATATCCTTTGGATTCCCCTTTCTGGTTAGGTCTGATAACCTGATTCAGACTGAGGTTCACATAGAGAACATTTAGTGATGATACCCTTCTGTGCAGGGTAGCATCACCAAATTCACCCTCTGGGGACCTCATTCTGCAGATGATAGTCTGCTTATTTTCAGGCATGTTTGGGTTTAACGACACTTTCGACAGCCAGGATCACCTCACGTGGACAGATATACGGGCGGAGAAAGCCGGAGTACCCGGAGAGAATCAACAAGTAGCGACGAGCAACTGTCAGCCCCCCCCCCCCCCCCACCCCAACCCTCCAATATGCTAACTCCACACAGGAAATGTTAGCACTGATTGAAGGCAAGCGCCCCATCGTCATGCAATGTACCTTAGTGCACAGCGCCACCATGCCCCACGTTAGCAATCAGGGACGTGGCTAGAGGTTTCCGATTGGGTGGTGAATTTCCAAATAGAGGATGGGCCGGGAGGGGCAACCCCCTCCCGGTCCCTCCCCCAGTTGGAAATTCACTACCGAGAAAAATATTGAAAATGAAGCCATAAAAGGGGGCATAAAACTGATTCTAGTAACTGGAATGCCAACACATTTATGATAGAATTATCAGGTTATTATTATTTGGTAATTTTCTAGGAACTGAATATGTGCTAAACAAATGCTCAAGCTCAGAACTTTGAACAATCCACACTGTCCTAACATTAAATCAGATCTTATGCAGGAATGATCAATTTTGATGTTTCATAATTTTGTAACTGTGAACGATGGAATTAACTCAGGATAACGATATTACATGATGTGATTTTCTTGAAGTGCGTTTCAAGGATTGTTTTTAATATGATAAGTAAACGTACTCTAGAAATCTCGTACCGATTGACATCAACCATGCATATTTATGAAGCTCGATATTGCGTATACTGTAGTTGTAAATGGTAACAGTGTAACGTCGTCACATCCTTGTTGGCAATCAGAATTAAGTATCTTGCCCAAGAAAACAATGCAGCTACCACTGGTTAGGAACCGCGAAACTCTCTGTTTGAAGTTCAATGCTCTAACCACCAAGCCTCCGTCCCAGTGGCGGCGCTACGGGCGGGGGGGGGGGGGGCATTTGCCCCCCCCCCCCATTCCCCCCCCCCACCATCTCGCATGCATTTCCATCCACCCTCACACACAAACACATTGAGTCACTCTCTCTCACACACACACACACCCCTCTCTTTTCTTATTCCCAATAATTTCCCATACACACTTAGCCCAAAGCCTCAGGCTAGCTGATGAACACATCCAGGCAGTAGAGATTTAAAGACTCGGATGCAGATACTTATAAGTTATAATTAAGTTATGAGCCAATAAAGGCATGTCTATCCATATCCCTTGTCTAAAAAACGCGGATCCAGGATTTTTTGAAAGGAGGACCGCTAATTACCATTACATTTAGTCGAAACTTGGACCCAAAGTCCGTAATATACTTTTTTGGTTTGGTACGTCCACAGGACGTACCAAACCAAAAAAGTATATTACGGACTTTGGGTCCAAGTTTGGACTACCTCATAAAAAGTAATGATATGATCCTTTACGTATTTGCCCCCCTTCATGGGAGTCTGCCCCCCCCCCCCTAGTTGCCCCCCCCCCTCCCCCACAAAAAAATTTCTGGCGCCGCCACTGCTCCGTCCTCCCACGAAGCAAACGACTTCAACTATCACACTAAAACCTACAACTACTACACAAACAAACCGCCGTTTTCAGTACCAAAGTCTCGCGTACTCCCGAAAAAGAGCGCAAACCACTAATATCTTCGGCCTCAAAAGTCGTCAATAGACATAAAACCATTATCCCCGATCCCAATAGTCACTAGAAGCCCCCAAACTACAACAGCCCTCAATAGTCCCCATACCACTATCTTCTGTCAATTGTTCACAATGTTTACCAACAGTGCGAACGTCCCTAAAAGTTTCCAAATCATGTGCCTTTTAGACTGGTCCCAATAGGTCACAAATACACACACAAGCCCCAACTAGTCCATATGGACCATAAAAAGCTATACTCCAGGAGCTATGGGGCTCTTTTTTTCTACTGGAATTCACTCCATAACAATCTTATAGTAGGGAAATAGCAGAACACCCACAATGTGGTACATAACAAAGCTCATAACAAACTGACCGTCCCCTGAGTTTTAATGTGTTGTATGTGCCTACTGATGAGATGTTTCCAAGGTAAAAATGACCCAGAAGGGTACAGAAATTCCATACTATGCTACCATCCTAGACAACTAAGCACAGGCCTGAAAATAAGCAGTCTTACATTTGCAGAATGAGGTCCCCAGAGGGGGAATTTGATGATGCTATCCCATATAGTGGGCCAATTTATCCTCTGGGTACCACTTTCTGTTTAGTTTTAAGACCCTGATTCAGATTGAGGTTCACAGAGAGTAAATTTAGTAATGCTACCCTGCTCTGCAGGGTAGTATCACAGAATTCACCCTCTGGGGAGCTCATTTTGCAGATGACAGTCTGTTTATTTTCTGGCTTGACTACCTCATGATCATACTACAATAATTACATGTTACCAATAGCAACTATATGATGGTAAAAAGCACCAGCCAAATTTATTTATTTATTTATTTATTTATTTATTTATTTATTTATTTATTTATTTATTTATTTATTTATTTATTTATTTATTTAATGGTGTTTAAGGTCATATACTTATGCACAATGGCTAATCATGACCGTGGCAGGTTTACGGGTGGGGGAAGCCGGAGTACCCGGAGAGAACCTCTGAGCAACGGCGAGAAGTTGCCAGTTCCCTAACATCTTAACACCGCACTGCAGCATAGGCAGCGTTAGACTGGTTAAAGATACGCGTACCATCGACGCGCAGTGCGCCTCAGTACACGGCGTCATCGTGCCCCCATGTGGACAATCGGGGTTAAGTGTCTTGCCCAAGGACACAACGCGGGAGTCCGAATCGATCGCTCAAACGGTTACCCATCCAAGGGCTAACCGGACTAGACGTTACCAGGCAAATAAATTGAACAAAGAGTAATAGTCGGCTAGCAGGGACACAAACAGTCCATTCTACAGTAGACCTACCACAACAGAACTTCCCATGGGGACCTGCTTTCCATTGACCAACTTAAATTGTGTTTACAAGTTATTATTACAAGTTATTAAATCGTAATTACAAGTTATTAATTCGTAATTACAAGTTATTAAATCGCAATTACACGTTTTTACTTCGTAATTTCAATTTTTATTTCGTAATTACAAGTTATCATTTTGTAATTACAGGCTATTAATTCGTAATTACAATGTTGTTATTTCGTAATTAACAGTTATCATTTCGTAATTACGAGTTAGCTTTTCGTAATTACGAGTTAGTTTTTCGTAATTACAAGTTATTATCTCGTAATTACAAGATGTTAATTCGTAATTGCAAGTTGGTTATTTCATAATTAAAAGTTGTCATTTCATAATTACAAATTGGCTATTTCGTAATTACAAGTTATTATCTCGTAATTATTACAAGTTAATAATTTGCAAATACAAATTTCTGAACCTCGTTCACTAAAATCGAACTGTGCCTCGGATTAGACTGATTTTAGTGATCTCCTTTCAAAAATTTCATAACAAAAAATCGTGACTCATTTGAGACACTCTATTCCAAATAGTACGCATATTATCAGTACAACCCGGATCTTCTGCATTGACCTGTCGTTTACAGTAGCAGGCCTTGCATTTTGAAGAAAAATGTCAAGGCCTACCAACAAGACTTGTGGAAACGAAAGGACATCGAGGCCTACTTTGGGGGCGCGGTGGCTCAGTTGGTAGAGGCGCAGGCTGCAAGCTGAGAGGTCCTCGGTTCGAATCCCAGCTGCGGCAACCGCGTTGTGTCCTTGGGCAAGACACTTCACCCCGATTGCCTACATGGGGGCACGATGACGTTGTGTACTGAGGCGTACTGCACGTCGATGGTGCGCATGTCTTCAACCAATCTAACCCTGCTTGTGCTGTGGTGCAGAGTTCAGAGTTACGATGTTGGAGAGCTGACAGCTGCTCGTCGTTGCTCGGTGGTTCTCTCCGGGTACTCCGGCTTCCTCCACCCGTAAAACTGTCACGGTCATGCTTAGCCATTGTGCATAAGTATGTGACCTTAAACACCAATAAATAATATAAATAAATAGGCCTACTTTACTGTCGTCGAGGCCTATTACCATTAAATTGATGGTAAAATATAATTTTCACGGGCCCTATTATAGGCCTCCAAAAAACATTTTTCGGGCTGATGATCTCTGGGCCATTTGGTTTCGGAACTGACAAAATACAAGGCCCGCACTCGTGTTTAGCCCTTTACCCAACGTAACGACCAAAAGCGGCCAGCGCTATTCACAAAAAAATTACAATTTAATTTTTTCATTATTTTTAAAATTTTTGTTTCAAAAACATAGGTTATGACCCCTCTTTGGAACGAGCTCGTCGAGCTCGTTCCAATGAGGGGGTCATAACCTATGTTTTTTGAGACAAAAATGAAAAAAAAAGTTATTTACGAATTCTGTTTGCAAGTGTCGTCTGCTTTTCGTGTTAGGTAAAGGGTTAATAATAGTGTGGATTATGTTGGCAGTTTTGAAGCAGGAGTAATAACTCAAAGTCTGGACGAGGGTTTGATAATCACTTCTTTTTTTCCAGTGCCGTCGACAGTCCTCATACCACAAACACAGGCGTATTGTTGCACATGTTATCACGACGCGATGCAAATCATCAGAGATATATGCCGACAGACACCACAAGGTCCGCCAACAGCTAAAGGAAACCGTCCTGGTCCAAATAGTAGGTAAGTTTTCCTAGCCGCCGAAGGATAAAATATGTGTTTTGTGGTTTTTGGTAGTGATGGACGGAATTGGTATTTTGAGTTCGGTATCGGTTTTGGTATTTTTAGGGGGTATACCTTGGTATCGGTTCGGTATTCGGCATCTGACTTGACCGAGATTTACTGATAGTACCAAAAAGGAATTCGCATCAGGAAAAACAGAATAAGTTGCAGTATCATTCTACCGCAACACTACAAATGACACTGCCAATGAGCTCAACAGTGGCATTCTCTTACGATCACAAATCATATCTACAGTAATTTTGTGACTTGTTCTAAACATACCTTAAAGTTTAAAGACCTATTTTAGGCTTTTGCGATCTCAGAGCGTGTGCCCTGACCATGCCACCTTTAGGGGGTCCTGCTGACAACAGACAAAACACCTGAGCAGTGATTTCTAGTCAGTGTAATACCCAAAATGCTGGTTCCTCTCTAGGATTGACAGTAAAGCTGGGTGGGAATTGGGATTTTGAGTTCGGTATTTTAAGGGGGTATACATCGATATTGGTTCGGTATTCGGTATATGACTTGACTGAGATTTGCTGATAGTACCAAAGAGGAATTCACATCTGAAAAAAAAAACAGAATAAGTTGTTGTTGTAGTATCATTCTACCACAACACTATAAATGACACTGCCAATGAGCTCAACAGTGGCATTTTTACGACCACAAATCATATCTACAGTAATTTTGTGACTTGTTCAAAACGCGCCTTAATTTTGAATGACCTGTTTAAGGTTTTCGCGATCTGAGAGCATGTGTCCTGGCCATGCCATCTTTATGAGGTCCTGCTGACAAAAGACAAAACACCTGGGCAGTGATTTCTAGTCAGGTCTTAGCTGCCTTAACCCTTTACCTAACCTGAAAAGCAGACGACACATGCAAAAATAATTCTTGAATAACTACTTTTTTTCATTTTTTGTCTCAAAAACATAGGTTATGACCCCTCGTTGGAACGAGCTCGACGAGCTCGTTCCAACGAGGGGTCATAACCTATGTTTTTGAGACAAAAAATGAAAAAAATAATGAAAATTAATTGGCGATATTTGAGAATAGCGCTGGCCGGTTTTGGGCGTTACGTTAGGTAAAGGGTTAACAGGCAGCCAAGACCTGACTTGAAATCCTTTCTAAGCAATTGGACATGTAGAGGTCGTAGTCTGGTGGGAATTCCGGACAGTTGCCAAGAAGAAAGAAAATCAATCGCTTCTTTCATTAAAATGAACCTTTCAACTGTTATCAAGTCACAACAGGGACTTATAAATCGTGAATGTAGGAAAATTTGAAGATTCAGACGGTCTTGGTATTCAACGATTGGTTCGGTTCGGTTTTTCGGTATCCCCGTTATATCGGTTCGGTTTTTCGGTATCCCCGTGATATCGGTTTGATTTTTCGGTAATTTCTAGTCAGGTTGTAGTCTAGTGGGAATTCATAACAGTTGCCCAGTCCACTGAGGGTTAACAAAACTGAAAAAAAATCAGTCTCTTTCATGAAAATGGCGATGAAAATTTGAAAAATTCAGACGGTTTCGGTATTTAACGTTTGTTTTGTTCCGGTTTTCGGTACCCCCATGCTATCGGTATCGGTTCGGTGTCTCGGTACCCCCATGCTATCGGTATCGGTTCGGTGTCTCGGTACCCCCATGCTATCGATATCGGTTCGGTTTCTCGGTACCCACATGCTATCGGTATCGGTTCGCTTTTTCGGTATATTGCCCATCTCTAGTTTTAGGTTGGAGTTTCATGAAAATGTAAGACTGCTTTATTTCATCAACTTAAAATGTTTACATTTATTTATTTATTTACTTAATAGGGTTTAACGATACTTTAACAGCCAGAGTCACATCATGTTGGTGACAGTTTTACGGATGGAGGGAGCCGGAATACCCGGAGAGAACCAACGACGAGCAACTGCTAGCTCCCCAACATCGTAAATCTGAACTCTGCATCGCGGCACAGGCTGGGTTAGTTTGGTTGAAGACATGCGCACCGTCGACGTGCAGTACGACTTAGTACACAGCGTCATCGCGCCCCCATGTAGGCAATCGGGGTTAAGTGCCTTGCCCAAGAACTCAACGCGGGAGAGCGAATCAGTCGCTGAAATTGTCACCCATCCAACTACTAACCGCGCTCGACGTTGTTTAACTTCGGTGATCTGACGAGAAAATGTTCACAAAGAGCCGCTGGGTTTTATCCAAATTGTGTATTCTGATGCTTATAGAATGCCAGATGTGCGGTTTCATTCCGGAGACTACGACAAAACGGAGATATTCTTGAGCTCTGTGCTCGCATTCACGCCTGCGCTCAGAACAAGAATAGTGGCGCATCGTGTCCAAGCCCCACCGCGACAGGGGCAGAGCCTGGATGAATGAAGTATGCAGGCCTGGAAATAACCCGCGATCGATCGTTAAGATTACCTGTGGTCCACGTCAATTGTAAAATACACAAACGAACTACAGGTTATGACAAAATAATAAAACATCACATTATCAAATCACTAATCTCTCATGTTTCAACAGAAAGGCTTGATAATCTTTCGGAACCGTCTCGACTCAAAGGTTGAGTATTGCATCCTTTGAGTCGAGATGAGCTCAACAGTGGCATTCTCTAAACGTACCTTAATGTTTAATCCTTTACCTAACATTAAAAGCAGACGACATTCGCCACAAAGTTCTTGAATAACTAATTTTCTTCATTTTTTTGTCTCCAAAACATAGATTATGAGCCCTCATTGGAACGAGCTCGACGAGCTCATTCCAATGGGGGCTCATAACCTATGTTTTGGAGACAAAAAATGAAAAAATAATGAAAATTAATTGGCGAATTTTGAGAATAGCTTTGGCCGTTTTTTTGCCGTTATGTTGGGTAAAGGGTTAAGGAACGTTTAGAGAATGCTCACTGTTTCCATTTTTAAAAATTTCAACAAAAATAAATACCAACAACTAACATGTTAGGTAACCCGCCAATGGATTACGATATAAGCCTTTTATTTCCAGGGGTGGGGGGGGGGGTGGGGCAGTGGCTCAGTTGGTAGAGGTGCAGGCTGCAAGCCGAGAGGTCCTCGGTTCGAATCCAACCTGCAGCAACCCGCGTTGTGTCCTTGGGAAAGACACTTCACCCCCATTGCCCACGTGGGGGCACGGTGACGTTGTGTACTAAGGCGTAGTGCACGTCGATGGTTCTCTCCAGGTACTCCGGCTTCCTCCGCCCGTAAAACTGTCGAGGTCATGATTAGCCATTGTGCGGAAATATGTGACCTTAAACACCAATAAATAAATAAATAAATAAATAAATAAATAAATAAATAATATTTTATATACCCTCACACACACCCTAACACGCACTTCATTTTACCCACTGCTAGTTTCAAGGTGAAGGGCTAGGGTATTTCCCAGGTATAAAATCAACTCTTATGGCAATTGGCTTACTTGTTGAAGGCTTAAGCACCCACAAAGTGATAGCTATTTATTTATTGCGGTTTAACGACACATTTGACATCAAGGGTTATCAAGGGTCACCTCGTGTCGGGCAGTTTTATTTTACGGGTGGAGGAAGCCGGAGTACCCGGACAGAACTACCGAGAAACTGTCAGACTCCCGAAAGTGCTAACTCCGCACAAGCAGGGTAGCATTGGTTGAAGACAAGTGTACCATTGACGTGCAGTATGCCTTAGTACACAGCGCCACCTTGCCACAAAGCGGGGCAATCGGGATGAAGTGCCTTGCCCAAGGATACAACGCAGTTACCCCTGGCGGGGATCGAACCATGCACCTTCCGTTTGTTTGGTTTGAAGTCCAACGCCGTAGCACTGAGCCACCGTGCTCCCTAAAGGTATAACTATGCCCCCAAAAATATCATGGTTAGAGAAAAAGGACCAGTTTTGGGGATTTCAGGCTCGAATGTGCACAAGGCTGAGATTGTTTTGGAAAAGTGGGTGTGACTCGTCCAACAATCCCCACGTAGCTACCTACGCAACTCGCCACTGTCGGTCGGGGTCAACTAGTAAAGAGTCAGAATAGAAAGTAGAAAATGGCGCTATTATGAACACTTTACCCAACGAATTGGAGGCATTCGCCCGGTAATTTATGAATTAGACAGTTGGATAAAGTATACTTTTCAAGAAATTTCATCAAAACCATATCGTGTGCCACCCCCCCCCCCCCCCCCCCCCCCCCTGGAACGAGCTCGTCGAGCTCGCTCCAATGAGGGGTCACGTGATATGGTTCTATTGATTTTTTTTTTAAATAATAAATTTTGATATTTTGCACGTGGTTTGGGCAGTGGATTAATCCTTCACTCAGCACGAACAGAAGGCAACAATAGCAAGACAGCATTCACCTAAAATCTATCTCCTGACAACTCACTGGAACGAGCTCAATGGGCTCGTTCTAATAGGAAGCCTTAAGCGGTGTTTTTTTAGGGGAAAAATGAAAAAGTAAGGAAATTTAAATAATGATTTTTGTGACTAGAGCTTACCGTTTTTTGACGTTAAGTTAACCCTTTACCTAACATGAAAAGCAGACGACACTTGAAAAAAAAAATCTTCAATAACTATTTTTTTGTCTCAAAAACATAGGTTATGACCCCTCATTGGAACGAGCTCGTCGAGCTCGTTCCAAAGAAGGGTCATAACCTATGTTTTTGAGACAAAAAATGAAAAAAATAATGAAAATGAATTGGCGATTTTTGTGAATGGCGCTGGCCGGTTTTGGCCGTTAAGTTAGGTAAAGGGTTAAATAAATGATTAACAATCTTTCTGAATTGCTTTTATCATTTTTTTTTTTTTTTGCAGTCATTTAAAGAAAATTCGTCAGGACTTTCAAAACAATCACAGAACGCAACTTCCACTATCAACTATAACTGTGCGGTGGCAATTCAAAAAGTCGATCCCTGGCTACGATTTATTGTCACTAGCTTTCATCCTCTCTAAGTACGGAAACATCACAGATATGAGGAAATTATCCCCAAACAGCGCTCTTGTTATTTTTGACGACATAATCGGGGCCTGTCAGGCCATGCAAGCGAAACATCTAGGAGAACCATACAACAAAATCCACTGCTCCTGGTGGCACCGATCTATGGAGAGAAAATCCTTCTATCCATCTTCCAGGGGCATCAGCGTCAAAATGAACAACAGCTTGCCTTGCTTTGAGAACAGAACTTCCGCTGTGACGCCACAATTAGCCCGCGTGAGGAACACTTCTATACAGCAACCCATCGAAAGAAAAGCCTCAACAGAGAGCTCGTCTAGCTCGCCGAAGACATTACTTCAAAAGCCTCAGTTTCGGAACGTTTATATATCACAGCTTGGTGTGAAAAAAGATTTGTTGACACACACCGAAAAATATGATGTCAGGTCTGTGAGATTTCAAGATGAACCGCCCCTGAGTGGAACATCTACTTTTCGCTCAATGAAATCAGCGCCACCAAATTCTGTTGTTTAGACTCCAGTGAGACCAAGCCTGAAAATAAGCAGACTGTCATCTCGAGAATGAGGACTCCAGAGGGTGAATTTGGTGATGCTACCCTGCTCAGCAGGGTAGCATCACTAAATTTACCCTTTGTGAACCTCAGTCCGAATCAAGGTCTCAACCTAAACAGCAAGAGGTACCCAGAGGATAAATTGGCACACTGTATGGGATAGCATCAGCAAATTCACCCACTGGGGACCTCATTCTGCAAATGACAGATTGCTTATTTTCAAGCTTGAATGAGACACGTTTTGTGAAGGATTATGGGTCATCTGAACTTTTCAGGACGTTGCTAAGGGAACTCGGATGAGAGGGGGCGGTGTTCTCTAGATTTCCAATTGCACCCTCTGCCGGGTAGGCAAAATCACGACTACTACTACATAGCTTCAAGCAAGTAGGAAATTCCATTAGCACCCCACCCACTCCAATCAAAATTTTCCAACTACAGGTTCTGACCCTTTACCCTTCACACACGATATCAAATTTTATTTGATTCTTTTTTTTAATTTCAAAAGAATTCAACAAAACCATATCATACAACTCTCATATGAACGGGCTCGACGAGCTTGAATTTGAAATTCCGAGGATGAACGTCCGATTCGTTAGATAAAGGGTTAAGATGCAATTTCCATTTTACAACCCCCTCCCCCCACCCACCCACCCACGGTAAAGTATTTAACTGAGGCTCTCTGTAGTCACAAATTCCAACTACAAATCAATATTTAGGGGAATGTTTAGCACTTTTCAATCAATATTTATTTCACTGCTACCTTTCCGTCTAATCCTGGACGGAACGGCACGATCCGCGTTGTGTCCCCGGGTAAGGCACTTTATCCCAGTTGCTTACATGGGGGCACGATGACGCTGTGTACTAAGGCGTACTGCACGTCGATGGTGCACATGTCTTCAACCGCTGTAACCCTGCTTGAGCGGAGCTTGAATAGAGTTAGAATGTTGAGGAGCAGACAGTTGCTTGCTCGTCGATGCTCGGTGGTTCTCTCCAGGTACTCCGGTCTCCTCCACCCGTAAAACTGTCACGGTCGCGATTAGCCCCTGTGCATGCATATGTGACATTAAATAAATGAATAAATAAATAAATAAATAAATAAATAAATAAATAAATAAATAAATAAATAAATATGTCTAAAACTTTATATTTTGGCAAAATTCTGGTATGTTTTGAAAAATTTCATTAACGCCCTGTCTGAAATTTCCAACTTTTTCCAGTTTAGGGCTTCGAATTTCCAACTATTGTAAATTTGAAGAATGATGTGGGTGGTGTGGTGTGGGGAGACACCTCCTTATGGCAACGCTGCTGGAAATGTTTGAGTGTCAGCTCAGATTTCAACTCTGTTTACCATCACACAACGCAATGACCAAAACGCTATTCACAAAAATCGCCATTCAATTTTTTGTCTCAAAAATATTGGTCATGACCCTTCACTGGAACGAGATCGTTGAGCTCGTTCCAATGAGGGATCATAAGCAATGTTTTTGAGACAAAATAGTTAGTTGATCGAGAAATGTCGTCAGCTATCCGGTTGTGTGAAGGGCTAACATTATTTTTTTAACCCTTTACCTAACGTAACGGCCAAAACCGGCCAGCGCTATTCTCAAAAATCGCCAATTAATTTTCATTATTTTTTTCATTTTTGGTCTCAAAAACATATGTTATGACCCCTCGTTGGAACGAGCTCATCGAGCTCGTTCCAACGAGGGGTCATAACCTATGTTTTTGAGACAAAAAATGAAAAAAATTAGTTATTCAAGAATTATTTTTGCAAGTGTCGTCTGCTTTTCAGGTTAGGTAAAAGGTTAAAATCAATGGAAGATGGCACTTGCAAAACAATATTTCCTTCTTTTGCTCCAAAGACAAATCTTTTGTCCAATGATTTCAACGAGCTCGTTCCAGTGATGGGTCATAAGTTATGCTTTTGAGGTACACATCGAAACAAAATATATACTACTCAAAGTTTGCTAAGCACCACATATTTGACACATCACTGTGTAATTTACTTGTGACAAATTTGCGATATTTTTGGTGGATATGATCGAGGAATGTTTTGAGATGGTCCCCAGTGTTTACATTAGCTCTCTTGATAGGCAGACTTTTCGTGACAGTCATGGAAAGCATGTACCCCTTGATTTTCATGATGTTTTCGTGTACTGTTTACATGACATGATATGTGTAGGGTATTCAATCTTCATTTCAACACAAACCCTTGTGATTTAATGATTGAATAAGGCGAATGCAAATATTGCTGCTGGGATGGTGGAGCAAGGGTCTACGCATCGCCAGATTGGTGAAGCCCTTGGTGTGCACCATACGCTGATCACCAAAGCCTGAGCAAGATTTCAGCAGTATGGCACACCAGTGAGACGGCATGGTGGTGGCAGAGACAGGGCAACATCGGCAGCTGAAGACCGGTTTTTGATCATTCAGGCCCGTAGGAACCGCTTTGCAACAGCAACCCAGCTTCGCAGTAACCTTCAGAATCCACCCGGGGTAAATGTTAGGATGCAGACTATCCGGGCAAGGTTGCACGAAGGTGGTCTCCGACCGAGAAGACCGTGTATTCGCATTCCGCTGTCCCAGAACCACCGCCAGACACGATATGAATGGGTCATGGACCATAGTGGATGTACCAGAGAAAATTGGCGACCTGCCCTTTTTACAGATGAGTCAAGGCACTGCCTCGATTACACAGATAGGCATTCTAGGGTATGGAGAAGTTCAGGAGAGCGATTCCATGCAGCCAACATTGCTGAACATGACCGCTATGGTCGAGAGTCAATAATGGTCTGGGGCGGCATCAGCTGGGATGGACGTACATTCTGTGTCCTTGACCGTGGTACATTGACTGCACAGTGGTATACTGATGAGATCCTGGATTCCCACGTTAGATTGTATGCAGGTGCAGTGGGTGATAGATTCATTCTGATGGACGATAATGCCCATCCTCATGTTGCCTATGCTGTCCGGGAGTACCGACAGAGAGGGGGGATTGAGCGTATGGACTGGCCAGCAAGATCACCCGACCTCAATCCAATCGAACATGTCTGGAATGAGTTGAGGCTTGCAATTTCAGCCCGTCCAGTCAAGCCAAGAAGTGTCCAGGAGCTTGGTGCCATGATGGTCCAAGAATGGAACAACATCCCACAAAGGACCATCAGGAACCTGACTGGGAGCACGAGAAGGCGTTGTCAAGCTGTAATTAACAGTTATGGGTCTCATACTCAATATTGAAGCCATACCAGTTCGCTCCGTCAACTTTTTGGCAAATTTGAAAAATTTCCTCTTTTACCAATAGTATCCATTTCCCATGGTTATCGTATTCAAAAGCTGAAAAATAATGTCAAACACAAATAAAATCTTAATTTCTGTATTTAAATCATTAAAGACATAATTAAATAAAAAATATATTCACTTTTCATAACAATATTTTAACTAAAACGTAAAACAGGTAGTTGGATATACTTGGTGCTTAGCAAACTTTGAGTAGTATATGTTAAAATTTGAATGGCGACTTTTCTGAACAGGGCTGAATGGATACGGCCGATGTGCGGTGTGTAACGGGACAAAACGCCGTAAATTCAAACGCATTTCGTCGTATCTTTGGCAAAACCAAAAAGTGTAAGATATGCGAAAGTCCCATCACTTGGTCGAAATCGCTCGGACGGACCAATTTAACCCTTTACCCAACGTAACGGCCAAAACCGGCCAACGCTATTCACAAAAAATCGACAATTAATTTTCATTATTTTTTCATTTTTTGTCTCAAAAACATAGGTTATGACCCCTCGTTGGAACGAGCTCATCGAGCTCGTTCCAACGAGGGGTCATAACCTATGTTTTTGAGACAAAAAAATGAAAAAAATTAGTAATTCAAGAATTTGTTTTGCAAGTGTCGTCTGCTTTTCATGTTAGGTAAAGGGTTAACAACTTGAACTTGGATGTGAAAATATGCGTGAATTTGACTCTAACGGCAGAATATTCCGTAAAAGTAACATTTACTCATATATTACTTAGGCCCCACAAAATAGACCTTCTGTTTCTCTGGCCATTTTTGTAAAATTGCAGGTGGGTGGGCGCTTTTGTTTTTATTATTTTTTTGTAATTATTTCTTTGCCAACAAAAGTTCATGTTCTTGGTTTGTTTTATGTTTTAGGCCTCATAATCTACAGAATAGCATGTGTGGTGGTGTATTTCGTCCCTTGAGTTCAAGAAGGCTTTGCAATGCTAAAGCATTGCAAAACCTTGTTGCGCTCATGGGACAAATTTGTCAGTTTTATTAACTCAAGTAAAATATCAGACGTTAACCAAAATAGAGCATCCTGCAGCCAAACGTACCACTCTGGAGAGCCCCAGAAACAGATCTTTAACTTTTTTAGGCCTTATTTATTTATTTATTTATTTATTTATTTATTTATTTATTTATTTATTTATTTATTTATTGGTGTGTAAGGTCACATACTTCTGCACAATGGCTAATCATGACCACAACATGGAGATAAAGTCATGATCAGTCAATCGTTTATACCCCATGTTGCGTATTTTAGAGGACTCGCACCCCAAGGATTAGTGACTGCGTCTTATTTTACCAGTAAAACTGCTTCACTTCCCGTGGTTTCTGCGGGGGTTTTAGGCCTTAAATTCATAAAAACAATATTCTGAATTGGAAGGGCTGTATTAAAAAAAAAAACAGAAAAGGCGGGTATATTTTTCATATAAAATTTGCTGGTTCTATAATTTGATAATAGAAAAAATGAAACTTGCTGCCTCTTGCCCTGTTTTTGTATCATTCATTTCTTGTTATTTAATTGTCTAATTATAAATTTCTTGTGAATTATTGAACATTTGGAATCTTCCATTGCACAATTTCCATCACCCAAACAGTAGTCCTATTCAACCGCTTGACTAACAACAATTGGGATGTTACATCCATGATGCTCACCTGAATCCGTACCTGATACCGTCGATCTATTGTCACAAACGCCCCCTTGAATTTGCATTTTTATTGTTTATATCACCGCAAATAATGGATACATTTAATTTTTGACGGAATATATTGTAATTATCCCAAAATTAATATTACTGTAGTGGTTTTCAGTGAGCTGAGTCTACAATATCAAGGACCTGGATAGGCCCACAGAAACAAAACTCACATTAACACAAACGCTTACTACCATCAGCTGACTTTCCCCGAAGAAAAATAATTTGACTGAAGAGAAATAAAAAAAATCATAAAATTTGTAAGTACAGAATACCAGCAGATGTCATTCGAATACAAAAAATACGCTTCAATGTTAAGGCATCACAATCCGCATTAAAGCTTACCTAAACTCTTGGGGGCGCGGTGGCGTTGCGGTAACCAGTTCTCGTCAGATCACATAAGGTAAGCAACGTCGAGCTCGGTTAGTCCTTGAATGTGTGACCGTCGGAGCGATCGATTCGGTCTCCGGCGTTGTGTCCTTGGGAAAGGCACTTAACTCCGATTGGCCACATGGTGGCACGATGGCGCCGTGTACTAAGGCGTACTGCACGACGATGGTGCGCATGTCTTCAACCAATCTAACCCTTCCAGTGCTGAAGTGCGGAGTTACAATGTTGGGGAACTGGCAGCTGCTCGTCGTTGCTCGGTGGTTCTCTCAGGGTACTCCGCTTCCTCCACTCGTAAGACTGTCACCGAAACGATATAGCCTTGGCTGTTAATGTGTCGTTAAACCCTAATAAATAAACAGATCGGGACCAATCACGCGATTGTATACTGCAGTTGCAAGTTACAGATTTTGTATCAGGCCTCCCCCGATACACGTCGCATGTGGGCAACTGCGAAGTCAATACTTATATCTTCTAATATAAATGAGTGTAACAGTACGTGCAGTACGCTTTAGTACACGGCGTCATCGTGCCCGTATGTGGACAATCGGGGTGAAGTGCCTTGCCCAAAGACACAACGCGGGAGTCCGAAACGATCGCTCAGACGGTTACACATCCAAGGACTAACCGGGCTCAACGTTGCTTAACTTCGGTGATCTGACGAGAACCGGTTCCCGCAACGCCACCGTGCCTCCTGGTCCCAATCTCTTTATGTGAATATTTGTAGAACATCACACGCTGTTGAAAGGCGTTTGCGAGAGACTGTATACGTTTCTACACTCATGAGATAATTCCCGACACTGACTAAAATAGAGGAGATTTTCTTTTTTATTATATGCTACGAGACTTTTTATTGTACAATATTCAGCCCAATTCGACCCCAAATGCGTACGTTTGAAAACAATAACAAAGATCAGCTGATCGTTCGTTCAAAGCGACGTCATGCGCCGAAGCGTGACGTCATTTACAAAGCTACTGGGGAATATTTCTCGATATCTATCGAGTTGATAGATATCGAGAAATATCTTTTACAAAATTTGCGATAATTAACAGGCTAGCATAAAAATAATAATTTGAAGCATCCTCGTTTAACCCTTTGAACCCTGGATGGTATCTTCCATGTCAGTTCAATGGAAACAATAGGAATAGTCCATATTTTTTATTTGGGGGGTAGACCAATTAATATTTTCAACGTGCAGCCTCGGGGCTGCATGTTGAAAATATTGATTGGTCTACACCACACTTTAACTTAGCAGTCATTCAACTTAACCCTTTACCCAACGAATCGCCCGCATCCGCCCGCATAATATGCAAATTCAGCAGTTGTAAAAATATTATTTTTCAGAAAATTTCAACAAAACCATATCATGTGACCCCTCGTTGGAACGAGCTCGTCGAGCTCGTTCCAACGAGGGGTCACATGATATGGTTTTGTTGAAATTTTTTTTTAAATTTTAAAAAATGATATTTAAAACAATAAATTTTGATATCGTCTGCGTTGGGTAAAGGGTTAATAAAAGCATGACGTACCATGTTTCTGTGCTGGAAAAGGGGCCGCTCCGTTTCAAGGGGTTATGGTTACTTCGTCATTTCGCAGACTGCAATATTTGCATGCGGCTAATACAACATTCCAGGGAGCGCGGTGGCTCAGTGGTAGACTGTGGGACTTCTATGCTAGAGGTCCCGAGTTCGATCCCTGTCCGGGACGACCCGCGTTGTTGCGTCCTTGGGCAAGGCACTTTATCCCGGTTGCCTACATGGAGGCACGATGACGCCGAGTGCTAAGGCGTACTGCACGTCGATGTTGCGCATGTCTTCAACCGCTGTAACCCTGCTTGAGCAGAGTTAGAATGTTGAGGAGCTGACAGTTGCTCGTCGATGCTCGGTGGTTCGATGCTCGGTGGTTCTCTCCGGGTACTCCGGCTTCCTCCACCCGTAAACCTGTCACGGTCACAATTAGCCATTGTGCATAAGTATGTGACCTTAAACATCAATAAATAAATAAATAAATAAATAATACAACATTCCGGGCGCAAAGTAGATGTTGCATCCGAGTTTATATACATTTTGAAGAGATATTTTGGGTGTTTGGTGATTCTGTTCACCAGTGCTATTCATTCTCACCGTCGGCTGTTAGGCCCTTTTCACAGCAACAATAGTTTCGTGGTCGATTAATGGGAGATATTCGACTCTAATATGACATTCGGGAAACATTCCAGACTCACAAGATATAGGCCCTAAGAGTGTTATACCCGTTAAATTCTGAACAACATTCCTTTTGCAGAACACCACTGGAGAATGCAAAATCGGTCTCTGTGACCCTTCGAGTTGACAATGCTGAATGACAAAGAATTTGGAACAACGGGATGCATCTTTTTGCGTGAGAAATAGGTACCTCCGGGCGTTTCGGTCTGTGATAACGAACAACATCCAACTGATAGTCAATAATCTCTGACATTTCTGACTTTTAAGTCGCGGGTGCCGACTGTTTTGCGGCTGGGCCATGTTATTTGCTTGAGATAACAAAACATCCAGAGAATGGGTACTAAGTTTTCATTAAGAGATGCAACGTCAGCATCGAAATTATCTACCACTACCTGTATTAACACACCGTTAGAACTAGATATTGGTGTGAAGTCAACATTCCGAGTTGCTGTATTTGCTGCCGATTTCTTGAAACGCAACCATTCAGCATAGCAGCAGATTACTCCGAAGTCACGCATCGTTTGTATGAGGTCTTTAGAATCCCTCATCATAGCAGCAAGACCAATTTACATTGCTGTTGGTATGCCACGTGTCAGTGATGTTACAATGTTGTTAATCAGCACCCCGTGCAGAGTGTGGTCTAACTTTTGGTGGAAAGCTACCAAGAAAAGCCAACAACGTCCCACATGAAAACTCTGATATTTTGTCAAAGTTGAGCTCGAGATCATAAGTTTTCAATCTTCATCCATATCTTTTATTTCGGCACATATATACTTTTCTTCGAAACTTTCATTGCACTTTCAGCATCATACTCATCTGGATCCTATGAAATACGTAGAGCCGACCCAGCTCTCGATCTATCCGATAAAATCGCCGCTCTCCATGACGAGGAAAGGACTAAAATGCCGTTGCCGTACTTCTCAGTAAGCTTAGGAACAAAAACTTGACGGGAAATACAAGTATCTCCACACTCACCATACAATTTGAACAAGTCGATTGGTAATCTCTTATGAAATCAACTTCCGATTTCAAAGCTTCGGCATCAGGGTTTGAATCTGTTGAGATAGTGTCAATGAACTGCTTAAGTGCGGAAGCTACAGCAGATCTTGGACTCATCAATGTAGCTCTACAGACCGAGTGCTAACGAGCGTCTGACACTTGAAAATCATTCATATCACCAAGAACCCTTAACCTAACCTTTCCGCCATTTATCTTTTCGCTGTTCACAAACCTGGTGTATCTACTACTGCTAGCTCCAGGATTCACTACTTGGCGGAAAAGATAAGCCTCTATTCACCTCGACGGGTTTTGGTTTCCAAACTCACATTACTGCTCGAAACATCATCCAAATAAGTGGCAGAGGAAAAAATGTCCATTTCTGATTCCTTATTCGAACTCTTTGAATGCTGTTTTTCTGGTTTCTTGGAAAAATTTATCTGATTTCTATATGAATATCTTCGAATAATGTTAACGATAACCTATTTCTGATTTTTTAATATATATTTTACCCCCGAAAATAAGCCTCCATAAATTATCTTTCTGTTTTGTTTATTTCTGATGCTTTAACCATTTTCACACAGACTTGAATTTACTGGATGCAGTAAATTCTATTTCTCTGGTACCCATTATGTTTATATACAAAATGTTGCAGCACAGTCCCGTTCTTGTTTCTGAAGCCATATTTCGACTCGTCGTGATATGGCCATGGAAAGAACTCGATTCTAATTTATTTATTTATTTATTTATTTATTTATTTATTTATTTATTTGAGTTTAGCGACATTTTTGACAGCCAACCCTGATGAAAAAAGTTTGTACATAAACATATGGTGATAATACAATGGAGACAAAAACTTTTGTCCCTATACCCCGATAAATTCTGTCTTTTGATTGGTCAGAATGCCTTGCGCAAATAGCCATGGCAAAGGGTGCATCCAACATCCAAGGTATGTGAGAGCGTGCAACATCCAGGGTATAAGAGTACGCGAAACATCGGGGGAATATAGTTTAAATGAAAGCTTTTCGCTTCCGATCACCTCGTTACAAAAATCAAACCCCAAAACCTGAAAGTAGTCACAAATACTATCAGATTTCCGACAATTCGATCATGTTTTGCCCTTATAAATTAAATAGGCGACTAATTAAATGAAACAACTTCAGAAAAATAAAATTAAGAGCAAATATCGTCCCCTGAGTTTAAATGTGTTCTATGTGCCAGCAGGCACAGAGAGCAGGCACACAGTCCGCATTGGAACTCGGGGGACGAAATGTAAACAAAATCCTGTTCACTCGTTTCCGTGCGACCCAAGGGACGTAACTCTATCTGTTGTCTTCTGCGTTTGTTAAAACAAAACCGTTATTTTCGAATTTGGCCCCACTGATCACCAAGCGTGAGACACGAGTCAACAAATTTTTCTCCACCATGTTTCTATTGTGTTTCAAACGGGACAAAAACGTTATCTCTGCCAACATGTATGGTATATGGAGATTTAATACCTGGATGTCTCATTTAACTCTTTTGGCGCGGAATAATCTAAGACACAGAATTCTTAGCGCCGAATATTCATCAGGAATTTTACAAAAAGTATAGGTTATTAGACTAAAGCGTTATTATTTTAAAAGATGTTCTAATGATCTCATTGACAGTTTTTCAAATGATTGTCTGTATATATTTAAATGACACCTTTATACTTTCAAGGGACGATATCGTTGTTCGTCGATAGGACATCAGTGGTGCATGAAACATAGGAATACGTATGTTTGTTCAACCCTTTACCCAACGAATCGGCCGCATCCCCCCCCCCCCCCGCGCAATAATATGCAACTTCAGCAGTTGAAAAAATATTACTTTTTCAAAAAAAATTCAACAAAACCATATCATGTGACCACTATGTGGAACGAGCTCGTCGATATGGTTTTGTTGAATTTTTTTGAAAAATTTGAAAAAATGATATTTAAAATAATAAATTTTGATATCGTCTGCGTTGGGTAAAGGGTTAAAAGCACCTGGAAACGGACACACACAGTTGGCTAAAATGACTACTGCAGTACCTTTCCGCGGTCTGCCGTCTGTCGACTTTAGTCGCCTGTGGCGCCAAAAGAGTTAAACACCTCGGCTCGGTGTTTAAAAACCGACATCCAGGTATTAAATCTCCTCACACACCAATTCCTTTGTCTTTTCCGGGTTGGTAAGAGACGTGAAATACCCGACAGAACAATAGACTAGGTGGCGTCGTCACTTGAACACCTGTACTCACTTACCTTACCTGGATCCGTGCGTTCTGTGAATTGGCGTGTAAGTTTCTAACCTCGCTGTCGGTATTCATGAATTTGAACAACCTCCCAACGTGCTGTAACACCTCGCCGCTTCGCGGCTCGGCGTCATATACCGCACGTTGGCAGTTGTTCAAATTCATGAAAACCTCGAGCTCAGTTAGTAACAACTATTACATATACCATTCATGTTGGCGGAGATAGTTTATAATGTGCTCGTACTTGGCTCTATTAGTACGAGATCCAGTATATTAACATGCGGAGACGCATGACGACATCTTGGTCTGCTTTTGTCTTGTTTTATTTGACTCGAGGTAATGTCCATTGTCCATCCAACTGGTCAACAACTGATTTTACCACCTCCATTGGAACACACTTTAACCCTTTACCGAACGTAACGGCCAAAATCCGGCCAGCGCTATTCTCAAAAATCGCCAATTAATTTTCATTATTTTTTGTCTCTAAAACACAGGTTATGACCCCTCATTGGAACGAGCTCGTCGAGCTCGTTCCAATGAGGGGTCATAACCTATGTTTTTGAGACAAAAAATGAAAATAATAGTTATTCAAGAATTTTTTTTCAAGTGTCGTCTGCTTTTCATATTAGGTAAAGAGCTAACTGGGAAGTGTTGTTTTCATTTCATTGTTATGGAAGAATAAAATAAAAACCAAAACGAAGAGATACTGAAAAACGTGACCTACTTTTATCTTCAAAAAGGTTGAAACTGACTTATAACACGAAAATCAAGAGGACTGCCCTAAAGAAATGAAAGTTGTTATTCAGCTAAACTTTATATAAAAACTGACTTTATCTGGCCATCGCTCTCAGCAACACATTTAGTAACAAACATGGTTGACATTTTCGTTTTATCATAAAGCAGTCTCGCCTGGGAAAGTGCCCCTTCTGTGAAATACTCGATTTTAACGCCATCTTGGTCTGGTGATAAAAGATTCTCTGGTCTCATATACACTTTGTAGAAAGAAAATTTTAGTGCAGGTTTTCCTTTGAAAGCACACACAACTTCTACCTAAAGTAAAAAAAAAATAGTTGAAATAAAAAATAAAAGGACATCGTTCTTTCAGTTGTTTTAGTCTGTGACAAAGACATTCTTCATTTCCTAAGACGAAAACGTGGGAAGCATTACGGCGGGAACCCCGGAAGTGACGTCATGTCACGTGACCCAGTGGCGCCCTGCTGTGTTGTCATGGTTACCCGCGTGAGTGGCCATTTTATGACGTCATCCCCATAGTGATGCGTGGTCCTAGTGCGCATGCGCAACGCAGGTTGTTAGGGTGATACGTGAAGTCGTTGTGAACAAAGATCCAACACAACCAAGATCGAAGTGAACTGAACAAAGTGAACGAAAATCGAACCGATCTGATTGAACACAACAGAACAAAGTTTTCAACAAACTCTGTATAACTTAATATTAACTGTAAAACCATTTGAACTATTTTGAACTGAATGAAGTTTTGAATTGAACCACAACAATTAGAACTAATTTTTTTTCAATAGGGAAGTGGAATACCCTTGGGTGTTAATGTCAAATCACGGAATCCAATTTTACGGAATCGGATAAGAATCCCACTTACGGAATCCCTTTTTGAGAATCCCTTTTTGAAAAACGTCTGTGGCTATGGAATCCCTTTTCCTGAAATGAGTCGAAGAGTCGTATGTGCGAGTCACTCGAACGAGAAATTACTCGATAGCCCATTTACTCGATGGACTTCAAGTCATTTGAGCCATCACTTACCATAGCTACTCGATAGATTTTTGGCTTCAGGAATCATATAGGCTTTCGTTGTATACAAGGGAAATAACTCTGCATATAGGTTATGGGAAACCAAGCACTGGTGATTATAAGACTTGGACGATGGGACCGGAGATAGTTGGGACTAGATAGACTGTTAGTGTTAGAGTGGTATCTGTAATAGGCATATAAGTTGGATTGTAGGAAACAGTACTCCTATTAAATAGAACACCTCCCCCAGGTGAATCTCTGTACTATAGTATGACGTGCTATTTTTATATGATCCAAAAGGGGTTTCATATCAAATAAAAGTGCATGTTGGTGATTCCCCAGATTTATACCTGGTATAAAAATATATAACCCCTACAAAAAATTACCCCGTGCAAAAATATACCCCGTACAAAAATATACCACGTAGTACAATTTGTCTCCATGTAAATGGACTTTTAGACTTCAATACTGACGAAAATGTTCTGACTGGAAAAATCTCTACACCCATCCCCATCCACCTTAGCGATGTCCCTGCTACGGGTACCTCCAGTAATAAATTAATCTCTCAGATTTATAGAGCTAATGAATGTGCAGATACGAGCCAGGGGCAAGTATTTATTTATTTATTGATGTTTAAGGTCACATATTTATGCACAATAACTAAAGAAATCGTTGGTGAAAATTATCAATGCCATTTGCAGGGGGCAAATTTGATTAAATGTGCCCCAATTATAGTTATTTCAGTGGCAAGAGAAATCCTGTTCTTGGTAGGAATATCTGCCAGCTGCATGTAAGAAATTAATACTCTGTGCTGTATTGGATTTGTTAGTTTTGTTTATCTATTTATTTATTTATTTATTTATTTATTTATTAGTGTTTAAGGTCACATACTTATGCACAATGGCTAATCATGACCGTGACAGTTTTACGGGTGGAGGAAGCCGGAGAGAACCACCGAGCAACGACAAGCAGCTGCCAGCTCCCCAACATCGTAACTCCGCACTGCAGCACAGGCAGGGTTAGATTGGTTGGCCAGGGGCAAGTACAATAAAACTTTTACAATTGTATTTCCTAGAATTGTACTTTTTAGTTATGACTTTAAATGGGTTAAAAAGAACAATTAGCATTTACAATTGGCAAATTGCCATATCTTTCAAAATGCTAATGATTCACTGTAGGATTAAATAATTACTGTTCCTCACAACCGATTAATCGTCCATTGTGTCATCTGCTCGCCCACTATCAATTTTTTCTTCACGCAAAATATTATGCACATCGAGATGATGGGTTAATATTAATACTCACCAGCTTTTACGCACCGAGCCTGACATTTATAAATAATTACGGACCCAATTTACAAAATAATTTGATGTCAATGCATGGTATATTTATGAAAGCAAAATGTCACGTGATGGAACTACCAGGACTCATCAGACGTTGTCATCTTGAATTACCAAAGGTGTAAATTGTAATGCGAAATAAATTAGTTGCCTGACATTCAATGTGAAATCCAACTTTTTTGAACTTGTACGCACGCCGTTTGTAGATAAACATAATTTTGGCACTATGTGCAGATAGATAGACAGATACTGTCAGATAGTTTAATGATAATAACATCCACATGAGACAGATGCCAGTAAATAATAACAATAAACAAATGCATATTATCATAACAGTGTGTTGATCCGTGTCGTCGTTTCACGTCAATCTGGTCACCTCAACGAGACGTGATACTACAACACGGATCAACACACTGTTATGACGATAGGCTTATTATATGACTGACACACTAACAATAACTTTATTTGCTTACCTCGATTTACTTATTCCCTAAAGCCGAACATAAAAATAGCAGACGAAACTTTGTAAACAACGGCAACGGCTTCCCTAGTTACGAAATCTATTTTAACGGATAAATAGTCCGACGTTATTCATACGGAAATTCTCGGCAATTTCCGTAGGAGTGTGATATGGATTTTGGATCCGGGAAAATCTCATCTGGTGTGATCCGACAGTCTTGATAAAATCGTCAAACAGTAGTGGTATTTAGGGTAAAAATATCATAGTCATATAATAATAAAAATATCAAGATAACCATACATTTCGGTATATATTTACTCTATACATGTATATAATCGACACTCATTAGGTGAATAATTTCTTTCTTTCTTTCTAACAATGTTGCAGAATACGTTTCATGTATCACTTCTCTTGTTACTCATTATACATATAATTTTTGTTTGTCGCTCATATTTGTAAAATTTTGATTTAGTTTCCCCATTTCCGCAAAATATTGTTTTCTGAGTTCAGTAATATTGGACATCTTATGATGAAATGTTCTTCTGTTTCGATTTCTGAGCTACACTTTTTGCAAATTCTATCATTAAAAGGTACTTTGGGTTGCTTGTGTCGCCCTTTCTCAGTTTCCAATAAATGGCCACTAATTCGTAATTCACAGAAGGGTTTTCTCAATTCCATATCTTAAACATTTTCCATATATGATTTTAATTCATAATCAGATTTAAATTACCTCTATGTGCTTAGAGTGTCCTTTTTCACTGGTCTGTCGTCGTCAAATATGTCTGTCATGAAATTAGAAATACAGTTATTCTGCAGTTTAAATATGATGTTATCTACTATAAAAGAATATATATTATTATTGTTATTCATTATTTCACCTATCATTGGTATATTGAATTTATTGGACAATAAAAAAGTGTTTTATTTATTCGTGTGTAACTAAACTTTCGACAGCCAGGGTCACTTCGTGTCGGAAGTTTTACGGGGGGGGGGGGGGGGGGGGGAGTACCGAGAGAAAACCACCGAGCAGCGGTGAGTAATGTCAGACTCCCCATCTTACCACTTCAGCACAAGCAGGATTAGCATTGGTTGAAGACAAGTTAAACATCGACGCTCAATTCGCCTTAGTACACATCTCCACCGTGCCCACACATAGGTAATCAGGATTTCTAGGTTTTAAGTCGAAATATTTACTTTTGGTTTCTATGGTAGCACGTGGTTGTTATGTAAAGCGCACAATAGGACGGGGGCGAGGAGTAAATCTAAGTACCCAAATAGACCCGACAATTGCTCAAATTCACGAAAACCAAACCAACACTAAATCACTTTATTTGGTACGAATTCCCCCAAACTCCTCCTTTTCCAATAATAGGCTCGTTCAGTCGTATAAGAGTAACTTTTTTAGTCCAGATTTTCCAAAAATCCACGGTTACTTCCTAGATTTACCACAAACAAACCGACCACTATTTATTTGGCTCGATTTCCCATTAAATCCTTGGTTTTACCTGTTTATTTCGGGTAGAGTGTCTGGAGAATGCTACTTATAAGAGTAGCACGTGTTGCTATAAGGCGCGTTCCCTTGTATAAGGGTAAATCTAATTACCACAAACAACTATTTATCTAGTTCAGATTTCTTCAGAATCATCTACTTCTAACTATTCTAGCTACTCTGACTTCCACCTGCTTTACTCTACTCAATTGTTCCAGAGTATACTCCAGTAGCGTTGAAGGACCTTTCTGATTGAACAGTTTTAGTCTTGTGATGCTATTTGTTTAGCTTCCCTGGTCCATTCTGTCCAGTTCTTAACAATAGTAAATCTTAAGTTTATAGTTCTGAGGTACTCCATTGTAGCAGACAACCTTTAACGTGGATGTTTTACATTTCAAACGTAGTCTGTCACTGCCTACTATTACAGGTGCTATTCTGACTACCCTACCTGTCCAACTATGCCCCTAGTGCCTCCCTTTAGTTTCGAACGATCAGACTCCTTCATTTCCCATAATCTGCATCTACTTCTACAGAATTATCTCACTTCTGTATAACGAAGTCCTATATTATTCTTAACCCTTTACCCAACATAACGGCCACAAACAACCAGTGCTATTCACAAAAATCGCCAATTTTCATTTTTTGTCTCAAAAACATTGGTTATGTCCCCTCTTTGGAACGAGCTCGTCGAGCTCGTACTAAAGAGGGGTCATAACCTATGTTTTTGAGATAAAAAATGAAAAAAATTAATTATTCAAGAATTTTGTTTGCAAGTGTCGTCTGCTTTTCATGTTAGGTAAAGGGTTAAATCCAATATACACCAGGAATCGATATTGATCGAATGGCTCGAATTTTATCCACCAAATAAGCTATCGAGTAATTACTTGAACGAGCGACTCCTCTTATGTGCATCTCGGGGCTGAGGTGATCTTCATTTACACCGCTGCTACAGTAGCAGTTTGGATCCCATGCCTCAGTTCTAAGTAGTAGCGTATGTTCCCCTACACCCTTATTGGCAGGGCCTCGGTGCAGGACCTCGGAAGTGACGCCATGTCACGTGACCCAGTGGCACCATGTTGTGTTGTCATGGTAACCCGTGTGAGCGGCCATCTTGTGACGTCAACGCTATAGTGATACGTGGTGTTAGTGCGCATGCGCAACGCGCGTTGTTAGGATGATACGTGTTTCCGCCGTCCATTTTGTATACTGGAGGCCGCCATCTTGGTTTCTATGGTAGCACATGCTTGCTATGTGACCCAAAGGCCTACAACAAGACAGGGATATGTTCGGAGGATGTGTTCGATTGAATCGGAGTAATTTCCCGATTCATAGAATTACCACAAACAACCCGACAAGTTGTACTATTTCGAATTCTTTCAGAATTCTCTGCTTCTATCTATCTATGCAATAGTTTTCGTCTACCTGGCCATATTCCTTTGTCCTGGAGTATACTCCAGTAGAGTAGAAGAGCCTATCATCTGGAACAGCTTTGTTTATTATTACTATATTTAGCTGTTCTGATCTGTTCTTGTTAGTTCTGACCCTATTCCGAGTACTCTTGTTGTTTCATTGGTGAAACTGGTGCTTTTAAAAAATATTGATAAAACCTGTATTATACAGATAATCGCGCAAGTCACTGAAACTCTTATTATTTTGTAGATAATATCAGAACCTTATAAGTTTTCCATATTTTGTCTGAAACTTTGAAAAATCTATCTCACCAGTTTCCTTTAAATAAAAGACTGAATAATTATTTCGCAGACGCACTTATTATTTTGCAGAACACCGGCTCTACATAATATTCCTCAGTTGTCATGTTATACCTTGGAGAAATTGCTGCCCCCAGCCAATCGAGTTGACTGCTTCTGACCGCCCGACCAGTGCAATAAAAGAACGCCCAAGGACACATGATAAGTAACGATTTCCGCCTCAACAGAGAGACTACAGCTGCCAAAATAATTCCCATGTCGCCCTGAAACCTCGTTGTCACTCCCAGCAATGCTACGTTGTCATTCTTGTTTCACGCCACCCCGGAACATCATACAATTTTCGATATTACGGAGCAGTGAAGACCATGTAATCTAACCGGCTGGGTTGGGAAGATGTTCCGCCGTGATTCTTTGCATAAAAGTCGATTTGAAAAACACGAAATATTGATAAAGAGCTGCTCGAACAAGAGTAAAGCCAAAAATTCAGTGGTCTTTCCCATCTTGTGCAACCTATTTTTTTCTTTCAATGGTAAGTAACAGATTCTGTTTGCAAAAAGGACTTCGGGGGAAATTCAATCTACTGGATACAGTTAAATTTATTGGCACCTACCTGTCCATATGTGTGTCGTTACTATAAAAATGCCTTATCCTTCGTTTGCATTCGTCAAAAACATAAGATTTTCACAGAGAATCTCCTATTATTCACAGCGAATCCCATGATTGCACAGCGAATGCTTTAAACGATTGAACGAGCGCGTTGGCTCAGTGGTAGACTGTTGGACGTCTTTGCTAGAGGTCCCGAGTTCGATCCCCGTCCGGGACGACCCGCGTTGTGTCCTTGGGCAAGGCACTTTATCCCGGTTGCCTACATGAGGGCACGTTGACGCCTTGTACTAAGGCGTACTCTCCGTCCATGGTGCCGATGTCTTCAACCGCTGTAATCCTGCCTGAGCGGAGCTTGGAGCTTGAACAGAGTTTGAATGTTGAGGAGCTGACAGTTGCTCGTCGATGCTAGGTGGTTCTCACCGGATACCCCGGCTTCTTCCACCCGTAAAACTGTTGCGGTCACAATTAGCCATTGTGCTTAAGTATGTGACATTAAACACCAAGAAATAAATAAATATAATAATAAATAATATTATATACAGTTGCCCATCTTGTTTATATAAAAGGCGATACCATTCCACGAAACCAGGCTAAAATCAGTCAGGTTAAAATTAACCAAAATCAGCTGCGTTGTGTGAATATGAACCCAATTGGGTTCATATTCATTCAACCCAGTAGATTTTAGATAATTTTTAACCCAACTAATTTTAGTGTTGTGATCGAACTCAACCGACCAAATTTTACTTTTCCTGTCGGTTAAACTGAATATATTGATAACACGGACGAATCACGGCTGATTGAGTGTTACGCTCATTTATATTGCAATATGTATGTGCTGACTCTGTAGTTACCCACATACCGAGTGTATCAAAATCTGTAACTTGCAGCTGCAGTATACAAGCGTGTGATCAGTTACGATCGGTTTATATTTACATCGCTTTCGAAAGGCATTTGCGAGGGACCCTATACATTTCTACAAATGAAATGCAAAAACAACTCTTCTCAAAAGTATAATTACGGTATTAAATTATTAAACCACATCCCTTTACTGCTTCTGTACCCGAATTACTGGAAGCATTCAATATGAAACAGCACGCCGTTTGCAATGCACAGTTCGTTTGGAAAGTCGAACAAACGCGAGCATTATAAGTTTATCCAGGTATCAGAAAAGTTCAAGGCATCCGTATACAATTTTCAGCGAAGGAATGTGCGTTTTGTGAGTGTGAAAATGAAATCTGAAACCAAAATAAATTTATTTATTTATTTATTTATTTATTTATTTATTTATTTATTTATTTATTTATTTATTTATTTATTTGTGTTTAAGGCCACATATTTCTGCGCATGACTAAGCGTGTCCGCAGTAAAAAATGTGAAACCAAGTCCGGCCAATCGCTTATACCCGTGTTGCCAATTTTAGAGGACTTTCATCCCAAGCATTGGTGACTGAGCTCGTTTTTACCAGTACAACAGAGTTTGTTTACCACTGTCAATAAGTACCGCTTTAGCTCTCGGAGTTCCACGGTTGTCTGAAACTAAACGACTGGTTAAGCAAGTTATTGTCACAATACAGCAGTTGAGAATTGTAAGATAAATCTCTCATAACCATTATGGTTAAATACAAAATGTTGTAACAGAGACCCGTTCGTATTTGTTCTTATTTCTGAGGATATATTTCCACTCGTCTTCGACTCGTCGAGATATGGCCATGAAAACAAGAACTCGATTCTGATTCATTTATCGGAGTTTAGCGACACTTTCGACAGTCCGAATCATCCCGTGTCGGCAACTCTGATACAAAATTTTGTATATAAACATATGGTGATAAATAGAGATTATTACCATTATGTGGATGTACAAAATATGTATCCGAGTCGAGCTCCGGATTCTAAGGGCAGATCACGACGAGTCGAAGACGAGTCGTGATCTACCCTTAGAACCCGGAGCGAGACTCGGGTACATATTTTGTACATCCACATAAAGGTAATAACCATTTTATCTTACAATATATTGGGGATAAGTCAAGAACAGAGACGAATATATAACGAATTGTTTATTTGTATGGATGAACAGAAAGAAAAAGAAATGGAACTCACGCGAAAGGAACCTGTATCCGACCCTCTGATACAAACGTCTGTATCGGGGGATCGGATACGCGACAGTTGCGGAGTTAATACAGACAAAATACATGTTGATTGTAAGATAATACATATAAAGCAAACCCAAATGTATTCGCGCTTGGCTCTCTTAGCACGGGCCCATTTTGTATTAACATGTGGAGACGCAGACGACATCTTGGTCTGCTTTTGTCTTGTTTTATTTGACTAGAGGTAATAACCATTGTTCATCCAGCTGGCCAGCGACTGATTACACCACTCTCATTGGAACACAATCTGACTGGGAAGTGTTGTTTTCATTCCATTGTAATGGAAGAATAAAATAAATATAGAATAAACGTATAGTGTTTTCAAGTAAAAAAATTATTCTACGAGTAGGATTAAGAATGAAACCGACGAGCCTCTGGCGAGTCGGTTTCATTCCAATTCCAATTTCCAATTCATTTTTTTATTTCACAGTATACAAATACAAATACAAATAAAATATTAGAAGAGAGTTACAAAATCATGAATAGTTGTGTAAATGCATACTGTGGGGAATGACATAGTCTAGTGACTGTCTTCCTGTCATCCCCAAGACAATAAAAGGTGACTAAAGTAGAATAACTTATGGCGGGTTTTAGATTTAAGTAAACTAAATACAGACAGCAGGTAGTTATTGTTTTTACTTTACATATAGCATGATTTTGGTTGGGATTAGTTATTATTTTCCCATCGTGGATCAAATTCTGCAAAGTTCCAACTCAGCTTGTTTTGGCCTGATAATTAACCTTGTTTCTGAATTTGACAGAATAAATATATTCTCCTCAATAACCAGTTCCATGTCCGTATGTCAATAGGGTGATGTATGGTCGAAAAAACCATTCATGACCGTCCGATACCGATAGGTTTAACTATCAAAAACAGTCAGGGCATCTTGGGTTGGTGCAGCTAACATTGGCATTATATGAGTTTATGAATTGGTCAATTAATGTTTTTTTTAAATGACATTCGTGTGAGGGTTTTTATCGCTGTATCTAAGTCGTTCCACAATTTAGGAAAAGAGAAGTACGGAAGCGCGGCTGAGAACTGGGTACGCGGTTTGTGTGTGATTAGATTACCACACTGCCTTGTATTCATACCAGAAGGATTCGCGTATACTTGAAATGTATTATCAAAACTGACGGGGAGGTTGTTGTGGGACCAGTCATACATGAATAGAAGAGAATGTAATTTGTGGAGATCGCTAAATTTAAGAATTTTTAAACGTCTGAAAAGGGGGTCCGTATGTGAGTTGAATTTTTTGTTCGCTATAATACGCATAGCCTTTTTTTGCAAATTCAGTATTTGTTTAGTTGCAGGTGTGTTTCCCCATATTTGAATCCCATATATTAAATGGCTTTGAATTAGTGTGAAGTAGAGTATACGTAAGGTCTTGGGCGGCAAAAATTTTTTTGCTCTATTAAGGATATAAATTGCCCTTGACAGTTTCGTACAGAGTGCTGTTACGTGATGGTTAAATTTAAGGTTCTCATCCAAGTTAATTCCTAGGAATTTTATGAATTTGTGTTGATGATTATTTCCTGCTATTATTAAGTTTGTATTATTTAATGTAATTTGGGTTTGTACGTTGCTATAGTTGTAATTGTCATTTTGGGGATGGAGAAGTAAAGCTTTGGTTTTATTTACGTTTAATGATAATTTGTTTGCTAAGCACCAGTCATTGATTTTTGACAGTTGAGTATTCGCCTTCTCTGTCAGCACGTTAAGGTCGTTCCCAGATGCGTAGCCTGTTGTGTCATCCGCAAATGACAGGATATTCATGTCCGTCGCTTCACAAATGTCGTTGATATACAGTACAAACATAAGAGGACCAAGTACAGAACCCTGTGGTACACCCGTAATAACATTCAGTAAGTCTGATGATTCACTCATGAATTGTACATATTGGGATCTCTCGGAAAGATAATCCTGAAACCACGAATTAGCTATTCCTCTAATGCCGTAATGTTCAAGTTTTCTGATGAGTATTTCGTGGTCAATCGTATCGAATGCTTTTGAAAAATCTAAAAAAAAATGGGCAGTGTACAATCTTTAGTTGCTCTGTTATTCATTATGGAAACATGATTGATGAGATGCAATATTGGATGGAATGTTGAGTGTCCCTTTCTAAAGCCGAACTGATAGTTGTAAATAACGTTATTTACGTCCAGGAATTTTGTTAGTCTTTTATGCATTAACTTCTCTAGGATTTTAGAGAAAGAGGGGAGGATACTTATTGGACGATAATTGTTGAATGACTGTTTATCTCCTGATTTGAAAATTGGTATTACTTTTGCGACTTTCATTTTGGATGGTACAGTTCCAGTTGAGAATGAGGTATTGATAACATGTGTTAAAGGAAAGGCAATTTCATGTATAATGTCTTTCAATAGTTTCGGAGAAATGTTGTCCTGACCAGCAGAAGTTTTTCTGGGAAGACTTTTTACTGAGGATATGACTTCTTCGGTGGTTGTAGGTGACATGAAAAAAGAGTCGGAGACGTTGTTTTTTAGGTAGTCACAGAATCGATGTGTGGAGCCAGTCATGTTGTCAGTTACTCGAGTTCCGATGTTAATAAAGTAGTTGTTAAATTTCTCAGCAATTTGGATGGGGTCAGTGAGCTCAACATTATCTTCAATAAATGATGATGGTAGCGGCGGAGGAAGATTTGACTTGTTTATTGCCTTGCGGATAATTTCCCAGGTTTTCTTAACGTTTCCCCTGTTTTCTGAGATCACTTGATTATAATAATTTGTTTTAAGTTTACGTTTGAGTTGGTTAAATATTTGACAATAAGTTTTATATTTTGTGATATTGTCATTGGTCGGGAACCTGTACTTTTTTGCAAGTAGTTTGTGTTTATTTAAGGAGGACTGTAAGAGACCATAAGTCATCCATGGTTCTCGTTTTATATATTTTTGGGTGGTCTTTATAGTTACCAGCGGAAAGGCTTTATCAAACGCCGTGTTCAAGATTTGTAAAAAATTCTCATAAGCTTCATTGGCACGAGGCTCTTGGCATACATTGTTAAAGTCAGATTCAGATAGTAACTGTTTAAATGCGTTGATATTCCGTGTGCTGAATATTCTCTTAGGCTGGTATGTGTTATCCTTGGGGCAGGAGCTTTTGATATTTTCGATATAGAATGTGGCGAAATGATCGCTTACATCAGTAATGATTATTCCAGAGGTATTTAAATTTAGTTTATTACAGAAGATGTCGTCAATTATAGTTGCCGAATGACTTGTAACTCTCGTAGGTTTGGTTATCAAGGGCGTAAACCCATTGCTGAACAGAGTTTCTAGGTATTGATTGGTTTTCTGGTGTTGGTTAAAATTGAGTAGATCTATGTTGAAATCGCCCATCAGGTAGGTTGTTTTTCTTTCAGTGTTGATTTGATCTAGTAAGTTAGAATATTCAGTTAAGAATACGTCCAGATCGGCTTTTGGGGCAGTATTAGGGCGATAAATGATTCCTACGATTGATTTGTTTTTTCCAGTAAGTTCTACGAATAGTGAATCAAACACATGGGGAATGAAAATGCTTAAGTCGTTCCTAACTTGAAATGGTATAGAATCTTTAACAAAGACACCAACCCCGCCTCTACCATCATCATCGGCAGGACGAGAACGCAGAACAAGCGGATGATAACCGTCTAGGGTGTAGGAGATATTTTCTTTCACACTGAAAGTTTCAGTGATACCAATGATGTCAAAGATATTTTTGTTTGTTTGGATATCGCAGAGCAGATTCTACAGTTGTTCGAAGTTAGCATTTAAGCTCCTGCAATTAATGTTAAGTAAAGCGAGAGATTTAACACATGTGCCTACTGTTGACGAAAACGTTTCTGGAGTGTAGTATTTACAATTGTTCCTATCGTCAGTTAGTGGAGTAATAGGATCATCTTCAGAAACACTGTTAATTTCAAGGTTGAATTGTGTAACAAAGTCAAAGGCTGAGTCGTTTTGAATTTCTTCAAGTGAGACTAAATTGGTCATTACAAAATCTGACACACAATGGCGGAAACAAGGGGTTTCAATAGCACAAGTGCTCTACTCTGCTGTCTGATATAGTGTGGCTTAAGGTATAGTCGGGCAGTTTAGAACAAGGGCACATACGTATGATGATGTAGGTGGCCTTGGTAGACAGGTGTTTTCTGTATGTCCGGGAGTTGAGTAGATTAGATTAGTTGTAGAAAATCAAGTTTATATAGCTAATTAATATATTTTTTCTCACTTATCGTGGATTGATTGAGAAGATGGAGGAAGGAATGTCTAGAAAATGAAAACGAAGAGATATAGTTTCTCATAATAGGGGGCATTACATTATGACTAAGCAGGTACTGGATTTTCAGTTTGTGCTCAAACTGCATCATGGCTGCTCTGCAGCAGCCATGCCCCAGTCTGAGAACAAACGGTAACTCCAGCAGTTTGTGTAAAACACGTATAAATGCGTGAGGTATTTGACCAAGGTATGGGGAACTGAATTTCCATTGTTGAGGGAGATGTGCAGAATTATGGATTGGGATGTTTAGATATACACCCGAAAACGAAGTGATATAGTTTCTCATAATTGGGAGCATTACAGTATGATTAAGCACGTTCTGGATTTTCAGTTTGTGCTCAAACTGCACCATGGCTGCTCTGCGGCAGCCATGCCCCAGTCTGAGAACAAACGGTAACTCCAACAGTTTGTGTAAAACACGTATAAAATATGTGAGGTATTTGACCAAGGTATGGGGAACTGAGTTTCTATTGTTGAGGGAGATGTGCAGACTTATGGAATGGGATGTTTAGATATACATTCGAAAACGAAGTGATATAGTTTTTTCATATTAGGGGGCATTACATTATGACTAAGCACGTATTGGATTTTCAGTTTGTGCCCAAACTGCATCATGGTTGCTCAGCAGCAGCCATGCCCCAGTCTGGGAGCAAACGGTAACTCCAGCAGTTTGTGTAAAATACGTATAAATACGTGAGGTATTTGATCAAGGTATGGGGAACTGAATTTCCATTGTTGAGGGAGGTGTGCAGAATTATGGATTGGGATGTTTAGATATACACCCGAAAACGAAGTAATATAGTTTCTCATAATTGGGAGCATTACAGTATGACTAAGCACGTACTGGATTTTCAGCTTGTGCTCAAACTGCATCATGGCTGCAACTCCAGCAGTTTGTGTAAAATACGTATAAAATACGTGAGGTATTTGACCAAGGTATGGGGAACTGAATTTCCATTGTTGAGGGAGGTGTGCAGACTTATGGATTGGGATGTTTGGATATACACCCGAAAACGAAGTGATATAGTTTCTCATAATTGGGAGCATTACAGTATGACTAAGCACGTTCTGGATTTTCAGTTTGCGCTCAAACTGCACCATGGCTGCTCTGCTATGAAGACGCTATGAATTCTTAATCCTACAAGTAGAATAAATTTTTTACTTGAAAATGCTATACGTTTATTTTGTTTATCCGATAAATCATTCTCAGGGCAGTCGCGGCGAAATCGTGCTGTTACTCGGTACAAAACACTGCGAGAAGTCAGAAGCACATTGGTCCAATTCGATCGACAAGCAAAACTGTCAAAAATAAACAAGGCGCAATGATACATTTCTGTCTAAATATATTTCCCCTACAAACTTGAGCTAAACTTGCAACAATACTTTATTAAATGAACAATGTTTATTTTTCTTATTTTCGTTGTTTATTGTTGGTTTTTTTTTTCATCGTCGATTCAACTTGAGTTTTATAAACCACAGGACTGACTTATGTGTATAGTACATGGAAATCAAAAGGACGGTATTAAGAAATGAGAAGAAATGGAAGTTATTATTCAGCTAAACTTATAAAAACTGTCTTTATCTGGCCATCGCTCTCAGCAACACATTCAGTGAAAAACATGTTAGTGATTTTCGTTTTATCATAAAGCAGTCTGGCTTGCGAAAGCACCCCCTCTGTAAAATACCCGACTGTGACGCCATCTTGGCCTGCCGGCAAAAGATTCTCCGGTCCCATATACTCTTTGTAGAAAAAAATCTTAGGTGCAGGTTTTCCTTTGAAAGCACACACAACTTCTACCTAAAATGAAAAAAAGAAAATAGTTGGAATAAAAAAATAAAACGACAACCTCCTTTAAGTTGTTTGAGTCTGTGACCAGACATTTTTCATTCCCCAAGACAAGATGTGAGAAAAATTACGGCACAGAGCTTCCTTTTGAATATCGCTTATCAAAGGCCTGTTATATAAGACGCACAACCATCGTGTCGAATTCAGTTGAATTAGATTTGTCTGAAATCCGTCAAATCTTCATTTGATATTTTCGGACGCACTTCCGTCGCGTTGAATTCAATTGACGCACGACCTCAACTCACAATATTTGAGTCTACACACAGAACTTATGTGATATCTCTTCATATATTTTAACTGTGTACACGTATAGGAATACATTATACTATGACTTAAGTTTATTTATACGGACGCTCCATCGTCGCTCTAAATTTATTTGGAGACTGTCCTTCACATGATAAGGTTTTTAAGTTTGATCTGCATATACAAGAATATTTGTTTGCAATTTATCGTACTTTAACTCTTTTGGCGCGACAGGCGACTAAAGTCGACAGACGGCAGACCGCGGAAAGGTACTGCAGTAGTCATTTTAGCCAACTGTGTGTGTCCATTTCCAAGTGCTTTTAACCCTTTACCCAACGCAGACGATATCAAAATTTATTATTTGAAATATAATTTTTTAAAAATTTTTCAAAAAATTTCAACAAAACCATATAATGTGACTCCTCGTTGGAAAGAGCTCGAGGAGCTCGTTCCAACGAGGGGTCACATAATATGGTTTTGTTGAAATTTATTGAAAAATAATATGTTTTCCACTGCTGAAGTTGCATGGGGGGGATGCGGCCGATTCGTTGGGTAAAGGGTTGAACAAACATACGTATTCCTATGTTCCTTGCACCATTTATTCCCTATCCATGAACAACGATATCGTCCCTTGAAAGTATAAAGGTGCCATTTAAATATATATGCAGGAAATCATTTGAAACACTGTCAATAAGATCATTAGAACATCTTTTAAAATAATAACGTTCTAGTCTAACAACCTATACTTTTTGTAAAATTCCTGATGAATATTCGGCGCTAAGAATTCTGTGTCTTAGATTATTCCGCGCCAAAAGAGTTAATGGGGTAACATAACGTACAATGTTTAAAAGATAATTGCCGAATAACATGCATAGCTTAAGTGACTGCCCCCTACCACCATCCCAAATCAAGAAAGAAAAACAATCCCAGGTTTGAATTGGATACGCGTTGGTTATAGACGACGCATCACCGTCGACTCGAATTCAGTTCCACTGAGAACGTTATTGAAAATTGTAGGTTACGTCAGATTAGCATATCATTATCATTTCATTTGCATTTAATTCTACTCTTTAATTCGAGTCGACGGTGATGCGACGTTTATAACCAACACGGATTTAATTCAAGTTTAAGAATTAGATTCGCCTGGCTGAGATTCGAATGAAGTGCGTCTTCTCGCATTTAATGAATAAATACGTCGCACTCAATTAATTGAATTCGACGCGACGGTTGTGCGACTTATATAACAGGCCTAACGAACTGTGAGACAATACTCCTGAAAAAATCTTGACTGGGTAAAAAAAATTATTTTGCATAAAAAACATTGCGTATGAGTCACTGATTTTTTATCTCTCCAATGGGAAGTCATAAGTTAACCCGGATGATGACGTAGTATTTCAAAAGTTATTGAGTTTTGAAACTCGTTGGTCACAGACCGACCGACCGACCGACCAACCGACCGACCGACCGACCGACAGACAGACCGACAGACCGACATTGCCACTTATAGAGCTGCTAGTCGCAGCTAAAAATCCCGAATACAGGTAATTTGTTGGACACCACCCACCACAGATAGCCCCGTCTGTATTTCCAGTCGGTTCTACCTAACTTACTTTTGATCAATCTTAGGGGTTCCAGATCATTATATCAGGAGCTGTCTGTTTGTTTTCCATTATTAACCCTTTACCCAACGTACCGTCAAAACCGACCAGCGCTATAAATCGTCAATTAATTTTTCATTATTTTTTCTTTTTTTTGTCTCAAAAACATAGGTTATGACGAGAGCGTTCCAATGAGGGGACATAACCTATGTATGTTTTTGCAACAAAAATAAAAAAAAAAAAGTTATTCAAGAATTTTTTTTTAAAGTGTCGTCTGCTTTTCATGTTAGGTAAAGGGTTAAACGTTACAAAAGGAAACTTGGCATTTTATGGCAAGTTTATTAGAAGCAACTAGAAAACTGCCAAATTGGCTTTTTATTGAGAATATGTGTTTTTATAGAAATTTGCAAGTTTTCATTCTTTCCAGGAAAAAAATGCAAATCTTACGTCCTATGTTTTTGATTTAATAGAAAGGATAGTGTCCGTATTATAAGTCACTATGCACAGTTTTGATACAATGAAGAAAAAAGGTTACAGAACATCCAAGTGACAGCGCCGTTTTCTTATTTTTAAGGGATTTAAACAGAGAACAAAAGTCAAAAGTTCAAACTGATTGGGGGAAAAAAATGTAAAAAATATTTTCCCTACATCATCATCCTGTATTTATCTACTATTCTACAGGAAAATACCAGAAATTTATGAAATGATGCGCTTATCGATGATACAACTTCGCTAACATTCCGAAATTTCAATTTTCATAAGAAATTTCAAAACACAGTGTTAAACTTTAGAAAATTAAGGGGAGATAACTTACCTGAAACTCTTCCGATGACAAAAACCACTCAAGGGACGATATAACGCTTCAGAAATAGCATCTTTGTTTGATGATTACCGACCAACTCCATCATCATACTTGACAGACCACCCCACCCCAATACCCCCCCCCCCCCGCACCCACCCCCCGCACCACCACCACCGGGTATTGGCACACGCAGAATACGTTAGAAGCGAATACTTGAAAGTTTCTCAGTTACAGTTATCAGTAGGTATTTTCCACCTGGAGAAAAGTGGCATGCCCTGCCCCCTTGGGCTCAGCCTCACCACAAGGGGGCAGCTGCCCTAGTTTCTTTTCTATTTACTGTTCATTCAGCTAATAAATTAATAACTTACTTCATCATTTGAAAGATGTGTCACAGTGATCAACTCATTTACAACACTCATCTCGAATTTAACATTGATTGACATCTCAGCATCCTCGTCACCACTTTTAGCATAGCATGTAACGTGCCCATTGACTAACCGGTCGCTTGGAATGTCATACACCGTCCGAAGAGTTCCATATTCCCAAGACCATTTTTCCTGTATTGTATCAATCCTGCGCCCATCAATGCGAATCTCCACTTCTGGACTTGGATTTCCCAGCGCCTCGCACGACACGTAAGCTTTTTCTTCATCAATGCTAATGGTCTGGTTTGCATAATTACCCAAAATTGCGACCCGGTTCTTTGGGATCGGTGGATTATTCAGTGGATGTAGGGCGATAACTTTCATTGTTGCACATCTGTTCAACAGAGCGGTATCCATTTTGTAGCGGATGTCGACCGCCAGTATGCCACCAACACCAAGTGATGTGGAATTTACTCTCAGCACTGGTTCATATTTATTAGGCACGCTGAAGGGAGTGTCGCGAAGATCGCTGCGCATATTGTAGGAGACTGCGACGGATTCATCTGGATCATGGCCAACAGAGAGAAAGGTAACAAAACCAGTGTCAATATTCGTATAGTTCCCGGTATCAAATCTGATCTCAAATACATCTCCTTGGGTGTATGAAATACTTAATGCTGGAGATACACCAATAGGAAACAATGTAAGATCCTCCTGTACGTGTCCATACCCCAAACTGTCATCTGTCTTGTTAGTAGAATTTACAGCACGAATTACGTCAAATTCAAATCCATAGATACCATCTTCCAATTTTACATATAAAGTAATTAAACGCCCAGGAAATGCTTCATAACTCTGTATGTCACCAAGAGGGAGAATAATCGAAATTGCTTCTGGTCCGGATTCTTGATGATATCTTTCTTCTGAAAGTTCAAAGCAAGTACTTGTATCTATAATTTGCACAACATGGGCGGGGTACAGGTAAAACCGTATTAGTAAAAACCCTATGGAAAAAACCCTTTTGTAAAAAAAAACCCAACAAAAATAGCATGGGTTCACTCTAAAACCAGTTGGATTAAAAATTGGGTTGAGTGAATATGAACACAGTTGATTTGGGTTGAATTTTAACCCTTTACACATGATGAAAAGCAGACGACACTTGCAAACAAAATTCTTGAATAACTAATATTTTTCATTTTTTAGCTCAAAAACATAGGTTATGACCCCTCATTGGAACGAGCTCGACGAGCTCGTTCCAAAGACGGGTCATAACCTATGTTTCTGAGACAAAAAATGAAAAAAATAATAAAAATTAATTGGCGATTTTTGTGAATAGGTTACAGGTGAAAACACCAAAGACAAAAACTATAATAGTAAAAACCCTACGGAAAAAACTTATGGAAAAAAAAAAACATTTGGAAAAAAAAGACAACACAAAAATCGCTTGGGGAGACTCTATACCAGTTGGGTTAAAAATTAACCCAAATCAGTTGGGTTGAGTGAATATGTTCACAGTTGATTTGGGTTGAATTTTAACCCTTTACCCAACATGAAAAGCAGACGACACTTGCATTGCAAACAAACATTCTTGAATAACTAATATTTTTCATTTTTTGTCTCAAAAAACATAGGTTATGACGCCCTCATTGGAACGAGCTCTTCAGCGTGATCCGCGATTTTTTCGCCTGATGATTATGATATGTTTAGTGATGTGTATTGGAAATTCTAGTTCATATCTCCACGATCTTTTGCGTATCGAATTAATAAAAATATGGTACTTTGATCATGGAAAATTGGTGGATGAAATTGTAATGTTTTGAGTACTACTTTTGTTCATGTTACTTGTAGATTATCGTATACTGTCCTGTAGAGGATGTTTTATACTAATAAATGTTATGTTATGTTCTGTTATGTTAACCTATGTTTTTGAGACAAAAAATGAAAAGAAAAAAAAATTAATTGGCGATTTTTGTGAGTAGCCTTTACCCAACGAATCGCCCGCATCCGCCCGCGTAATATGCAAATTCAGCAGTTGAAAAAATATTATTTTCCAAAAATTTTCAACAAAACCATATCATGTGACCCCTCGTTGGAACGAGCTCGTCGAGCTCGTTCCAACGAGGGGTCACATGATATGGTTTTGTTGAAATTTTTTGAAAAATTTGAAAAAATGATATTTAAAATAATAAATTTTGATATCGTCTGCGTTGGGTAAAGGGTTAACCCCACTGATTTTAGAGTGTGGGAAAAAGCCGATATTTTTAAAAGTGCGCCCACTCATTCAAAGGGAAAAAAAACAAAAACAAAAAAACAAGTTTCTTTTCGGAAAAGTTACCCAGTTCAAGACTTAGTATTACTCTCGTTGTCATTTTCTATATATTTAATTATTTCACTTTATTATTTTATTATTATTATTATACATCTAATTTTTCAGTAGTAGAATTGTGACCAGGGGGTCGTTGTATTGAATGCTACGGGATCAAAGAATACCAAAATGATATAAGACACATATAATATTTATTAACATCCAGCAAACATCTCCAAGAATAACAATAACATGTAAAACGTTAAATCCAGGCTGCGAGAGCAGTATAACGTGGTCAGTAATTTGTGCTTCCAAAATTAGTATTGAACATTTGAGATATAGAGGCTATGAAATGATTGTTTTTCTCATATGATATTTATGAAACGAGTCTAAGAATTTTCCGGAAAATTCGGACGAGTTTCATAAATATTACATGAGAAAAACACTCATTTCATATTCTATTTATCATATGACACACACACACACACACACACACACACACACACATACACAAATTAGCCACTCAGTATGACTTTTCAACCCATCACCTAACTTGAGTTGCAGACGGCACTTGAAAAAAACATCCTTGTATAACTAAAAATTTTAATTTTTTGCTTCCAAAACATATGTTATGAACCCCTCATTGGAACGAGCTCGTTCCATTGAAGGGTCATAACCTATGTTTTGGATGCAAAAATTGAAAATATAAAAAAAATGAATGGCGTTTTTCTTGTAGGTAAAAGATTAATACAATATAACCCACTCTTAATTGGACAGATAACGTAAATTCTCCCAACTGAAATTATGCAAATGTGACCCAGTTATATTTTGTTTAGCCAATCAAATTGTCCAGTTTTGAAATTGACCAATGAAAATGACGGAAGGCTTTATTTATCACTGATTAATATGAAAACAAAATATCAAATGTTTTAAAGTGAACAAAACGGACGAGTCATATGATAAATAATTTATATTCATAATATTTAACAAAGAATTTAATTCTACCATACAATTTTACTAATACTGCAAATTAGCGAACAATATTAATAGTGGTAAACAAGAAAATTGATTTACCAACGCCAGATTAAACATACTGATGCAAGTCTCGGTGCTGGGAGCTGAGATAAACTTTGTATAGATAATTAGCATCCCATCGTGGTCGCTACGTGGGGTGTGAGTCACATAGGCGGCTTGTGGCCCAAATAAAACAATGATACCTTATTGAGCGTCGGAATGCTGGCGCCTCGTAGTGAACAAAGCTCGATTTAAAATCAACTAATTATACCTTACGTTTAAAACATACAATTTTGAATAGCTTCAATTCGAGTGTGGTAATATTTGCATCAGTCTACAGATGGCCCGGTCATAGAATCACCAGACCGGCTTGGAATAGTATGAACTGTTGGTACTGCCGACAAAGCCGGCTCTGACTCGCTTGTTACAGTATCGGAGGCGAAGTGATGCGCCGAAGCCTGACATCATTTAGGAAGCTATACTTTAGTGGGATATTCCTCGTTATCCATCAAGTCGATGGATATCGAAAAATATCTTTTAGATAATTTGCGATAATTCACAGGCTAGCATGTAATAACAAAACCATGTTAACCCTTTGTATTATGCTATTCAAGCACTACAATTTCAAGCAGCAGTTCTTTCCAATAAAGTACAAATTCAATCTTGCTTGACAGAACTCATAGAGCTCAGCTCAATGAGCTCTGTCCAGCAAGAGTAAATGTTTAAATTCTAATTGCATTATAAGGAGATTGAATATTGCAAGATGAAATTTTGACATTAAAATTGAATTTTAATTAATTAATTAATTAATTAATTAATTAATTAATTAATTAATTAATTATTTATTTAATTTATTTATTTATTTATTAGTGTTGAAAGTTACATACGTCTGCCGCCCATTGGCTAATCATGACCGCAACATGGAGATAAAGTGGAATTTAGTCAATTATTTATACCCATGTTGCCCATTTTAGAGGACTTCCACCCCAAGCATTGGTGACTGAGTCCTATTTTACAGTAAAATACAGTCTGTTTACCACAGTAAACAAGCGCAGCTTCACTTCCCGGAGTTCCCACGGGGATCAATTGGAATAGTTACAGTTATTGCACAAATGTTGTCATCAACCTTAACCCCTACATACTGATGTCGAAATCTCTAAATTTCAGTCTACTAATTTTTCCCATGATGCAACTAGGAATTTAACCAGTTCGATCTTGTTTGACAGAGCTCATGGAGCTCTGTCAAACAAGATTGAATTGGTTAATTTCCTAGTTGCATTATGGGAAATAATTGCATGTTGAAGTTTTAATATTTGGACACCAGGGTGCAGAGGGTTAAACCTTCACCCAGAGTAGACAATATCAGAATTTGTAGGGTTTTTTTTCATTGTTTTTCAAAAAATTTCAACGAAACTGTACTATGTGACCCTCATTGGAACGAGCTGAAGGGTCACATGATATAGGGTTTGGTTAAAATTTTAAAAAACTAATTTATTTTTTCAACTGCTCAATTTGTACATTACTCGGACGGAAACTTTCAGATTCGTTAAGTAACGGGGTAATTTAGAGGCAAGGCCAGACTGCGCAGGTCTCGACAAAATTATTGTTAATAATTTTGTTTTTGGTGGACGAAAAGCGCTCAAAATTCATAAAACGGCAAATATGCCATTTTTTAAAACTAAGAGTCCAAATCGGTAACCATAGATTTATTTATTTATTTATTTATTTATTTATTTATTTATTTATTTATTTATTTTTTTATTTATTTATTTATTTATTGGAGTGTAACGACACTTTCGACAGCCAGGGTCACCTCGTGTCGGACAGTTTTACGGGTGAAGGAAGCTGGAGTACCTGGGTAAGAACCACCGACCAACGATTGTCAGACTCAGCAACGTAGTAACTCCTTACAAACAGGGTTAGCATTGGTTGAAGACAAGTGCACCATCGATGTGCAGTACGCGTTAGCGCACAACGCCACCGTGCCCCGACGTAGGCAATCGGGATGAAATGCCTTTCACAAAGACACAACGCAGTTAGCCCCCCCCCCCCCCCCCCACCCACCCACCCACCCCGGCGGCCTCGGTATCGGACACACTATGTCTATATGTTATCGCAGGTAATATCTCAGAACTTATAAAAAAAAAATGTGTTGCAAAAATAGGGGAAGGGGCATGTGCACCGCCCACTTGAATCGTCGGTAGCGTAGATAGATTTGGGCCAGTTGTGTTACCAGTCTTTAGTCGTACCTGGAAGGACAGCAATCTCATGAGCTGCCCAGTAAGATGAAACTAGATTATCCCAGCTGTGGTCCACTCGTATCTCTATCTCGTGTTCGTTAATCTGTGTGACAGTACCTCGAGAACCCTCCAACTGAAACATAAATACATGAAACAAATAAATACCAGTAAGAAAAAAAATCGGAAAAACCTACCGAAGAAGAGGAAATTGTGGATTGAACAGACTTGCTAATCGCCGTATCGTTCTCACGAGGAACAGGTTCTCAAACATATCTTATGTAGGCAAAGTGATTGGTGATTGTTTGAAGTTTCATAAATATGCAAAACTTTAGAATTTGGAGCCACACGTTACACAGGTGGCCCCAAATGTCAGATATGGCGTCAGTGACCGTGTCAACAAATATCTGCATTCCGGTATTCTCTATCAATTTTCCTCAAAGGCGGCGGAACCTGGGGGCACGGGGGGAACGTGCATCTCCACTTTTTTCCACACACATGTTGCGCGGTTACACAATGATTTAAAATGGGCGCACGCAAACATATCAATACACATGCATTCTTACAATATACACCTGGAACTTAATTAAGCACCCCTCGAAATGTTTCATGATCGTGAAGTTGCTGTTACTGATTATTATGTTTTAATGATTGCTATGTCTTGCAGTTCATTTCATCCAGTGAAACATGATGTTTCTGGTTGGCAGCATACCGCAAACACATCCCCTCGTCCATGTGAAGCATGCTTCCCAAGAATGTCACAAAAAACACTATCATCCACATGCAATATCTGGGAGAAAACAAAAAGATTTGTCACTTCTTTTATCAGTAAATGTTGACATGGCAAGGAGGAGACTGTCAGAGGTACTGAGGTGGCAAATCGTTGGCATGCATGCAACAGGTATGTCATTCAAAGCTATTGGAAGGCAACTTGGCTATAGTCATTCTGTCATCAGCAGACTTGTCCTAAAACATCAACACACCAACGATGTTAAGGACCGACCAATCCCGAAAGACCTTTGCTTCAAGTGTGGTTTTGAAACGCATTTGGCTCCCCAACAGGCATTTGTGCAACATAACTGTCCGAAACCGTCTCAACGAACTGGGTATGAGGTCCAGAAGGGTCATCAAGCGTCCATCTCTGTCCGATCGGCATCAACGACGACGCTTGGAGTGGTGTATGGCACGACAACATTGGAATATCAGGACATGGGGGAGAGTCCATTGGTCAGACGAAAGTAGGTTCCTGCTTCATACCACAGATGGACACATGAGAGTGTGGAGGCATAGAAATACTATACTGCTTACGTGCCCATGAACATCAGACCTACTGTTCCTTATGATGGAGGAGCAGTAATGATCTGGGGATGCTCCTCTCACGATTGTAAAACTTGATATGGTGACTGTACGTGGGAATCTCAATGGTCATCTTTACATCGGGGTCATTCTCCATCCGATTGTCGTGCTTTGACAACCACCCGTTGGCTACTTGCCCTGCATTCGTGGACGACAATGCAAGGCCACATTGTTCCCATGTTGTGTACTCAGAACAACGTTGTTACAACACTACCTTGACAACGAATGAGCCCCGATGTGAATCCCTTTGAACACATGTGTGACTTTCTTGGACGTCATATGCAAGCAAGGGACCCGCCTGTACAGAATTGTGGCCGATTTGGAAACATCGTTGCACGAGGAGTGGCAGCAGTTGCCTCTGGACCGTATCAGAAGACTCACCGGTAGCATTAGGAAGTGAGTTCAGGCTGTCATTCGAGAACGTGGTGGCTACACTCGCTACTGATGTCAGACACTGGTATTGTGTTCGGGAAATCACAGGTTACATTTTTTGTCAGTAAGTGCCAGCATTGTTTCATCATGGACCGTTCCAGCACCATACTTGTCGAGAGAACATTTTTCCATAAAAAACATTACTGACTGATATGTGTCATTAGCGCCAATAAAATACTGCATATTTTCATCATTGTGTTGTCTTTTCATTTGTCAATAGACCATTCTTTCCGCAAACATTCACTTTTGGCCATCTTAAAGATAGCATGAAAGTAATGACAGTTTCTATTAACACAACTGTGAAAAAACAGGGGGTGTGCATATTATTTGCAAACTGAAACAACATTTGGCGAAAGAATCCCACCTTCGGACGCTTCGATCCATTTCTTCTACTTCACCCATCTTCCAACCCGAAGGCAAGCCTTCGGGTTGGAAGATAATTGAAGTAGAAGAAATGGACAGGACAGAGAACACACCGCGACATTCCCATCTAAACGAGATACTTATGTCACTGTACATTTACAGATATACGAATGTAACTTTCTCCCACTGGGCCGAACTATGGTCGCCTTGAATAGTTGTGTCCCTCCACTTTTATCGAGCTTCAGCTGCCTCTGATTTTCCCCATAAATGACTTACATATCAAATATGAAAAAGATAAGTTCATTACCGAATATATAGTACGGAAACCAAAATCTTTGTCTATGAACCAGGGGCGAAGCTAGGATTTCCTGTTGAAGGGGGCTGGGTAATTTTTGGGGGATGCCAGGCTGATATTTGCCACAGAAATATTCGAAGGCTCCCAGGAAACCCCACCAATGGGACGGTCGTACCCACACCCACTTCAGACATACAGTATCCCCCTCACATTGTTAGGGATTCGGCGGGTTTCTCGAGAAAATTCAATGCTCTGAGAGTGAACCTGGGGCCCTTTGGTGCTTTAATTTTTCCATTTTGAGGAGGGGGGGGGGGGGGGCACTGTCATGTTTAAGCCCTTGGCTACGCCACGATTATGAACTCCCTCTATAGCTCTGGATCAGTGAGTACATAGTTGATTTTTGACATTCTTTCTTTCCTTTCCCACGTCCATTTTCCATTACACTGAGCATCCCTGTTCAAATTATTCAGACCTAATTAAGTTAATTAATTAACTCTAAGAGTTTCCTCCCATAAACATTGGTTTTCCAGGCCCCACCCACTATACCACGTCCCCAAATATCTGTTTAGGCTTGAGCTCTTGATTCAGAATGAGGTTCGCAGAGGGTAAATTTAGTGATGCTTCCCTGCTGTGCAGGGTAGCATCATCAAATTCACCATCTAGGGTCCTCATTCTGCAGATGATAGTCTGCTTATTTTCAGGCTTGCCTGCATGCATCCATAAGCTGCCCTGAGCTCCTTTCCCTGATATTGTTTACACTCACATGCACCACAAACACTAGATCTGCCCCTGAGCCATTAAGAGTACCAACCACTCTACCCCAAATAACCTTCACCTTGGCCCCCGGGAAACACATGTTAGCTCGGTTCAGACTATCCGGACCACAAACCCACCCTAGTCCCCGTACTATACTACTTCCCGCTACCACAAGTTTTCGCTTAGACCCTTTTCTACTATCTACCACCCTGCCTTTCCTGCACTGACTTATATCACTATCGCCACCTGTTACAATTTCCTCCCCACCACCGACCACCTCATCAGCCCCCCCCCCCCGCCCCCTAATTACCCACCACTCCCAACACATTGAACCTATTTTTCAAACCATACCCACCACTGACCACATCGCACTCTACTTTCCTGTTATCCACCCTCCTCGCCTTTCCTCTTGCCGATACCTTCTCTTCCTCATCCTCTTCATATCCCATTGTATACATAGTTTAGTCTTCCTTTCTCTACCCCCTCTCAGCCCCCCCCCCCCACCCCCCTCAACTCTACGGACCTTTCTGTTAACTACCCTCTCATCCTCACATCAATGGTCCTCTTCTTACTACCCCCGGTCTTTCTCTTCAACCTGTCAACCACTTTCCATCCCCATCATTACTATCATATGCTACCTTCATCAGAGTAATCACTGGAAATCCCGCCTTATCCAACTTCCCTCCCAAGTGCTCAATTTTCCATTCAATCTTTACATACACTTCCAGCAACCTTGGAACCTCCTGACAATTATTATTGGCACAACTCCCCTGCCAGTACACCATTCCGCACAACCCACACGCCTCTACCTCTGAGCCCCCCTGCACCTACAACTGATACCAACCACCTCTTCCATCTGCACCCCAATACTCGCCATACGTACCATCAAAGCATCACCCTTGACCATACTAGCCTCTTTGAATGGTTAATTTAATAATTTAATTTAGTATTTTATTTTATTGTATTCTCTAGTTTATATGCAATATCCACTGGCGATCGAAGTGTCGATTCATTGAAATAAAACTTAGCTATTCTTACCTTAGTTGGCTGTTCTTCCTTGTTATGAGAAATTTCTTTATATTCGCCACTGGATAACTTTTCAGCAATAAAAGAGACGTCATCTTTGATCTAATATGAAAAAATAAAATAATAATAATAATAATAATAATAATAATAATAATAATAATAATAATAATAATAATAATAATAATAATAATAATAATTCCATGGTAGCAATAGGAAGAGACCACATTTATTACTTGGGGGTAGACCAATTAATATTTTCAACGTGCAGCTAAGGCTGCACGTCGAAAATATTGATTGGTTTACACCACACATTTACCTTGCAGTCATCCCGGTTAGTGACATTATACGTAGCTTGTGAACCGGCCTGAAAAAAACGGCCTCTGGTGTTCAAAGGGTTAAGAAACAAACCTTCTATGACTATATACCCGTCTTACTGTTTGCTTTGCCATAAATAAAATACAATTAGATGATGACAGCTGGAGGCCACGCGAAAAAGAAATTCTCGTTCCCACAACATAGTATCGAACGGAAGCGTTGAGATTTTCCCCAGTCACATACACTCCGCATTAAGCATCCACACCTAGCCTGCGATGCAAGCGATGCGAACCGTACGGAGTCAGACTGCAAGAGGTGGCCAATGAGCCTATAGTGGTTGTCTCAGCGATAGGAATTTGAACGGTCCCAGAGGGTGTCCGACAAACCAAGCGTCCAATATCAACTTGACTGAATCGATGCTATTCCATTCTTCCTGCAGTTCAGCGGCAAGTTCCTGGACATTGGTAGGGGCTGTTGGCGTTGTCGTAGGCGCCTGCCAAGCATATCCCAGACGTGCTCGATTGGTGAAAGGTCTGGACTTAGTGCTGGCCAAGGCAGAGTACTGATATTCTGCTCCTGGAGGAACTCTCTAGCGACACGGGCCCTGTGTGCTCTTGCACTGTCATCTTGGAAAATGAATCGACGGCCGTGACATCGCGCAAATGACACCACATGAGCCGATAACATATCACGGTAGTACAGCCCTGTGACACGCCCCTGGATGACATGCACTGCTGTTCTGCTGTCATGGTTATTCCTCCCCACACCATAACCGATCTACCAACAAAACGGTTACGTCATGGTGTCTCTCGTTCCGCCGCCACCACACTCTGTTTCGCCTGTCGTGGAAGTCTCGAGTGAACCTCGATTCATCGGAAACCATGACGTTGCTCCACCGACGATTGTCCCAGCTCTGTCGTACTCCACACCAATTACCCGTTGCTGCGATGTGACGTTCAGTCAAACGTGGAATTATTCGAGGTCGTTGAGGGTACAAATTCCAGGTGTGTAGGCGATTTTGGATAGTCTGACCACTGACTCACACATCTGTCGCTCAGTGCAGCTGCTGTCCAATTTCTGAGGCACTTTGATGGCGCTTACGTAATGCTGTGGTTCGGATGAAACGATGCTGGCTTGCAGTTGTCGCCCTTGTACGGCCAGACTGACGTCTGTCATCAACATTAACCGTCTGACGGTAGCGTGACCACAAGCTGCTAATCACCGATTGAGTAACGTTGAGAATTTAAGCCACTGCAGTCTGTCTGTTGCCAGCTTCCAACATGCCAACGGCACGAAAACGTTTGCCCCGTGTCAGTCTTCGAACACGTCAAAAGTTACGCTTCGACCGAAACTATTGAAGAACGAATTTATACCAAGAAAAGAACGATGAGACCTCCGAAAAAGCCGGGCCAGCACAAATGAAAATTTCAAAACGTACCCACAGACATAAACGCGGCGCTCGTGCGAAAAAGGGGGCTGGACTAAGAATAGTTTTCGTGGGCCGGTGGCATTCATGATCTACACTAAACTTGGTAACATATTGATGTGTCCAATCACGCGTATCCAATACCATTTTCCGAAAATATCAACATCAGTTGGATATCCCCTACTTTTTTAATAGTATACTAAAGTCGATCGGTTCTAAAAACGGCTACCATCCCACAGACGTACCACAGGAGGACGATAGTTTCAAAACAAATTATGCAGTGTTATTACTTTCCAAAGTATGATTTACTGGGATTTCCGGGTTTGATTATAAACGATAACTTCACAAGTGAATTTTGCAATCAACAATTGTGTCATGTATCCGTGCGCGCAAACGAAGACGCTTTGCCGTGGGTGTAATGGGGACTTCATTGTTTTTTGTTTTTATAACCCATTACCTAACATGAAAAGCAGACGACACTTGAAAAAAAATTCTTGAATAACTATTATTTTCATTTTTTTTGTCTCAAAAACATAGGTTATGAACCCTCATTGGAACGCGCTCGACGAGCTCCCAGTGAGGGAGGGGTCATAACCTATGTTTTTGAGACAAAAAAAAAATGAAAAAACAATGAAAGTTAATTGGTGAGTTTTGAGAATAGCGCTGGCCGTTTTTTGGTCGTTACGTTAGATAAAGGGTTAAATAATATAATTATCGTTAATAATGAAAAGTAATAAATAGAGTAATCGCTTGACTGGACTGGTTACAAGAAATAATTCATTCGAGGCGAGGGACTATATTGTAAAACACTCGTGCGCTTTCGCGCACTCGTGTTTGTACAACGTCCCTCACCTCTCATGACTTATTTCACGTAACTAGTCCAGTCAAGCGATTACTCTCTCTCTCTAATGTGGAACGGTTAATATTGATGGTTGTTCCAATCCTTGTTGCTGTAGGTCACGTTTTGTGTATTTGAATGGCATTTGTCATAACTAAACACCTTAAATGCCCCATATGATACAAAATAAATAAATAAGGGTATTTTTTATCCCTAGTTTATCAATGAAATCACTTTTTGTGAATTTGTCAAGAATATAAAATCACTTTCAATTGAATTGTAGGGGGGGGGGGGCGGTGGCTCAGTAGGTAGAGGTGCAGGCTGCAAGCCGAGAGGTCCTCGGTTCGAATCCCACATGCGGCAACCGCGTTGTGTCCTTGGGCAAGACACTTCACCCCCATTGCCCATGTGGGGGCACGATGACGCCGTGTACTAAGGCGTACTGCACGTTGATGGTACGCATGTCTTCAACCAATCTAACCCTGTCTGTGCTGCAATGCGGAGTTACGATGTTGGGGAGCTGGCAGCTGCTCGTCGTTGCTCGGTGGTTCTCTCCGGGTACTCCGGCTTCCTCCACCCGTAAAACTGTGACGGTCATGATTAGCCATTGTGCATAAATATGTGACCTTAAACATCAATAAATAAATAAATAAATTGAATTATGAGGTATAATTACAACAAAATGTTCACATTGCGCAGTTTTCATTTTTCATTCAGGAAGTCACTTATGCCTACATACCTGTTGCTCTGAACTGTATGGAGTTGACCCCTGCTGAACTTTCTTCATCAAAACAAAAACAAAACAAAAATGGAAGCATTTGGGAATCGTAGATACCATGGATTGGAATTAATGTTACTGCTCATTCTTCTCATGAATGATAAAAGATTTCTCCGAGTTTCTACCAGAAAGATTGCAAAATACAACAATTCGGTTATTTTAAGGTAGTTTATTGCAAAAAAATGTTCTTTTGCTTGTGCCATAGCAGGCTTTCTATCACATGACAGAAGTTCCATGGCAAATTTCAGTTTCCATATGTTCTATGTTTCTTTCCAAACATTTTGGTATATAATTTACTGAGGTTATTTCTTCCTGGTCTTTTTTGGGCTTTAGAGAAGATTTCCTGAAATTTGACCAAAGTTAAGTTGGATGTCCCCTTAATGCACGCAAGGAGTGAAAATGTTCATACCTCTTTAACATCTTTGAACAGTTCAGAAAGTCTCTCCGACGATTCGGCAAAAAGATCTTCTGTCTAAAATAACAGGAAAAAAAAAACAACTTTATGAGACATCTAACTATAAATCATGAGAAAAATGTTGTAAAACTTAATTTATCACAAAATCACCAACAATTAGTCCCCAATATTATAAATTATTGCGATGAATTGACGGTAACATGGCCTGAGGTTTGCTTATCGAAGCTTATGTTTCACCGAGACGCGAAGCGTCGAGATTGAACATACGCTCCGAGCCGCAAACCTCAGACAATATTACCGTCAACTCATCACAATAAAGTATATGTTCCAATAAGACACAGCCCAAAACCAACATTTGAAAACACAAGAGGCTTATTTACTAAACTTGTGATCGTTAAAAGTTGCCTTGTTCAAGGCAACTTTTAACAATCACAGGTGTAGTAAATAAACCTCTTGTGTACCCCACCACTGAATACATAACCAATAAACCAGATAAACTCATTCCATCTCAGTTCAAATTGTAATCGGTTTGTAACTTAAGCACCATTTCATCCGGAACACCGTCTGCTGGACGTGTAAAAATCCAGAAAAATGAAGCGGCTTACTTGTCACTCCGTTGATGAAGCAATTACGAAACGGGCGACGTCATTTCAAATATTTCGCGTTGTGACGTCAGACGGTAACATTTGCTACTGGAGCCGTAAACATAAAAAAAATTACACCAGCTCTCATCCAATCAGAGGGCGAGGAATACGGGAATAACGTCAGAAGTCAACGTCGACGTGGTAACGTTGTAAGTTAGTTTCGAATATAGAATTGAATTAATCTTTTCTTATTTTTTATTTACCATCTACTTAACCCTTTACCTTTAACATGAAAAGCAGACGACACTTGCAAACAAAATTCTTGAATAACTAATTTTTTTCATTTTTTGTCTCAAAAACATAGGTCATGACCCCTCATTGGAACGACTCAATGAGCTCGTTCCAAAGAGGGGTCATAACCTATGTTTTTAGACAAAAAAATGAAAATATAATGAAAATTAATTGGCGATTTTTTAGAATAGCGCTTGTCGGTTTTGGTCGTTACGTTGGGTAAAGGGTTAATGGGGCGTCGCGGTAACCGGTTCTCGTCAGATCACCGAAGTTAAGCAACGTCGAGCGCGGTTAGTAGTTAGATGGGTGACCATTTCAGCGACTGATTCGCGCACCCGCGTCCTGTCCTTGGGCAAGGCACTTAACCCCGATTTTGAACATGGGGGCACGATGACGCTAAGGCGTACTGCGCGTCGATGGTGCGCATGTCTTCAACCAATCTAGACCCGCCTGTGCAGTGGAAGTAGAGTTCAGAGTTACGATGTTGGAGAGGTGACAGCTGTTCGTCGTTGGTTGGTGGTTCTCTCAGAATACTCCGGCTTCCTCCACCCGTAAAACTGTCACCGACATGATATGACCCTAGCTGTTAAAGTATCATTAAACCTTAATAAATAAATAAATCTACCTAATACAAATAGCAGACTACATTTGTAGAAAACATTTCCTGAATAACTAAATATTTTCATTTTTTTCGTTATCTCGAAAACATAGCTTATGACCCTTCAATGGAACGAGCTTGAGAAGCTCCTTTCCATTGAGGGGTCATAATTAAGGGGGCGCGGTGGCTCAGTTGGTAGAGGTGCAGACTGCAAGCCGAGAGGTCCTCGGTTCGAATCCCACCTGCGGCAACCGCGTTGTGTCCTTGGGCAAGACACTTCACCCCGATTGCCTACATGGGGGCACGATGACGCTGTGTACTGGGGCGTACTGCACGTCGATGGAGCGCATGTCTTCAACCAATCTAACCCTGCCTGTGCTGCGGTGCAGAGTTCAGAGTTACGATGTTGGAGAGCTGACAGCTGCTCGTCGTTGCTCGGTGGTTCTCTCCGGGTACTCCGGCTTCCTCCACCAGTAAAACTGTCACGGTCACGATTAGCCATTGTGCAAAAGTATGTGACCTTAAACACCAATAAATAAATAATAATATGAGGGGTCATAAGCTATGTTTTTGTGGCAAAAATTGAAAAACAAATGATAAAATGGCGATTTTTGTGAAAGCACTGGCCAGTCAGCTTTTGTCGTTACGCTAGAGAAAAGTTTAAATTACACATTATGTGATAAAAGAGTCTCACATTCGTCACGATTTGACATGAAATTTCTAAACCTCAGCATTGAACTTCAAACCGAAACCCTTATAAAAAAGTACCATGGTAAATCCCAAAATACCCTGGTAATACCATGGTAATACCATGGTATTACCAGGGTATTTTTGGGATTTACCATGGTACTGTTTTATAAGGGAAGGTCCACGGTTCGATCCTCACCAAGGATAAATGCGTTGTTTCCTTGGACAATGCATTTAATCCTGATTGCTCACGCAGGGGCACGGTAATTCTGTATACTAAGACGTACTGCACGTCGATGGAGCACTGGTCTTCAACCAATGCTAACTCTGCTTGTGTGGAACAGGTACGTTGGGGAGTCTGACAGTTGTTCGCCGCTGCTCGTAGTTCTCTCCGAGTACTCCGGCTTTCCGTAAAACTGTCTGGCATGAGGTGACCCTGGCTGCCGAAAGTTTATGTAAATCCAAATAATAAAAAAATGTAGTCTCCTCGCCCGCGATGTTATGCAACTACTCCAGTATAGTGACCGTCAGCATAGCAGTGAGCAGGGAGAATAGCATAATCCGAAAAGATGTCTGTAGTCTAGTGGCGTCTGCCTGATTCAGACAGACGACACTTTACAAGAACTACCTGCTAGGCCATACATTTGAATAGTATGTGGTTGCAAAAGGATTTACTATTATTTCGCAGGCTTGTACGGGTTAGTAGTACTGACGGAAAAAAAGAAACGCAAGCTCAGTTTTGGTAATATAAGTTTTTTTTATTGGTAGACCAAATGTAGTACAATTTGACACATAGCTACCTCAGCGTTCTGTCTAAAGAGTCGTTGGTTAAAGTTTGGTCAACCATGATCACGTTTGACGCTGCATGCTGTCAACAGATTTTTCGACAAAGCGTGTGTCTGGAGCAATCCCACGTGCTATGGGCTTGAAAACCATATCAAATAGAAGTTTTGAACAGAACACATCGATTGCACAACATTTCATTTCAACTCGATTGAAAAGCAAAATGCCGTGAATGTCGGAAGTTGATAGGGTAGGGCTATTGTTTTAATTATGCAGGGCTAATCGCAACGTCTCGTCGCCAAGCAATTTATGGTCCATGAGTCAACGATAGCTAGTTTGGAGTCTCAAAGCCACAAGAAGATTAGCTGACCGTCCCAGGAGAAAATGTCCGCGCGTTACGTCACCACATCTCTCTCTTTCAGACGGCGACGGAGACGCTGAGTCATGTTGTAGGCATTCACGATCGCCGAATCAGTCCAAGAACAGTTAGGAATCAGTTGCGGGAGCTAAATTTAAGGTCACGACGTCCCTACGTTAGTCCGCTACTTACGCCCAGGCGACGTTAACGTCGATTGCAATAGCTGCGGGTACATGCACCAAATCGGTTTCATTTGGCTCACTGGAGACGTGTGTTATTCACTGACGAGTCTCCGTTCACGCTTTATAGGTCAGATGGACGACAACGTTGCTATCGACGTCGAGGTGAACGATATTCTGACGCGTGCGTTAACGTCGCTCAGCTCACGCAGGCAATTCTTCGGGAGTGGAATAACATCCCACAAAGGACCATAATCAACTTGATGGGGTCAATGATAAGGAGAGTTAGAGCAGCGACTGAAGCCCGGAATGGACACACCCACTTTTGATTTTGATCAGGAAATGACGTAGGGTACTCACGTTTGAACGTTATCCATGCAAACGCCGTCTGTGCTAAGACAACAAAACTCGTCAAAATTTTATCAGTAATGAAGAAATAACATCAAAATCCAAACAATGAAATAATCATCCACAACACATTTGAATTTTTTTTCCGCTAGTATATTTCCAAATTACTGGAGGCTGCCTGCTCAGATCACCCTGGCTTCGACTCGTCAGTACATGTACATGCTTTCAAACGTGTTCGCATCTGCCTTCCCTTTTAATAAACCCCTCTAATACCTCCGGTCCTTCGGGTAAAAATAAAAAAAACGAGAAGAAAACATTACCTTCAGCTTGCTCACACTATGTCCGTGAGATGAGGCGATATTAACATAAAAAACGACACACAAAATCACAAATGCATTCTTCATGGCAGCAGCTGAATTGAGAACTGAACTGTTGTGTGGTATAATTGAACACAAATTATCAGTCAGAGTTGACCTTTAACTAACTCCGCGAACACTTCGTATGTAGCCTATGATAAATATTTATTTATTTGTTTATTGGTGTTTAAGGTCACATATTTATGCACAATGGCTAACCATGACCGTGACAGTTTTACGGGTGGAGGAAGCCGGAGTACCCGTAGAGAACCACCGAGCAACGGCGAGAAACTGTCAGCTCCCCAACATTCTAACTCCACACAAGCAGGGTTAGCATTGGTTGAAGACAAGGGCACCATCGACGTGCAGTACGCCTTAGTACACAACGCCACCGTGCCCCCACGTGGGCAATGGAGATGAAGTGTCTTGCCCAAGGACACAACGCGGTTGCCGCAGGTGGGATTCGAACCGAGGACCTCTCGGCTTGCAGCCTGCACCTCTACCTACTGAGCCACCGCGCTCCCTATGATAAATACGAATGACATTAACTGATAGGGTTGAAATAAAACCAAACGACTATCTATTAGCGATGGGCAATATACCAAAACAACCGAGACGATATCACGGGCATACCGAAAAACCGAACCGATATCACGGGGATACCGAAAAACCGAACCGATATCACGAGGATACAGAAAAACCGAACCGATATCACGGGGATACAGAAAAACCGAACCGATATCATGGGATAAAGAAAAACCGAACCGATATCACGGGGATACAGAAAAATAGAACCGAACCAATCGTTGAATACTCAGACCGTCTGAATCTTCAAATTTTCCTACATTCACTATTTATAAGCCCCCGTTGAGGCTTGATAACAGATGAAAGGTTCATTTTCATGAAAGAAGTAGCTGATTTTCTTTCCAGTTTTGTTAACCCTCAATGAACTGGGCAACCGTCCCGAATTCCCACTAGACTACAACCTGTACATGTGCAATTGCTTAGAAGGGATTTCTAGTCAGGTCTTGGCTGCCTGTTAAGGCAGCTAAGACCTGACTAGAAATCACTGCCCAGGTGTTTTGTCTTTTGTCAGCAGGACCTCATAAAGATGGAATGGTCAGGGCACATGCTCTCAGATCGCGAAAACCTTAAATAGGTCGTTCAACATTAAGGCGCGTTTGAACAAGTCACAAAATTATTGTAGATATGATTTGTGGTCGTAAAAAATGCCACTGTTGAGCTCATTGCAGTGTCATTTATAGTGTTGTGGTAGAATGATACTACAACAACTTATTCTGTTTTTTTCAGATGTGAATTCCTCTTTGGTACTATCAGCAAATCTCAGTCAAGTCACATACCGAATACCGAACCAATATCGATGTATACCCCCTTAAAATACCGAACTCAAAATCCCAATTCCCGCCCAGCTTTACTATCAATCCTAGAGAGGAACCAGCATTTTGGGTAATACACTGAGAGAAATCCGCGCCAAATGTGGTTCTGAGTAGAACCAAAACCCATCGAGGAACCAAAACAAAGAAGTCTTCGTGTTAACCCGAACCAGGCAAGGGATCGCGGTGGCTCAGTGGTGCACTGTTGGACTTCTATGCCAGAGGTCCCGAGTTCGATGACCCGTGTTGTGTCCTCGGGCAAGGCACTTTATCCCGGTTGCCTACATGGGGGAACGATGACGAAGTGTTCTAAGGCGTACTGCACGCCGATGGTGCACATGTCTTCAACCACTGTTACCGTGCTTGAGTTGTGCTTGAACAGAGTTAGAATGTTGAGCTGACAGACTTTACCAGTTACGGGTCAATTGAGAAATAACGTGCTGGTAAACGGGTAAAGTAATTTATTTCAAACAAAAGCAATGATAAATAATTTAGACATTTTATTTTTCCTCAAAATCAAACATGTGGCTACTTTGTGGAAGCATTAAATTTTTGGATATAGTTTAAATTTACCCTTCACCGAATGGGTGCGGCGAAGTCTCTGAATTTCGAGCATAGAAATGCCACTTCGAAAATTGCAACGATCGATAAATCGAATTAAGAAATGGCTTCCTGCTTGTATTTTAGCTAGTTAACTTTTCATTTTTTAATCTTGCATTGCCAAAAAATCCCTTTAATTAAGCAGCGTTATTTTTAAAATATTACACCATTTACGCGCGAGTGGTTTGACCTGTTGCGAACTACCATGTATTTACCTCCCTTTTCATTGCATCTTTCGGTTCCATGCACTGTCGCTGTAAAAGTAAACCCAGATTCCAAACGAGAAAACTAACCAAAATTGAAAGTGGGTGAAATCATTTTTGTCTTGCTTTTAAACTGAACATAAATTCCCACCATTTTAAGTGAATTCTTGACATGTTTTTCAATTATTTTATTTAATTTGGTTTTTAAATAATCTGATTCTAAACAGGTCAAAGTGGTTCTGAATTGGTCAAATCACAACCCCTCAAAAACTTGCCACGTTTAACACTCAGAGAAAATTATTTTTCAAAACATATATTTTCTATGATGGAATACTTCTGTAGATGAAAATATGCCAATCGCTTTGTTAGCAAAGCACACGTTTCAACAAGGAAAGATAATTGGGGGAAAGTGGTTCGGGACCAGTCAAACAACTGTATGTTTGGTTCCATGTAATCAAATTTGCTTCCCCTACAAGAGTAAACTGAAGAACCAGTACGCCATGAAAACATGGGAATTAAGTTTCTCCAAACCAGCTACAGATGTAGCACCAGATCGTTGTTAAACGAAATCACAGAATTTATACACGAACACAAAGTTTTAATCCCTTGCACTCAGGAAGTGCAACAGAATTTTCTCTAATCATTCTGTTTTTCTCTTGGTTAACTATGAATTAAACTAATTATATCATGTTTGACAGAGCTCATTGAGCTCTGTCAAAGAAGATATATTTGGTTGAATATCAAACAGCATTATGGGAAATATTATTTATTTTTTTATTTATTTGTGTTTAAGGTCACAAACATATGCACAGTGGCTAATCGTGACCCTGGTAGTTTTACCGGCGGGGGAAGCCGGAGTACCCGGATAGAACCACCGAGCATCGACGAGCAACTGTCAGCTTCTCAATATTCTAACTCTGTTCAAGCTCCGCTCAAACAGGTTTACAGCGGTTGAAGACATGTGCACCATCGACGTGCAGTACGCCTTAGTACACGGCGTCATCGTGTCCCATGTAGGCAACCGTGATAAAAGTGCCCTTCCCAAGGACACAGTGCGGGCTGTCCCGGACGAGGATCGAACTATGGGAAATATTTGCTGCTGAAAACGTTGCCATTGTGACATCAGAGTGTAGGGGGTTAATATGTGCGAGCACGAAACTAGCACAATCTCTAAAACAGAGACTACTCGGACCCCAGGACGGAACAAGAATAAGGGTATGTTTCAGTGAGCTATTCCGGTTTACTTGGTTTATTGTGAGCATGCGTAGTCACACGGAATAAAAACCAGGTCGTTTTACTGAGCAGTTTATATTCTGGTTTATTATTCTGGATTAAACCAACTAAGCCTCCTCGAGAGCAGGAAAAACTAGCATTCGGCTCTAATAACAAACACAGTGTTTTCAGCATTGGCGATGTTGCAGCCCGGAGGAACCAAATTTCTCTGTGTGTATGTCTCCCAAATTCATAAAATAACCACCAAATTGTAGCATCTCATTCCTCGGTACACCGAACTGTTATGCCCACGCGTCCAAGGCTCATGTTAAGCTCTGTCCATTTCTTCACACTCACATGAATGACCACACATATCTGTTTCTTACGACTCGCATTAAAAACATTAGGCGTCACTTACAACCGTAGGACTACATCGAACGTTATTCGTGCTAGAACAGATATGAAAAGTTTCTTTTGGTGTGGTTTCGGAAGGTCCAAACGTCTGAGCTATCTAAACAATTGCAATTTCCAATAAAGCATTGCAATCAATTCTAATGGTTTTCAATTATTGCACTTGCGTTGTCGTTGGTGGATAAAACGACCCAAAAATGTGACCTCGTACCCAGCCGCATTATATTTCAATAATGAAATATATTGAGGCTAGGCATGGGACTACCCAAAATATTTATTGACGAAACTGTATCAGCAATGGATTAAGTTCATTAATAAATTAATTTATTTATTTCTTTATTTGGGTTTAACTACACTTTCGACAGCCAGAGTCACCACGTGTGGGGCTGTTTTACGGGTGGAGGAGGCCGAAGTGCCTGGAGAGAATCACCGAGCAACCGCGAGCAACAGTCAAACTCCCCAAAGTACTAACTCCGCACATTCAAGGTTAGCATTGGTTGGAGACAAATGTACCATCGACGCGCAGTACGTATGATGACACAGTGCCCACACATCACATGGGCAATCAGGATTAAGTGCCTTGCCCCAGGAATGGTATTAATTAAATGTACGGAAACGGTCATCTGTTATCTGATCCGGTAATTCATCCGAAGCTTGTGCATTTCTGGAATAACCCTGTAAATATTCTGAGCCAATACTGTATAAACGCGGTCAATATTCTAGAATTTAGAGCCGGGGTTACAGTTATGGGGGATATATATCTATAAGTCGACATTTTGTTTCGGAGAATTTCAGTTTATCCAGTTTCTTATTGGCGTATCTTCATCTTTTACGGCCTTTTGAAACCTCAACGAACTGTACACCTGTAGCAAATTCATTTCGTTACCCTTCCTTCGCCATTTAATTTTCATTATTTTTTTCATTTTTTGTCTCTAAAACATTGGTTATGACCCCTCATTGGAACGAGCTCGTCGAGCTCGTTCCAGTAAGGGGTCATAACCTATTTTTTGAGACGAAATGAAAATAATAGTTATTCAAGAAATTTTTTTTGCACGTGTCGTCTGCTTTTTAATGTTAGGTAAAGAGCTAAACGTGTCATTGTACCGAGGCCTCAGAGACGGTTTCCATATCGAGAAACAAACAAAAAATTATTTATTTTATTTATTATGGTTTAACGACACATTAACAGCCAATGTTACGGGTGGAGGAAGCCGGAGTACCCGGAGAGAACCACCGAGCAACGGCGAGCAACTCTCAGCTCCACAACATACTAACTACGCACTGCAGCTCAGGCAGGGTTAGGTTGGCTGAAGACATGCGCATCATCGCCATGTAAAACATCGACGTGTAAAGCTTCCTCCACCCGTATAACTGCCGTGGTCATGATTAGCTATTGTGCAGAAATATGTGACCTTAAACACCAATAAATAAATAATAAACAACAGTTTTCACGCACAAAGCCTGACATTTATAAAAAATTACTGACAACAGTTACAATAGTTACAAAATAATTTGACGTCAATGCAAGGTATATTTATGAAAGCTAAATGTCACGTGATGGAACTACTAGGATTCATCAGTTGTCATCTTGAAATACCAAAGGTGTGATGCGAAATAAATTGGTTGTCTGACATTCAATGTGAATACCAACTCTTTTGAACTGGAACGCATACCATTTGTGCATAAACATAAATTCGGCACAATGTCCATACGATACATACACAGAACGACACACGCGTGTGAATGGGTCAATCGATATGGCACGAGTCCTAGCGCGGAAGGATAGAACGAGACGCCAAAGGCCTCGAGTTTTATCCTTCAACGATGGCACAAGTGCCATATCGATTAACCCATCCACACACGTGTTCGTTCTATGTTTATTACACGCCTTCACGTCTACAAAAAAAAATACTAGAAGGAAACTCAGTAATTCATTTGACAACTATCAGAACCACATTTGCGATGGGAACCCGTGTTACTATTTCGTCCCTCGAGTTCCAATGCGTTCTATGTGCCTACTGGCACATAGAAGGCAGTGGAACTCGGGGGTGATTTTCAGCTATCGTTAAAGATTCAAATTGTAATTGCGTTGCACGATTTGTAGAAAATTCCAGTAAAATTTTGCTTCTATTTCGAAGTAGTCAGGCAACGATTTCCGTTTCCGCACGTTTAATATTGCTTTAGATGGGGATATCATAGAACAGGCGTGTAATAAATAGAGGATATGGAATGAGTGTTTTTCTCATATAATATTTATGAAACGAGTCTAAGAATTTTCGGTTTTGGCGAGCCTCTGGCGAGCCCAAACGAAAAATTCGGACGAGTTTTATAAATATTATATGAAAAAAACACTAATTTCATATTCTATTTATCATATGACACACACTCACAAATTAGCCACTTAGTATGACTTTTTAACCCATCACCTAACTTGAGTTGCAGACGACACTTGGAAACATCCTCGTATAACTAAAAAATTTCATTTTTTTGCTTCCAAAATATAGATTATGACCCCTCATCGGAACGAGCTGATCGAGCTCGTTCCTATGAGGGGTCATAACCTATGTTTTGGAAGCAAAAAGTGAAAATATAAAAAAATGAATGGCGTTTTTCTTGTAGGTAAAAGATTAATACAATATAACCCACCCTAAATAGGACAGATAACGTAAATTCTCCCTACTGAAATTATGCAAATGTGATCCAGTTGTATTTTGTTTAGCAAATCCAATTGTCCAGTTTTGAAATTGACAAATGAAAGCTCCCAACTCTAATTATGCAAATTATGAAAACGTGGCCCAGTTGTATTTTGTTCAGCCAATCAAATTGTCTAGTTTTGAAATTGACCAATAAAATTGCCGGTAGGCTTTATTTATCACTGATTAATATGAAAACAAAATATCAAATGTTTTAAAGTGAACAAAACGGACGAGTAATATGATAAAAAGAAGAACGACACCCCGAAGACCATTTAAAATTTAATCTTTCAGTCCGTTAGGAATAAAACACTGCTACTGGACATTCCTTTAATGGTTGGGGTGGGTGGGTGTAGGGTTGTAGCAATTTAATCCAACAGCCCCATAATTATTACGCAACCTTTCTACAAATAATAAGTGGTTTCGCCTAGGAGTCTGTATTAACTGAAAAAAAAACACCGCATTCGTGGTTGTTGTGTTTGGTAAAACCTGCGGCCAAATGAAATCCTGAGCAATACAGAAATTTACATTTACAATTTATTGGTTTCGTCAACTGGGAAACAATATTTTCTTCAATTTTTGGCGACGATACCCATTATCAAAGTGCACCAAAAAAATGAAAGTGTCAATGACACTGTAGCTTAACTTGACCGTGTGTTGTGTTTGATGAAAAGGATAATGTTCAATGTTTATGAAAGGATTATGAAATACGACAAGAATTGTGATAATTGAGAATATGTACGAAACTATTCAGGTCTCTCATTCAGCCCATCTTGACGTATGGTTCCGAAGTCTGGGGGCATTCAATCCCTCACTGCCCGAGATGAACTGTGTAATAGATATGACAAAATGAAATTTGACCTGATCCAATCCAAATTCCTTAAACAAATACTTGGAGTGACGAAATTCACGAGTACCCTCGCAATCAGAGGAGAGTTAGGAGAATTTCCTCTGGGAATCTACGTAATTAGACAGGTTATAAAATTCTGGATGCGTTTGCTGAACTTATCAGATTGTTCAATAGCACATCATTGTCTTATGGACGCAATGCACCCAGGATCGAACTGGGCGGTGGGAGTGAAAAATGTCCCCCATAGTTTAGGTTTCGACCATGTCTGGATTACAAGAACGACCTTTGACTCGAATAAACTAATTCGCACACTCGACAAGAAGCTTAAAGAGATGTACACGAATTGGTGGAAACGTAAAATCTCCGAATCTCCCAAACTAAACGATTACTCTACTATCAAACTGTCTTTCGAGTTTGAAAACTACTTGAATCTCAATTGGATAAGGCAGTCAAAAACAGTTTTGTACGTCTGCGTATCTGTGCTCATCGTCTCTCCATAGAAGCGGGGAGATATAAAAGGCCCCGATCCCCAGACAGGACAGGCGATGCCCAGCTTGTTCCAAGGAAGTAGAGGATGAAATTCATTTCTTCCTGTATTGTCCACTCTATCGTCACGAACGAGAATGGCTGAAAACCCCGCTGGAACCTATACTTTATGAGTCTTTCCAGCTGAACGAGCCGAAATCATTGCTGGCTCTTTTGGGGATGTTTGACAGCGATATTACTCCATTGATGGTGCAGTTTACACACGATGCCTATCAGCGGAGGTGTAGTGTTGCAGCCCCCCCCCCCCCTCCATAGCTGCCGTTGTTGTCTATACCATAATTCAGTTTTCAAAATAAATTAGTCTTAAAAACAAGTACAAGGGAAAATCGCGAATGCATATGCTTGCCAGTGTATGCATGTACGCTGGATGCGTGCATGTGCGATTATTCAATGCCTAAGTGTCACTGTTATTTTTTCGTCTTTTGTCTGTTATTGCTTATCTGTCACTTTTATCTGTTTTAAATTGTCATGTACCAATGTTATGGAGATTCGACAATAAAGATTTATTTATTTATTTATTTATTTATTTATTTATTTATTTATTTATTTATTTATTTATTTAGACATTATTTGGAGTCATCCTACCAAGCTACAATGAAATCCCTACATAATTATGACCTGTAGACTTTTCTAAAGGTTTTCAGGCTTCGGGCCCCTGTAGCTGTCACAGTTGCCCAATCGTGTCCAATTTACAATGAAATCCCTTCATAAATATGACCTGTAGCCTGTGTTAAAGGTATTCGTTCTTCGGACTCGGGCAGCCATAATGGTTGAATGATCGCAACCAAAAGGGGACATTCTCATCTGGGCATCATCTGGAGTGAGCATACGAAGTTACAATGAAATACCTTCATAAATATGACCTGCAGGCTGTGCTCAAGATTTTCGGGTTTCGGGCACCTGTAGCCTTCACGGTTGACCAATCACGACCCAAAGGGGGTGTCATCATCTAGGCATTATATGGAGTCAACCTAACAAATTACAATAAAATCCTTCCATAAATACGACCTATAGACTATGCTAAAGGTCTTTGGACTCGGGCAGCCAAAAAGGCTGAAGGCATGCGACCAAAAGAGGATGTTCTCATCTAGATATTATTTGGAGTCATCCTACCAAGCAACAATGAAATCCCTTCATAATTATGACCTGTAGACTGTTCTAAAGGTTTTCGGGCTTCGGGCCCCTGTAGCCGTCACAGTTGCCCAGTCGTGTCCAAAAGGGGACGTTCTCATCTAGACATTATATGAAGTCAACCTACCAAGTTACAATGAAATCCCTTCATAAATGTGACCTGTAGCCTGTGCTAAAGGTTTTCGGGCTCGGGCAGACATCATGGTTGAATGATAGCAACCAAAGGGGACAATCTCATCTGGAGTGATCCTACGAAGTTACACTGAAATCCCTTTATAAATATGACCTGTAGACTGTGCTCAAGGTTTTCGGGCTTCGGGCACCTGTAGCAATCACAATTGACCAATCATGACCAAAAGGGGATGTCATTATCTAGGCATTATATGGAGTCAACCTAACAGGTTACAATGAAATCCTTCCATAAATATGACATTTTGCCTATGCTGAAAGTTTTTGGGATTGGGCACCCATAAAGACTGAATGATCGCGATCAAAATGAGACGTTCTCATCTAGACATTATTTGGAATCATCCTACCAAGTTACAATGAAATCCCTTCATAAATATGACCTGTAGTCTGTGCTAAAGGTTTTCGGGCTCCAGGCCCCTGTAGCCGTAACAGTTGCCCAATCAGGACCAAAAGGGGACTTTCTCATCTTGGCATTGTATGAAGTCAACCCAGCAAGTTACAATGAAATTCCTCAATAAATATGACCTGTAGACTGTGCTAAAGGTTTTCGGGTTTTGGGCTCGGGCAGTCGTCACAGTTGGCAGATCACGCCCAAATTGGGAAATTCTCATCTAGACATCAGAAGGAGTCATCCTACCAAGTTACAATGAAATCCCTCCATATTAAACATGACCTGCAGACTGTGCTAACAGTTTTTGATTTCGGGCTTGGGCAGCCATCACGATTGATAGATCATGCCCGAAAGGGGACGTTCTCATCTAGGCATTATACTGAGGCATCCTACCAAGTTACAATGAAATCCCTTCGTAAATACGACCTATAGACTGTGCTAATGGTTTTCGGGTTTTGGGCTCGGGCAGCCATACCGGTTGACCGATCGCGTCCAAAGGGGACGTTCTCATCTAGACATAACCCCAAACCTGCATATGAAATTCCGTGACGATCAGGCAAGAACTGCGTGGTGTAGCCCGTGCTAAAGGAAAATGTGAACAGACTCACAGACTTCCGTCAAGTTAAGCTAAAAATCTGAGTCGAGACAGAGGGACTTGAACAGACCCCACCCAAAGTAATCGTTTTCGTTTGGTTTACTCACCGTGACAGCTTCATCAAATTTTATGATTTCTTCCCATTGGTGCAAATACCATTTTTGTAATTTGAGAAGACGGGAGATCCTGTGCATGCATACTGGGCTAAATGTTGTTGGATATGAAGAGGAGGCCTCGGCGGGGGCTGATGGAGAGATTAGAGAGACATTCTACACACCTGTAAAGACGTGAATGTCAATGTTTGATTTTAGCTGGGAAAATGTACTGTCTCGTTTCAAATACTGCCACCACCCCCTCCCCTCAACACACATATACGCACTTGAGACCGAGAAAAGAATTTTCACCAATGAATATGCATGTATTCATATCAGAAAGCGCATGAGTGTATTCCAGAGGTTGTCCGAGAGACAAGATCAGTGTTTGGTTACTTCGATAGACAGGTACAGCTCTACTGGTATAACAAGATCAGATATCAAATACCTGGATTTTTCCTTCTCTAAGGTGGGCACCTTAATTGTATACGATAGGCTTAACGTCATTTTTATTTGTGGTCATGATCGACGCATCAATAAATGGTAGTAACTTCAAACCTCGGTAAAACAAGAAAAATTTTACTAAGGTAACACATGCCCCCCTCCCCCCCCCCCCCCCCCCCCCAAAAAAAAAAATTCACCTTGACCTGGCTGTGGTGTGTGACACATCCACCCATTGTCCTTCAAAATTGAGCAAAGTTAGTTGATTGTAGCCCTAATAGTTTTGGAGTTATGCCTGAGACACGATTTAGGACCCTGAAAATATGAAGGTCATTTGTGACCTTCACCATGCTGATGTGGTGGAAACTATTATACGCGACACGCCTTCTGACTGTCCTTAACATTTGTAAAAAGTTTAACAATTGTACTATGATTCATTTCCGAGTTATGGCTGAGACACAAATATTGATCGATTTTTTGTGTGACCTTAAATGTGACCTTGACCTTGAAGGTACGAACCCGGCTATGGTGCATGACCTATCTTCCCATGGTCCTTTATAATCATGTGAAGTTTGATGACTGTGGCCCTAACAGTTTTCAAGTTATGCTTGAGACACGATTTGTGACCCTGAACATATGGTCAATTGTGACCTTCACCTTTCAGATGCGGCAGAAACTATTACACGCGACACACCTTCTTACTGTCCTTAACATTTGTAAAAAGTTTAACAATTGTACTATGATTCATTTCCGAGTTATGGCTGAGACACGAATATTGACCGATTTTTTGTGTGACCTTGAAATGTGACCTTGACCTTGAAGGTACGAACCTGGCTATGGTGTGTGACACATCCTCCCATGGCCCTTTATAATTGTGTGAAGTTTGATGACTGTGGGCCTAACAGTTTTCAAGTTATTGGCTCGGACACACACAAACGGACACATGCACACTTCAATCACTATAAGCCACCCAACTTAAGTCGAGGGCTTAAAAATAGTGAGTGCTTTAGTGCTGTGTTCATTGAACTTTGACTGTGCTTTTTTACTACGGGTGTGTTCTAACTAGATCAGAAGAGCCGACGAGTGTGATGTATGGGTGATTCTTTATCCAGAAAAATGCTGAACCTGATTCAGAATGGTTTGAGAGATAGTATTAGAATATAGACAGGGCTAAAAAATGAAGGAGCATCAGGTAAAAAAAACACCAATTTTTGAAAATTGGCTCTTTGTATAAATATGCTTTTCGAGAAGAAAAATTTGAACTTCCTTTTTAGAATGGGCACTGCCATTTTGGATTGTCCTTTCCTGTATGGGGATCCAAAAGTGAGGCATTTTAAAAACAATAACACTTCACATAAATAAAATTTAAATATTAATTTTATTACGATATACAATGTTTTATAAAAAGAAATCGCAAAGCACAATGAGTAAGAAATATACATCTTGAACACTTGAGACATGAAAAGCCAATCTATTCTAAAAGAAAGAATTTAAATATATATAAAAAAGGTCATGCTTGATCACTAACAAACAAAACTGTTTAATAAAATGCATTAAATGGAAAGACAACTGTTTAAACTTACACGAAAAGTTTATCTCTCCTACAATAATTACATTCATCCAGTAAGTCATATTTGGTGTCATTAACACCTAGCACTCGGGTGATGCAACATTGGTGGGGGCGTGGTGGCTCAGTAGGTAGAGGTGCAGGCTGCAAGCCAAGAGGTCCTCGGTTCGAATCCCACCTGCGGCAACCGCGTTGTGTCCTTGGGCAAGACACCTCACCCCCATTGCCCACGTGGGGGCACGGTGATGCTGTGTACTAAAGTGTACTGCACGTCGATGGTGCACCTGTCTTCAATCAATGCTAACCCTGCTTGTGTGGAGTTGGTATGTTGGGGAGCTGACAGTTGCTCGCCGTTGCTCGGTGGTTCTCTCCGGGTAATCCGGCTTCCTCCACCTGTAAAACTGTCGCGGTCATGGTTAGCCGTTGTGCAGAAATATGTGACCTTAAACACCAATAAATAAATAATTAATAATGCAACATAGGTTTCACCAATCATTCTGTTTTTCTCTTGTTTAATTATGAATTTAACCAATTATATCTTGTTTGACAGAGCTCACTGAGCTCTGTCAAACAAGGTATATTTCGTTAAATATCCAACTGTATTATGGGAAATATTTGCTGCTGAAAACGTTGCCATTATGACATCAGAGTGAAGAGGATTAACCCTTTACCTAACATGAAAAGCAGACAACACTTGCAAACAAAATTGCTGAATATCTAATTTTTTCCATTTTTTGCGTCAAAAACATAGCTTATGATCCCTCAGTGGAACGAGCTATGTTTTTGACTCCAAAAAATGAAAACTGAATGGCATTTTTTGTGAATAGCACTGGTCGGTTTTGTTTTTTACATTGGGTCAAGGGTTAATCTCTCCCAAATAGAGTGGGAATCCAAATAGTACCTGATGCAATAATCAGTTGGAAAACTTTACTTCGTTAACAATTTCAGTCCTTGACGCTTTGATTTGGGAAGTTCTCAAAGAGCTTTCCAAGAAATATCAAGGGTTTTTTTCATTGGGGTTTAATGTCACATTGAGTATACATGCAACCACATTGCAAGTATAAGTCAAGTTTAGTCAAACCTTGATAATTACGATGCTCATTTAACAGTTTTGACAATGACAACTCGTATCTATTTATTTGTGATTAAGGTCACTTTCAGAATCTTGAACTATATCATGACTGCAACATAGAAAAGAAGTTAAGTTTTGCCTATTTTCATTTCGTGAATATTCACGGCTTTTCAAGGCCTCCTGACACATGTTCCAGGATCTGAAGGCCTTGAATGACCCTTAGTCAAATTCAAGTCTGTTCCTTAAATTCAAGGCCCTGCGGAAACCCTGTTGATGATGAATATGAAAATTTCAACCTACAAATTCTTCTCATACGGCAACTAGGAATTTAACCAACACTATCTTGTTTGACCGAGTTCATTGCACCCCATCAACAAGCTTGGAAATAAGCAATCTGTAAATTGAAGAATGAGGTCCCCAGAGGGTGAATTTGTTGACGCTATCCCACACAGTGGGCCAATTTAGCCTCTGGGCGCCTCTTTCTGTTTAGCCATGAGACCTTGATTCAGATTGAAGTTCACAGAGGTAAATTTAGTGATGCTACCCTGCACTGCAGGGTAGCATCACCAAATTCACCTTCTGAGGACCTCATTTTGCAAATGACAGTCTGCTTATTTCCAGGCTTGCCCATAAATCAGGACTGAACTGCTTCAAGTCCTACTTGTATCATGGCAAAAACTTGAGGCTTAAAATTTTGGTATTTTGATGTCAGTAAGGTTAAGCCAACAATAAATCTTCTTCCAATGTCAAACAAAAAGCGATAAATATCTATAAAATATGATTAGCACCTTGTGAAATAAATAAAATATTTATACAATAAAGAGATATAGATCTCGTTAATCTTTTATCTACTGACTCATCCCAGCCACCCTTAACCCTCTACCCAACGCAGATGATATCAAAATTTATTATTTTAAATAACATTTTTTCAAATTTTTCGACAAATTTCAACAAAACTATATCATGTGACCCCTCATTGGAACGAGCTCGATGAGCTCGTTCCAATGAGGGGTCACATGATATGGTTTTGTTGAAATTTTATAAAGAATAATATTTTTTCAACTGCTGAATTTGCATATTACGCGGGTGGATGCGGGCAATTCGTTGGGTAAAGGGTTAAAAGTTTTCAAAGTTTTATTTTTTATTTATTTCATTCACCCTCCACCCCCCCCCCTCCTCCCCAAAAAAGAAACCTAAATGCTTATGACTACAAGAATTAGTTTGTTAATTCATTCCAGATGTCAACACTTAGTTGGTATAGTGCTAGGTTACTTTCGGTAGAATGTTTTGATACCGATTTGTCTTGTGACAGCTTATTGGGAAGTTAACCCATTAGCAGAGACATAGTGGTATGCATTCCTATCTTTTCTGAGATGTCGAGCTGAAATTTGACATCTAGGAATGATTTTTTATGAAGAGTAACTTGGGTAGGGTGACCTTTACAAGTGACATAGTGTTAATTTCTTCACCTGTGCTAGCTCAATTCTGTTTGGGAGAAAAAAAGTGAATAATCCAGTTGAATGAGGAGTTTTGTATGTAGCACACAGGTTTGATAACACTCATTCATTCGGTAAAAGGTTAACCCTTTACCCAACGCAGACGATTTCAAAATTTATTTTTTTAAATATCATTTTCTAAATTTTTTCAAACAATTTCAACAAAACCATATCATGTGACCCCTCTTTGGAACGAGCTCGACGAGCTCGTTCCAAAGAGGGGTCACATGATATGGTTTTGTTGAAATTTTTCGAAAAATAATATTTTTTCAGCGGCTGAATTTGCCTATTATGCGGGCGGATGCGTTGGGTAAAGGGTTAAGGAGTTCTACAAATTATATTCCTTTCAGTCACTGACTGATTAATGTTTGTTAAAATGTCACATTACTGGCAGTAGCCAAAAAACTTTAGGCTAGAATCTGTGATATGTACCCTGAAAGTTCATAAAATGTATTTGTTTTGTGAAATTTTTGCACATAGAACACACTGGAACTCAGGAGACTATATTTTCAGCTATCGCTAGCGATTCAAATTGTAATTGCTTTGCACAATTTGTAGAAGATTTCAATGAAATTTCGCTTTTTTATAAATAAATATAGTCTGCCAATGATTTACGTTCTGCACATGTGTGAGAAACATATTTTCATTTTCCACATGGTTTAGTGTTGCTCTAGATGGGGATAACATAGAACAGACCTGTAATAAAACGGAGTCTGTTTACCACAGTTAACAAATACTGCTTCACTTCCCGAGGTTCCCATGTCATCTAGACACACAAGGAATTCTAAAACTTATATCACACATTTGTGACTGCAATAAATAACGGTGAGATAAAAAGTTTATAAATTTCCATTTTCTGGGAGACTAAGATTTCAAAGATTAGCTTGATAGAAATGACCACGCCTGGCATTTTCAGGAAAGCAATTTATTCGCTCACCTACTGCTCGCCTTAAAAAAATCGTGAAAACTAGCCCTCCTGGCCTTGGAAAATGATGACTACCATAATAGCCTATTTCTAAAACCTACATCTTTTCAGATCTCTGTGCTATGTTACTGGTCTCTGTAAGACGGCCACAAAGTCCCTCCCACACCTCCGAGCCTTGCCGAGGCCCGGAGGTGTGGGAGGGACAGTGTAGCCATCTCACAGAGACTACCTTGTTAGCAGCGCCAAATAAAATGTACAAAGTCCATTAAGCAGAATTCATTAACAGTAAATCATCTTTTTTGCCACTTTTACCTTTTGTTAGCGTGAGGAGAGCTAATTGCTTCCCTAGGAAATACAAGGGGAGCGATTTTGAGCCCTCCTGCATTTTTAAGAATGGCAGGACTGAATGACAGAGGACATACAGTATGATTCAGGGTACATTTAAAGACACAAAACAATTCTTTACTTCATAACAAAAAAATTACAGAAAAATTGAGATTCTAGAAAAACAAAAACATACATATTGCTAACTTAAAAATCAATAATTTCTAAATATAAACTGTTATAAATATTCTAGCTTCCGTAAGCAAATTTAATATCACTAATGACAAAACCGTTTGTACTATTATTAATTCTCTCAAAATTCAATTAAATCATTAAAACACTTGTCAAGAATAACTCAGAATCACATGTACTAACTTCCTGCTTCAACCAACACAGGCCATAAAATTTGAGAGGAACAATTTTATCGTTCCTCTGGTGGTTATCTATGAAAAAAAACAGATAACCTGAAAAGGTGTTTATCTAAGTAGGACCATCGTGGATGGGTCAGAATCCACAGGTTGTCATTTTTTCCATGCATATAACTCAGAGATGATCCGCTGTGACACCTAGCAAAGTTTCCACCAATGAAGCACTGGGATTACCCTGGTGCTTCATTGGTAGAAATTTTGCTGGGTATCATAACAGATCATCTCTGAATTATATGCATGAAAAAATGCCCACCCAAAGGTTTTGACCCATCCACGATGGCTGTACCTTAATCGATCCTTTTTATTATCCAGATGAACAGTAAATAGGTTATCTGAAAATCTGAGATTTTGTTCTCTGCAACACACACAATCTCAAACTCTGTTACTTTAATAATTTTTTAAAAAACTTTTAAAAAATATTTCAACAAAACCATATTGTGACCAGACCCTCAATTGGAACGAACCCAATGTGATGATAGGTCACATAATATGGTTTTGCTAAGAGTTTTTTGAAAACAATTTTTTTTTTCAGCTGCTCGGTTTTTAACCCTTTACCCAATGTAACGACCAAAACAGGTTTGCACTATTCACAAAAATCGCCAATTAATTTTCATTATTTTCTCATTTTTTGTCTCAAAAACATAGGTTATGACCCCCTCTTTGGAACAAGCTTGTTAAGCTCGTTCCAATGAGGGGCCATAACATATATTTTCTGAGACAAAAAATGAAAAAATTAGTTATTCAAGAATTTTGTTTGCAAGTGTCGTCTGCTTTTCATATTAGGTAAAGGGTTAAATTACTTGAGCAGATGCATCTAGCTGATTACAATGGTAATGGCTTCACCTTTGGAGGCCTGGAGAATTTTATAGTTTTTGCTACACTTTGACCGTCAGCATTCTGTTGCTTTGTAGTTGTTTTCATGACTGTTGATTGTTTCATAGCCAAAAACCACTATTGTGTTATATATAGAATATACCCATAGTAGCTTGGTGTATCAAATGTTCACCACGAGTGGTGTGAGCCTTTGGCAAATGGTTAACACCACTTCACCACAAGTGGTGAACATTTGGTACACCAAGCTACTTTGGATATATTTTATTTATACCATTATCGTCAGATTATTAAGAATTTAAATGTTAAATAATACAATATTCAATATCAAATCTTAAACAATGCCCGTACACACTTGCGATTCTGTTTTTGTTTACATGAGCGCCAGTGGGTAGTACTTCCACTGTCAATTTAATCACCGAAGTGAAATGGAAGAAAAAACATAGGGCCTTTTTCATTTTAACCCTTTACCCAACAAATCGCCCGCATCCGCCCGCGTGATATGCAAATTCAGCAGTTGAAAAAATATTTTTCAAAAAATTTCAACAAAACCATATCATGCGACCCCTCATTGGAACGAGCTCGTTCCAATGAGGGGTCACATGATATGGTTTTGTTGAAATTTTTTGAAAAAAATAAAAAAATTATATTTAAAATAATAAATTTTGATATCGTCTGCGTTGGGTAAAGGGTTAATAACATAATAACATACTATTTTGAGTATGGATGCTTTATTAACAAGAGACAACACATATTTGTTAATTTTTGGTATCTTTTGCGGTAAACTCATTTAAAAACATAATAAATAATTGCTGCTTTCATTTCATTCTTTGCAAGGCGACGAGCGATAAAATTAGACAAGTTTCCATTCAGATCGAGGTCACTAAAGGTCAACTCGGATACAGTTCCACTGTAGGTGTAAATTTTAACTATTGAAATCCCATTGCTGTCGTGTTCACCACAGACACATGTGATCATCATGGTTGGTGTGTAAAGCTAAAATTTATGTCATAGGCTTTTTATGTATAGAAGAAGAGGTAATCATGGTATAAATTGTAATGCGCTAATCCTGCAAAAAACACTTTAGTTTTATTTGTGAAAAGCAGTCAGAAAAGTGAATCGAGAACATTGTACAATAATGCCATACAGACTAAACAATGTAGGATTTGGCAGCAAGCATAATGTTTAATATTTATTTATACTCCTCTTGGGAGCTTAACCCTTAAAGCCTCAGATTATTTTATGTTAATAACTACTGTGAATACATGTACACAGCTGCAGATAACTTAACCCTTTACCCAACGTAACGGCCAAAACCGGCCAGCGCTATTCTCAAAAATCACCAATTAATTTTCAAAATATTTTAATTTTTTGTCTCAAAAACATAGGTTATGACCCCTCATTGGAACGAGCTCGTCGAGCTCATTCCAACGAGGGGTCATAACCTATGTTTTTGAGACAAAAAATGAAAAAAATTAGTTATTCAAGAATTTTTTTTGCAAGTGTCGTCTGCTTTTCATGTTAGGTAAAGGGTTAAGAGTGTTTCTACATTATTGTTGGCTGGCTTTCCAGCTATACTCCTAAATTACATATTTGGCACGCCTTTTCTCACTAGTATATCAGTCAATCAAAAGCAAATTTAACCCTTTACTTACTTAGAACAGCAGATGACACTTGAAAAACGCATTTTTTGAACAAATCAAATTTTCCATGTTTTCCTCTCAAAAACATTGCGTATGAGCCCTCATTGGAATGAGCTCAACAATGAAGCCATGTTTTTCTGACAGAAAAGGAAAAATAACATTTGAATGTCAATTCTGTTGAATATCACTGGCCATTTTAGGAAATTAGGTTCAGTAAAAGTTTAAAAGGAGCTGCTGGTAGGTAAAGATTCAAATGATATGTTTTTACTGGTGCACGCGGTCTTCCTTTATTTTGGGGATTTTAGTCTTCCTTCTCCAGCATCCCTGTTACACACCAAAAGTAGTCAAACAAATGTACATTACAGTTCATAATATTTACTACTTCGTTCTTTGTTACATTAACCCTTCACCCAACACAATATCAAAATCTGTTATTTTAATATGCATCCCCCCAATTTCCCTCAAAGTTGGTCCTCAAAATGTGTCCAAAAATGGCATAAAAATCGTAGGGGGGTTAGATCCATGGGGTTTAAGTTGTAGATTTGTAGACTGCTTGTCCTAATATCTGTGTCAGTGAAAAGGTAGACAGTCATCAGTATATGAAAAACCTCAAAATATCTGCTCAGATGCAAGGAGATGGGGTTTTTGAACCCTGGAATTCAAAATTTTTCTAACACGGCAGAACTATGGTCAGCCCGTAGTACCGATGACCCTTGACCGCCCCATATCAGACACATTTATTTCCCTCTGGTGAAAAACCTGATTATTGTTACCTTGGTTACCTAGCTCAATCTTTAGGGAAGCAAAATTCTGAAATGAAAAGGCTTGGAAAGCTTTTCCCGCACACACCACCACCCTCAACCCCCTATTAAAACGGCTCTAAGCCAGGGTCTATGAGTTTGTCCCCCCACTTGCTTTGGGCTGGCTATGCCACTGGATCACTGAAAACCCTAAAAGTTTGAAACTTTGGATTCGAACTGAATATGGCAAGCCACATGTTCACAGTCAATGAGTATTACAATATCAACATAGTGTAATAATATATTGTTTATAAAACTAAAGGCCAAGTATTATCAGTGCATATAACAATTTAGCATACGGCAAGAATAATTATCATTATGAGGGTGATAATCGTTGTTACAGTCATATGTAAAAACAACATATTCTTCTTGAATCTGGCACCCTGAAATAAAGAAAAACAACATTGATATAGTTACTAATTCAGTAAGCAGGACCAAAATAATTCAAGGACTTTCAAGGACATATCAGCATTTTCCAAGGATATTTTTTTTAAAATGTACATTTGGAATATAACCATTTTTAGAAGCCTTACCTACTTAACCCTTTCCTAACATGAAAAGCAGACGACACTTGCAAAAAAATTCTTGAATAACTAATTTTTTGTCTCAAAAACACAGGTTATGACCCCTCATTGGAACGAGCTCAATCAGCTCGTTCCAATGAGGGGTCATAACCTATGTTTTTGAGACAAAAATGAAAAATATAATTGAAATTAATCAGCCATTTTTGAGAATAGCACACTTACAGAATGACACCCTGTTAAATAATGCCTGAACTTTAATTCCTCATTTATCGATTATCCATTATTTATGTTCGTTTTTTTTTTTGTTTTTCAACAAAAAAAAAGTGCAAAAGAGATGTTTCAATTGCCCACTATTTCACGGGTAACAAGAAGGATGCCAACGCCCTATAGCTCACCAACATTCCTCTTTGATAGTAACTTTGGCAAACACAAGAACTGGATCAAACAGGCTCATAACATGCGACAAAGCTTACCTAAACACAACCTCTTAAAAGTAAAACACAGAAACTGACATAAACACCAAGTCAAACATGAAATTCTGAGCTAAACAGAAAACTAAATGTAAATAAAAATGTCAAGAAAAATGTTTAAAATGCAGGGTATGAGGGGTTAATCATGGAACAATGATACTGAGGAACATGTATGATGAATATAAGTGCCATGGGAAAAGAAGGAACACAGCAGCTGACCTAAACACTTAGTTAAACATGAAAGTCCGAGCTAAACAGAAAACTAAACGCAACTAAAAATGTCAAGAAAAATGTTTAAAATGCATTTTGCCAGTGGAAATTATTCAATTAACAGGAGCATTCAATTAACAGGGGTTTGGTTATTTTCCTGTGTTCTAGAGATAAACTGAGCATTTATTCTATTGTATCTTGTTTGACAGAGTTCATGGAGCTCTGTCAAACAAGATATAATAGATTAAATGCCTGTATTGAATGTACTGAGGCCCAAAAGGTCTATGAACAAGGGGACTTTGGTGATTGTCAAAGTAATTTCTTGACATATTGCCAGGGTTTTATTCAGTTAACCCCCTGCACACTGATGTCAAAATATCCAAAGTTCAGGGTGCAAATATTTCCCATAATGCAACTAGAAATTTAACCAATTCAATCTTGTTTGACAGAGCTCAATGAGCTTTGTCAAACAAGATTGAATTGGTTAAATTCCCAGTTGCATTATGGGAATAATGGCTACTTCAAATCTGGATATTTTGACATCAGTGTGCAGGGGGTTAACAGGATTATACTCAAAAACCCATATGTAGTTAACATTTAAAATTTGAATGGAAAGTATGGGAAATGGTTTTGTGTTTGAAAGTTATATTCAATTAACAGGGATATACAATTAAGGGATATTCAATTAAGTGGGATCCATAAAAGCAAATATGCCACTTTCTCTCAATTTTTGGAGCATAAATTATGTACATGTCATCCAGTTGTACTGGGTCCCAAACTACATTCAAATTGGCTCATGTGTTCTAAAATTTGGAAATTTGGACAGGGTTGCAAATCTTTTCTCTCCACGAACCCCAAGCAACCTCAAACAACTGACCAAATTTTACTCGACATCACAAAAGGAAGCTGAAAAACTAATTATCAAGTCATTGACTGTTCATGATAATTATTCTTTTTAGAATTCCCTCAGATTCCCCCTCCCCACCCCCACCCCTCCCCACATGATGGGCAGCAACATGATCGGAATAAACTCACCCATCACTCATAAAATTAAAATTTGTTACTTAAAATGGGACATCATATCATTTTTTCACAGAAAGACTCAATCATCACCTTCACGATGGACAAAGTGAAAACATGATTCAAGGTCATCCTGACTTAGTCAGACATATTTTGTACAGATAAGCTAAAATAGTGCATACTGTTTCTTCATTAATAGGGTCCTGTGAATCAGATATTTTTGATTTGAATCATATCTCAAATCGAATAAATCAGGTCTATTATTTGAAATCAAATTGAACATCAAATCAAATAAAGTCTCAAATGAGAAAATATTTTAAATACATCATCAAGGCATGCCTTTGTCAAAGGTATGCCTTGATGATGTAGTTGGAATATTACAGCAAAAGGATTTTTGATCAAAAACAGAAATGGGTGTGATAATTACCTGTACTGGGCACTGCAAGGGGCTAACCGCTAGCAACTGGGAGCTCATCACCGACATTGCTTGGGAACTTTAAATTTGCTTTCAGCAGTAGAAATGATAAGTAAAACTGGAATTAGCATGGTTGATGGCATTGGTAGAGATGCTTTTTTATGTTAATATAGCAGAAATTACACTCAATCTTTATTTTCAACATTATTTACGAATAAACTCAACTATATGTTTTGTGAGAGGGCGAAAATGACCAATACCAAGCAAAATTCCAGTGACGAGATTCAAAGGTAAACGAATCGTGCAGCCGATTTCAAACTGAATTCAAATACCAACTTAGATTCAAAATAAAATTGAATCTTGAAGCTTTGAAAGGCCTTATTCATTAACCCTTTATTCAACGTAACAGCCAAAACTGGCCAGCGCTATTCACAAAAATCTCCAGTTAATAAATTTTATTATTTTTTTCAGTTTTTGTCTCAAAAACATAGGTTATGACCCCTCATTGGAATGAGCTCGTCAAGCTCATTCCAATGAGGGGTCATAACCTATGTTTTTTAGAAAAAAAAAATGAAAAAAATAGTCATTCAAGAATTTTGTTTACAAATGTCGTCTGCTTTTCATGTTAGGTAAAGGGTTAATGAATCAAGTATCAATGTATCAGAGACTGGAACCAGCAATTCTCAAGGAGCTAATTGTTGAAAACAGCAGATCCTTTGAGCTGTGTTTTCAGAGAGTAAATAAATTATAAGCAATAGATAACATGAATACATAGAGATTAATACCATTATGTGGATGTACAAAATATGTATCCGAGTCGAGGTCCGGGTTCTAAGGGCAGAACACGACGAGTCGAGAGACGAGTCGTGATCTACCCTTAGAACCCGGAGCGAGACTCGGATACATATTTTGTACATCCACATAATGGTAATAATCATTTTATCTTAGAATATATTGGGGATAAGTCAAGAATGTAGACGAATATATAACAAACTATTTATTCATACGGATGAACAAAAAGAAAAAAATGGAACTCATGCGAAAGGAATGTGGTTGTATCCGACCCCCTGATACAAACATCTGTATCAAGGGGTCAGATACACGACAGTTGCGGAGTTAACACAGACAAAATACATGTTGATTGTAAGATAATAGATAGTGAATCAACAAAACACTCACAGCTGGTTGTGGTTCTGGAATGAATTTCTGAGTTTCGCGTTTCTGTATTTCATACTTCTGTCTTCTCTCTGCGAATGCAACAAAAACAAAATAAATAAAATGTGAAAATTTATTCTCTTATTCTTCTCTCTCACCCTATCTTTCTCTTCCTATTTATTTATTTCAGTCAGGGTCATATCGTGTCGGACAGTTTTATGGGTGGAGACAGCTTGAGTACCTGGAGAAAACCACCGGGCAATGGCGAGCAACTGTCAGACTCCCTAACACACTAACTCCACACAAGCAGGGTTAGCATTTGTTGAAGAGCTCCATCGACCTGAAGTACGTCTTAGTACACAGTGCCACTGTGCCCCAACATCGGCAATCAGGCTGAAGTACCTTGCACAAGAACAGAATGCAATTACCCCTAGTGGGGATCAGACCATGGACCTTTCAGTTTGAAGTTTACTGGTAGAACCACTGTGCACCCTTTCTCCCCCTATAACAGTTTGTACCTGTTATTTTACCTGGCACCCCCCCACCCCCCCCCCCCCCCCCCCCCCCCCACCTCACCCCCCCCCCCCCCCCCCCCCTGCAAAAAAAAAAATTATATCCAGGCTTGGGGGTGGGAGTTAAAAAATATTGATTAAGACATTTCTTGCAATCTTATAAGGTAGTGATATAAGATGTGTTATATAACCATCACTACAGAGGATTAGTGATGGGTAAATGGGGAATATACCTTCTGTGTGGTTGGATTTAATGGAGAAAGAACTGTTGATAAATCATTATCTGATGCATAACAAATTTCCGGGTTCCAGCAGGCAGAGACTGATAAAATTTAAGGCTATTCAAGACCGTTTCTCGACATATTTCAGCATTTTTCAAGCCCCTACAAATTCGAGGTTTTTCAAGGCCCTGCCTTCACTAGTCTTAACTAGGACTGTCCGGTCATTACCTCATCCTCCCACTTCCCACTTAAGACTATGCCTTCACAAACTCTGGCATATAAACCTGTATAGTTAGGATTATGTGCTTCGTCAGCAATTTTCATTTGTAAATATTCCAGGCCTTTTTAGGCCTTCTGGCACATTTTCCAGGATTTCAAGGCTTTGAATGACCCTTAGTGAAATTTAAGGCAGTTCCTTGAATCCAAGACCCTGTGGGAACCCATTATTTATTTATTTATTGGTGTTTAAAGTCACATATCTATGCACAATGGCTAATCATGACCGTGACAGTTTTATGGGTGGAGGAAGCTGGAGTATCTAGAGAGAACCACCGAGCAACAACGAGCAGCTATCAGCTCCCAAAAATTGTAACTCCGCACTACAACACAGGCAGGGTTAGATTGGTTGAAGACATGTGTACCATCGACGTGCAGTACGCCTTAGTACACAGTAACATTGTGCACCCATGTAGGCAACTGGGATAAAGTGTCTTGCCCAAGGACACAATGCAGGTCATCCCGGACGGGGCATTAATAAATAAACCCTGTTTAGCTTATACAGTAGATTACCTTCCTGTGTTCTCGAGATAAACTGAGCATTTATTCTATTGCATCTTCTTTGACACGAGCTTTGTCAAACAAGATATAATAGATTAAATGCCTGTATTGATTGTACTGAGGCCACATGTGAACAATCTGGGTGAAGTGCCTTGCCCAAGGACACAACGTGGGAGTCCGAATTGATCGTTCAGATGGTCACCCATCTAATGATTAACCAGGCTCGATGTTGCTTAACTTTGGTAATCTGATGAGAACCGGTTACCGCAATGCCACCGCGCCCCCGTGGGAACCCATAATTTAATACTTGACTTACTCTTGTCTTTCTTGTACATACAGCACTGATGGATCTCCAGTGTTAATTCAACAACTATATGGAAGATGACATAGAAAACTAAAATCCATGTAGCCCACCATGGCACATTCACCTTACCAAAATCCATGCCAATGAAAATGTTGGGAACTGAAAAAAAAAGAAGAGTTTTATAAATCTTTGTCAGTAAATTTTATCTTCACCACGTTATTACTCATGCATTACTTTGTCAATTAATTTTATTCTCACCACATTATTACTCATGTATTACAGCCCTCCCTTCACCACCACCACAAAATCTGTTTCTTATGCTATCCAACATGGTCATTTGGGTATACCACATAATTACCTCTTAACCCTTTACCCAACGCAGACGATTTCAAAATTTATTATTTAAAATTTCATTTTTTAAATTTTTTCAAAAAATATCAACAAAACCATATCATGTGACCCCTCGTTGGAACGAGCTCGATGAGCTCGTTCCAAAGAGGGGTCACATGATATGGCTTTGTTCAAATTTTTCGAAAAATAAGATTTTTTCAGCTGCTGAATTTGCATATTACGCGGGTGGATGCGGGTAATTCATTGGGTAAAGGGTTAAACAAAACAAGTAAAACGTTGGCACAGCCAACAGATGCTCCGAGAAATGCAAACTGGAAACAACATATTGATTTTTTTCAAATGCTGAACTATGAAATGGCTTAAGCCATATATAAACAAGAGGCCCCAGGGGGCCTGAGGGCGCTCACCTGACATGGTAGCCTAAATATCAACCCAGAGAATTGATTTCAACAAGTTGCATCTGCTCCTCCTAAGAAAAGCTTATACCAAATATCCAAATATTCTGACCAGTGGATCTAAAAAAAGATTTTTAAAGAATAGTCCTCATATTGAACTAAGTCATAATTCGGGCTCCCACAGGGAGCCCATATATGAACCCAGGGACTTGGCTTTAACAAACCTGAATCTCACACCCCTAAGGATTCTGCACACCAAATATCAAAACATTCCGACTGCTGGATCTGAAGAAGAAGATTTTTAAAGAAAATTCCTCATTTTAAACCAAGTTACAATTTGAGCTCCCACAATCAGCCCAAATATGGACCTAGGGACATGGCTTGAACAAACTTGAATCTTACCCCCCTAAGGATGCTGCATAAAAAATATCAAAAGCATTCATCTGCTGGATCTGAAGAAGATTTTTAAAGAAAATTCCTCATTTTGAACTAAGTTGTCATTCAGGCTCCCATAGTGAGCCCAAATATGAACCAAGGGACTTGGCTTCAACAAACTTCAATCTCAGCCCCCCTAAGGTTGCTCCATGCCAAATATCAAAACATTCCATTATTATTTATATATTGATGTTTTAGGTCACATATTTATGCACAAACAAAACATTCCAACTGCTGAATCTGAAGAAAAAGATTTTTAAAGAAAAATTCCTCATATTGACTAAGTTATAAATTGGGCTCACACAGGGAGCCCAAATATGGACCCATGGACTTGGCTTTAACACCCTTGAATCCCCCTCCCCTCCCCCCCCCCCCCCCCCCACCCAAGGATGCTACTCACCACATATCAAACCATTCCGCCTGCTGGATCTGAAGGAGAAGATTTTTTAAGAAAATTTCTCATTTAGAACAAAGTCACAATTCAAGCTCCCACAGTGAGCACAAATATGGTCCTAGGGACATGGCTTGAACAAACTTGAATCTCACCCCCCTAAGGATGCTGCATACTAAATATCAAAACATTCCAACTGCTGGATCTCAAGAAGATTTTTAAAGAAAGTTCCTCATTTTGAACTAAGTTATAATTTAGGCTCCCACAGTGAGCCCAAATATGAACCCAGGGACTTGGCTTGAACACAATTGAATCTCACCCCCCCCTAAGCATGGTGCATACCCAATATCAGAAGATTCTGCCTGCTGGATCTTGAGAAGAAGATTTTCAAAGAAATTTGCCTGAAATGCATGAAGTTCAAATTTGGGTTCCTATACTGAGCCCAAATATAAACCCAGGGGGCCGATTTGAACAAACTTGAATCAGATCCACCCCACAATGTTGCATACCAAATATCAAAAGATTCTGCCTGCTGGATCTGGAGAAGATTTTTGAAGAAATTTGCCTGAAATGCACTAAGTTCGAATTTGGGCTTCTATAGTGAGCCCAAATATGAATCCAGGTGGTCGATTTGAACAAACTTGAATCAGATCCACCCCACAATGTTGCATACCAAATATCAAAAGATTCTGCCTGCAGGATCTGGAGAAGATGATTTTTGAAGAAATTTGCCTGAAATGCACTAAGTTCAAATTTGGGCTCCTATACTGAGCCCAAATATATACCCAAGGAGCCGATTTGAACAAACTTGAATCAGATCCACCCCACAATGTTGCATACCCAATATCAAAAGATTCTGCCTGCTGGATCTTGAGAAGAAGATTTTCAAAGAAATTTGTCTGAAATGCACTAAGTTCAAATTTGGGCTCCTATACCGAGCCCAAATATAAACCCAAGGGGCCGATTTGAACAAACTTGAATCAGATCCACCCCACAATATTGCATACCAAATATCAAAAGATTCTGCCTGCTGGATCTGGAGAAGAAGATTTTTTAAGAAATTTGCCTGAAATGCACCAAGTTCGAAATCGGGCTTCTATACTGAGCCCAAATATGAACCCAGGGGGCCAATTTGAACAAACTTGAATCAGATCCACCCTACAATGTTGCATACCAAATATCAAAGAGATTCTGCCTGCTGGATCTGGAGAAGAAGATTTTTAAAGAAAAATTCCTCATATTGACTAAGTTATAATTTGGGCTCACACAGGGAGCCCAAATATGGACCCATGGACTTGGCTTTAACACACTTGAATCCCCCTCCCCTCCCCCCCCCCCCCCCCCCCCCCCCCCAAGGATGCTACTCACCACATATCAAACCATTCCGCCTGCTGGATCTGAAGGAGAAGATTTTTTAAGAAAATTTCTCATTTAGAACAAAGTCACAATTCAAGCTCCCACAGTGAGCACAAATATGGTCCTAGGGACATGGCTTGAACAAACTTGAATCTCACCCCCCTAAGGATGCTGCATACTAAATATCAAAACATTCCAACTGCTGGATCTCAAGAAGATTTTTAAAGAAAGTTCCTCATTTTGAACTAAGTTATAATTTAGGCTCCCACAGTGAGCCCAAATATGAACCCAGGGACTTGGCTTGAACAAAATTGAATCTCACCCCCCTAAGCATGGTGCATACCCAATATCAGAAGATTCTGCCTGCTGGATCTTGAGAAGAAGATTTTCAAAGAAATTTGCCTGAAATGCATGAAGTTCAAATTTGGGCTCCTGTACTGAGCCCAAATATAAACCCAGGGGGCCGATTTGAACAAACTTGAATCAGATCCACCCCACAATGTTGCATACCAAATATCAAAAGATTCTGCCTGCTGGATCTGGAGAAGATTTTTGAAGAAATTTGCCTGAAATGCACTAAGTTCGAATTTGGGCTTCTATAGTGAGCCCAAATATGAATCCAGGTGGTCGATTTGAACAAACTTGAATCAGATCCACCCCACAATGTTGCATACCAAATATCAAAAGATTCTGCCTGCAGGATCTGGAGAAGAAGATTTTTGAAGAAATTTGCCTGAAATGCACTAAGTTCAAATTTGGGCTCCTATACTGAGCCCAAATATAAACCCAGGGAGCCGATTTGAACAAACTTGAATCAGATCCACCCCACAATGTTGCATACCCAATATCAAAAGATTCTGCCTACTGGATCTTGAGAAGAAGATTTTCAAAGAAATTTGTCTGAAATGCACTAAGTTCAAATTTGGGCTCCTATACCGAGCCCAAATATAAACCCAAGGGGCCGATTTGAACAAACTTGAATCAGATCCACCCCACAATATTGCATACCAAATATCAAAAGATTCTGCCTGCTGGATCTGGAGAAGAAGATTTTTTAAGAAATTTGCCTGAAATGCACCAAGTTCGAAATCGGGCTTCTATACTGAGCCCAAATATGAACCCAGGGGGCCAATTTGAACAAACTTGAATCAGATCCAGCCTACAATGTTGCATACCAAATATCAAAAGATTCTGCCTGCTGGATCTGGAGAAGAAGATTTTTTAATGTTTTTCCCATTGCCTACGGTGTTAAAAAGTGCTGACTCAGTACTTTTTCAAAGTCCCGAAACTGTACCCTATGATAAAACCGATGGCAATTTTTTTTTACCAATCCTTTCTGTCGGTCCTAAGGAAGCTTCACACCAAATAAAAATTCTCGGTGCAGTGCAGTTTTGGAGATATGGGCATTTTAATGTTTTTCTATTTTTAGCTCCTGCGGTTCCCATGGGGCTACGGGAAAAACAAAATCAGCATAAATTAGGTACTTATGACCCAATAAGCCCTTACATAAAATTTGGTTCAAATCAGCCTCTCGGTTCGGAAAATAGAAATTTTGGGCGGGGCCAAAAATTTTGCCCCTCCCATAACGACGCCAAGTATAGCCCCACAAACTTCTCTTGAACAAATCTGAGTCTACACCTCAAAAGGAAGCTGCACACCAAATATCAAGTCTCTGCTACTGCTGGTTCATGAGAAGAAGATTTTTTAAGATTTCAGCACACTTTTTGGGTGTGGCCCTACCCACGGGCGAGGCAACTTGATTTGAACAAAATCAAATTGCGATGTGATAACAAACTATTATCTCAAATATCAATTAAATTGGTTCAGCGGTTTGGGAGGAAAAGACGCAAATACCATGTTCACGGACGACGACGGACGACGATTGACGATGGACGGTGAGTGATCATTATAGCTCTCCTCACTGAAAGTCAGGTGAGCTAAAAAAAAATAATACAAAATGTGTGGAAGGACAAGGGTAACAGCACACGGTGAACCTGTATTAAAGGCTCCTTGGGAAGAAGATAAAACAGGCCTTTGAAGACAGGTTATTGCTTAATTAGGGTGAATGTATGAGCAGGTTTGATTATTACATGCACCGGGCATTTAATAAGATACCATAAGAAATGTTTTATCACTTTACCTTTTTGCCACATTTCAAGGGGCATAACTCTGGAATGGTTAATGCCATAATGGTGAAAATGGAACTTAACCTACATTTCAGGGCAGAGAGCAATTTTGCAAAATATAAAGGTCATACATCAAAGTGAGCTACAGTGATCATCCGGAAACCATTGATTTTACCATTTTGCGACTTTTCAAGGGGCATAACTCTGGAGCAGTAAGTGCCATAACAATGACAATCGAACTTGACCTTTATTTGATGGTATATAGTAATGTTGCAAAATTATAAGGTCATATATCAAAGCGAACAAGAGTTATCATCTGGAAAGAATTGATTTTACCATTTCGCCACTTTTCCAGGCACATAACTCTGAAACGGTAAATGCCATAATGATGAAAATAGAACTTTACCTACATTTCATGGTAGGTAGTAAGGTTGCAAAATTATAAGAGCGTACATCAAAGTGAACTAGAGTTATCGTCCGGAAACCACTGATTTTACCATTTTGCAACTTTTCAAGTCCATACAAATATCGAGTTGGTTCTAATGGTATCCACATTTGTGAGGTTTTATTGAAAATTTGCGAAATTTCTTTTTGGAAAATGTGAAAATTAATTTATTTTTTAAAAATGCCGATAGGATCACCAATCCAATGTTGAGTTGAGACAGCACAAAAGTGGGTTTAATCATTATCAACTTATTGTCCGAAAACCAATTGTTTACAATTTACTATGTTAAGGGTCACTGTGACATTGACCTTTGACCTAGTGATTCCAAAATAAATAGGGCTCTTTCTTGCACCAATGCCAACCTACCTATTAAGTTTCATGAACGTAGGTGGAACCACTGTCAAATTATCATCTGGAAACCAACTGTTTACTATTTATTATGTTCAAGGTAACTGTGACCTTGCCCTTTAACCTAGTGAGTCCAAAATACATATGGGTCTTCCACTCACGAAGGCCAACCTGCCTATGAAGTTTCATGAATGTAGGTCATACCATTATCAAGTTATCGTCCAAAAACCAATTGTTTACGATTTACTATGTTGAAGGTCACTGTGACCTTGACCTTTCACCTAGCAAGTCCAAAATAAATAGGGTTCTTCCTCTCACTGATGCCAACCTACCTATGAAGTTTCGTGAATGTGGGTGTCGAAACATTATCAAGTTATCATCCGGAAACCAATTGTTTACGATTAACTATGTTGAAGGTTACTGTGACCTTGACCTAGTGAGTAGAAAATAAATAGGGTTCTTCCTCTCACTGATGCCAACCTAACTATGAAGTTTCATGAACATGGGTTGAACCATTATCAAGTTATCATCCGGAAACCAATCGTTTATGCCCGCCCGCCATTCATCAAACTATAAGTCGAGTATGACTTGGTCACAACTCGACTAAAAATACTGTGTTAGGTAAAGGGCCACTTGCAGTTTGAACTTTCTGGTATTTTTTTTATACTGGCATGCAGAGGACAGTGTTATGTCAAACAAGGCCATCAGTGTGTGTAGGGTATAATTTAAACCTTTATCCAAAGTAATAACAAAACTGGCCAATGCTGTTCACAAAACATACCATTCAACTTTCATTATTTTTATTAATTTTTGTCTCAAAAACATAGGTTATGATCCGATCATTGGAACAAGCTTATTCCAATGAGGGGTCATAAGCTATGTTTGTGATGCAATCATTTAGTTATTCAGGAATTTTGTTTGTAAGTATCGTCTGCCTTTTGTGTTAGTTGTTATTGTTCGTTTAATTATTATTTAAACTAGACTGTACTTAAAGTGACACCTATAGTGATTAAAAGCTTGCTCACAAATGTCACTGGCAAGAAAACACACACTACATACCAAAAATCAGGAAACTCTGGTGATAATTGTATAAATTGAAATTACTGGAAGGCATTACCCCAGATAGTTCCAAATTGCCATTCAAAGGGCAATAATCTGATAGACATGGCAATGGGATTTCAAATTCCTACGGTATATGGCTCTCACTTTCATAGATATACACATGGAAACCCCAAATCAGGAGAACTGAATAATTGTTTGAACTGTAGTAAAAGAGTTTCACGTCAGAGAGGCTGGGCTCGATATTCCTAAAAAGGAATCTGTGCTACAGTACGGTTACCACGGACTGGTCATTTTCCAAGAGTGGGTAATATTTCCCACGCATGCAATAATATTAAATTCCAAACACTAATTATCGGAATAATCATCAAAACCTGGTGCTTCATTAATTAACTCTTTGCATGCTGCTGGTGGTTATTCCTGCCCAGCACAGGGTTTCTCTTGTTACTGAAATAAGTATATGTTGGGCACATTTAATCACATTTGCCCCGTGTAAATTGAATGGATTTTTTCATCAATGATTTCTTGTGTTACATTTATATTAATTTTAATATTAATTTTTCATCAAATCTAGTCATGGCCGCTTTAAAGCAGCCATGACTAGATCTGATGAAAAATATCTAGAAAATACTCAGCCGGTTAAGAGTTAAGATTTTGCTGATGCTGATTTTTATTATCTGGTAAATGCATATGTGGACCACAATCCGTCCTCTGAGACTGCAGTGTAGCACTAGAAATTACTGAAACTTGGAAACAAATGAAAAAATAAATGAAAATTGAATGGTGGTTTTTGTGATAATAAAAATCCTAAAAGCAAAATTTTAATTAATGAAGCACCACATTTTCATGATTATTCCCATAATTAGTGTTTGGAATCTAATATTACTGCATTCGTGGAAATATTACCGACTCATCGTAACTCCACGCTGCAGCAACACAAGCAGGGGTAGACTGATTGAAGACATGCACACCATCGCCGTGCAGTACGCCTTAGAACACGGCGTAATCATGCCCCCCATGTGGACAACCAAGGACACAATGTGGGAATCCGAATTGATCGCTCAGACGGTCACCCATCCAAGGACTAACCCGGCTCGATATTGCTTAACTTTGGTGATCTGATGAGAACCGGTTACCGCAACACAGCCACGCCCCCACAGTGGCCGTACTGTAGCACAGACTGAACAGATTCCTTTTTAGGAATCTCGAACCCAGCATCTCTGATGTGAAACTCTTTTACTACAGTTCAAACAATTATTAAGTTCTCCTGATTTGGGGTTTCCATTGTATTTCTATGTAAGTGAGGGCCATATACCGTAGGAATTTGAAATCCCCATTGCCATGTCTATCAGATTATTGCCCTTTGAATGGCAATTTGGAACTATCTGGGGTTATGCCTTCCAATAATTTCAATTTATACAATTATCACCAGAGTTTCCTGATTTTTGGTATGTAGTGTGCTTTGTCTTGCCAGAGACATTTGAGAGCAAGCTTTTAATCACTATAGGTGTCACTATAAGTACAGTCTAGTTTAATTAATAATTAAACTACCGGTAACAACTAACACGAAAGGCAGACGACACTTACAAACAAAATTCCTGTATAACTAATTGATTGCATCACAAACATAGCTTATGACCCTTCATTGGAATGAGCTCAATGAGCTCATTCCAATGAGGGGTCATAAGCTGTTTTTGAGACAAAAAATGAGACTGTACCCTAGCACCAGAAATTACCGAAACTTGGAAACAATCTAAGAAACATAGGACAAATCTGGTAAAATTCTGAAACTCTTTGTTCAAGTCATAGTGCCGACACTGCCCACAATTCAGAAATTCAAACAAGAAAACAATCTAAGAGGCGTAACAACTGTAAAACTAGACAGAAGCATGCTCCTGCACAGCACATGGACACAGGAGGTTGGAGATTAGTGATATGTTACTTGTACATGTGCTGTGTCTGTAAGACACATATGATGTCAAGGCAAGTTCTACCGTGCACTTTAATTTATATATGTATTTTAAAAAAAAATACTTAATATTGGACTAGAGTTATGTAGAAAAATATCTCGTAGTCTGGTAAATAATGAATTCAAGGGCACAGAGTTTGACATCTCTTTAAGGTAAAAATAATTCATAATAAATTATATTGAATAGCTTAACTACAACAACAACAACACATTGTAATAATAAAAAGGTCATAGCTTCAAAACTGTGAGAGAAGTTATCCGGACAAATCACATACCATACAGATGAAATTCTACAAAAATTGACTAAGTTCAACAACTTGTAATTTTGTGAAACATTGAAGCAAATCAAAATCCTGACAATATACACTATACACACCTCTGGTATATGTACAAACATTCTGTAAAATGAAAAAGTCCTACCTTGAAAACTGTGAGAGGAGTTAGCCAGACAAACAATGTACCCTAGATGTGGATGACAGATGGCCAGCAGATGGTGGACAGATGGACAGCAGACAGTGGATGGATGGACAGACAGACAGATGGGTAAAACAATATTGCCTCTGTCACCCCTTTCCAGACTATTTGTTGCAGGGGTGTAAAAAAAACTTTAAGAAAACCATATTGTGTGAACCCTCATTGGAACAAGCTGGTTGGAATAAGGGGGACACATCAGATGATTTTGTTGAAATTTTCTGAAAAATATTTTTTTCAACTGCTCAATCTGTAAATTATGTGGGTGGATGCGTCCATTCTATTTATTTATTAGGGTTTAACTACACATTAACAGCCAAGGTCATATCATGTCAGTGACAGTTTTATGGGTGGAGGAAGCCGGAGTACCCAGACAGAACCACTGAGCAATGATGAGCAGCTGCCAACTCCCCAACATCGTAACTCTGCACTGCAGCACAGGCAGGGTTAGATTGGTTTAAGACATGTGCACCATCGACGTGCAGTATGCCTTAGTACATGGCGTCACCGTGCCCCCATGTGGACAATCAGGGTGAAGTGCCTTGCCCAAGGACACAATGTGGGAGTCCGAACTGATCGCTCTGACGGTCACCCTTCGAAGGACTAACTGGGCTTGCCGTTGCTTAACTTCAGTGATCTGGTGAGAACTGGTTACCGCAACGCCATCCATTCTCTTAGGTAAAGGTTAAACTCATTTCAAAGAACAGTAACTTTATCACTTTCACAGTTCAGAACTCTGGATTGTTCCAATGTCATTTGAAAAATCTATGTACTCTGCAGTCTGCAGTAACTCCTCAAACCCAGGCTTGCAGATTTCAGAAATTCACGGAAACAGGTTCCGTGTATTTGTTGTCAAGAAACCCCACAGAACCTACTTTTGGCTTCCAACATGAACTATCAGGGGGTAAAACAGCCCTGTTTAAACAGAAGTTTGCATATGCACCATGTACAAAGATTTCCAGCAAAATCAAATCATCCATGTACATTTGTAGTTCAAAGCCTAAATGGAATTATATAAGTTAGTTTTCTGCAATTTATTGTGGTAAAAGACAAGTATACACTCAAAGATAAACTTACTGGACAGAACATTGGCAATGAATCCAAATATGAAGTGAATCCAGTTGAAGCATGGTCTCCATTTGCTTTCTTCAGAAGGACGAATCAGTGCAATCAATGGCTGTTGTAATATAAAATATAAAATATATTATTAATCCTTCAAGACAATTTCTCACTTTTACAACCTCAACATATTCCCTTAAGGTGATGGTTACATGAACAAAAATGGCTGAATTTATTTATTTATTTATTGGTGTTTTAAGGTTACATACTTATACACAATGCCTATCATGACCGTGACTGTTTTACGGGTGGAGGAAGTAGTGACGAGCAGCTGCCAGCTCCCCAACATCGTAACTCCGCACTGCAGCACAGGCAGGGTTAAACTGTTTGAAGACATGCACATCATCGACGTGCAGTACACTTAATACACAGCATCATCGTGCCCCCATGTGGACAATTGTGGTTAAGTGCCTTGCCGAAGGACACAACACAGGAGTCCGAATCGATCGCTCATACGGTCACCCATCCGAGAACTAACTGGGCTTGACGTTGCTTAACTTTGGTGATCTGACGAGAACCGGTTAAAACAATGCCACCGCACCCCCAAATGGCTGAAAATGTTGTTCATGTTCAAAAATATTTGGGCACTTTCTAAGGGACTAAATATATTTTAGTTTCAAGTAGAGTCATATGATATCTATAATTGTGATAATGATATTGAGGAGATCCTATAAACAATAGACAAATTACCTTGACAGTGCTTTCCAGTCAAGTCTTGGCTGCCTAAACAGGCAGCTGAAACTTGACTAAAAATCACTGCCTAGTCACTGGATGTAAACAGGCTGTGTTCTGGTGGGAATTCTTCTCTAAATTTGTCCAGGCCCTCAAATGAAAGTGTCAATGACACTGTAGCTTAACTTGACTGTGTGTTGTGTTTTATGAAAAGGATAATGTTCAATGTTTATGAGAGGATTATGAAATATGACAAGAATTGTGATAATTGAGAATATGTTAATTTCTGTTCCTTGTATGCAATGTTTTCAATAAAAATAATTTGAGGTGGAGACTGTATTAAAGAATTGAGGGGTGGGTTAATGTGGCCCTCACAGTTAATGTATGTCAATGAAAGTTACCAAGTTATAGTGAAATTATTCCAAAACGAGTCATCCTATCAAGTTACAAAGAACTCCCTGCACAAATATGGCCTGTAGACTGTGTTAAAGATTTTTGAGTGTTGGGCCTGTGCAGTCATCACTGTTGACCCATCGTAAAGAAAAGGGGACGTGCTCGTCTAGACATTATACTGAGTCATTCTACCAAGTTACAATGAAATCCCTACATAAATATGCCCTGTAGTCTGTGCAAAAGGTTTTGGGGTTTTAGGCTCGGCAGACATCACAGTTGAATGATCGCAACCAAAATGGGACGTTCTCATCTAAACATTATCTGGTGTCATCCTACAAAGTTACAATGAAATCTCTTCATAAATACAACCTGTAGACTGTACTAAATGTTTTCAGTCTTCAGGCCCCTGTAGCCATCACAGTTGACTGATCGTGCCAAAAGGGGACGTTCTCATCTAGATATTATATGGAATCATCCTACCAAGTAATAATAATGAAATCCCTCCATATTGAATATGACCTGTAGACTGTGCTAAAAGTTTTGGGGTTTCAGGCTTGGGCAGCCATCACGGTTGACGGATCATGACCAAGAGGGGACGTTCTCATTTAGATATTACACAGAGTCATCCTTCCAAGTTACAATGAAATCCCTTCATAAATACGACCTCATCTTGGCATGACCTTAAACCTGCATATGAAATTTTGAGATGATCGGACAAGAACTATGGGATGTAGCCTGTGCTAAATTTAAATGTGGACAGACTAACAGACTTCCGCATGCGTAATGGCAATAGCTTATCTTAACTTTGTCAAGTTAAGCTAAAAACCAATAACTGCAAACCTATCAAAGCACAGAAAGCATATGAATTTAAGATTGACAGACAGGTTCTTCTTTGATAGTGTTAGAACAGTTTAAAAGAGAAGACAGAGACTGGAGTGAACATGATTTCAAGTTAATGTTGTCATAAAAAATACTAAATGTAGTTGCTTCTGTTTTTATGTTCTCAGTTCAATTCGAAGGTAAAATTTCTCATTCTTTGTATTTTCCTCTCCTCGAAAACTAACTCCCAATTGGAGTCTGCATATTGTGAAATTTCCCAATAGCACAGGCCAGACTTTTTCCCAAAGAAGACAGAAGAATCCTTGGTTTGACAAAAGTTTAGTCTCTCCAAAGCCAGAACTTTTCAGGACTCCTAAATATAGTACAGTGGAGCCCTGTTAATTGAATAGCAACTTTGCCAATGAAAATTATTCAATTAACAGGAGTATACAATTAACAGGGATTGTGTCACTTTCATGTACTTTAGCGATAAACTTAGCATTTATTCTATCATATCTTGTTTGACAGAGCTCCTTGAGCTCTGTCAAACAAGATATAATAGATTAAATGCCTATATTGGAAGTACTGAGGCCAAACTGATCTAAAACCAAAGGAAAATTGGGGAGAGTCAGGGTAATTTCTTTACAGGTTGCAAGATTTTTTATTCAATTAACAGGAATTTACTCTATAACCTATATTCCATTAACATGTCAAATTTGTATTGGAGGTATGGTAAATGGTTTTGTGTGGGGAAATTATATTCAATTAACAGGGATATACAATTAAGAGATATCCAATTAAGTGGGCTCCACTGTATTTTCCAGGAAAGCAACTCTGTTGAAAGTAGGGCACTAACTTCTAGAGAAGTTGAGGGCAAAAAAAGTTTAGCAAACTTTTTTTTCAAATACCTTTGAGATCAAACCAAATCGCAGTTATTTTGAATATTGTATAGAAGGGATCAGAGCCCACTCCATCCTGGTGTTACTCACAGCATATGGGAAAAGAGAAAAAAAAACACTTCAAAACACTACCATGGAAACCCACATGGTGGAATAACCTACATATATTATTTCAGGTACTCAGCTTTCACTTACAGTTTCACTAGAAAAACCTGTATCTTGTTTTCTTTTAACCCTTTACCTAACATGAAAAGCAGACGATACTTGCAAACAAAATTCTTGAATAATTAATTTTTTTCATTTTTTGTCTCTAAAACATAGGTTATGACCCCTCACTGGAATGAGCTCGACGACCTTGTTCCAAAGAGGGGCCATAACCTATGTTTTTGAGACAAAAAATGAAAATATAATGAAAATTAACTCTTGGTCGACCTGAAAGCGGTCGATCGGCAGTAAATCCAGTGGTTATATACCTTCCAATGAGATGGTAAATAGTGGCCACAATAATATAATAATAACACTTTGGCCAGCCGCTGATTTGTCGCGGTTCTCGGACGAGAAGGCCTTGGTTACCCCTGAACTCCCAACTGCCTCCCTGTTCCCACGCTTCTCCTCCCCTCCCAACATTCGGAGACGAACTGCTTGATGACATCCCTTACCCCATTCTTCCCAATCTCTCCGATTAGTACATTAACCCTCTCCTTTGAGTCTCCCCCTAACCACATGTCCTTCATTCTCCCATCCCACTTCCCCATTATACTCCCAGTGAATCTCATTCTTTTAGACTGATACTTTGGGCATTCTAGAAGAAAGTGTTCCAGGGTCTCCACCATGCCCAAGTTACACATCTGGCACTCCTTTTCACCGTCTTTCCCAATTTTTCCCCTCAGCTCCAGGGATCGCGTCCTCAGCTTGAACAGCAGTGACCCCCCAAAGGTGCCATCAAGGTACTCTTCAAAACCTGGCCTCTCTTTATCACGCAGACCACCCAAAGACCTCTTCGATTTGACCCCCTCTCGCCAATTACGGTTACAATCCTCCATGACCCTTTCTCTGACGATTGTTTTACCCTGGTTTGCCCCAACGTCCAGGTCCGAGATCTCCAATGAGTAGTTCTCTACTAGCTCCCTCACTTGGACCATCCACCCCGTCTTGATATTCGAGTTGAAAATTCTCAGGAACATTACTTTACACCATCGGCTGTCAGGAAGATTCACCAAATAATTAAGATAACCGAGTTTCAACAGGTCTATCCTGTCCTTGATCCTCATCCACCCAAGCTCACCCCTGATTGCTTCTAGCGCTGCGGCATTACTCGACCCCGTTATCCATCGGCCTGCATCATTCTGTAAGATTTCCAAGCTCTTTACGGCCGTCTGGTTTAGGGGTACCACTTCCGTACCGTATGTTATACTTGGCAGCCCCACCATTTCCCAAAAGGTTTTCCCCACAAAAACCTTATTGAAACTGTTTCTCCCTATAAGTTTCATTTGGTTAAGGATTCGCTTCCCCTTCAGAATCAATTTATTTGTGTGGTTTCGGTAGATGCCTCTTCCTGTAATATTTATATTTACCCCCAAATACTCGTAATCACCTGTCTCTCCTACACTGAGAAGTTTGCTGCTCCCTTCCGGAATGCAGAACTCACCCACTCTCCACCTTCGAGTGGGGTCCACTTTGCGGCCCACAGGTATAACTTTGCTCTTGCTTTCATTAAGTTCGAGTCTCCATTTGCTCCCATATTTCCCAACAATTCCCAGCATTTTCGTTAGCCCCTCTTCGCTTTCTGACACTAGAACCATATCGTCTGCAAAAAACAGCCCTGGGATCTTCAAGTCTCCAACTGCTACCCCCTCGTCGCTACGCAGGAGTTCATCTCCTAAACCTTTGATGTACAATGCAAACAGGATTGGCGAAAGGTAACACCCCTGTTTTAGGCCTATCTCCATAGGCACACGTTTTGTTGTAATGTTTCCCAGGCTAAGTTCACTCTGTACATCTTTATATAATCCTTTCATAATTCCAACAAACTCGCCTCCTAAGCCCAGAGCCTCCAGCTTGCGCCACATACCCTCCCTCCATACTCTATCGTATGCCTTTTTGACATCCAAAAAGGCCATAAACATCTTTTTCTTTTTTGCTTTCGCAGATTCTATCATTTGGGATAGCGTGAAAAGATGGTCGGTTACTCTCCTTCCCTTCCTGAAGCCATTCTGGATTTCTCCCAAAAAACCCTTCTCTTCAATCACCTCCTCTAGTCTCCCATAAAGAACTTTACAGAAAACCTTTCCAATGTTGCTACTGACAGAGATCCCTCGATAGTTATCCAAAACGTCTTTTTCCCCCTTTTTGTGAATAAATGTCACTTTGCTTTCTCTCCACTCCTTTGGGACCTTTTGATTTTCTATGGCTAGATTGAACAGGGCAGTTAGGCTTTCCACGAGTTCCTCTCCCCCTTTTTTGATAAACTCGTTAGGAATTTCATCCACTCCTCCGGCTTTTCCATCCCTTAATTTTGAGATCACCTTTCGCACCTCCTCCGTTTTAATTTCGCTGCACACGAAGTTCGATAGGTTTTCCTCGACCTGATTCGGACACTCAGGTGGGCTCCCCGTGCCCCATCGCTTATCGTTTACCTTTTCCCAGTGCTTGACTAGTTCTGATGCGACTTGATCTTGCTCGTCTGTAAGTCTGCCATCTACTTTAATACTCTGTGGGTTACTTCCTTTGTTATGATTGTTCACCCATTTCCAAAATACGTTCGAACTTGACCCCTCTGTCGTTCTTATCGTCCTAATAAGACTGCTATTTCGTACTCTCCGATTATCGTCTTTAATCTTATTTACTTTATTTCGTGCTTGGTGGTATTCTTCCTTTGCTACCGTGGCCTCGTTGCTTTCCACCCCCTTAAGTTTTCTACTTCTCCTGTATGCAGCACATTTAGCTTTTCTTCCCTTTATGGCCCTTTTCAGTTCTTCATTCACTCTGTACCCAAGTTCCCGTGTTGGCAGCCTGACCTTTCCTACACTTTCCTTTCCTACCTCCACCAGGCTCGCAACTATGGCGTCTGCCATCTTCTGGACACTGCACCTCTTGGGTACGGTTGCAAGCTTTGGTTTCAGTTTTTCATTGAACTTCGCCCAGTCAGCATCTTTATTGAGTTCCCAAATCTCCTTAGAGCCTCCTTTGCTTTTTACTAGAGTTTTGGCCCTGATCGTCACTGTAATCAAATTGTGATCACTATCCACCTCCATTTTACCCTCATCATCCACTTCTACTCCATCACCTCCCTCCATAAATTAATATCTGTGAGGATGTAGTCGATTATTGATTTTCTGTCGTTCCTCTCCCAGGTCCATTTTCCCTTACACCTCGTGTCCCTGTTCAGAATCTTCAGACCGAGCTCGTTTGAGAAGTTCAACAGCTTCCTTCCATTCCTGTTCACTTTATTGTCCCCACCCTCTATGCCTTCTTCATCATTACCTATGTGGCCATTAAAGTCACCCATCAGGATTATACCGAGCCCCTTGTTTTGTAATTCGGTGATATTGGACCTTAGTGTTGAGTATATCGAATCATTCCATTCGGGTTTGCTTCCCTCCACCGCACAATACACAACCCCAAGGGCAATACTTTTGTTTTTCAGACTGATCCTTACCCATCCAATTTCTTTTGATACCTCAGCCGGGGTGCTGATGTTTTCCAGGTCTGTGATCAGTGATGGTTTTAAATCCTCTTTAATGTAATGCCTACCCCTCCCCCTTTTTTCTGGCCTTCCGTTCGCCCTACACCTATCCATACGTACCCCCTTACTTGGTCTACCCGTTCCTCGTGTCTTACCCACGTTTCGCTTAAGCCCATGACGTCAAACTCCTCTGCCTCGATCAATGTAGCAATTTCACTTACTTTCCGATGGAGACCCTGGATGTTGCACAGTGACTCCAAACTCAGCAGCAAGCTCATCGGGAGGTATCCCAGCCTCTAGCACAACATAACACAAAGAAAATCGTCGGTCACCCATTCAATTTGACATTCTTGGGTAGCACATGCTATTTTGAAATCCACAGCAAAATTTGATATGGTTGGGTGAACAACAACAACATGTCATTAAACTCTTTGGAGGACTTCTTGTCCACGAGCATGCAACATTAGAACTATTATATTTCATCCTTTATGCTATTTTTTCACATTTGTTTCTATTGTACTTTCTTTTTTGACTCAGTATATAAGTTTATCTTCCCCCAGATGGGAAGATGTGGTGTGGGGGGTGGGGGCAGGGGAGAGTTATAGAACACATGGCAAGCAATGTTTTATAACCTGTGTTTTCAACTCCTTCAATAGATTCCTACGGACACCAAATACATACTTACAAAAATGCACCCCCTAACCTCCCACCCCACAACCTCAAAAATGCTAAAAACCAGTCTATATCAGTAGTTTATAGATATCAGTCATAAAATTCAGATTTTTTTATACTTACGTTGATAACCACACAGACAAAGATAATAATACCAAGAATTGGATGAGCTTTCTGTGGAAGGTCTGGAGCCTGAAAAAATACAATTTCATTTCTCAGTTAAATTTCTGCACCAAAAGAGTTGTGGACTGGATGGACAAATCAATAAACATATCGATTACTTCATGTGTATAACCCACTTTGTTGGCAAGCCAGAAAATAAGGTGTCATCTGCAAAATGAGGTCCCCAGAGGGTGAATTTAGTGATGCTACCCTGCATAGCAGGGTAGCATCACTAAATTTACCCTCTGTGAACCTCAATCTGAATAAGGGTCTCAAAACTAAACAGAAAGAGGTACCCAGAGGATACATTGGCCCATTGTATGGGATAGCATCATCAAAGTGCCCCTTTGGGGACCTCATTCTGCAAATGTCAGACTGCTTATTTTCAGGCCTGTTTGTTGGTGGGGAGGGGATGGATCTAACTAAGAAGAGCATTTCAAACATTTTTCATATCTACAATGCTAAGTAATTCTGGACAGTATTTAATTTGAAATATTGTGTTATTCAGAAATCAGACTCTTTAATAAAGTGAACAATTCATAGAAATATTTTAACAGTTTTCTTCCACTGTCGCCCATATTATAACATCTAAATGGGTTTATTTCAGTTAATTATTTATTGGGATTTAACCACTACACTATTGACAGCCAGGGCAATTTTTTTTCAAATCAGTGAGGGAGAGAGGTTTTTATTTTTAATTTTTTTTTTGCAAAGTGAGAAAACATGGAGAGGATTTTTTCACACAGAAATACAGAAAGAGCATATTTATACAAATAAATTCATTTTTAATTTGAAAAATAAAATATTCCTCTAAAAACAAACTGTAGGTACTGCAATTCAAAGGCTTCATATTCTTTCGATGCTCTTCGTATTATCTTTGAAGTAAAAGTATTTAATCTATCTGGGGTTTGCCTCATTACAATTTATGGGAGAGTGCCTATAGCACTCTCCCATAAATTGTAACGAGGCAAACATATTTGAGATGCAACTAAATAAATATGCATCAATCAAAAAATGTAAAAAGTTTCGGATCTCCTTGAGTTTGTACTAATATTGCAAGACACTGAACGGCAATAAAAATGTCCAACTAGGGGGGTTCAAATTTAATGAGGGATTACCTGAGAATCAAAACACTTTTTTTTTAGCCTAATATTTATTTATCTATTGGTGTTTAAGGTCACATATTTCTGCATAATGTTGACTGCAACATAGGTATACAGTCAAGTCCATCCAATTGTTTATTCCCACGTGCCCATTTTAGAGAACTTTCACCTCAGGTTTTGGTGACCAGGTCCCATGTTACGCGTAAAAGAGATATGGTTTACCACAGTAAGCAAGCGCAGCTTCACTTCTCGGGGTTCCCCACGGGGATTTTCAAAATGAATTAAATATTCCAAATAGATTTAGACTGGTAACCTGAGAGCTAACATCCATCCACATCTTAGCCAGGTAATGTATTTATTTATTTATTAGGATTTAACGACACATTTAACAGCCAGGGTCATATCATGTTGGTGACATTTTTACGGGTGGAGGAAGACGGGAGTAATCAGAGAACCACTGAGCAACAGCGAGGAACTGTCACACTCCTAAACATACACACAGGGTTAGCAATGGTTGAAGACAAGCACACCATCGACATGCAGTACGCTTTAGTATACAGTACCACCGTATCCCCACGTGGGCAATCAGGATTAAGTACCTTGCCCAAGGTCACAACTCAGTTACCCCTGATGAGGATCGAACCATGGACCTTTCGGTTTGAAATTCAATGCTGTAACCACTGAGCCACAGCACTCCCAGTTTATTTAAGTTAAAAATAACCTATCTTTTTACCTAATGAATGGGAAGCATTTGCCACACAATATACAAATCATGCGGCTGAAAAAAAGTATTCTTCAAACATTTGAACAAAGCCATATCGTGTGTCACCTCATTAGAATGAGATCATTCCAATGAGGGGTAACATGATATGGTTTGGTTTGAAATATTTGAAAAGATAATAGTTTTAATATCACAAGCACTGGGTAAACAGTCAAACAACAAAATATACTGGAAACCTATCTTAACCCTTTACCCAATGAATTGGCCGCCTCCGCCGGCGTAATATGCAAATTCAGCAGTTGGAAAAATATTATTTTTCAAAAAATTTCAACAAAACCATATCATGTGACCCCTCGTTGGAACGAGCTCATCGAGCTCGTTCCAATGAGGGGTCACATGATATGGTTTCGTTGAAATTTTTTGAAAAATTTGAAAAAATGATATTTAAAATAATAAATTTTGATATCGTCTGCGTTGGGTAAAGGGTTAATAATTCACTGATGTTTAGTATTGGCTTCTGTGAATATTTGGTATTTGAAATAATATTTGATTCGATCACAATATTCGACAATATTCGATTCAACAATCGGTGCCGAATATCTATCGAATATCTTCAATATTTTCTTCAATGTTTTTGCTGTTGAATTGCAAAAGATCTCAATGCGAACAAGAAAAATGTACATTTAAAAAATAATCTACAAAATTTTGGAAGCGGATCACAAATTGCAATATCAAATTATTTATTTATTAGGGTTTAACGACACTTTAACAGCCAAGATCATATCATGTCGGTGACAGTTTTATGGGTGGAGGAAGCCAGAGTACCCGGAGAGAACCACCGAGCAATGACGAGCAGCTGCCATCTCCCCAACATCGTAACTCTGCACTGCAGCACAGGCAGGGTTAGATTGGTTGAAGGCATGCACAGCATCGACATGCAGTACACCTTAGTACATGGCATCATCGTGCTCCCCATGTGGACAATCGGGGTTAAGTGCCTTGCCCAAGGACACAATGCGGGAGTCCGAATCGATCTCTCAGACAGTCACTCATCCAAGGACTAACCAGGCCCGACATTGCTTAACCCTTTACCTAACCTGAAAAGCAGACGACACTTGCAAAAATAATTCTTGAATAACTAATTTTTTTCATTTTTTGTCCCAAAAACATAGGTTATGACCCCTCGTTGGAACGAGCTTGATGACCTCGTTCCAACGAGGGGTCATAACCTATGTGTTTGAGACAAAAAAGGAAAAAAATAATGAAAATTAATTGGCGATTTTTGAGAATAGCACTGGCCGGTTTTGGCCGTTACGTTGGGTAAAGGGTTAACTTCGGTGATCTGACTCTCAATATCAAAACATGTATATCAAAAACCCTGCAGTTTTACAGTAACCAACTTATAGAAACAATGATGCTGAAAATTTTGATAGTCTCGTATTCTCAGCAGTAAATTGGATCAATGAGTCAAAGAGAACATGCAATGTTGATCAACAAAAAAATAGCCCGTTTTGGATTCTGTGGTGACTGTTTCTATAAATAAACCAGTTATTCTGTGACGTACCGTATTTACTCTATGTATTGGGACATTCTATGATTTGGGACACACATTTTTTCCAGAAAACTATATTTTTTTTATGCTCCAAAGTTTGGGACATTCAGGAGATTTGTTTCCAGTTGGCCCGTCGCTAGTAGCAGACGACACTCATAAAAAAAATTCTTGAGTAACTAAAAATTTTCATTTTTTGCTTCCAAAACATAGCAGATGATCCCTCATTGGAACAAGCGCAATGTTCTCGTTCCAATGATGGATCATAAGCTATGTTTTGGAAGCAAAAAATGAAAATATAAAAAAAAGTTAAAAAATTTATAGTAATTTCTATATTTTTTATACTTACCAATGACCCAGACATAGCTGGTGCTAACTCTTAAAATATAGGGCCAAACACAAATTTTGCCCCCCAATCCCCAAAATTTGCATCTAAAACCAAAGAAAACATGTCCTGAAAGGCCCTCCACACTTCGCCTCTACTGCGCATGCGCAGTGTCAAGGACGTTTCGAAATTGGCGCCATTAATCATTCTAAAAACCAGTGCCTGGTAAGCGCTATGTACTCAGCGGGGAGGCAAGAGTTCCCAACTCCTGGGAGGGCCATCCCCGTCTGGGTCATTGGTAAGTATAAAAAATATAGAAATTACTATAAATTTTTTAACATTTTTATACTGTACCAATGACCCAGACATAGCTGAATAGTAAAAAGGCTGGAGGGCCAAGGACATAGAGCAAAATGGAATACGCTCAATAATATAAAATAGAGTCATCCCCTGTAGGGAAAAAGAAGTAATAGGCCTTACATGTATCTTTCTTATTTATGATAAATTAGAAAGATACAACACCTTCCAAAATTGAGCTTCATACATCCATGTACTCTATTAATATCCAATATAATCCAATACTAATAATTTTTAAAGTAAGCCAATAAATAAAGTAAGTCTAGAGAATAGAGACTCTTATACTCCTAAAAGTGTCTGAGGATTGCATAATCATGTCTGTTGACATATGCAATAATCAAAAGCTATACTTTAAAAACTAAGACTTGAATGAATTTTAAAAACCTAAACTTCTCACTACACAACCATCCCAATAACAGCTCAGAATTACTAACTCCGGAGGAGGTATCCCCTTGTTTTCATAGTAAAACAGGTGACCCAAGGGAACACCCTCCCCCCCCCCCCTTTTTTCTTGCCCTGGGTCAAATAGCCCAGAGCGAAGAGGGAAGCAGAACGGAGACACTGCCGAAACAGACAGCCTACCTAGCTATAGTAGCAACTGTTAAGTGAATGACATTCTGAGCAGTAGATAATAGACCTAACAATAGAGGCCTCCAGAAATGGACTCGATATTTCTGAGATAAAAATTCATGAATGTGGATGGCTGAGCGCAATGAGCAGCCTTCAAAAATCTATAATAGCGACACTATTAATGTAAGCCCAAGATGTAGAAGAACTCTTACTTCATGAGCCGAAATCTTAAGCACAACTGCTAAGTCAATGATATACCATAAGCAGTACCGATAGTTAATAGAATCCATTAACAATAGAATGGAGCGTAACGTCCTTCTACTAGGCATCAAAGACAGAAGAAGCTTACGCCCATAGTAATAAACAGATATCTGTTTATAAATACATAAACTCTACCCGGAAAGAGTAAAGGCCTATGCCCGTACGAAGACGGAAGGACCTTAATAACAATAGGTTCCGGATATTAGGAGCCTAACTCTTATGCAAAAATCCAATCTAAATAGTAACGGAATAGTGATTGCGAAACTACGAAAGTGAAAATCATCCATCGATAGTGCATGAAACTCACTGACTCTACAGTAAAAGAGAAACCAACAGAATTACTGTCTAAAAGGTCAGAATTTGAAAACTACTGTTTCCAGAGGCTCAAATGATTACTTAGCTAAATAAGAACCGAAGTTAAAATCCATATAGGAATTTAATCTAAAGATTCTAAGTCTATATATCAAAAAGTTACTAACTGACTTAGATAAAGAGACATAAGACTCAATTGTAAACTATCGTAGAGTGCATAGGTATTAGGTAACATAAACCTATAACCTTACTAATAACAGGCTGCAGTAGATCTTGTGAAACAAGTATACTAAAAAATTGCAATGAGTAGTATGGAGGGATCAACAATATGAACATAATGATCCCTACACCAACGACGGAAGAGCCTCCACTTTAGCCGCATAGAATAGCGAAGAAGAGGACCTCCTATAGTAAGAAATCGCGTCCAAAGCCCGTCCAGTACAATGCTTACAATGCAATACGGACCACACAATGGAATACATGAAGGTTGAGACCTTGCGGGTTGTGATAAAGATGACACGATTTACCCAGTGAAAAAAGATCCTCACATTGAGGAAGATTTCACGTTAAGACCCACAGTAGACAAGAGAGTAAATTACCCATGATCTCTGTGAAGATAGAGATGCTATCAACAGAAATGTATTGTGGTTGTTTATCTTAGCAATACCTGCTGAAACAACAGCGCCGGAGGATACGCGTATCCTATCATTCCGTCCTATAGATCAATAGAGCGTTAACAACATTAGCTCAGAGATCTGGACAAGCCAACACATACGTCTGCAATTGATTAGCAAGCTGTGTCGTAAATAAATCATCATTGGGCGCTCCTATAGATAGCAAATCTGATTGAATACTTGTTTGTTGAGAGTCCATTCTGACAGCAATAAGCGACCCGTAAGTGAACGGGAGTCCGGTAAAACAATCAGACGACCCGGAATATGACGGACCAAAACAGAACTTGGTGTACTATAACCAACAAACGGATTCTTCCCATTAAATTGAATAACGGAAACGAAAGAGTGCCTCCCTGGTTCCGGAGATACGCCACTACTGTCGAATTAACGGACAGGATTTGGGCATGCGTTTCTGAATAATGTTCATGCAATGACATAAAGCAAGCCTAAAAAACATTATTCCGCGGAAGAAAATGGGTTGCTAAGAGACTGCGGAACCCAAAGACCCCGGCACTTCGAATCCGTTGGGATCAGTATTATATCCCAATCTGTTTGACTGGCAACCGTCATAACAGCCACACTCGGGTCCGGCAACTGCGGTGGCACTCTCTGAGTCAACCACCGAATGTTTGCCCCAGTCTGAATCTCTTGTAACACTAGATAGACAAGAGAACGTGTAAATCGAGCAATTCATGGATTGCCGAAAAGTTGCCGTCGAAGAGAAGCTCCTCCGAGAATGAAGCGACTCTGAGAGAGTTCTTAACCTTACTATCCACGCGTATGGATGTAGCTAGGGCTGCGTCACGTCTAACCAACTCCAATCAGCCACTGAAGGGCGGAGTTATACGTGAACAAACTACTGCCCTCAAAAGAAATTACATTGAGAATAATATCCCGTAAATCTTTTCTTGAAAACGTAATGATAACGCCTCAGTAAGGCAGATTACGTATGATAAAGCATCTAAGTTAAGTCTACTATACATCATGTCATTTCCAACATTGAAGTTGGGAAAGACATAAACGGCGAAAAAGAATAGTTCCAGTCTTTAACCACACCGTCTAGACGCATATGAACTCTCGGTATGCCCTGCTCTGCCAAATAAACTAATCGAATAAATGATAAAACGGCAGAAATGAGCAACGCGGACAAGAAACTAAACTATTATGCTTGGTAGCAGGCTTGTATGCATATATAGCGTCGAAAAATAAAACACATGTTGTAATGACATTATTGGACTGCGTCGGTAAGTCAGGGACAATGTCCCTGAACCGATCGAAAAATCCGAGTCCAATGACGCTATAAGTCTCTTATCCAAGATCGCAGCAATGAAGTCCGAAATAACAATCCCTGGAAGATAATGCCAGAAGATATGAAAGGCGGCTTCCGATACTACTAAAGGGAAAACTCGAAATCTTTCGAATCCCTTTCGCCATCCTGTCGGACCCTATAAAGCGTTCGGTCGTCCGTACCTGATGCAACCGCGGACCGCACCGACCCAGCGCCGTCGGATAATTCCTGATTCGACCAAGAAACTGTCAATTGCTGGGATGCTGCGAAACAACTGTGCTAACTCGGATAGCACGTCCGTCACTGAGGCCTGAGGAGAAGCGGTCCTACAATGCATTGCCGCTGGAAGCTCCGTGATCGTTACCCCGTGCATACTACCAATATGCGAGCGAACGGAGTGTATAGGCCTCGTGTCCCTTGGCTATCGGATGGCGCGACCTATTCGCCGTGGAATCACTGAATGACGAAACTGATCGGATACTCGAGGTCACGTAGCCAATGTGCGGTTGTGTGCCCTGCTGTGAGGATGAGGAAGCATTAAGGACAGTCTCTCGGACTGTCAATATAACGGAGCGTCCCAACCGATAGACATATCCTCCGAATGAAAATATCTGAACCACAACATGCGGTCCCCTATGTTGTTGGACGAGAGAGGGACCTCTCTCGCTCACAGCCCGGACGGACCTGGACAAGCCAGGAACCGGACTAACAGGCTTCCTCCGATCTGTCCTCAATCTGCCGTCACTGGGTGAGTACTAAAGTAATTAAAGTGCTCGCATCACCCAAATCTCCTTCCTAGACCGCAACGGACGAACCCGGCAGCCGAACCATTCGATGAATGTACGCTACACCGGGTGAGCTAGCGAATGTCACTCCGTAGGCGACAGACATATTCCATGAGCACTTATTGCCGCTAGCTCTTCATTAACTATGACGACAGAGGCACACTTTTGAAAGACATCTCCGTAACTTTGCGAACAAGAAACCAGAAATGCTTGGTTATAGCAAGCATATAATAATAATATATAGCGTCGTTCAATAATTCGAAAGTTTGCGTGACATTATTGGACTATGTCGGAACTGAGGGACGATGTCCCTGTACCGAACAAAAAATTTCTAAGTCCACCGACGCTATCAGTTTCTTATCCGGCATCGCAGCATTCTGGTCCGACGAAAGAAGCTGTAGAAGACCAAGTCAGATGACATACACCACAGCATATGTTGTTCCGAAAGGGAAAGCTCGAAATCCTCCAAATCCCTTTCGGTATCCCGTCGGACCGGATGAAATTTTCGGACGTCCGTACCCACTTCCGCGGAGCGTCCCGACCCAGCATCGTCGGATAAAAAATATGCGACAGATTCAGTTGATGCTGGGATGCTGCGATAAACTGTGCTATTTAAGAAAGCACGTCCGTTCCCGAGGCCTGTGCAGTAGCGGTCTTACGATGCATTGCCGCCGGAAGCTCCGTGTACGTTGACTCCCGCACACTTCCTATGCGAACGTCCGGAGTTTGCAGGCCTCGTGTCCCTGGCTACCGGATGGTGTGACCTGGTCGCCGATGAATCTCTGACTGGCGAAGCTGACTGGATATCCGTGGTCACGTAGCCAAGAGCGGTCGTGTGCGCAACTATGAGAATGAGGAAGCCTATTGACAGTCTACTCCGGACTGACTATATGTCGGAGCATCCCGAGCGACGGACGTATGCTCCGAAAGCGAAACATTTTGTACCACAACATCTGGGGCCAGATGTTGTGAACGAGAGAGGGGCCTCTCTCGCTTGCCGTCCGGATGGACCGGAACGAGCTATGAACCGGACTAAAAGGCTTCCTCCGTTCTCCCTCCGATCCGCCGTCACTGGGTGTGCATTAGGTTGATTTATAGTGCTCGCATCACCCCAAAATTCCTATTAGACCGCAACGGACGAACCCGGCTGCCGAACCATTCGGTGAATGGACGCTACACCGGACGAGCTAGCGGACGTCAAAGGCCATCGAACCTACTAGGGTCCTCTTAGGCAATTGGCGTATTTACATGAGCACTTTTCCGCTAGCCTTTCATTAATTGTGACGACGGAGGCACACTGTTGGAAGACATCACAGATACATCACCCTAATCTTGATCGTCTGAAATAGAAATTGATAAAGTAGAGTGACCCTGAGGGGAAAGGACCGGAGTGTCCAATTCCCCAATAACATACCGTGACATACGCTTCCCATATTGTCATCGAAATCATACGATACGGAACAGGAGTTAATGCGAGTACACTGACCACATATAGAATGATTATAAAATTCAGAGGAAGACTTCCTCTTATTACAATTGATCAATATCCTTTCAATGTGAAAAGAAAACAAGTCCTGGTACTCACACTAACCCCTGGCAATCAAAATACATAATAATAATATGATCCATTAATATTGAAAAAATAATTGAAATCAAAATATTTTGAAAAAATATTTTTTCAGAACAGCCCAAGTTTCTGAAAAGTAACGTTGAGCCCCAATGGATCCCAAGCCTAAGTGTGGACAAAAATTTTAAAAATATTTTAAACAATATATTCAACACTTACGAACAATAATAATGTATCTAGTTATGATTAAAATAACATCAAGATATTATTTTCCAGAAATCCCCCCCTCACACAGAGGGCTGTTGAAAATGTAAACAATGAGTGTAAAAACACTAAAATAAGACTCCAGGCACCCAGGCCCGAAATCAGTTACCAAAAATACACTATCTGATGCAAAACAGAGACTTCCAGGGAAGAAACTGCAGAACATCAGATGGTAGATGCAGAACACAACGCCTAACCACCCATAGGTGAAGACGTAAACATGGGGAAAAGAAACAGAATTCATTCTGTTATTCAGCTAAAACTCCCAAGAAAATTTAGTAATAATAATTACAAAAACTATGCCAAAAGCATGGGAGAATAGCAAGGGGGAACTTAAAGGACAGGGAGAGAGGAAAACACTTAAAAAACAGTGTAACTAATTAATCAGAATGACAACAAAATGGCTGCTGCCTCGAAAATAGGTAACTTAACATAATTTCATTAAAAAATTTTAAGTTACAGCCCTGATAATATTCTGTCACACATTTTTTTCCTCTCCTCCTTCTCTATCCTCCTTAGAATCACCATTTCACTAATATTTATGTGTCTGGCATCATTTAAACTGAGATTTACAAGCACAAAGATCAGTCAGATGTTAACTGATGAAGGGCCAAACTTAGAATGATTAATGGCGCCAATTTCAGAACGTCCTTGACACTGCGCATACGCAGTAGAGGCGAAGTGTGGAGGGCCTTTCAGGACATGTTTTCTTTGGTTTTAGATGCAAATTTTGGGGATTGGGGGGCAAAATTTGTGTTTGGCCCTATATTTTAAGAGTTAGCACCAGCTATGTCTGGGTCATTGGTACAGTATAAAAATATTGGATGGCGATTTTCGTATATAGTGATGGAAAACGAATCACACACAATTTTATTCAGCATCAAATCAAGACCAGGCTGTGTTCTTTCCCCATTTTCTAAGAATTGGGACACCTGTGAAAATAATTATTTTTAGCTGTCCCAAAACATAGAGTAAATACGGTAACTGTAAGTTCCTAAAAAATTCCACAGAATTGGGACACCTTTTGGGATCGGGAGGTTCCGTATTTTAAGTGAACTTGAATTTGGTTATTTTTTAAGTGAATATGGCAACAACATAAGAAAGATTGCATGATTCTGCCCACCCGAGAATTTCGCATTATGTAATTCTGGTCTGTCTACATGGAAAAGACCACTTAATATGTTGTTTGCATCAGGTTAACTTAAGTGTAGGCACTGGATTTCCATCAAAATACTACTGATGATTGTTTTGTATTCGATTTGATTTGCAAATAGAGTGAAGTATTCAATTCGGTATTTGATTCAGTTGTCTTTGAAAATTTGCAAGGGCCCAGTTTAGTATTATACAGAGATGAAAATGCCCAGAGACTAAAATCCCTGAAAATCTTTTATCAGGTGCCAAAGGCTCTTGCTTAATGCCAAAGCCAGAACCTGAGAGAAGCCACAGATGAGTGCTTGTCATATGTACAGGGACCTATCTGTGTTAACCCTTTACCTAACATGAAAAGAAGACGACACTTGCAAAAAAAATTCTTGAATAACTAATTTTTTTCATTTTTTGTCTCAAAAACAGGTTATGACCCCTCATTGGAATGAGCTTGTCGAGCTTGTTCCAATGAGGGGTCATAACCTATATTTGTGAGACAAAAAATGAAAAAAATAATGAAAATAAATTGGCCATTTTTGAGAATAGCGCTGGCAGGTTTTGGCCGTTACGTTGGGTAAAGGGTTAGAACAAAAACTGAAGCCTGTCTTCATTGAAAATCACTATTCTTGAACACTTTACTGACAAAACCTGTAACGAAAATCCCTGAAAACTTTCATCCCTGAGTATAGCTACTGAAAAACTGAACTATTAAATAACTACAACAAACCTGACTGTAGCCTTGTGCTTCAATAAATATCAAAATGAAACCAATCACAACAGCAAGAAAACACAAAACCATCAAGTTAAAATGACCCTGAAATAAAAGTTACAAGTAAATATCAACCAACTGAATGAGATAGTCAATTCCGTATCAAAGAAAATATTCACAATTGCTTATTTGTTTTTTGGGGTTTTTTTTATTAATTTCCTTATTCAATGAATTAATCAACAGATCTATTAGTTTGAAATTTTTATCAAATTCTCTGACCACATACTGGCACACAACAAACAACCCTTATTCCAGGGAAAAAAAATTAGGAAGAGCAAAAAATTCAAAAAAACTAAAAACAAGAAGCATCCTTTCATATTCACTGCCTTCAATCTCATAAATTTTCGTTATTTCTACATGTGGAATTTTTTTAATGGCACCTAAGTAAAAATACTTTTTTTTAGTCAATGAAGACAAAATTAATCTTGAATACCATTTCTAAACACAGACAAGCCAACACTAATAACGGATCTGGACCTGCGTCACTGCATGCAATTGAATCGGCAAACAAGAAGTGGCTGCATGGCAGATCTGAAAATTGCATACACGATACAACTGATCATTATCAGGCTCCAGATGAAATATAAAATCAATCCCTTGCATAGAAGCCGAGAAAAGTTTGACGAAAAATTTCAATGTTCGGTGGGTACAGTAAAATTTCAAAGTATCGGCAAATAGGAAGTGGCTGCACGGCAGATCCGAAAATTGCTTACACGATGCAACTCATCATTATGAAGCAGCAGACCAAAAATAAAATCATTCCCTTTCATATAAGCCAAGAAAACCTTGACAGAAAAAGTGTTTCGGATGGATGGACGGACTGACGGACAGACGGACGGACTGACGGACAGAGTCGAGCGGTTACTAGACCTGCTCTGCCACTGGCGACGCAGGTTAAAAACAGCAGAAACAACGATTCGGTGTCTGTAGTCTCTATAAAACTCCTTTGCTAGCAGGGCTTGGGTGGAGGGGTATTTAATTATTTATTTATTGGTGTTAAAGGTCACCTACTTATGCGCAATGGCTAATCGTGACCGTGACAGTTTTACGGGTGGAGGAAGCCAGAGTACCCAGAAAGAACCACCAAGAATCGACGCGCAACTGTCAGCTCAATGTTCTAACTCGGTTCAAGCTCTGCTCAAGCAGGGTTACAACGGTTGAAGACATGTGCACCATCGACATGCAGTACGCCTTAGTACACTGCATCATCGTACCCCCATGTAGGCAACCAGGATAAACTCAGGACCTCTACCACAGAAGTCCAACAGTCTACCACTGAGCCACCGCACTCCCAGGGTGGAGGGGTGTTACATTGGAAAGCTGTTGGGGTCTTACATAGACCACTGTATCTGCCACTCACACAGGCAGAGGTTTACATGAGGAAAGAGAATGAAATAGATACAACTTGTAAGAACTCCAGACAAAATGAAAACAAGAGCAAGCCAGAAAATAAGCATACTGTCATCTGCAAAATAAGGTCCCCAGAGGGTGAATTTGGTGATGCAGCAGGGTAGCATAACTAAATTTACCCTCTGTAATCCTCAATCTGAATCAAGGTCTCAAACCTAAACAGAAAGAGGTACCCAGAGGATACATTGGCCCACTGTATGGGATAAATAGCATCCGAGTACATTCACCCTCTGGGGACCTCATTCTGCAAATGACAGATTGCTTATTTTCAGGCTTGAACAAGAGGGATGCAAGGCCCCACCGCCCACCTACATTCTGCTTTGATAAAGTTACTTGGGCAAACTCCATGATAACTATATCAAGTGAGTTCCATTTTGCTTGAAAATTAATAATTTCTCCCAAATTTTATTTCTACTACACCAACACAATATGTCTTGCTCCTTATTAATAATCTCTCTTCATGAAAAATAGCAAACTGATCATTTTTTCAAGGATAAACCCTGAAAAAAATGAAACAATCGAAAAAGACCAAAGAATGGTTCTAAGAAGACCAACACAACACATATCTCATTTTGTAACAAGTTCCAGCACTCCCCATTTGACTAGATCGCATATTTGTTGTTGCTATCTATTTTGGCAGAAGCCCCATTAACCCTTGGTACTCTGGTAGGCAGGCCTGTCATTCTTAAAAATGCAGGAAGGCTAAAAATCGCTCCCTTCGTCTGGCCAAGGGGAGTGATTTGCTCTCCTAAAGCTTACAAAAGCTCTAAGTGGCAAAATAAAGTTTTACTGCTAATGAATTCTGCTTAGTGTACATTTTATTTTGGTGCTGTTAACAAGGTAGTCTATGTGAGATGGCTACACTGCCCCTCCCACACCTCCAGGCCTTGCATGGCTACACTGCCCCTCCCACACCTCCAGGCCTCTGCAAGGCCCGGAGGTGTGGGAGGGGCAGTACAGCCATCTTACAGAGATCACTAACATAGCAGAGATCTGAAAAGATGTAGATTTAAGGAATATGCTGTTATGGTTATCATTATTTTCTAACGTCAGGAGGGCTAGTTTTCGCCCTCCTTAATTTTTTTTAAGAAGAGCAGTAAGCAAGCGAAATAAATCGCTCTCCTTAAAATGCCAGACCTGGGTAGGTCAACAGAATTTTCTCCAATTACTCTAGTTATTCTCTGGTTTAACTACAAAATTAAGCAATTATATCGTTTCACTGAGCTCTGTCAAACAAGGTATACCTGGTTAAATATTAAATGGCATTATAGGAAATATTAACTGCTGAAAACTTTGCAATTCTGACATCAGAGTGCAGGATGTTAAGACATAAAATCGAAGACTGTAGTTGTAAAACAGAGTAGGCGAAGACGCATCACATCAACATTTTTTCTTTGGATTGCCACCATACTATATAGCGTAACTTGCCAACAGGTTATGACGTAAGACCTTTATTTCCAGTCCTGTCCATTTCATCATTCTGAAACAAGTTCCCTCATCAGACCAATCTATCAACACAATAAATCTCACATCAACCTGCCACAAGGCCCTCACAGAACCATTTTATCAGCACACCATACCGCACATCATCCAGCCACAAGGTCCTCAGAGAACCATTTCATCAGCACATCATACCACACATCATCCAGCCACAAGAAACAAGAGGGTTTTAAAGTCTTACCAGAAACCAATATCGTTGACCAAATAACCTGCTATTGGGCCACATTTTCTTGTAATATTTTGTCAGGATTAGACCAATTGTTGCACAGAAAATCCATGCAAACAGCATGAAACAGCCTGGAAAAGAAAACATTTCAGGTGAAATAATTCAAGCCACTGATTGAACTGATATATACAGATTTTCGTGATAATGTGCATGTCCTGTGATTTGTATCAGATTCGAGGTGGTGTCCAGAATGGGATCTCAACGAGCCGGCTTTGCCGGTGAGTTGAGATCCAATTTTTGGACACAATGAGAATCTGATGCAAATCACAGGACATGCATATTATCATGATAATTCATTTATCTAACAATTCTGTCACATAAACAGATTAAATCTTAAAACATTTTTGGGACATAATGTTTGGTTGACCATTGAAACGCACATAGAAATAATTCAACTCATAGATTGAACAGATACAAATAATTATTATACGCCACATGATAGATTATCGAAGAAATTGCAGAAAGACAGAAATCGTATTCCCCACTTTGAAGATATAGAAATTTTCACTTTCATGTTATCAATCAAAATGGCAGATTTCAAAGCATTACTTCAAGGTATATACGAGTCAAATTATCACTGGAAATGATCAATTTGTTTTAAAAAGGTACAATGAAAAGTAAATCTAGCGTTTTTTGAGTGGATACTGATCATTTCCAGCAATAATTCAACACATATTCACCTTGAATTGATGCATGAAACCCACTAGTTCAAACATGGCCTGAAAGTCCGTAATATAAGTTTTTGGTTTGGTACGTCCTTTCAAAGGATGTTCCAAACCAAAAACTTATATTACAGACTTTCAGGCCATGTTTGGACTAGAAACCCATATCCACATGAGTAAAAAAAAATTTTTTTCCCTTCTAGATGAAAATGGACCACAAATGAATGTCTTTAGGCCACACAAAGTAGATCTTCCATTTCTCAGGCCATTTTTTGTAAAATTCTATGCGGGCGAGCGTTTTTTTATATTATTTTCTATTTCTGTAATTATTTCTTTGCAATCGTAAGTTCATGTTCATGGTTTATGTTTTAGGCCTCATAATCTATGGAATAGCATGGGTGGTGGTGTATTTCGTCCCATGAGAGCAAGAAGGGTTTACAATGCTAAAGCATTGCAAAGCCTTCTTGCACTCAAGGGACAAATATATCAACTTTTTTTAACTTGGGTAAAATATCAGACATAAACCATTTAATTTTTTTTTAAAAGTTTACATTGGTTATAAAAAGAGGGCATGCAGCAGCCAAAAGGTGCATGTTGGAGGGCCTGAGAAACAGATTTTTTTTTTTTAGGCCTTATTACTATATATTTATTTATTTTGTTGGTTTATCATGACAGCAAGACAAGTTTAATTGTTAGTACCTACTTCACTGCCTCTCACGTTATACTTTCACCCAACCATACTTGTACGATAAATATTAACCCATTCAAATGCTTGTGCGGTTCCGTCTATTTATTTTTTGGGAGTATACAATGGAACACTGTGAATTGAAAAGGTATTTACTTTTCTGATGATACAGTGAAACCCTGCGAATTGAATACAATAGAACCTGTCTTGAGAGACCGCCATTTGGGCCACACAAAAGTGGTCCCTCAAGACAGGTGGTCTCTCATAACAGGTTTCAGGTTTTCTCAAGTCAGTGAATAACCAACCACAAAATTCAGAAATGGAGAATGGATTTTTGTAATTATTTTGTAGTTGTTCTTTTTTATGAAGTTTTTTTAACAAATTGAAATGGACTGTTATAAAAATTATAGAAATAAATTAGTGTTGAATATCTTCATTGAAGATTTTTAACACAAATTTATTTTTATAGTCCCACCTGCCACATTTCAGGTATATATGAAATTGTTTATTCAGCAATAATCCTAATCTTTTCACAGAGGTCTTATAAAAACATCTCAATCTGTAATGAGTTATGTAACTGAATAGCAATTGAGACCCAATTAAGAGCTTTTAATACTTTTAATTATGGAATACTAGTCAAAATGTCCGATTTCAAAAATGTCCGATTGTCAAAACGTCCGATTTTGAAAAATGTCTGGTCAAAATGTCCGATTGAATTGGTCAAAATGTCCGATTGTATTAGTCAAAACGTCTGATGATATTGGTCAAAACGTCCGATTCCCGAAACATTTTTTTTCTTTACTGATATATTATATATATTTAATTAGTTATTTGAGTTCTCATTTGAGTCTTTGAAAATTCAAAGGCTATTTGAAGATAGGGTTCGCAGTGTTTTCACTCCGTAAACATTGGTGAATTACCGGTAATTATTTTGGTTAAGAATTTAATGTTTAATGTTTTGACTCTCCAGTTAACCCAATCCTTTGAGGTTGAAAATCAAAAGAATATTTGCGGAGGTGTTCCGCATTGTTTTTACTGCATAAACATCATTGATTAATTGTGTTCAGTTCTTAAGTTTCTTTAATCTTCATTATGTTTTCTGTGTTGTGCACATTAGTGTTACTTTAGCAAAACACAATTGGTAAAAAGCATTTTTTCTCAGTATGAACTTGTGTAGTTAAGAAGTAATTGATGCATTTCTAAGGGAAGGGTTTAAGAGTAAGTTGTTTTCCTATCATTAAAAATACCAGTAATTGACATTCATTCTTGGAAAGATCTCTCTGCACTTTCCAATAATTAATGTTTCTTACTGGTATTTTCAATGGTAAAAAGCATTTTTTCCCATTGGGATTTGTGTACCCAAGACGTAATTGATGCATTTCTAAGCAAAAATATAAAAATAAGTTGTTTTCCTATCATTAAAAATACCAGTAATTGACATTCATTTTTGGAAAGATCTCTCTGCACTTTCCAATAATTAATGTTTCTTACTGGTATTTTCAATGGTAAAAAGCATTTTTCCCATTGAGATTTGTGCAGCCAAGACGTAATTGATGCATTTCTAAGCAAAAATATAAAAATAAGTTGTTTTCCTATCATTAAAAATACCAGTAATTGACATTTTGGGGTCTATGGTATTGAAAGTTGTTTTTTCTATCTTTACAAATGTTACATACTGGTATTTCCTATTTTCAATTTAATAAAATCAATAAAAATAAAAAGGGTGTTTTTTTTTCAATGCCCCTAAATTTTGTGGGTGTAATTCACCCGCTGTCCAATTTCACCTCCCCAATATATCCTCCATATCCCACCCCGACTCATAGAGGAATCACCAGCCCTGGAAAAGAACGTCCAATGGTTAGTGACAACGTCCGATGATATTGGTCAAAACGTCCGACGATACTGAGAATAACCCAAACATCCGATGGTTAAAAGTCAAAACATCCGATGATTATAAGTCAAAACGTCCGATGCCATCGGACGTTTTGACTAAAATCATCAGACATTTTGACTAAAATGATCGGACATTTTGACCAGAAAATCAGACGTTTTGACCAGAAAGTTAAAAAATTTATAGTAATTTATATATTTTTTATACTTACCAATGACCCAGACATAGCTGGTGCTAACTCTTAAAATTCTAGGGCCAAACACAAATTTTGCCCCCCCAATCCCCAAAATTTGCATCTAAAACCAAAAGAAATCATGTCCTGAAGGTCCTCCATACTTTGCCCTCACTGCGCATGTGCAGTGTCAAGGACGTCCCGAAATTGGCGCCAATTATCATTCTTACAAGCAGTGCCTGGTCAGCGCTATGTAATCAGCGGGGAGGTATGAGTTCCCAACTCCTGGGAGGGCCATCCCCGTCTGGGTCATTGGTAAGTATAAAAAATATATAAATTACTATAAATTTTTTAACATTTTTATACTGTACCAATGACCCAGACATAGCTGAATAGTAAAAAGGCTGGAGGGCCTAGGACATAGAGGAAAATCCAATAAGCTCAACTATATAAATAGAGTCAACCCCTCGAGGAGAAAAGGAGTATTAGGCTTTACATGTATCTTTCTTATTTTATGATAAATTAGAAAGACACAACACCCTTCATAATTGAGCATAATAACATTCATGTTCTCTATTAACATCCAGTATAACCCCTTATACTAATTATTTTTAAAGTAAGCCAATAAATAAAATTAGTCCAGAGAATTGAGACTCTTTATATTCTCTTAAAAGTGTCTGAGGATTGTATATTAACGCCCGTTTGACACAAGACATATACAAATGCTTCACACCAAGCTACACTTTAAAAATATGACATGAATGAATTTTTAACATTAATATTACACTTTAAAACCATCCCGGTAACGACTCAGAATTACTGACTCCGGAGGAGGAATCCCCTTGCATTTCACTATAAAGCAGGTGACCTAAGGGAACACCCTCCCCCCCCCCCCCCCCCCTTGCCCTGGGTCAAATAGCCCAGAGCGAAGAGGGCAGCAGGACGGAGTCACTGCCGGAATAGAAAGCCTGCATAACTATAGTTGCAACTGTTTAGTGGACGACATTCTGAGCAACAGATAACGGACCTAAACAATGCAGGTCTCCAGAAATGGACTCAATATTTCTGAGATAAAAATTCGTGTATGTGGATGGTTGAGACCAATATGCAGCCTTCATTAAATCTGTAATAGAAACACTATTTGTGTAAGCCCAAGATGTAGAAAGAGCTCTTATTTCATGAGCCGAAAACTTAAGCACAGACTGCTGAGATGAAGATAGATTATCATAAGCAGTATGGATAGTTAATTGAATCCATCTAGCAATAGAATGGACCGAAATGTCCTTTCTATTAGGCATCAGAGACAGAAAGAAGCGTTTTCGTCCCTTTCTGATAAACTGAGATCTTTGTTTATAAATACGTAAGGCTCTAACAGGACAGAGCAAAGGCCTACGCCCGTCTGAAGACGGAAGGGCCTTAATAACAATAGGTTCCGGATATTTATTAGGAGCCTGATTCTTAGCTAAAAATCCAACATTAGTGGTAAAGGTAATAGTGTTCCCGACACTACGATAGTGAGAATCATCCACCGATAGTGCATGAAGCTCACTGACTCTTCTAGCAGAAGAGAAAGCTAAGAGAAATGCTGCCTTATAAGACAAGAATTTGAAATCTACTGTCCCAAGAGGCTCAAATGGCTTTTCTTTCAGTTTAAGAAGAACCCAAGCTAAATTCCATTTAGGAATTAATCTAAGAGTTCTGGGTCTATTTATCGAGAAGTTTCTAACTAATTTAGATAAAGAGACATTAGATCCAATTTGTAAACTATCATGGTGTGCATAGGTATCAGATAACATAGACCTATAACCTTTAATAGTAACAGGCTGCAGTTTGATCTCGTCAAACAAGTATACTAGAAAGTTTGCAATGTCTGGCATGGAGGGATCAAAAATATCAACAGAATGATCCCTACACCAACGACGAAAGACCTTCCACTTAGCCGCATAGTTTAGCGAAGAGGAGGTCCTCCTACAGTTAGAAATCGCATCCACTGCTCGTCCTGTAAAATGCTTGCCGTGCAAGAAGGACCGCACAACGGAAATACGTGAAGGTTGAGACCTTGCGGGTTGTGATGAAGTTGACGCGATTTCCCCTGCAAAAGAAGATACTCTCGTGGAGGAAGTTTTCGCAGTAAGTCCCACAGCAGACACCTGAGTAGATTTATCCACGGTCTCTGTGGAGACACAGATGCTACCAACAGAATTTTGCATTGAGATAGTTTTATCTTTAGCAATATTTGCTGAATTAACGGCGCTGGAGGATACGCATATCCTATCATTCCGTCCCACGAGATCGATAGAGCGTCTACTGCATATGCTCGGGGATCCGGACATGGTGACACATACGTCTGCAACTGATTGTTGAGATGTGTCGCAAATAAGTCTATCATTGGCCGTTCCCATTGGTAGCAAATCTGATTGAATATCTGTTTGTTGAGAGTCCATTCTGACGGCAACAAGCGACCATTCCGTGAAAGGGAGTCTGCTAAAACATTCAGACGACCCGGAATATGACGGACCGAAAGTAGAACTTGATGTTCTAGAACAAACAGAAGGATTCTTTCCGTTAAATTGAATAACGGAACGGAATGAGTGCCTCCCTGGTTCCGAAGATACGCCACTACTGTCGTATTGTCGGACAGGATTTGGACATGTGCTTTCTGAATAATGTTCATCCAATGACGTAATGCAAGCCAAATTGACATCATTTCCTTGATGTTTATGTGCTTGCTTAGAAATTGCGAATCCCAAAGACCCTGGCACTTCGAATCTGTTGAGATCAATGTTGCACCCCAACCTGTTTGACTGGCATCCGTCATAATCGTAAAACCCGGATCCGGCAACTGCAGTGGAACTCCCTGCATCAACCACTGAATGTTTGCCCAAGTCTGAATCTCTTGTTTCACTTGATTTGACAAGAGAACGTCTATATCGAGCGAATGAATCTTCACACTCCAATTCTGAGTCAAGAAAATTTGGAGAGGACGAGTGCGCAACCGCCCCATCGGAATGAGATCCGCAGCGGCTCCGCACAGACCTATCAGTCTCATGAACTCCCTCGCTGTGACTTTGTCTGAGTGAAGACAATAGTGAGCGTAACAACTGATTAACTTCGCTCTGGTTAACGGCAGATGAATGAGATTGTTGTGCGTCTCGAAGCTCATTCCCAGATGAGTGAATGACTTGGACGGCACCAGATCCGACTTCTCCTCGTTTATAATAAAACCGAGACAGCGGAGTAATAGAAGCAGATTCTGCACATCGTTCTGAAGCGTTAACTCGTTGCCGTACCTCTGAAGAATGTCGTCCAGGTAGGCCGACGTTACTGCAGACGAATGAGCTCGGAAATGTATCATTACCGAGTTCATTATTCGAGTGAAAGCCCAGGGTGCTAGGTTCAATCCGAAGCACATCGCCCGGAATTGATATACAACTCCTAGGACTGCGAAGCGTAGATACTTTCTGAATGTCGGATGTATCATGACGTGAAAGTACGCATCTTTGAGATCTATGCTTGTAGCATAGTCGTTCACCCGAATACTCGCTCTGACCGATCGAATCGTCTCCATATAGAACTTCGGAGCGACGATCAGCTTGTTTATCCAGCTCAGATCTATGACTGGACGGAACGAGCCATCTGGTTTCGGAACCAGAAACAGATGGCTGTAGAAACCCGGTGATTCCTGGTCTTCTATGACCTCTACCGCGTTCTTCACCAGAAGAGACTGTACTTCTGATAAAAGAGCATCTCTTTTCTGCGGATTTGACGGAAGCTGAGTCCATTTTGGACTTCGAGTTAATGGAGGCTTTCGTTTGAAGGATATTCTTAGTCCTTCCGAAATTACCCCTCGGACCCAGGGGTCGTCCGTAATCGACGCCCACTCGACTGTAAAACTCGATAACCTTCCGTCCACCGGAACACGATAGAGGTTCAAACCATCACCTCCTGGACCTGCGAGGCCTGCGGAAGGAGAAACTACGTCCTCCACGACCCACACCTCGTCCCGTCGACCTCGGGACGTCAGACCGGTTGTCTCGGCCCGAATAACGTCCCGTACGTGAGTCGCTGCCTTGACGGTCTCTAGAATAAGACCTAGAGGACGAATAAGAACCTCTATAGGAACTTCTCTTGTGCGTACTTGTCCCAGAAGTGCCTGTCTTACTCTTATCTGCTGTATCCGACTTTTTGGAAGTGGATTTGAAAAGCAGAGAATCCGAAGCTTTCTTAGTTATCTTATCATAGATTGCTGAAAGCTTGCCGTCGAAGAGAAGCTCTCCAGAGACCGAAGTGACTCTGAGAGAGTTCTTCACCTTACTATCCACACGCGTGGATGTAGCTAGGGCTGCGTCACGTCTAACCAACTCCAGGTTTGCCACTGAAAGGGCGGAGTTATACGTGGAATAAGCTACTGCCCTTGAAAGAAGTCTTAATGAGGATTGTATATCCTGGAATTCTTTCCCTTGAAGACGCAATGATAGCGCCTTAGTAAGGTGGTCTGCGTATGATAAAGCATTTAAGCTTGCTCTGTTAGACGTTATTGCCGTTTCCAACGTCGCGGTTGGAATAGACATAGACGACGGTAACGACAATTCCAAGTCTTCCGCCTCGTTGTCTAGATGCAGAGGAACTCTCGGTATGCCCTGTCCTGCCATTTCGAATTTATTCCTTGAATTGATGAAAGGCAGATTGAGAGCATTAGCGGACAAGAAACTAGCTTTGCCTGTTTTGGAAGCAAGCTTAAAGATAGTGTCGTTCAATAATTCGAATGTTCTTGTGACATTATTGGACTGTGTCGGAAACTCAGGGACGATGTCTCTGAACCGCTCAAAGAATTCTGTGTCCAATGACGCTATCAGTCTCTTATCCGGCATCGCAGCCGTCTGGCCCGACGGAACAACTTGTGGGAGGTAATGCCGGATGAAATCTATGGCGGCTTTATGTTGTTCCGAAAGGGATAGCTCCAAATCCTCGGTATCCCTTTCGCCATCCTGTCAGACCTCATGATGTTCTCGGTCGTCTGTACCCGATGCTTCGGCGGAGCATACCGACCCAGCGTTGTCGGATAATTCTTGATCCGACGTAGGTTCCGTCGTTTGCTGGGATGCTGCGATAATTTGTGCTATTTGGGATAGCACGTCTGTCACTGAGGCCTGTGGAGTAGCGGTCTTACGCTGCTTAGCCGCTGGAAGCTCCGTGTAAACTGACTCCTGCATATTTCTCTTATGCGAACGTCCGGAGTCTACAGGCCTCTTATCCCTGGCTACCGGATGGCGTGACCTGGTCGCCGTGGAATCCGTGATTGGCGAAACTGGCTGGATATCCTCGGTCACGTAGCCAAGGTGCGGTCGTGTGCGCTGCTGAGAGGATGAGGAAGCCTTTTGGACAGTCTCTCCGGACTGTCTATATAACGGAGCGTCCCGAGCGGCGGACGTATGCTCCGAATGCGACTCATTTTGTACCACAACATCTGGTCCCAGATGTTGTTGTACGAGAGAGGGGCCTCTCTCGCTCGCAGCCCGGATGGACCTGGACGAGCTAGGAACCGGACTACTAGGCTTCCTCCGTTCTCTCCTCTTATCCGCCGTCACTGGGTGTGCACTTTGAATATTTATAGTGCACGCATCACCCAAATCTCCTTCCTGGACCGCAACGGACAAACCCGGCTGCCGAGCCATTCGATGAATGGACGCTACACCGGGCGAGCTAGCGGACGTCAACACCGTCGATCCTACTAGGGACCTCTTAGGCAATTGGCGTATCTCCATGAGCACTTTTGCCGCTAGCCCTTCATTTAATTGTGACGACGGAGGCACACTATTGGAAGACATCACGGAAACCTCACCCTGTTCTTGTTCCTCTGAAATAGAGATTGATAAACTAGAGTGACCCTGCAGAGAAAGGACCGGCATGGCCCTTTCCCCGCTAACAACATACCGAGACAAACGTTTCCAATGTTTGTCATCCTAATATTCACATACTGAACAGGAGTTAGTGCAAGTACACTGACTACAATTAATACAATGATCATGAAAGTCAGAGGAAGATTTCCTCTTATTACAATTTGAACAATATCCTTTCATAGTGAAAAGAATACAAAAAGTCCTAGTACTCGCACGAACCCCTGAAAACAAAGATACATAATAACATGATCCATTAACATAGAAAAAATAATTGAAATCAAAAAGAAATTTTGAAAAAATATTTTTTCAGCAAAGCCCAAGTTTCTGAAAAGTAACGTTGAGCCCCAATGGATCCCAAGCCTAAGTGTGGACAAAAATTTCAAACATATTTTAAAAAATTAATGCAACACTTACGAATAATAATAATGTATCTTGTAATGAATTAAACTAGATCAAAGACAAAAAAATCCCCCTCACACCGAGACTGTTGCCAATGTAAACAAGAAGTGTATAAACACCAGAAACATGACTCCAGGCACTGATAACCCTGGCCCGAAATCAGTTACCAATAATACACTATCTGATGCAAAACAGAGACTTCCAGGGAAGAAACTGCAGAACATCAGATGGTAGATGCAGAACACTACACCTAAACACCCATGGGTGAGAACGTAAACATGGGGAAAAGAACAGAATTCATTCTGTTACCTAGCTAAATCTCCCAAGAAATTTTAGTAATAATATTACTCAAAAATATGCCAAAGCATGGGAGAATAGCAAGGGGGGTCTTGAAGGAAAAAGAGAGAGGAAACACTGAACAAGCAGTGAAACTTAATAGCAAGAATGACAACAACAGGCCCATGCCTCGAAAATAGGCAACTTAACATAATTTCATTAAAAAATTGTAAGTTACAGCCCTGAATATTTTCTGTCACTCATTTTTCCTCTCCTCCTTCTATATCCACTTTAGATCCACCATTTCTCTAATATTTATGTGTCAGGCATCATTTAAACTGAGATTTACAAGCACAAATATCAGTCAGATGTGAACTGATGAAGGGCCAAACAAAGAATGATAATTGGCGCCAATTTCGGGACGTCCTTGACACTGCGCATGTGCAGTGAGGGCAAAGTATGGAGGACCTTCAGGACATGATTTCTTTTGGTTTTAGATGCAAATTTTGGGGATTGGGGGGGGGGGGGGGGGGGGCAAAATTTGTGTTTGGCCCTAGAATTTTAAAAGTTAGCACCAGCTATGTCTGGGTCATTGGTACAGTATAAAAATACTGGACGTTTTTACTCGGACGTTTTGACAATTGGACGTTTTGATCAGACCCCTAATTATGTTAGTATAACCACAATGGCTTTCCAATTCCAGAACAGGTAAAAGGTTTTTGTCATGGTTTCAGTCTTCAAGACAGGTCCATTATGGCATAAAAATACAAGTTGGTACCAAGTCACAGTGGTCTCTCAAGACAGGTGGTCTCCCATAGCATATACTTGCCAGTGATGGCCTGCGACTGAAATCATCTTCGAAGTGGCAGACTATACTTGCCCAAAAACTTGAGACTACTGCACCCTCGGGGAGAGGTAGTACCTTTGTGAGAGGACCCAACCTCCCACACAGGTCCTCACCCGAGGGTTCAACCTACATCAGTCAACAAAGCCACACACCTGTTACACCCCAACCGGAGACACCAGCCGAGTACCAGAACCTCTTCCTCCTTCAGCACGCCTTGACATGAGACAAAATTGATCATATACAGTCACTGATGGTCGAAAGGGGCTTGCCTCAAACCGCCCCTGTGCGTCTTTGGCGCGCGAAACCATTCCGTCGTCGTCACAGTGGAGGGTCGAAAGGGGCTTGCCCCACAGCCTGCAAGCCTTCGGCACGAAACCATTCCATCCGGTCACAGTGGTCTCTCAAGACAGGTGGTCTCCCATAGCAGGTCCATTATAGAGTAAAACCAATCTGTGCCTGGCAGATGTGGTCTCTCAAGACAGGTGGTACCGTAGCCACTTTGCCTGACTGAAAGTTGTTTAATATTATATTACCATGAGCTTTCACAAGAGGATTTTTGAAACTTTTGAGACAAAAATAATTAAAATACCAAATTCTGATATCGATCTGGGTAAAGGGTTAATACTATATTACCATGAGCTTTCACACGAGGATATCTTGCACGTCCATTAATATCAGCATAAACACCATCATGAGAATTAATACTCGCTTTATCAGGAGAAGCAATTGGAAATTCTCCTACACCCAATCCATGGCGATGAATTTTTCCTACAATAAAATACATCAGTAGTTTAGTTTAAACATATTTTATTTGCAAATTCTCTTACAGCAAATCGGATTGGAGGACAAGTGCTTGACACTTAGCAATACCTCCTTTCCGTTTCAATTAACATAAATATATAAAACTAGTGCAGCAAAAACAGTAATAAATATAGGCCTGCACGATATTCAAAACTGAATACTGGTATCTGAATTCAAAAAAATACCGCAGTATATCGAAAACTGTTCAGATATATGAACACACAAATACCACAATCGAGACTCGAGGCATCACAGTCGGAACGAATTAGCATGCCTTGATGATGCAGTTCGAAAAACCTTTACCCAACGCAGACATATCAAAATTTATTATTTTCAAAATTAATTTATCAGATTTTCCCCAAAGATTTCAACGAAACTATATCATGTGACTCCTCAATGGAACGAGCTCAACGAGCTCGTTCCAAAGAGAGGTCGCATGATATAATTTTGTAGAAATTTTTGGAAATTATTTTTTCAACTGCTGAATTTATATATTACGAGGGCACAAGCAGATGATTCCTTGGATAACGGGATAATATTATTCATTCGGGGCTACAGTTAAAAAACTCAAGACATCTTGAAAATTAAATTGTGAGTAAATAAATAAAGACGATAAACCGATATTTTTGTAATTACACCGGTATTCAATCGATATTGGTTTGAATACCGGTATATATCGGTTTATCAATATACCGTGCAGCCCTAAATAAATATAAAAGTTACACAAATAATGTTGAAGATTACATACATGTATGTAAATAATCTAAGAAGTGTGAGAAATAGAAAATAGTGAGAAACAGCAAGAAAAAGGAGAGAGAGAGAGAGAGAGAGAGAGATAGAGAGAGAGAGGGGGGACAAGTACTGAATTCCGAATACTGAACTTTATGCCTAACCTGAGTAACAACTCCAGACTTCCGGACACAACTCTTTTTTACATCAGTAAGTATAAGATTCCAAAAAAAAATGTACTTAAGCAATACAAAATTCATTTTATGGTTATAGATGCTGAAAAAAAGCTTAAGTCCATTAAAATCAACATGACAGAGCCCCATAAAGTAGATCTTCTGTTTCTCAGGCCTTTTTTTGTAAAATTGCAAGTGGGAGGGCATTTTTTTATTTTTGTTATTATTTCTTTGCCATCAAAAGTTCATGTTCATGGTTTGTTTTATGTTTTAGGCCTCATAATCCACAGAATAGCATGGATGGTGGTGTATTTCATCCCTTGAGTGCAACAAGGCATTGCAATGCTAGAGCACTGCAAAGCCTTGTTGCACCCAAGGGACAAATTTATCAATTTTATTAACTTAAGTAAAATATCAGACATAAACCATTTCATTTTTATTTTTTTAAGTTTGCATTGGTTATAAAAAGAGATCATGCGGCAGTTAAAAGGACCACGTGGGAGGGCCTGAGAAACACGTTTTCACCGTTCATAAAAATGGAAGCAGCATGCCACTTGATTCAAAATATATATTTATATGGATGCAATACTCAACCCATGATCGAGATCGTGTCAAAAGATTGTCAAACCTTTTTGGTAAAATAATGAACATTAGTAATTTAATAAAGTTATGCTGCATTACTTTGTCATAACCTGTAGTTCATTTGCATATTTTACAACTGACAGCTTTAACCCTTTACCTAACACGAAAAGCTGACGACACTTGCAAAAAAAATTCTTGAATAACTAATTTTTTTCATTTTTTGTCTCAAAAACATAGGTTATAACCCCTCATTGGAATGAGCTCATTCCAATGAGGGGTCATAACTTATGTTTTTGAGATAAAAAATGAAAACATAATGAAAATGTGGGGGCACGGTGGCATTGTATACTAAGGTGTACTGCATGTTGATGGTGCACTTGCCTTCAACCAATGCTAACTCGGCTTATGCAGAGTTAGTACACTGAGGGCATGGTGGCTCAGTAGGTAGAGGTGCAGGCTGCAAGCCGAGAGGTCCTCAGTCGAATCCCTCCTGCGACAACTGTGTTATGTCCTTGGGCAAGACAATTCACCCCCATTGCCCACATGGGATGGGGGAATGGAGGCATTGTGCACAATGGCATACTGCACGTCAATGGGGCACTTGTCTTCAACCAATGATAACCCTGCTTGTCTCGACATTCTCAAATGTCTAACTCAACAAGAGACATTTATCTCCCAATTAATAAATATTTTATCTCCATTAAACCATAACGGCTATACAGCAGGCCACCAAAAGTGTCCAGACACTAATGCCTTCGCTATATGATAAACTATACATGTCTTCTAAGTTGATAAAGAGCCATAACTCTGCTAAAAAATATTGGACCAAGGCCACTATCAATCCCAACCTGTATTATGTGGTTATAAACCTATGTATAGAATTTTGTTTCATCTTGTTCAGGCAAAGTAAAGTTATAAACCATATTCGGTGTGGACGTACGGACATGGGTAACACTTAATGCAACTTACCAAATTGGTGGGGGCATAAAAATAGCTAAACACTGTATTGGCAGGGACATAAAGATGTACCCACAACCACAGGAAGATGGTTCATGAACTTCTGACAGGGTACATGAAGTGGTGGTTAGGGAAATGCAAAAATTAACAGAGGATAGCAAATGGACAGAGCATGCAGGATGTCAGAAGAAATCCATGATGATTTTTAATTCACTGAGCTAGACATGATAAACATGATAAACAGTCGAAAAATATATGTCATGTTTTTGTTAACCATGTTTTTATTGGCTTAAAGTTGGAGGAAATACTACACTGTTCTTACCTACTGATGCTGTGCCCCTAGCAAACAGAAAATGCCATGGTCTTCCAGTGAGAGGCAGCAAAAGTGGCTTGTCTTGGTGATACTCATATCTACGAAAGCGGCATCTCAGTCGACCATTAAAATATGAACCTTGCTGCCATTCAATTGTGCTAAACATCTGTTGACGATATGAAAATAAAATTAATTTTATTTTACAGTGCATGATAGAATACATATAGTTTTTACCATTAGGACTCGTTAATATTGGCTTAGAGATGAGGTCTCGACTTCAATACACCATCTCGGCAGGCCTGAAAATAAGCAATCTGACATTTGCAGAATGAGGTGCCCAGAGGGTGAATTTGATGATGTTATCCCATACAGTGGGCAAATTTATCCTTTGGGTACCTCTTTCTGTTTACTCTTGAGAGCCTGATTCATATTGAGGTTCACAGAGGGTAAATTTAGTGATGCTACCCTGCTATGCAGGGTAGCATCACTAATTTCACCCTCTGGGGACCTCATTTTGCAGATGTCAGTCTGCTTATTTTCTGGCTTGCATCTCGGAAACGTACTCTTTCTGAATCGAACTATCACACATGTGGTTGCTATCCTAAATAAAAATTTGTATTTTGTCTAGTAATTTTCACTTGTATAGTGGAACCCTGTTAATTGAATAGCCACTTTATCAATGAAAATTCTTCAATTAACAGGAGTATTCAATTAACAAGGACTGTGTCACTTTTCTAAATTCTAGAGATAAACTTAGCAGTTAGTCTATTATATCTTGATTGACAGAGCTCCATGAGAATAAATGCCTGGATTGGAAGGACTGAGGCCAAATAGGTCTATAAACAAAGGAAAACTGGGGTGAGTCAAGGTAATTTCTCGACAGGTTACAAGATTTTTTATTCAATTAACAGGAGTTTATTCTATACCCTATATTCAATTAACATGCCAAATTTGTACTGGAGGTATGGCAAATGGTTTTGTGTTGGGAAATTTTAATACTTTCCAAAGTGTGATTTACTTTGATTTCCGGGTTTGATTATAAATAACTTCACAAGAGAATTATGCAATCAACAATTGGGTCATGTATCCGTGCGCGCAAACAAAGACGTTTTGCCGTGGGTGTAATGGTGACTTCATTGTCTTTTGTCTTTTTAACCCTTTACCTAATATGAAAAGCTGACGACACTTGCAAAAAATTCTTGAATAACTATTATTTTCATTTTTTGCCTCAAAAACATAGGTTATGACCCCTCATTGGAACAAGCTCGTTCCAATGAGGGGTCATAACCTATGTTTTAGAGACAAAAAATAATCAAAATTAATTGGCGATTTTTTAGAATAGTGCTGGTCAGTTTTGGCCGTTACATTAGGTAAAGGGTTAAATAATATAATTATCGTTAATAATGAAAAGTAATAAACAGAGTAATCGCTTGACTGGACTGGTTACATGAAATAGTTCATTCATGGCGAGGGACTATATTGTAAAACACTCGTGCACATTCGTGCAATCGTGTTTGTACAACTTCCCTCACCTCTCATGAATTATTTCACGTAACCAGTCCAGTCAAGCGATTACTCTCTATGTAAATTCACTCTTTAAAATCTAATTTTACCATTAAAAATAAGAATAAGCATTTTCTAGTCTTTAAAAGGATGAATTATCTGCCACAGGTATTATTATGTGAAAGGATAAAGATAAATAGAAAAAAAATTCCCATTTGTTTTCATGACTTTTATTCACATCGAAGGGTGAATTTGCTAATGCTATCCCATACAGTGGGCCAGTTTATCCCCTGGGTACATCTATCTGTTCAGGTTTGAGACCTTGATTCAGACTGAGGTGCACAGTGGGTAAATTTAGTGATGCTACCCTACTATGCAGGGTAGCGTCACCAAATTCACCCTACGGATACCTCATTTTACAGATGACAGTCAGTTTATTTTCAGGCTTGGTGGGGAAGATAATTGAGGGGAGACAAGCTAGAAAGTCGAACAGCTACTCGCCATTGCTCAGTGATCTCTCTGGATATTGACCCTGGCTTTTGAAAGTGTCAGTAGTAAATTTCAATAAATAAATAAATAAATAAATAAATAGCCAACTTGTAAGTGAAGAATATTCAATTAGCAGGATAATACAAATATACAGAATTTGTCTTTTCCACAATTCTGTTGATAAACTGAGCATTCATTCATTCCATAAAATCTTGTTTGATAGAGCTCACAGAGCTCTGAAAAACAAGATACAGCAGAATAAATGCTCAAGTTGGAAAAAGTTAAGGCCAAAGAGACGCTGCGAGATGTTCAGAATAATTTTTTGCCAGATCATAATATTTTTATTCCACTAAAAGGGGTTAACTTGATACTCTTTGTGCAGTTACAGTACGTGGAGAGTGGATTGTAACTAAATCATCCGTGGAGTGGAGTTATCACCCAAAGTATGCCTTTCAAATTCTGTATATATGGACAAAAAACACAAGCAATGTTTCAGCTAATGGACCTCCGGGTTTAACCCGGTGGTCCATTGGCTGGAACTTTGCTTGTGCTTGTTATGCGCTGCAACAAATTTGCAATTATTGCTTGGGTGGATTCTCCACTCCGCGGGTGATTTGGTGATACTACACCCTCCACGTACTGTATCAGGGCAGATTTGTACTAGGGGGATGGAAAATAGTTTGGGCGTTGAAAATTATATGCAATTAACAGATTTACATCCAATTTAGTGAACTGCACAGTAATTCAAATGAAAAGGGAGATCATTCACAGGGCTTCTATTTTGCAGAGAATTCGCAAATAGATTCACACAACAAAACCAGCAAGAATCCATATAGATTCTCGCTGCACCTTTGCTAGGATTCGCATGAAAATATAACCCTTGATCTAACATAGCGGCAGCAAATTAACAACTACGAGGCTAACATGACCTGAAATATCCTGACACAGCGTCGATAAAATTGGTAAATATTGTTTATTATTTAAAATATTTATCAAATTCAGTTTATGTTTTAAAAATTAAAAAGCTGTGTTGGGGAAAAGATTAACATGTTATCAGTATGCAACAGGGGTTCAACCAGGGGTCAGCCTTGCAGCTGATTTTAGGGAGAAGTGACTTCTCCCTTCAGAGACTTTAGGGAGAAGTCAGGACCCAGGAGGGAGAAGTCACTGGACATGAAGGAGAAATCAGAAAAAAAACCATAAAACGTATATGACATCGTGACAAAATAAATGAACATAGAGGACACAATTGTGGAGAAAAAAATAAATAAAAGTTATACAAACATACACACACACACAAAACTAAGTCAGATGGTATATAACAGAATGTAGGTTAAAATCCCACCTCCTCCCCCCCCCCCCCCCCCCCCCACAAAAAACTGTCGTTCATGGTTTCTGAATACCCCCTAACTCTTTGCCTAACAGTGATGACTAAGGTTACCATGCAGTTGATTTTGTATTTGCCTCAACGCAGTGGATTTGAAATTTAGTATGACCCATGGTGAGAGTGTTCTTGTCTGAAAAAGAAGGTATATTCTTTTTAAAAAATATTTAAAGTGTTTAAAATAAATTTCAAGTTCATATAAGAAGCTGGGTCATTCATGGTTTCTGAATGCCCTAACTGAGTTGAAACGCGTAGTTAAAAAAGTTTTCGATATCCTTCGTAAATTAAACGTTATTAACAATTTGAGTTAATTTATTTCTAAGGTAAATGACAAAATATTTCAGTTGTCTCCCTTGCAGCTGCGCTGGGTAATAACACACTGTTCAGAAAACTGACAATTTCTGCCAACCATCATACACTGACACGTGCGATTGGTGCTTTGAAGGTCTGCCATTCTTATCCATCCAAATACCTGTGAGTGTGATTTCTATTGTAGCCTTATTACATTTAACCCCCTTCCAACACAACTTCACAAGTTTTCAAAGAAAAACTTTCAATGCAAATTGCGGGGCGAATTTCAATGCAACCAATTTTTCAGTGGAACAGAGCGTAACCGCAAGCAATTTCAATATGGACGAACTGTCTCCAATACATTTTTTTGTTGTTTTGAAACAGTGGTTAACTTTAATAAATTCTAATTAACTCGATGCGTGTCTTGTGTGATTCGTTGTTTTGGCTGGCACTTTGTTTTTAAATAGCCATTTTGTGCTGGTTGCTATCAGTTGGGGCGAATTGTTCGAACAACTACGCCATTACAATTCTTTTCAGAAATATAAAATTGGGCTAGTTTAGGCTATTTTCATAGCCGTCTGACGGACTTTAACAGCAGCCGTGTTTACTTTTTTTGCGAATGCGGAAGCAGGTGTTTTTAAAAAATAAAACATAAGAAAATACTGTAAACTGCCATGTCTCTCAAGGAAGTTTTGGAGGGCGACTTGAATTTCGCTCCCAATGTAAGCCAAGGCGACTTGAGGAATGACAAGGCGACTTCTTCGCCCAAGTCGCCCACTCGGCTGACCCCTGGGTTCAACCATGGTGTCTCATGGGATCCTGGGACACTCATAGCAGGTATGGATTCTCACAAATTTACATGAAATATAAGCCCTGCATTCAACATAACATTCACCTTGTTAAATGCACTTTCATCGCTTAGAGACCACCTAATCTTATCAGCTTCCTGTGGATTTCTTTCAGTTAACAATGCAATGAATGCTTCACGTTCTCCAACTGTTTTCTGAAAAAAAAAAACAATGGAAAGAAGATGGAATTAAAAAATTTCCACTAGCACCATGCCAAACACTTGTTTTTTTCAGCTTAAATAAATCTTGAAGGCATTCCCCACACCAGAGATACAAGGCAAACAGGCAAAAAATTGGCTTTTTTACAAGGCAAAAAGTAAAATTATTGTCTTTGTTTTACAGCGAGGTAATTGTGAAGGCCCAAAACACCTGTTACTGAAGTCTAGTGACCACATAAGAGATGTAGAACAAAGACATAATGCCACATGTGGGGAAGTGATTTGCATGTATTTTCTTTGTTTTACTGCAGGGACCTGACTCACTTGAAAGTCTTTCCCATAAACAATCTTCATTCCAAATTTCATTGAAATAAGATGACTCAAACCTGAAATATGAGGAGAATAGACAAAAAATTGGCTATTTTACGAGGCAAACAAAGAATTTTCAATGTTAAGAAGGGGGATAAGTCTAAATAGTAAAAAGTAAGAAATATTATTCGAGACTCATTTGAAAATTTTTCCCATAAAAAATCTTCATTCCAAATTTCAATGAGATCCAAACCTGAAATACGAGGCGAACAGACAAAAAAATAGCCTATTTTTGTACATTCAAGGGGCCATAACTCACAGAAAAAATATACCAACAGCAAAACGGCTGATATTTCTTACAGATCTCATGATAGTGAACATCAGTATGAAATTTCATCGAAATCTGAGCAGTAATGATGAAGTAACAAGAGCTGGACTGTTGTCCGGTGCATACCCCCACGTGGTGTACCGCCTAGTGTGGGCATATCTATGAGCAACATATATTATAGAAAATAATAACTTACTTAAGTTATGAAAGTTATGAATATTCTCGGACGGACTCACACACAGACGCATGGATGCACAGATGGACGGACAGACGCATGTAATCCAGTATACCCCCATTTTCTTCGAAAGTGGGGGTATAATAATGCGAACAGACATCTGAGTGCATACAGACAGATGTATGGACAGACACACGAACAGATCCATGAACTTATGGACTGGCGCAATCAAGTATATCCCACTTTTTGAAAAAAAAATGGGGGTATAATAACAATTTATTTTATTCTAGAGATGTGTGGTACTGGGATTTTGAGTTTGTATCAGTTTTGGTATTTTTAAGGGGGAGTATACCACAGTATCGGTTCTGTATTCAGTATCTAACTTCAATGAGATTTGCTGAGAGTTCCAACAAGGAATTCAAACCAAGAAAATAAAGAACAGGCATGCAGGTTTCACGGAAAAGCTCATTCCGTTTCCATGCAGGTTCCGTCAGAGCAAAATCACAGAAACGAAAAACAGGTTCCACAAATTTTTTAGCATTACGTTTTTCACGAAAAGGCACTTAACCCTTTGAGACTTTAATTATCCTGACGTTCAAACGTCACTGGGAATTCAGTTTCTTCAACGTTTTTCAAAATGCGACTTCAAACGTCGGAAAGTACAAATAACAAAAGATATTTTTCACATTAGTGATTATCTTGTTGAGGGCTAGATTATTTTTGGTGGTCTGAATTTGTTATACAAAACTTGTTTTATTATAAATTATTTGAGAGTGCCTACAGACAGAATATGAAATATAAACAAGGAAAGTGTTGGCTTTTGCTCTGATATCCTCATTTTTTGAAAGCTTTGACAGTGGTTTCTAGCACACAACCAGTTAAGAAGTCTTGACAGCAGGATTATATTAGTATTTTAAGCTGCAATAACATTTGGCTCAACAGTTGTCACTGAGCACTATTCGAGAGAAAATAGGAAATGAGGTTAGAACATTAAAAAATCGAAAAATAATAATGAAATAAATGACAATAAAGTATCAACACGCTGTTTGGTTTTGTACGTCATAAGACATACAAAAGTATCAACTTGCGGTTTGGTTTTGTACGTAATAAGGCATACAAAAGTATCAATGCGCTGTCTGGTTTCGTACGTCATAATTCGTACAAAAGTATCAAAGGGTTAACCCTTTACCCAACGAATCGCCCGCATCCGCCCGCGTGATATGCAAATTCAGCAGTTGAAAAAATATTATTTTTCAAAAAATTTCAACAAAACCATATCATGTGACCCCTCGTTGGAACGAGCTCGTCGAGCTCGTTCCAACGAGGGGTCACATGATATGGTTTTGTTGAAATTTTTTGAAAAAAATTAAAAAATTATATTTAAAATAATAAATTTTGTTATCGTCTGCGTTGGGTAAAGGGTTAAAACACACTAAATGTTTTCTGTCAAGACTAAAATTGTATTATTTATCAAAGATGAAATAGTAATCATAACAGTAACAACACTGCGCTCGTTTTTACAATCACAAGTCAATTCAGACTGTTGGGCATGCGTGTTTCCAACACTTTCTGATTCTTAATTACAGTAGAACCTGTCTTGAGAGACCACCCCTTTTGCCAAGCAAAAGTGATCTCTCAAGGCAGGTGGTCTCTCATAACAGGTTTGATGTTTTTGCTAGTCAGTGAATGACCAATGAGAGAATATTTGTCGCACAAATGGAGAACTGATTTTTCAAATTTTTTTTTATTATTGTTAATAATTATTCACCCTCTCATCAATAACAATCCACAGCAAATGCTAGGTCTTTCCTAAACATTTGCAGGTTCTAAACCAGAAATCAGGAAAAGAAAATGGCAGTCCAAACATGGCCTGAAAGACCGTACATGAATTTAAATTTTTTGACTGAGGACATATCAAAACAAAAAATTTAAATATAGTCTTTCAGACCATGTTTGGACAGAGAAAATGGGTACAGAATCAGTAAAAGAAAAAAAAAAGGTTCCCTGATAGCTTGTGTTGGAACCCAAAAATAGGTTCTGTGGGGTTCTCAGACATCAAACACATGGAAACTGTTTTAAGGTTCCATGAATTTCTGAAATCTGCATCCCTGCAGAATAAATTGTTCTTGTATCAATACACCACATCTCCACAAATATAAATTATAAATTATAAATATAAAATAAAAATATTATTATAAATATTATAAATATAAATATGAAATATAAATTAATTATATTATAAGTTATCTCCCCCTATATGTATGGTATATGGAGATTTAATACCTGGATGTTGGCCTACATGTAAGGTATATGGAGATTTAATACCTGGATGTCGGTTTTAAACACCGAGCCGCAGGTGAGGTGTTTAAATGAGGCATCCAAGTATTAAATCTCCATATACCATACATGTTGGCAGAGATATTGTTTTCGTCCAATTTGAAACACAATAGAAACATAGTGGAAATAGATTTGTGGACACATTTCTCATGCTCTGCAATAAGTTGGGATGAAATTCGTGAACAAATGTTTTATTTTTACAAACGCAGAAGACAACAGGTAGTGTTACATCCCTTGGGTTGTTAAGGAAATTAGTAAACAGTATTTTGTTTACATATCTTCCCCCGAGTTCCAATGTGTTCAATGTGCCTACATATGTGCACATAGAACACATTGAAACTCTGGGGACGATATTTGCTCTGATTTTATTTTTCTTAAGTTGTTCCATTTAATTATTCGACTATTTAATTTATAATAGCAAAATATGATAGAACTGTCGGAAATCTAATATATTTTTGACTATTTTAGGTTTTTTGCATTTAGATTTTTGTAACGAGGTGAACAGAGACGAAAAGCTTTCATTTAAACCATATAACCCCCGATGTTTTGCATGCACTTATACCCTGGATGTTGCACACTCTCATATACATTTGATGTTGGGTGCATGGCTATTTGTCCAAAGCATTCTGACCAATCAAAAGACAGAATTTATCGGGATATAGGGACAATATAAATTATAAAATTTGGTAAACTTGCCAAGATTATTCCAGTATCAATCTGTATGAACTAAGCGAGAGTTGTCCACCCACAGATGCATAACTAGGCACAACAAATTTGTTAACTCAGGAATCATTCAGTTATTCTATCAACACAGTCAGTAAATTTGCTATTACAGCGGAGCCCACTTAACTGGATATCACATAACTGAATAACCCTGTAAACTGAATATAATTCCCCAACACAAAAACAACTACCATACCTCCAGTATAAATTTGGCCTGTTAATTGAATATAGGTTTTAGAGTTAACTCCTGTTAATTGAATAAAACATTTTGTAACCTGTCGAGAAATTACCCCGACTCTCCCAGTTTTCCTTTGTTTATTGACCTATTTGGCTTCAATATTTGCATTTTGGATGGGGTGTGAGGAAAAGATCGTTATTAACGATACAATCACACGATATCGTTCTCGTGAAGATTGTGTTTTATTCCAGTAAATGGTATTAATACAGTTTTTGTGTAAGGATACAATACACTTGGCTGTATTAACCAGGAATATACTGAGCACACATACTTTGTCTTAAATGAATAATAATTTTGATGTTAATGTGTGTTGTGAAGTCGTATGACGCATGGTTTACATGTTTGTTAGAATGTATTTTTCAGTTTTTTTTTTTCAACTTGTTACCTCCCTTGATATGTTTCTCCAACGTTTACATGAACTCTACAATCTGCGGGGAAATGGTGGCGATCTCGTACCGATTGCAGTTGGTAAATTCCATAATTTCTCGGCTCTGCAAATCCCTAAATTTTCTGCTGTGCACTACACACATTTTTAATGGGGAAACTATTGAAATGGCCAGATATCAAAGCGATTTTTAATATTCAGTGTTAAATATAGAATAACAGGAAACTGCCGATTTTTACCACATTGTCATAATTGGTCGATGCCCCATAACCGGCCGGTTCCGATTGCATTTCGATTATCAGTTCATCACTAGTTAATTTCAAATCAGCCCAAACATCAACTATCAGTAACTTCAAAAAAACTTTCAACCTACAGTCCCAGGCTTATATGAAATTACCTCAGGACGATATCTTGACTGATATGAAACTAAGCTCCCACAAAGTGGATCTTCTGTTTCAAAGGCTATTTGTTGTAAAATTTCATGTGAGCGGGTGGACTTTTTAATTTTTTTAAAATTTTTGTAATTATTTCTTTGCCATTAAAAGGTCATGTTCTTGGTTTGTTTCATGTTTTAGGCCTCATAATCTACGGAATAGCATTGGTGGTGGTGTATGCCATCCCTTGAGTGCAAGAAGACTTTGCAATGCTAAAGTACTGCAAAGCCTTAGCTTATTGCACTCAAGGGACACAATTATCAATTCATCAATTTCATTAACTTTGGTAAAATATCACTCATAAACAATTAAATTTTTAATTTTTCAAGTTTACATTGGTTATAAAAAGTGAGCATGAAGCAGCCAAAAGAATCATATGGAGGGGAGGGGGGGCCGAGAAACAGATTTTTAACTTTTGAGGCCTTATTACCTGATTAGTTTCATATTCGCCAGATATCAACCCTCAGTAACTTCACATCAGCCTACAACCTTCAGCCCCAGCCTTATATGAAGTTTTATCATACCACCTGTTTAATTTGACCAATCAATGTGCTCTAGTAGCATTGGTGAACTATGCGATATTAGGTTATTCAATAGGGAACCGGCTATCGGATTGAGTCCATACACTGCCAGTGACCATGTATGAGTCCATACAACCCCTCTGCTGGGCGCCATTTTGTTTCCGAATTAATTTTCCAACCTCAAGCATTTATCCATTTTTGTGCAAATAAAAAACAGTTCATTGTGGCAACATTTTCAACACAATTTATTACTTAATTCATTTGGTGGCATGATAAATATGTTACAAGACATTTACTTGCCAGGTATGGCGTCATGTGAGGCTCAGCATGATCAATATCAGGCTTGGCCTATGGTCTCACCTAATATTAATCTTACTTCACCTCACACGACACCGTACCTGGCAAGTAAACGTCCTGTAACTTATAATTTCAGGAAAATATCTCGACGCGATCAATAGGAAACTAACCATGTAATATCTTCTTAGCTTCAGTTTCTCTCACAGATTACAGTTTTGAGAAAATCTCAACTGATTTTTATGATTCAAAACTTTTCGTTTTACGTAAGAAATGACTTACTGGTGCTAATCGAACATTAGATTTCTGATGGGGAATGTTAACTGATTCGTATACTTTTACGTTTTCATCGAGTTCCCTTGAATTGTGTACACATTCCAAGACAATATCTTCTCCCTGAAAAAAAGAATGTGAAAACAGCACTAAATTACACAAAAAATTACAAGGTAATAATCAAAGTTATCAAGTGAGGAAAAGAAACAAATGCACCGCCAGTCAATGGATCAATATACGGCCACCTATGAAGAAATTGCACTTGTGAAGAAATTTTTAGTTGAACAAAAGGTCAATTAATTCCTTCAAAAAACTGGGTTACGCCCCATTAATGGTGAATATGTTGTTTTCAAATTATTGCGTGGAGAATCAAAAGTCACCAAACCTCCAAGATGGCTGCCATATTGGATATGCCAGAATACTGGTTATCGAAAGGAACCATCCTCTAGTCATAACTAATCAATCTTAAAAAAACAGCATATCTTGAATGTATTGTTTTCAAGTTAACGCATGGACAAACAAAAGTTAACGGACGGATGGATGGATGGAAGACAGATGGACAGACAGACGGATGGATGGACATTGTCATATCATTATATGGCCCGCTCATATGAGCAGACGTATAAAATAAAGAATGGGAGGGAATGAAGACAGGAATGGCAGTGGCAAAATCCCTAGGGATGCATCAAAACCTTACTACCTGCTTTCGCTGACCCTCAGGGGTGTCATAAATCGCACCAGAACATTTACAGACACTTATTCTATCTGGGAGCCATTTCCCAGAAAGGTAATTAAACTTTGTTAGTGTGGAATGAAGGAAGCCGGAGTACCCGGCAAGCAACTGTCACACACCCCAACATACTAATTTCACACAAGCAGGGTTAGCATTGGTTGAAGACAAGTGCACCATCGATGTGCAGTACGCCTAAGTACATGGTGCCACTGTGCCCCCACACAGGCATTCAGGGTGGAGTACCCTGCCCAAGGACACAACACATATTAGACTAAGTTAAAATTTGGGCTCCAATCAAGAGCCCAAATATTAGCCCAAGGACTTGATTTTAACAAATACGAATTTGACTCTCCAAAGGGTGGTGTCTACCATGTATCAAAAGATTCTAACTGAGAGTCAGTGAAAAAATGATTTTTAAAGAATATTCCCCATATTGCACAAAGTAAAAAGTAAAAATTTGGGTTCTAATAGGAGACCCAATTATTAATCAAAGAACATGAGTTCAGCAAACTTGAATCTAACTCCCACAAGGGTGCTGTATACCATATATCAAAAGATTCTGACTATTGATTCTAGAGAAGAACTTCAAGGATTTTTCCTCATAGTGGACTAAGTTAAATTTCAGGCTGAAATAGGGAGCCCAAATGTCAACCCAGGGACATAATTTGAACAAATTTAGCTCAGATCTCCCTATGGATGCTGTATACAAAATATCAAAAGATTCTGACTGGGGGACTTCAATTAGATTTTTAAAGATTATTCCTCATACTGCACTAAGTTAAAATTTGGGTACCCATAGGGAGCCCAAATATTCACTGCAGGACTTGCTTTGAAAAAAACCCCCAAAATCTGACCCCCCCCATAAGGATGCTGTACATCCAATATCAATAGATGCTGAGAGGTGGATCTGAAGATTTTTAAAGATGATTTCCCATATTGCATTAAGTTAAAATTCAGGCTCCCAAAGAGAGTCCAATTATTAATCGATAGACTGTCTGAACAAACCTGATACTGACCACTGTAAGGATTCTGTATACCATATATAAAAGATTCTGACCAGTGGTTCTGGAGAATAAGAGTTTAAAGATTATTCCTCACATTGGACTGAGTTAAAATTCGGGCTCTCAAAGAGAGTGCAAATATTAATCCAAGGACTTGATTTGAACAAATTTAGATCTAACCTCCCTAAGGATGTTGTACACCAAATATCAAAAGATTCTGACTGAGGGATCTGAAGAAGATTTTTGAAGATTATTCCCTGTATTGCACCAAGTTAAAATTTGGGTTCCCATAGGCCAAACATTAACTGAGAGACTTGATTTGAACAAACTTGAATCTGACCCCCGTAACAATAATGTATAACAATTAAAAAATATTAAAAGATTCTGAATAGTGGATCTGAAGAAGATTTTTAAAGATTATTCCCCATATTTTGGCATTCCATTCTACTGGTCCTCAGGATACTTCATACCAAATAACAGTTCTCTGGTCCCTGCAGTTTGGGAAATGTGGGCATTCGAGAATATTCATATTTTTAGCTCCTGGAGTTCCCACCGAGACACAAAAATTCTTGTGCATGAATCAAGCACTCACGGCTCAATAATACCACATATCAAATTTAATTCAAATCAGCTCAGTGGTTCAGAAAATAGAAATTCATGAGAAGATCTAAAAAAAAAAATTTGAGCATTTTCCCCCACCCCCTCTCTATGGGCGAGGCAAGTTGATCTGAACAAAAACAAAATGCGATATCAGAACGAGCAACCACCTCAAATTTAACTGAAATCAGTTCAGCGGTTTTGGAGGAGCAGGTGCAAACACAGTGTTTATGGACGACAGGCGATGAGTGATCACAATAGCTCATCCCAACTTTCAGTCAGACAGGCTAAAAATGTCTTCGTAACCAAGCAGAGGTGTAATTCTGGCACTTGTCAGCAGAAAAAATACCCTACCACAGAAGAGTCCATGTATCAATGATTTCTAGATGCACAACTGCCAGTGGGCACATAGAACACATTGGAACTTGGGGGGACGATATGTAAACAAAATACTGTTTACTTGTTTCCTTAATGACCCAAGGGATGTAACTCTATCTGTTGTCTTCTGCATTTGTAAAAACAAAACAGTTATTCACGAATTTGGTCTAACATTTTACGGAGCATGAGAAACGCGTCAACAAATTTTTCTCCACTATGTTTCTTTTGTGTTTCGAAAGGGACAAAGTCGCTATCTCCGCCAACATGTATGGTACAGTGGAGCCCACTTAATTGGATATCTCTTAACTGAATAACCCTATTTATTGAATATAATTTCCCAACACAAAACCATTTACAATACCTCTAGTACAAATTTGACCTGTTAATTGAATATAGGTTAGGCCACACAAAGTAGATGTTCTGTTTCTCAGGCCAAGTTTTGTAAAATTGCATGCTGGCGGACGGTTTTTTATTTTAAAAAGCATTGCAAAGCCTTGTTGCACTCAAGGGAAAAATTTATCAATTTTATTAACTTGTGTAAAATATCAGACATAAACTATTTAATTTTTATTTTCTCAAGTTTGCATTGGTCATAAAAAGAGAGCATGCGACAGCCAAAAGGACCATGCAGGAGGGCCTGAGAAACAGATTTTTAATTTTATTAAGCCTTATAGAGTAAACTCCTGTTAATTGAATAAACAATCTTGTAAGCTGTAAAGAAATTACCCTGACTCACCCCAGTTTTCCTTTGTTGTATTTTGTGTGTAAACTCCGCAACTGTCCAGTATCCGACCCCCTGACACAGATGTTTGTATCAGGGGGTCGGATACAAGCATGTTCCTTTCGCGTGAGTTCCATTTTTTTTCTTTTTGTTCATCCGTATGAATAAATACTTCATTATATATTCGTCTACATTCTTGACTTATCCCCAGTATATTGTAAGATAAAATGATTATTACCATTATGTGGATGTACAAAATATGTACCCGAGTCTCGCTCTGGGTTCTAAGGGTAGATCATGGCTCGTCTTCGACTCGTCGTGATCTGCCCTTAGAACCCGGATACAAATTTTGTACATCCACATAATGGTAATAATCTCTATATATCTTGTTTGACAAAGCTCAAAGAGCTCTGTCAAAGAAGATATAATAGAATAAATGCTAAGTTTATCTCTAGAATAGAGGAAAGTGACACAATCCCTGTTAATTGAATACTCCTGTTAAGTGAATAAATTTCATTGGAAAAGTGGCTATTCAATTAATAGGGTTTCACTGTATATAGAGATTTAATACCTAGATGTCTCATTTCAACCCCTCGCCTGCAGCTCAGTGTTTAAAAGCTGACATCCAGGTATTAAATCTCCATATATCATACATGTTGGCAGAGATAACTTATAATTATAGTGAAGTCATATTATTTGGCAGGGGAGAGTACCAAGCCTGAAAATAAGCAGTCTGACATTTGCAGAATGAGGCCCCCAGAGGGTGAATTTGATGATGCTATCCCCTACAGTGGGCCAATTTATCCTCTGGGTACCTCTTTCTGTTTAGTTTGAGAACCTGATTCAGATTGAGGTTCACAGAGGGTAAATTTAGTGATGCTACCCTGCTGTGCAGGGTAGCATCCCTAAATTCACCCTCTGGGGACCTCATTTTGCAGATGACAGTCTGCTTATTTTCTGGCTTAGAGAGTACCAGCTGAAGGACAATCAAAGCATTTTGAAGGTATTCTAGATTTCTCACCATGTAGGTATCATTAGAAAAGGCTACAGCAACATATCTGTCATCTAAAGTATCCGTCAGACCACCAAGTTCAAATTCAATGGAAGTTCCGAGGTCTTTCCAGGTAACGATGTATTGACATGCATATTCTTGACAACCTTCTGGTTCTCTGTAACAACCCTTTTCTATTCCACAGGTGTCTGTTTCAATGGGAGGAATCAGTGCCTTAAATATATTCATATTAACTATGATTAGTCATCACAGGTTCCAGCTCACAAATCAAAACATACAGTCATCGCTTTCTCGATCAGACTGCGATCCGATCTCAAGACACATCAGTGGGTCGAGATTTGATGAATAAAATATTATGAAATCATGATGGAAAGATGAAATAAGACACAAACATCATCTGCTAGTTAATGTAGGGTTCTGTGAATCTTTCAGATTCGATTTGGAATCGAATCTTTCACAGTATTCAAATTGGAATCTAATCTTTCACAGTATTCAATTTCATTCAAATCCATATCAGATTCGACTTTTCAAATTCTCCAAATTAATTTGAACATACTGATCAAGAGGAAACTGTAACGGTATTGTTCCGCTATATTTCACCAGCGAATTCGGCAAATCACCATTGCAATGCATATTAATGATAGGGTATATGAAATCAGAAAAACACTGGGGGGGGGGGGGGTTTCTCTCACTCATTATATGTACACAGAGTACGGCCATTTTCATGGAAATAGCCTTAGCCTGAGTCGAATGAAATGATGTAAAAGTCAATGCACTCTAAAATCAGTTGGGTTAAAAATTAACCCAAATCAACTGGGTTGAGTGAATATAAACCCAATTGGATTCATATTCACTCAACCCAGTTGATTTGGGTTGATTTTTCACCCAATTGATTTTAGAGCATAGAGTTACTCCCCATTAAAGGTAGAAGGAGGAGGGTGTTTACTGCCACTATTCAGTTGTGCTGATATCAAATGAAATATCAATGGACTATGCTAAATAGCTCTCAGTTGGTTCTGACTTTGAACCAGACATTATAAACTATAACTACTTTCACCCTTAACCCTTCACCCAACGCAGACGATAACAAAATTTATTATTGTACATATATATAACCTTTTTAAAATTTTTCAAAAACAAAGAATTTCTACAAAACCATATCACGTGACCTCTCATTGGAACGAGCTCAATGAGCTCGTTCCAATGAGGGGTCACATAATATGGTTTTGTTGAAATATTTTGAAAAATTTAATTTTTTCAACTGCTCAATTTGCATATTACGCGGGCGGATGCGAGCGATTCGTTACGTAAAGGGTTAAGAATTTAAAATATTGTTGGTCTTACATTTTCCCCCTTTCCCTATGACAGAGCAAAATGTCAAAATACTTTGATAGCTCCAATGTCCATTCATTTCTTTGCTGATCGATGTAGAATGGATATAAGCAGAGAATTTCCCACAAAGCTTCTTGGCAGGTTATTTGTACAGGAGTGGATTTGATTCAGATTCAAATCTTTTTCTAGATTCGATTCAGTTTTTAATTCGAACAAGAAATGAGGATTCACAGGGCCCTAAATTAACCCTTTACCTAATGCAGACGATATCAAAATTTATTATTTAAAGTATCATTTTTTTCAATTTTTCAAAAATTTCAAGAAAACCATATCATGTGACCTCTCAATGGAAGGAGCTCAACGATCTCATTGCAAATAGGGGTTACATGATATAGTTTTGTGGAAATATTTTGAAAAATAGTATTTTTTCAGCTGCTGAATTTGCATATTACGTGGGTGGATGTGGCCGATTCGTTGGGTAAAGGGTTAATGTCTCTGTATTTCATTTAAAATGCAGAGATGAGGATGGCATCGAACTAAATTTGACAAAATAAGGTAAACTTCACATACTTTTCAAGACAAATTTGTGAAAATTAAGTTTCGTAAAAGACCAAAAAACAAGAAAATATCAGCAGAGCTGATGGATACTTCCAGAATATGAGCACAAAGGATAAAGGTGATAATTTGTAATTGAATGAAGATAAACTCAAGCAAGTGCAGCTGTGAAAATTTCCATGAAAATAGATTGTTTTGGTGAATGTTATAACAGGTGAACGATGTGCAACCTTGAAGTTATAACCTTGTGTAAAAGTCATGACAAAATGGATCTAAGAGAAAATACAGTGTTCTGTATGAATGGCACACTTCAGTCTCAAGCGCCATTAAGTGATGTATGAACAAGATCTGCCCAGTGAATCAATTTTTCTGGACCAGTTAGAACAGATGAATGGATTTTGGCCTTGACCTTAGTTATAACATTGGGTCAAGGTCATGACATACTCTAGAGTCAAATGCAATTACTGTGTGGAGTATGAACAAGATCCAACCACAGAATAATTTTAGAAACTTAGAATGGAGGAACAAACAAATGATCATCAGTCTCTGACCTTTATTTTTTTAACTTTGTCCTTGCATCATGGTAATGAAAAACTCTTTAGTAATAAGCAATCATAATGTAAATTATGTACAATATCAGTCCATTGAATAATTTTTTTATGAACCAGATGATTTGACTGGAGACAAAAACAAACGATTGCACTGTGACCTTGACCTTGGATCAAGGTCATGAAATACTCTTGGGTCACAATCAATCATTGTGTAAAGTATGAAACAGATCAATTCACTGAATAATTTTTTATGGAATGGTTCTTTTTTTTTTATAAACCAGACAATGTTAGAATGGAGAAACAAGCGAATGGTCTGTTATGACATTGCATTATGACCTTGGTTCATGTTCATAACAAACCATTCAGTCAAAAGCAATTGTTGTGTGAGGTATGAACAAGATTTATCTATTAAATACCTTTTTCTGGACTGCACAAAGTTAGAATGGAGGAAGAAGCAAAGGCACATGATATTGACCTTGGAAGCTATGACCAGAATGAACAGTTAAAAGCACTGTATATGGAGATTTAATACCTAGATGTCTCATTTCAACCCCTCACCTGCGGCTCGCAGCATCCAAACTGGGAAACTATAACATTTGCAAGTATCTTTTTGAATCACAAGCCATTTATTTACTTATTGGGTTTAAATGACACTTTTGACAGCAATGGTCACCTTGTGTCAGATAGTTTATGGGTGGAGGAAGCAGGAAAACAAGACTCCTCAACTCTGTAAAAGCAATGTTAGCATTGGTTCAAGACAAATGCACCACTGACATGCAGTACGCTTTAGTACACCTTAGTGCACAGCGTCAATCTGCCCCCCCCCCCCCTCCCCCACTGGGCAATCAGGATTATGTGCCTCGCTCAAGGTCACAACACTGATCGAGCCATGAACCTTTCGATTTGAAGTCCAATTCTGTAACTACTGAGCCACTAGTGATGAGCCAATAAGAAGAAAGGCTTGTCATCCAAATGCTGATGTTTTGAAGACACAATCGGCCAATTGTCGATGCCGATGTCAGATTGTCAGTGTTAATTTTAATAATTTACTGTTAAAGTGTTACTGTGTTTGCGCATTGGAACTACATGATAATTCAACCCCCAAACTCCCAATCCTGGCAGTTTTTTTTATCATTTTATATTATTTCTACCTTCTCATTGGTTAAACATGAATCACCGACATTGATCATTTCCCTGACCCCTCTAGGGCTAAAAACATTGTCACATGCTTAAACAGCAGTGGTTTTGTGTTACAAGGTTGTCGACTGGCTTAATGAATACCGGAAACAAGGTTTGTAACTTTGTGTCCAATTATGGAAAATAAACACCGGTTTTCAGGTGGTAAAAGTTTGTGAAGACAACGAAATGTTGTAATTCAAAAACCCACGCGACTCGATTCGGATTACAGCCCTGCTAAAACAGCATGTGTAAGGCTGTAAGCTAAAAAAATCGAGGCATAGCAGTATGAAAATGTTAAACTTTTTCATTTTGACAATCGGCATTTGCTGATGTTTACCCCACCTTCTGAACCAATGACCATATATTGGTCGATGGCCGATTGTATACCAGTTAATCGTCTCATCACTATGAGGCACTGGGCTCCCTTATACAAGCCACTAAACCCATTACATAACAAACTGGCTACAAGTGTTCACATAATTTACAAAGTGAGCAGCTGAAAAAAACAATATTTTTAAAAAAATTTCAACAATACTCAACAATACCATATCATGTGACCCATCACTGGAATGAGCCCGTTCCAATGAGGGGGTTGCATGATATGGTTTTGTTGAATTTTTTTTTTAAAATTTAAAAATCAATAATTAAAATAATAAATTTTGATGATACAATGTGTTGGGTAAAGGTTTAACCCTTTACCCAACGCAGACGATATCAAAATTTATTATTTTAAATACCATTTTTTCAAAATTTTCAAAACATTTCAACAAAACCATATCATGTGACCCCTCATTGGAACGAGCTCGACGAGCTTGTTCCAACGAGGGGTCACATATGGTTTTGTTGAAATTTTTTGAAAAATAATATTTTTTCAACTGCTGAATTTGCATATTATGCGGGCGGATGCGGCCGATTCGTTGGGTAAAGGGTTAAACTCATGAAAATTAATTCCTGATTTCAAAGACTTTCGAGGAAGATAAATAACTGGTGATAAATAACTGTTATCCTAGCTTCTATTTTACTTACAATAGGTTTATCAACTTTAACAGGGGGAGATGATTTGATATCGTAAATCTTCTTAGACTTCTCAGCAACCCAGAAAGTATTTGCATCTTCAACAAATGTTGCTCTACAACAGAAATAAATAAATGAAAATGTCAGTGACGCTGCAGATGAACTTGACTGTGTGAAGTGTTTGATGAAAAGGATAATGTTCAATGTTTATGAAAGGATTGTGAAATAAGTCAAGAATTGTGATAATTGAGAATATGTTAAGTTCTGTAGCCTACATGCTATGTTCTCAACAAGAATAAATTGAGGTGTAGAGTGGACTAAAGAATTCAGGTCTGGGTTAATGTGGCACTCACAATCAGGCTTGGGGCGAATACTTTGTAAATGTATTCGAATACAAATACAAATACTTTGAAATTTCATGAATACGAAAACGAATACAAATACACAAATTTTCAAATGTATTTGAATACAAATACAAATACATTACAATGTATTCATGAATACATTTTTGAATACTTGAATACTTTTTAAATTAGAAGTGTTTATAGCAAGGCCTTTAAGTTTTTTGTTTGTTGGGTTAAAAGTCATGTTTAAACTGATGGTCCTTTAGCTGAAGCTTTAATTGTGCTTACCACGCTTTGTTGGAAAATGAAAGTAATTACCTGACGGGAAATCCACGCTATAGGTGTCATAGTAATTAGACTACTCTCCATGGACAACACATCACAAAATGTAAGTGGATTACCTCTAAAAAATCACAGACTGGCGTTTCCTCCTGAACGTTAAGTATCAATTGCAATTTGCATCCTGTATATATTCTTGTAGTTGGATGTTTTTGCTAACCGGAAATAAAATATTGTTTAAACTAAATTGCAATGACACCACATAAGAAGGACTAGTAAAGTTTTAGCCAATGCACTTCATGGTTAAACCTGGAGGTCTGTAGGCTGAAAGTTTGCTAACAGCAGTAGTATTTCCTTTATAATATTTACAGGCTTTCATTGATTATAATTAGACATACTGAGCTGTACAAAGGTGACCATAAACAGGAATAAATAAATATGTGTTTTCACTGTGAAATAATGGATAAATAGAAAAACTTGAAATAAATCCAAAAGTTTTAGAATATAATATCATTGAATAACTGAGTTGTGTCCAATAACACAAGTTTTTTGGTTTTATTTTTATTGTCCATGTTTTCAACAATTTAAAAAGCCATAGGGATATGTGACCATTGTTTCATAAATAGGTTGTATTGTGACAAGTTAATTGATAATTAAGTCTACTGTCTTCTTTCAACGCAGAAATTTCAGACAAAGTGTTTGGTGGTATATAAATAATATCAGGGATTATTAAGTCTTTAATATTGATATGAGGTGTGAATTTGTTGTCTAGAGTCCATGGGCTTGATCTGTGAAAACCTTTTATTCAGTTTTTGGTTTTGTAATTCCAAAATATAGAAAGTATTCAAAAAGTATTCAAAATGTATTCATGAATACAGCTCAAATTTTAATGTATTTGAATACGAATACGAATACATGTGTTCATAACATTCAGTGAATACTGAATACATGTGAATACTTGATAAACTGTATTCGAATACGAATACTGAATATGAATACCCCAACCCTGCTCACAGTTAACATATGTCAACCAAAGTTACCAAGTTAAATCATTCCAAAACGAGTCATCCTACCAAGTTATAATGAAATCCCTTCAAAAATATGACTCATAGACTTTACTAAAGGAATCTAGGTCACATGTCCATCCAGCAGTCACAGTTGACAAATCACAACCACAATAGGAGAGTTTCTTCTAGATATCATACCGAGTCATCCTACCAAGTTAGATTGAAATCCCTTCATAAATTTGACGTGTAGACGGTGCTAAAGGAATATAAGTCATGTGCCCAAGAGGTGGTAACAACTACCTGATTGTGACCAAAATAAGAGTCTCATCAAGACATTATACAGTGTCATCATACCAAGTAGAAGGATATACATGTAAAACTTTCCACACAATTATTTATTAATTATCGTGTATTTGACTCTATTACAAGATATAAATTGTAATATCTCTTTGCACACAAATTATTCTCTCATACAAATTTTGGAATATTTTAAAGTTATAATAACCTACTATTTACTAAAAAATATGTATGTGAAAATTAATTAATCAAAGCAATGACAAGTGTGATTAAGGATGGCGCTTAGCTTGGATGTGTTTGTTCAACAATTAACCTTAGCTACGTTGTTTTTACATCAGGTTGTTAGTCCATATGTAATGTTTGTTTGTTCTTCTCTTTTCCTAAAGATAAGAGAAACATTTCTTTTGTGTTGCTGTTTAGGCCACTGTCTAAGAAAAAAAAACACAAGCTCCTAACTAATATATAAGGGATTTTGCCTGTTAAACAGTCATAAATATATTATGGAGATAATAAAAAAACGGAGAGGTGGATTAATGCTTTTCCACTATGGCTACATGTATACAAAACTAGCCACAAGGAAAAATAAGATATGGTGGAAATGTACAAGAAAAACTAGTATGGGTTGCAATTCCACTCTTTGTACCACTCTAGATATAACAGATCCTGAACCCTGCAAACCACACAACCATCCTCCAGATGAGACATCAATTGAATACACCAAGTGCCGCAATGCAATGCGTGACCAAGCTATCAAATCTTTTGATAAGCCCGGTCAAATCTTTGCTCAGACCATTGGTACCGTGGGTTCTCATACACAAGAACGCTTCCCAGTGGCAGAGAACACCAAACATAGTATACGTCGCCAACGAAAGATGCTAGCAGTACCTCAACAACTATCCGATTTTGTTCTACCAGATGAGTGGCATCAGACTATTGGACCTGAACCTGAGACATTTTTACTCTATGATAATGGTCCCGAGGCTACTAGCAGAATCATAGTATTTGCGACAAAAGATGGACTTCGACGACTGGCATCTTCTTCAACTCTATTTATGGATGGAAATTTTGCAATGGCACCGCCACTGTTTTCTCAGTTGTATGTAATGAGGGTACCATTCCGTGATGTAGCTGTGACATGTGTTTATGCTTTATTACAGAACAAATTACGTTCTGCATATGACGAGTTGCTGCAAGCTGTGGTTGATAAGTGTAATGAGCTTGAATTAGAGATTAATGTTCAAACTGTCATTACTGACTTTGAAGGTGCTGTGCTTCGAGCTGTAGCTGGAGTATTTGGTCCTAACACTGTGACAAAAGGGTGCTTTTATCATCTGACCCAAAGCACATGGAGGAAGATTCAGCAGTTGGGTCTTGTCAGCATGTATAAGGCAGATGAAAACTTCAGACACTTTTGTGGCGAGCTGGATGGCCTAGCATTTTTACCAATAGACGAGGTGTCTCAGGGCATGTCACATCTCAAGGATATTGCCCCTGAAGAAGCTGATGAGTTAATAGATTATTTTGATAAAACATATGTTAGTGGAAGCTACCGTATGATGAGAAATGAGGACAATACTGACACTGTGCGTCTTTGTCCTTATCCACCTGCTGTGTGGAACTGTCATGCAGCTACACTCGCAGATGAACACAGAACAAATAACATATGCGAGGGGTGGAATAACATGTTTTTAAACTTAGTTGGACATTACCATCCATCTGAGTGGAAAGTGATACAGTGGTTCCAACGAGATGAGTCTATTTTTGAAACTAAACTATTAGGTAAAAAACGGGAAAAGTGTTTCTTAGTGTCCGTTTCTTAGTGTCCTGTTTCTTAGTGTTCTACCCAAAAGTGTTTCTTAGTGTCCTGTTTCTTAGTATCCTGTTTCTTAGTGTCCGATAACCGAACTGTAGACTGTGCTAAACAAATCTAGGTCACATGTCTGTATGGCTGTCACGGTTGATCGATCATGGCCAAAATAGGACGTTCTCATCTAGATATTATACTCAGTCATCCTACCAATTTACAATAACATCCCTTCATAAATGCTACCTTGTAGATTGGGCGATTCGTTAGGTAAAGGGTTAAGCCTTAACACTTTAGCTAACATGAAAAGCAGATGACACTTGCAAACAAAATTCTTGAAGAACTCATTTTTTCATCTCAAAAACAGGTTATGACCCCTCTTTGGAACAAGCTTGTTCCATAGAGGGGTCATAACCTATGTTTTTGAGACAAAAAAATGAACAAAGTAATGAAAATGAATTGACAAATTTTGTGAATAGCGCTGGACGGTTTTGGCCATTATGTTGGATAAAGGGTTAATGTGGCCCTCACAGTTAATGTATGTCAACCAAAGTTACCAAGTTACGGTAAAATCATTCGAAAACGAGTCATCCTATCAAATTACAATGAAATCCCTTCATAAATATAACTCACAGCGTCTGCTAAAAGAATCAGGGTCATGTGATGGTTCGGCAATCACAGTTGACTGATCATGATCAAAATAGGAGAGTCTCATCTAGATATCACACCAGGTTATCCTACCAAGTTACAATGAAATCCCTTCATAAAAACAACCTGAAGACAGTGTTAAAGCAATCTAGGTCACATGCTGCAGTGGCCATCATGGTTGACTGAAACCGACCAAAATAGGACGTTTCTCATCTAGACATTATTCAGAGTCATCTCACCAAATTACAATGAAATACCTTGATATATACGACCCGTAGACTGCGCTAAAAGATTTTTGGTTTCAAACCTGCACAGCCATTGGTTGACTGATTGCAACCAATATGGGACGTTCTCATCTAGACATGACCTCGAACCTGCACATGAAATTTAGTGATGGTCGGACAAGAGCTACAGGGGTAGCCTGTACTAAAGAAAATGTGAACAGACTGATAGACAAACCAACATATTTACACATGATGGCAACAGCTTATCTTGACTTTGCCAAGTTAAGCTCAAAATTAAATGTAAAACCCTACCTCCCTCACTGATTTGAAAACAAAATTGCCCTAGAATCAATTAATTTATTTTGTGTGGCCCAAACAGCTTTTTATTCAAAAAACACAAACCTGAACTCAACATTGCCTCTGTAGTTATCTGGTGCTCTCCATACAAGTCGAACATGATATTTGGCATCTTGTGTCCTGCTTGTCAAAGCACGATTCTAAAATTTGACAAAACAATAAAAGTTAATCATAATATTAGAGCTGAAATGGTTAAAGGGTTTTCTTGATCGATTAATCACATGGATAACTTTGGTTAACCAATTAATCACTTGCCCTAATAGGAAGCTGAATAATTGCCGTACAGTTGATGATTTACAGCATTAACCCTTTTCCCAATATAACGGACAAAATCGGCTAGCTCCACATACAAAAATCTCTATTCAGATTTTATTATGTTTTCAATTTTTGTCTCAAAAACATAGCTTATGATCCCTCATTAGAACGAGCTCGTTGAGCTTGTTCCAATGAGGGATCATAAGCTATGTGTTTGAGACAAAAATTAAAATTCTTCAGTAATTCAAGAATCTATTTGGTATCATCTTCCACCCAGCATTGTGTAAAGGTTAACTTAAGAATGACCAGTTCCAGCTACTGATACAGTATAATGATCATGCAAGTGAACAAGTATGTCATCACATAACTTGTATGCTTTACTCTGTCTCATATAATTGATGTGAGTCAGTGTGAGAATGTTTGCCTGTTTTAGAGCAAGTTTTTTTCTTTGTTAATCTAGAAAATACAGTAGTTCAAAAGTAACGATCAATTATTTTTTTGATCAATCAAGACATTGATCATTGGTTAATTGATAATCAGTTAACTATTTCAACTCTAAATAATATCAATGAGTTTTTAACGGGCAGATTAATATACTGTAAGTAGGCCATGGCGATAACTCTATACAGTAGAATCCTCTTACTTGAATATCCATTTTGTCAGTGAAAATTATTCAATTAACAGGAGTATATAATTAACAGGGATTTGGTCAGTTTTCTGTGTTCTGGAGATAAACTGAGCATTTATTCTATTATATCTTGTTTGACAGAGCTCACAGAGCTCTGTCAAACAAGATATAATAGAATAAATGCCTGTATTGAATGAAGTGAGGCCAAAAAGGTTGATAAATAAGGGGAATTTGGTGCGTGTCACAGTAATTTTTTACAAAAATTTATATACAATTAACAGGAGTTTGCTCTACAACCCATATGCAATTAACAGATCAAATTTGTTCTGAAGGTATGGTAAATGGTTTTGTGTTTGAAAATTATATTCAATTACCAGGGATATACAATTAAGAGATATCCAATTAAGTGGGCTCCACTGTATTTAATCAAGTGGCAATAATTAAAAAAAACCCATCATTTATTCGATACTGAGAAAAAAGCTTAATCATTATAAACACTTCAACAGTAACTAGTTTTTATCAGTGAAAGTTTTTCAAAATTTATTAATTAGCCCTTAAGGGCCTAATTTCGACTTTGATAACTTTTTAATGCAAAGGAACAGGTGCCGAAACATGCATTGTTTGGGAAAACTCAAAACTTGTTTTCTAAGTACCTTGTCAATTGTTTCTAGACAAGTCTTGGTTGGCTCTTTAGGCAGCCAAGACTTGATTAGAAACAACTGCAAAGCCAAAGGAGGTAGACTTTCAAAGTATTGCGAAAACGTATAAATATCTCTAGGCCTCTCTAACCCTTTACTCAACGTAACGGCCAAAACCGGCCAGCGTTATTCACAAAAATCACCAATTAATTTTCATTATTTTTTCATTTTTTGTCTTGAAAACATAGGTTATGAACCCTCCTTGGAATGAGCTTGTTCCAAAGAAGGGTCATAACCTATGTTTTTGAGACAAAAAATGAAAAAAATTAATTATTCAAGAATTTTGTTTGCAAGTGTCGTCTGCTTTTCATGTTAGATAAAGGGTTAAGGCTTAAAGCTATTGATATCTGTCAAATAAGACCTAAAACACATTTTGGTCATCAGGTGTTTACAACCGTAGCTCATGCAAACCATTAATCTAATTGCCTGAGTACTTCAGACAATTTTTTTGTTTTTAAAAATTTGATGAGCTGTTTTTATCGGTGTCCTGGAAAACTGATTAGCAGTGGGGACAAATTGATTAGCAGTTATAAAGAGACTGATAAATTTCAGAAACAAGAGGCCCCAGGGGGCCTGAGGGCGCTCACCTGACATGGTAGCCTACATATCAACCCAGAGAATTGATTTCCACAAGTTGCATCTGCTCCTCTTAAGAAAAGCTGAAACCAAATATCCAAATATTCTGACCAGTGGATCTAAAAAAAAGATTTTTAAAGAATATTCCTCATATTGAACTAAGTCATAATTCGGGCTCCCACAGGGAGCCCATATATGAACCCAGGGACTTGGCTTTAACAAACCTGAATCTCACACCCCTAAGGATTCTGCACATCAAATATCAAGACATTCCGACTGCTGGATCTGAAGAAGAAGATTTTTAAAGAAAATTCCTCATTTTGAACCAAGTTACAATTCGAGCTCCCACAATCAGCCCAAATATGGACCTAGGGACATGGCTTGAACAAACTTGAATCTTACCCCCCTAAGGATGCTACATAAAAAATATCAAAAGCATTCATCTGCTGGATCTGAAGATTTTTAAAGAAAATTCCTCATTTTGAACTAAGTTGTCATTCAGGCTCCCATAGTGAACCCAAATATGAACCAAGGGACTTGGCTTGAACAAACTTGAATCTCAGCCCCATAAGGTTGCTCCATGCCAAATATCAAAACGTTCCAACTGCTGAATCTGAAGAAGATTTTTAAAGAAAAATTCCTCATATTGACTAAGTTATAATTTGGGCTCCCACAGGGAGCCCAAATATGGACCCATGGACTTGGCTTTAACACACTTGAATCCCCCCCTCCCCTCCAAGGATGCTACTCACCACATATCAAACCATTCCGACTGCTGGATCTGAAGAAGAAGATTTTTTAAGAAAATTCCTCATTTCGAACAAAGTTACAATTCAAGCTCCCACGGTGAGCCCAAATATGGACCTAGGGACATGGCTTGAACAAACTTGAATCTCACCCCCCTAAGGATGCTGCATACCAAATATCACAAGACTCTGCCTGCTGGATCTTGAGAAGAAGATTTTCAAAGAAATTTGCCTGAAATGCACTAAGTTCGAATTTGGGCTTCTATAGTGAGCCCAAATATGAATCCAGGTGGCCGATTTGAACAAACTGGAATCAGATCCACCCCGCAATGTTGCATACCAAATATCAAAAGATTCTGCCTGCAGGATCTGGAGAAGAAGATTTTTGAAGAAATTTGCCTGAAATGCACTAAGTTCGAATTCGAGCTTCTATAGTGAGCCCAAATATAAATCTAGGGAGCCGATTTGAACAAAATAGAATCAGATCCACCCCACAATGTTGCATACCAAATATCAAAAGATTCTGCCTGCTGGATCTGGGGAAGAAGATTTTTTAAGAAATTTGCCTGAAAATCACTAAGTTCAAATTTGGGCTCCTATACTGAGCCCAAATATAAACCCAGGGCCGATTTGAACAAACTTGAATCAGATCCACCCCACAATGTTGCATACCCAATATGAAAAGATTCTGCCTGCTGGATCTTGAGAAGAAGATTTTCAAAGACATTTGCCTGAAATGCACTAAGTTCAAATTTGGGCTCCTATACTGAGCCCAAATATAAACCCAAGGGGCCGATTTGAACAAACTTGAATCAGATCTACCCCACAATGTTGCATACCAAATATCAAAAGATTCTGCCAGCTGGATCTGGAGAAGAAGATTTTCAAAGAAATTTTGCCTGAAATGCAGTAAGTTCAAATTTGGGCTCCTATACTGAGCCCAAATATAAACCCAAGGGGCCGATTTGAACAACTTGAATCAGATCCACCCCACAATGTTGCATACCAAATATCAAAAGATTCTGCTTGCTGGATCTGGAGAAGAAGATTTTTTAAGAAATTTGCCTGAAATGCACTAAGTTCGAAATCGGGCTCCTATACTGAGCCCAAATATGAACCCAGGGGGCCGATTTGAACAAACTTGAATCAGATCCACCCTCCAATGTTGCATACCAAATATCAAAAAATTCTGCCTGATGGATCTGGAGAAGAAGATTTTTTAATGTTTTTCCCATTGCCTACAGTGTTAAAAAGTGCTGACTCAGCACTTTTTCAAAGTCCCGAAACTGTACCCTATGACAAAACCGATGGCAATTTTTTTTTACCAATTCTTTCTGTTGGTCCTAAGGAAGCTTCACACCAAATAAAAATTCTCGGTGCCATGCAGTTTTGGAGATATGGGCGTTTTAATTTTTTTCTATTTTTAGCTCCTGCGGTTCCCATGGAGCTACGGGAAAAAAAAAATCAGCATAAATTAGGTACTTATGACCCAATAAGCCCTCACATAAAATTTGGTTCAAATCAGCCTCTCGGTTTGGAAAATAGAAATTTTGGGCGGGGCCAAAAATTTTGCCCCTCCCATAACGACGCCAAGTATAGCCCCACTAACTTCTCTTGAACAAATATGAGTCTACACCTCAAAAGGAAGCTGCACACCAAATATCAAGTCTCTGCTACTGCTGGTTCATGAGAAGAAGATTTTTTAAGATTTTAGCACACTTTTTGGGTGTGGCCCTACCCACGGGCGAGGCAACTTGATTTGAACAAAATCAAATTGCGATGTCATAACAAACTATTATCTCAAATTATCAATTAAATTGGTTCAGCGGTTTGGGAGGAGAAGACGCAAACACTATGTTCACGGACGACGGACGACAGACGGTGAGTGATCACTATAGCTCTCCTGACTGAAAGTCAGGTGAGCTAAAAACACACCTTTTCAAACTAAAAATCTAACAATCATATAGATTTTGGCTTAAAAACCATGAGAAACGGTACGTATCACATAATGTGTTCCGATTCCGTGTCATATAGATGACTCATTCTCATTCCGTATCATACAGACAATTCTTTTCCGGTAACGCAACAGGCTATCATAACAGGTGCAACAATACATTCTATATGCATTTCAGTGATCGACTCAGCTGATCACTTACAGAACAAAACAAAATTTCTTACAGTTAGTGACAGAACTATTAATAGCCAATGACTCCCCCGCACACCCCCCCCCCCCCCCCCCCCCCCCCAATAAATAGAAACTGCACAATTCAAATTTACACCTACCTAGTTCCTGAGGATGTGCCTATGTCGCACATTCGTAAATTCAAGCGTATCATCATAGGAAGTGACACTGAGTAAATAATTTGACAACGCAACTTTGAAAATTGTGGTGACTGCTTTACTCATTGTTTGTTAGAATGCACAACAATATAGTTCCCTAAAATATGGGGTTCTTTTTTAATTTTTTCTCACCCAACATTATGTCCCAAAACTGTATTAATAATTTAAGATTTAATCTGTTTATGTGACAGAATTGTTAGATAAATGTGATGCAAATCACAGGACATGCACGTAACCATGATAATCTGTATTTGTTAGATAAATGTGATGCAAATCACAGGACATGCACGTAACCATGATAATCTGTATTTATCATTGACAAGAATAGATATCTGATGAATTTGAACAAAAGTATAAATTTTATAGTAAATTTCCTTTCTTATTATACCTACCGAAATTGTTTACTACAGGCTTGCACTACAGTGGAAGAACCTAACTCGGATAAAATACTCTCTATTTTAATCTTTCCCAAGTATTGGGAAAGAAAAGTGGTGTAAAAACACCACGAAAAAATAAGCCAAAACTGGGTCAAGCGCCATCGGCGCACACCCAGTATGGGACGCTCTTCCATAGTACAAATCCACGACTTCCGTAACACAGTGCGCAATGCGTCAATTCGTCATTCTCTTGATTCCGAACAACACAGGAGTTATGTGATCAGGGGGGAGGAAGGATTCTTACCCGAATAAGAAGATGGGAGGGTCTCCATGTAAACAATTTCGGTAGGTATAATAAGAGATCTGGCATGTGGGAAAATGCATATTCATTCAGGATAAAGGCGTGAACGCCCCCCACGCAGAGCAGCGCCCAAGAAAGTGACCATCTTGGAATAAACTGCAAAGTCCTAGGGCTTTTCAAGGAAAAGAGCTGAACAAGCTTGGAGAGGCAAGGATGAGTGTCGAAACAATGCGGTATCACATATGAAAAAAAGTCTCCGAAGCATGGACATGTACCCATTGCTGGAGACCTCCAGAAACAAACATAGACCAGAAACTCCGCAAGCGGTGTGATCAAAGGAGTGACAGAAGCAACAGAGTGATCGCACACCATCGACAGAAGAACCTTCCACTTAGCCACAGAGGCTAAACCAGTGGAGTGAGTGCCGCCCTGAAGAAGAAAAGCAACTCCACTGCGTGTCAAGAAAAACCACTACGGAGGAGACAGGACCCGATAAAAGACAAGTGCGAAGGCACAATGAAGTCGGGTCAACTTGAAAACCTCCTCGGGCGACTTTGGCAAAGAAAGTCGCGAGGTAGAGGGAGACATGCCGGAACCGCCGCTAACAGAGAGCGGAGCAGATTGATCCACATCCACCGAGGCGACAGGTGTGATCTAAAGGATTCGACGACTGCAGGTTCATATCTGGGTGAGAACCTGAGGCGGAATCGGAACCGGTAGGAAGGCATAGCCGACAAGACCATCCCAAAGGAGGGCCAGAGCATCCACGGCGAAAGCCAGAGCGTCTGGACACGGGGACACGAAAGTGTCCACCGGATGGTTCCAACGAGTCACAAGAGATTGATGGAACCTGCCATGTGGAGCATTCACCTGGTGGAAATGACCCAGCCCCGATGGGACAAGGAGTAGGCTAGGACGTTCAGGCAACCGGGAATGTGACGAACAGCCACCTCGGCGTGGACATCCTGAGCGAGCAGTATAAGATCCCAAGCCAATTCGTACATTGGAACAGAGTGCGTGCCGCCCTGGTTCTGAATGTAAGCAACCACCGTCGAATGGTCAGACAACAGAAGGACCAGGCGATTCGACAGGTGAGGGATCCACTGCCTGAAACGCAGAAGAAGAGCAAGAAGCTCCTTCTAGTTGATGTGTAGAGCTTCATGATCCTGATCCCACATCCCGTGAATGGAAAGACCTAGAGGATCCAAAGTCGCACCCCATCCCAGATCGCTGGCATCTGCCGTCAGAACGCGATCGGACGTGGGTAAGTCCAATGGAACACCCTGCGAAAGCCACTGGACATCCGCCCAGAGGAGAAGGTGAGGATAAAGATATTCTGGAAACTGAAGCACCAGATCCAGAATATCTACATTCGGCCTCCAACGACTGAGCAGAAAGTGTTGGAGAGGTCTGACACGCAGCCGACCTAGAGGAATGAGATCCATCACCGAACAGCAGAGACAGATTAGCCGGAGAATACTCCGAGCCAACGCGGATGTGGACGGGGACAGAGTCAGAGCAAAAGCTGAGAGAATTACAGCCTTGGCCCGGGGAACCGCCACCAAATTGAATTGTGTGCGGAAAGCCATCCCCAGATGATAAAATGACTGAGAAGGGACCAGGTCCAACTTCTCCTCACTGACTCTGAAAGCTAGCGACGTGAGCAAGCTCAACAGAGTGGTGACATCCGACTCCAGTAAGGCAGCATTGGAATGCCCCTGGAGGATATTGTCCAGATATACCGAAGTAGTCACCCTGGACTGTGTGCGATGGAAAGCTATCACATGCGACATCAGTCTGGTGAAGGCCCAAGGAACCAGGTTGAGGCCGAAAGGCATGGCCTTGAACTGGTAAACTCACCCCAGAAAAACGAACCTGAGATACTTCCGTAACACTCAATGAATCGGAACGTGAAAGTAAGCGTCTCGCAGGTGGAAGCTCGAAGCGATATCTCCCTGGTGAATTGAACAGAGGACCGACCTGAAAGTCTCCATGCTGAACTGGGGAGCAATGATAGACTGGTTCAGGAAACTCAGATCGATAACCGGTCGGAGTCGGCCGTCCTTCTTCGGCACCAAGAACAGGCGGGAATACAAACCCACTGACCTAATGTTCTTGATGACCTCAATCGCCCCCTTTGTCAGAAGATTGTCGATCTCCGTGGACAAAAGTTCCCGACATAAAAAGTCTGAAGGAACTGTGGTTGGAAGAGGCACCCTGGACAGAGTGGGGTGCCGTCGGAAGGATATTCGCAGCCCGGACCAAACAACATCTAACATCCAAGGATTGGATGTGATGGTGGCCAAACGGTCTGCAAACTCTGCTATCCTTCCTCCAACCTGGGACGAGTCGAGGTGAGGACCTTCATTTCGAACCCCGACGAGGCTCGCGAGAGGAGAAAACACCTCCTCTACTGAATGAAGAATCCTGGGACTTCCCTCAAGACTGCCGACGCTTACCCTTACCCCTTGAGTAAGAAGTAGAGCAGTGACAGAAGGATCAGCCCGTTTGCTTCGCAGAGGAAGCAGAGGGTACTTGTTAGGCTTGGAATGGCCCGTGCCTACCCTAGAAGGCTGATCAAGCTGAAGAAACAGCAGCTGATCGTTGGAATGACGTAGGACATCATCCCGGACCGTCAACACAGAACCATGGAAAAGTTGCAGACCTGCCAAAAAAGCAGATCGAAGAGTAGCGCACTGCTCCACAGGAAGGGATCGGCCTGTGTCCAGCACAGAGTCCCTTCGAACTAATTCCAGATTAGCCGTGTTACAGGCATGAGCGTGTGTAAGATGCATGAGCACCTTGGACAGCACACACAAAGGAGCCTGTACCTCGTCAAACTTATCTGGAGGCAGATAAGCAGCTAAAGCTGAGACGACGTGATCGGAGAGAGAAAGCATACCAAACATCTCTCTCGATAAGCCCAATGTGGACTCGAGAGTCGTCATCGGAATGACGGCAGACTTGGACTTGGAAAGCCCGAGAGAATTGGAGTCCTGATCCAAAACCGTCAAAGTCTGGTAGACCGACGGATTGGCAGAATCATAGGAATGATAACGCGCCGGAGGCAAGAAGGTGTCAACCCTGGTGAAGAACGGAGCCTTCATAGCCTTGGAACTTAGCTTGGAGTCCAAGGCTGAAAATGCTTCAACCAACTGTACCGACGGGCACGGTCGAAGACGCTGTTGGCGCGCGACCGATGATCGCGGCCTGGCTGACACTGTTGACTGGTTAGATGGTTTGAGATCCGGAAGGAACCCAAACACGAAATCAAGAGCTGCCCCCAAGTCCGAAGACTGCTGGCTCTCGACATCAAGCATGTCTGACTCTTCCCCTGAGTCGGAAGACATTCCGACACATAGCACATTGTGGGCAAACCAGCCGACGCCTCCCATGGTGTCGGAACACCAGGGGGATCAGAAAGCAGCCTGTTTCCAATCCCGGGAGGCGGTGCCATAGGGGACGCCTGGAAACCACTTGCTGCCTCGCTGGAAGCAACGGGAAGGCTCTTTGACAGAACCTGAGTGAGTAAGGACAGGGCCACCCTAAGCTTTCTGCCCGTACTGGCCGGTTCGACAGGGGGAACGAACCGTCAAAGTGGCTTCACCCCTGACCCTCTTAACCAGCGAAGGGTCACGATCCTCCAAAACACCTGACGTGGTATGCCGGGCGGCAAGCGAAACGTCTGAAGGCAGACGTGTATAGGGGTGTGACACACCCCGAGGATCACCATAGCGGGAACTCATGAGAGTCACCGCGGACCGCTGCAGGGCAGAAGGTCTAGGCTGCACAAAAAACGTTGGTCCCCCAAAACTGGTCGTGTGGCCAGAATGAGTGGACGGAAATGCCACAGAGTTCATAGTGTCCCAGTAAGAACAACCGAATCCAATGACAACTGTGGTGCTCGACGGCGCAGAGACCACAGGAGAGGGTCCGGCCGGCAGCCACTTCCAACTTCGCCGAGTTGAAGTCAGGGAAGGCTGAGGCCGATACCCCCACGTCTACACAACCAGACACCGCAGCAGACCACTGCAGGTATAAAACTACTGTGCTCAATGGCTGAGAGGACACAGTAGGGGGTTCAGTCGGCAACCCCATCTGACTTCGCCGAGTGGAAGTCTGGGAAGGCTGAGGCCGAAACCCCACAACCACACTACACACATCCCTGCAGACCCTGGTAGGGAGAAGCCGAGGCCGGCTAAAAACGGTGCCCAATGACGTTGTAGACAGAACAGCAGTAGCAGCAGATACAACGGGAGCTGTTGGAACTGGCGGAAAAGCGGAGAGAGCCACCAGGCTCGGCCTCCAAAGGAGGAGTCACAACCCTAGTGACAGCCTCAGATGTCGACTGGAGAGGGCGCATAGTCCCGGAACCAGGCATCTCTACACCAGAAATCAACAGCTCCCGCAGTATCCACCACGGTAAAACACTGCACATTCCCCACAGAAGGGGAATAACTTTCACCAGACATGGTCGAATCGGGAAGCCCCGAAACGACAGCGGTCCCCACCCCCCGCTAATGCGGGAGGAGCTGCACATCCCCCACAGAGGGGGAGCAATTCTCACCAGACGTGGTCGAATCGGGCAACCCCGAATCGATAGCGTTCCCCACCCCCCGCAGGAGCGGGAGGAGCTGCACATCCCCCCCCCCCCCCCCACGGAGGGGGGTCAAACTCACACCAGACGTGGTCGAGTCGGGGGGGGGGGCCCGAAACGACAGTGTCCCCCCCCCCCCCCCCACATGGGCGGGAGGAGCTGCACATCCCCCACGGAGGGGGTAAACTCACATCAGACGTGGTCGAGTCGGGAGACTCCCGAAACGACAGCGTTCCACACCACCCGCGGGTGCAGACGAAACGGACACGAGAACGCACCAATGGCAAGGTCAAAAGGAATTGCCCAAAAGGAACCGAACTGGAAAGAACAGAGGTGAGAGCAGTAGAAGAAAAAGGTGAACTCAACAGAAACAGAAAGTAGAACACCCTCAACTACGAGAGAAGGTGGCAGAACCCAGACGGCCGACACCTAGCTCCAATAACAATTAAATTTTTATCAACCGAAAAATTCATTGTCGAATCGCGATGACACAATGTCGCAAACAAAACATTTGCGAAAACGGAATAGTAAATAATATACAATGAGAATGTGGTTGAAAATATAAACGAGAATATATAAAACACAGTCCTGTTATTATACGATCTTCAGATCCATAAATCCAGTCACAGGAAAACCATTATTGACGAGTTAAAATATCACTGTTACTTTAGCAAAGATGGCACACACACATCCACCACGTGTGCGGATAATCAAAAGAATGACGAATTGCCGCATTGTGCACTGTGTTACGGAAGTCGTGGATTTGTACTATGGAAGAGCGTCCCATACTGGGTGTGTGCTGATGGTGCTCGACCCAGTTTTGGCTTATTTTTTTCGTGGTGTTTTTACACCACTTTTCTTTCCCAAATCTTGGGAAAGATTAAAATAGAGAGTATTTTATCTGAGTTAGGTTCTTCCACTGTAGTGCAAGCCTGTAGTAAACAATTGAGGTAGGTTGATAAGAAATCAAACATATCAAACCGAATAAGAGTTTGACTTGAACTTCACCCAGTACATGCTAGATGATCAATGTCACTGTCCTGAAGGGGCATAGGGAGTGTGGTGGTGGTGGTGGGAGGGGGGGGGGTATGAGACATGCAGCTGCAAACCTTTAAATGTATCACAGGCCTGGCATTTTCCGGAGAGCGATTTATTCGCTCGCCTACAGCTCGTCTGAAAAAATTAAGGAGAGCGAAAACTAGCCCTCCTGGCCTTAGAAAATAATAATTACCAGAACCGCCTATTCCTAAAACCCACATATTTTCAGATCTGTGCTATGTTAGTGGTCTATGTAAGACAGCCATACTGCCCCTCCCACACCCCCAGGCCTTGCCAAGGCCCGGATGTGCGGGAGGGGCAGTGTGGCCATCTCTTGAAGACTACCTTGATAACAGCACCAAATAAAATGTACAAAGCCAACTGGGCAGAATACTTTAGTAGTAAAACTTCATATTGCCACTTTTAGCTTTTGTAAGCTTGAGGAAAGCTAATCGCTCCCCTGGCCCCTCTGAGTCTAAGCCTGCTCTCCTACTTTTCAGTTTTAGAATAAGGACTATTTTAGACACAGGTACTGCTAACTATGATCAGGCCTAGCATTTTCAGGAGAGCGATTTTTTCACTCGCCTACTGCTAGCCTTAAAAAAATTAAGGAGGGCGAAAACAAGCCCTCCTGGCCTTAGAAAATAATGATTACCATAACAGACTATTCCTAAAACCCACATCTTTTCAAATCTCTGCTACATGTATGTTAGTGATGTCTGTAAGATGGCCACACAGCCCCTCCCACACCTCCGGGCCTTGTCTAGGCCCGGAGGTGTGGAAGGGGCAGTGCAGCAGTCTCACAGACCCTATCTTGTTAGCAGCACCAAATAAAAAGTGCAAAGCTCACTAAGCAGAATTCATTAATAAAAACTTCATTTTGCCACTTTTAGCTTTTGTTAGCTTGAGGAGATCTAATCGCTCCCCTGGGCCATGCGAGGGGACTCGGGAGCGATGTTTAGCCCTTCTGCATTTTTAACCCTTTACCCAATGAATTGCCCGCATCCGCCCACGTAATATGCAAATACAGCTGCTGAAAAATTTTGAAAAATTTCAACAAAACCAAGCTCGTTCCAAAGAGGGGTAACATGATATGGTTTTGTTGAAATTTTTTTTAAAAATTTAAAAAAATGATACTTAAAATAATGAATTTGGAAATCGTCTGCGTTGGGTAAAGGGTTAAGAAAACCAGGTATGACAAAAATAAAAATATGTAAGTAGTCATCTGATGATCACAGCAACTAACTTTAGAAGATTCATAATGAAATTGTCAATGACACTGAAGCTCAACTTGTCCAAGAAGGAACTGAACTAAATAGAAAGCTCCAGCAATGCCATTTAATCAAGTTTCTATAGAAAAGGCACCACACCAAAGCTACATATCAAATCTGAAAAAGATCAGGTGAGGGATGCAACCTGTAGGGTGTACTAACGGAATTGTTGACAATTTATATGCCAAATCCCAGATGGCTGCTGGCAGCCATGCTTTTCAACACAAGAGGCCCCACGGGGCCTGAAGTGCTCATCTTGTACAGAACACAATTTAAACAGAGTCCAAGAATGAGTACTTTAAGCAAGCCATCTCCATAGGCTGCACTGTCAATCCTTGAGTCCCTCAGGAGTGACAAAAATAATCTAGGCATCATGCCTTTTCTTCAGCTGATCATAAGTAAAATGTAGAGCTCCCCTATGAAGTCCCTTGATACAACCTATGTAGATTAATCTTAGTACCTCTAGAGGGTACTGAATACAAAATTTTTAATTCTTCAGCAAAATGGCCAATTCCAGCTCCCACAGAGAGCCCAAATATTAACCCAGACTCTTGATTTGAACATAGTTAAATCTGACTTCCCTAGAGATGTTGTGTACCGAATATGAAAGCATTCTGACCGTTGGATCTGAAGAAGAGAAATTGTAAAGAAATTTCTTCGAATTGCACTAAGTTCAAATTTGGGCTACCATAGCGAGCCCAAATATTGACCTATGGATCCGATTTGAACAAACTTGAATCTGACCCCCCTAGAGATGTTGTATACCAAATGTGAAAGCATTCTGACAAGTGAATCTGAAGAAGAAGATTTTTGAAGAAATTCCCTCATATTGTACTAAGTTAAATTTCATGTTCCCATATGGAGCCCAAATATTTACCTAGGCACACGAATTGAACAACCTGAAATCTGACCCCCCTAGAGATGTTGTATACCAAATATAAAAGCATTCCGACTGGTGGATCTGAAGAAGAAGATTTTTAAAGAAATTTTCTCATATTGCACTAAGTAAAAATTTGGGCTACCATAGTGAGCCCAAATATATACCTAGGGATCTGATTTGAACAAACTTGAATCTGACCCTCATAGAGATGTTGCATACCAAATATCAAAGCATTCTGACTGATGGATCTGAAGAAGAAGATTTTTTTAAATTACCCTCCATATTGAACAAAGATAGAAATTTGGGCTTCCATAGGAAGCCCAAATATTACCCTAGGGACTTGGTTTGAACAATCTAGAATCTGACCCTCATAACAATGATGTATACCAAATATTAAAAGATTCTGCCTGGTGGTTCTGAAGAAGAAGATTTTTAAAGAATATTCCCCATATTACCCTATGTTAAAACCTCGGGCTCCCGTAGAGAGCCCAAATATGAACCAATGAGCTTTATTTCAACAAACTTTTATCCGACCCCCCTATGAATGCTGTATACCAAATATCAAAAGATTCTGATGATTGGTTCTGGAGAAAAGATTTTTTCAAATTTTTGCAAATATGCTGACTCAGCATTATTTCGATGCCCATTACAGAACACCCTAACATAACCGATGGCAATTTTTTTTTACCATTCAATTCTACTGGTCATAAGGATACTTCATACCAAATAAAAGCTCTCTGTTCCGTGGGGTTTGGGAAATATGGGCGTTTGAAAATATTTCTATTTTTAGCTCCCAGGGTTCCCATGGGGATGCGGGAATTTTTTTTTTGCATGGGTCAAGTACTTATGACCCAATACTACCACAAACCAAATTTGGTTCATACCGGACCATCGGTTCAGAGAATAGAAATTTTGGGCGGGGCCAAAAATCTTACCCCTCCTATTACAAAGCCAAATATTACTTTACGAACTTCGTTTGAACAAACTTGATTCTACACCTCATATGGAAGCTCCATAGCAAATATCAAGTCATTGTACACACTGGTTCTTGAGAAGAAGATTTTTAAAATATTTTGGAGCATTTTCCCCCACTCCCTCCCTATGGGGCTGGGCATGCTGAGTTGAACAAAAATGAAATGCCCCTTTGGGACTATCACTCACACAAACTTTCACTTGAATTGGCCCAGTGGCTTTGGAGGAGAAGACCAAAACATGGTGTTGACGGACGACGGACGGGAAGCGATGAGATTAGCTCAGCTTGACTTTGTCAAGATGAGGTAAAAATTCAGAAAAATTATATAGCTCCCATCTTGACATCACATCAAAGTTACATATGAAATTTGAAACTGATCGGGTAAGAGATGTGGCCTGTAGGGTGTGCCAATGGAATTGTTGACAATTTACATGCCAAATCTAAGATGGCCGGTGGAGACTACATTTGTGAACGAAATTTGAACCTCCCATCTAGACATTGTTCCATTGCCACATATGAAATTTGGAACTGATCCAGTTAGAGCTGCGGCAGGTAGGGAGTGCTGAAGGAATTCTGAATGGACAGACGTACGTACAGACATATGGATGGACAACAGATTGCAACCCCTCCAAATAGCTCATATTTGATGTCAAGTTGAGCTAAAAAGCTAGAGTGCCCTGGTTCTATGTGTTTAATGAAAATAAAAACATAAGTGAGTGATCGACACATGCTCCTGCAGTTCATGATATGACTTCTAGGGCTGTCACGATTAATCACTTAATCGATTGTTGATCGGTCACGGTGAAATCGATTAGTATTTTTCGTTGTCGAATAATCGGTAAATTGTATCCCGTTTTAGATGTTTAATAATTAAAAGAAAATTTGATGAAAAAACTATTGTTTCTAAAGGTAAAGAGTTAAGAACATCGATGTTAAACCCCAAGAAGCCGTTGGAAGCATTTGTCTTCCATGTACATTCATCAAAGCTTTAATGTTCTGAATTTTTGAACCGTCAGTGTAATAATCAAGACCGGTCGGCAGTTGCGAAGTTCGCAACTGCCGACCGGTCTTGGTTATTACACTGACGGTTCAAAAGTTCAGAACATCAAAGCTTTGAATTTCCATAAAAGTTGATCGTCTTCGTTGTTTACTTGAGGTAGGTCAGCTGACTTGAACTTCATTTTTATCGACTTCAAAGAGAGGGAGAGGGGGTGGGGGGTCATCTAGGTACGATTAATCGATTATTTGCGACGATTAATCGATTCCTAAAATGAAAAATCGTGACAGCCCTAATGACTTCCACACAAAAATTTTCAGATCAATCCACCCAAAGGAAAAATGTTGTGGAAGATGCTTATGAAGAATGACTGGTGCACATCAGAGGAGCTACATTAATTCAGAGGCACTGATATCTTAGAAAACACACGTGGAGTTTTGTGAACTGACTGGAAAACACTTATAATGAAAGAGTCAATGACTCTGTAGCTCAACTTGGATATGACAGGAATTAGTACTTGCTGTGACCAAGACAACTGAATAATGAATATGACAGGAATTAGTATTTGTTTTGGCCCAGTCAACAATAATAAAAGAATTACAAGGTGACTGTAATGGACTACAGATTAAGACCAATCATTGTAGATTATTATTTTTGTGTGGAAATTTTCAGTCCCAAACAAAATATTTTCAGACTAAAATTTTTTCTTCTTCCTCTTAAAATTGACCAAAATGCATCAAAACACAAAAAACTAATTTCCGGATTTTGGTCCAAAATTTTCTAAGTCCCACCCGGACCCCAAATTTTCAGTGTAAAAAAAATTTATTTTTTTTTGTCTTAAAATTGACCAAAACGCATAAAAAACCAAAAAACTAATTTCCGGATTTTGGTCCAAAAAGTCCCACCCGGACCCCTAATTTGCATAATTTATTCACGAGAAAAACTCTGTATTATATGTAATGTATCCCATGGTACTAAACATTCATACAAAAATTTATTCAAATCAGATCTTTCATTTGGAAGTTCTGCACAAAAATCTGATTGCACTTAATTTTGAACAAAATGGCTGCTAGCGGCCATCTTGAATTTCAGACTGGACCCAAAAACACTCCTTCTCGTCCCACAGTGATAACAAAGGTACCCAAGAAGTTTCATGAAGATCGGTTCATAAATACGGCCTCTAGCCCGAGCCGTATTGGGATTCGCACTCACAGTGCTGAAAGTAACACTAAATAAATCAAAGTTCGCCTAATTTGCATAATTTACGCACAAGAAAAAAACCTGTAATATATGTAATGTATCCCATGGTACTAAACATTCATACAAAAAATTATTCAAATCAGAGCTTTCATATGGAAGTTCTGTACAAAAAACAGATTTCGGCATCGTCAGTACACAATGGCCGCTGGCAGCCATCTGGAATTTGGGACTGCACCCCAAAACACTCGTTCTCGTCCCACGGTCATAACAAAGGTACCCAAGAAGTTTCGTAAAGATTGGTTCATAAATACGGCCTCTAGCCCGAGCCATAGCAGCTTGGCACTTACAGCTCTGAAAGTAACACTAAATAAATCAAAGTTAGTCTAATTTGCATAATTTACAGACGAGAAAAAAACCCGTATTATATGTGATGTATCCCATTGTACTATACATTTATACAAAACTTTATTCAAATCAGAACTTTCATACAGAAGTTCTGTACAAAATACTGATTTTTGCATCATCGGTACAAAATGGCCACTGGCAGCCATCTTGAATTTCGGACCACACCCAAAAACACTCGTTCCCGTCCCAGGGTCATAACAAAGGTACCCAAGAAGTTTCGTAAAGATTGGTTCATAAATACGGCCTCTAGCCCGAGCCATAGCAGCTTGGAACTTACAGCTCTGAAAGTAACACTAAATAAATCAAAGTCAGTCTAATTTGCATAATTTACGCACAAGAAAAAAACCCGTATTATATGTGATGTATTCCATGGTACTAAACATTTATACAAAACTTTATTCAAATCAGAACTTTCATACAGAAGTTCTGTACAAAAAACTGATTTTTGCATCATCGGTACAAAATGGCCGCTGGCAGCCATCTTGAATTTCGGACCACACCTAAAAACACTCGTTCCCGTCCCAGGGTCATAACAAAGGTACACAAGAAGTTTCGTAAAGATCGGTTCATAAATACGACCTCTAGCCCGAGCCATAGCCAATTGTTGACGTACGGACAGACGGACAGATGGACGACGGGCCATGACAATAGCTCAAATTTGACTTCGTCAAAGTTGAGCTAAAAATGGTTGTTCAATTTATGGTTACGTACAACCAATGATGATAACTGGTGTATTGTTGTTACATTGCTTAGGCTTAAAAAAATAAAAAATCTGTTTCTCAGGCCCTCCCGCATGGTCCTTTTGGCTGCCGCATGCTCTCTTTTTATAACCAATTTAAACGTAAAAAAAATTAAAATTAAATGATTTAAGTCTGATACTTTACTTAAGTTAAAAAAATTGATGAATTTGTCCCTTGAGTGCAAGAAGGCTTTGCAATGCTTTAGCATTGCAAAGCCTTCTTGCACTCAAGGGATGAAATACACCACCACCCTTGGTATTCTGTAGATTATGAGGCCTAAAACTTGGACCAAGAACATGAACTTTTGATGGCTAAGAAGTAATTACTGAAATAAAAAATAAAATAAAAAAAACGCTCGCCTGCATGCAATTTCCCAAATAATGGCCTGAGAAACAGAAGATCTACTTTGTGTGGCCTTATCTGTAGTTTTACCACTTTTGAGATGGATAAGCAAATGAAATATCAGAAAAAATCATCAGGATTTGAGCCATCACTTTCTGGACAAATCAGGTTTACAGCCCCACCCCCTCCCACCCCACCATCTTTGCTATGCCCCCAGGGGCCCCACAAAGTAGATCAGTTTCTCAGACCAATTTTCTGTAAAATTGCATGTGGGTTATCACTTTTTTATTTTGTTTTTGTAATTATTTCTTTGTCATCAAAAGTTCAAGTTCTTGGTTTGTTTTATGTTTTAGGCCTCATAATCTACAGAATAGCATGGCAGGTAGTGTACTTTATCCCTTGAGTGCAGGAAGGCTTTGCAATGATAAAACATTGCAAAGCCTTCTTGCACTCAAGGTACAAATTTATCAATTTTATTAACTTGGGTAAAATATCAGACAAATCCATTTAATTTGTATTTTTTTTAAGCTTTGCATTGGTCATAAAAAGAGAGCCTGCAGGAGGCAAAAGGACCATGCAGGAGGGCCTGAGAAACAGAGTTTAACTTTTTTAGGCCTAATCGATCATCTTTGCTATGCCCCTACGCTTTCTGTGAGATGAGCTCAATATTGCTGTAATGAATATCCTCTAATCACTTGATGTCTCTTTTTTCAATAGCTTTCAAGGAAGGTTTCTATATTGAAGGTTTTCTTGGGCCTTTTCAATGAATTTCTAATTTCAAGTACTTTCAAGGAATTCAGGAGGAGGGGGGGGGGGGCATGGTGGCTCGGTAGGCAGAGGGGCAGGCTGCAAGCGGAGAGATCCTCGGTTCGAATCCACCTGTGGCAACTGTATTGATCCCAGGGGCAAAAGACTTCACCCCCATTGCCCATGTGGGGGCACGGTGACGCTGTGTACTTTAAGGCTTCCTCCTTAAAACTGTTAAACTGTTAAAACTGTCATGGTCATGCTTAGCCATAGTACATATGTAACCTTAAACACCAATAAATAAATGAACATTCTCTGTTCAAGCTCTGCTCAAGCAAGGTTACAGCGGCTGAAGACATGTGCACCACTGCAGTACGCCTTAGTACACGGCGTCAGCATGCCCCCATGTAGGCAACTGGGGTCAAGTGCCTTGCCCAAGGACACAACACCCAACCCACCGCACTCAATCCATGAAAAAAATAAAAAGAATTCAAAGTGTTGGGGCAGTGCTTATAATTATTTCAACAAGAATCCGAGAATCCATTCACACAAAAAAGCAAGCGAGAATCCATACAGATTATCGCTGCACCTCTGCTAGGATTCGCATAAAAAGAATTGAGTCAGTGTAACCCTTCTCCTAACTTAGCAGCAGCAAAATAAAGATACAAAGCTAACATAACCTGAAATATCCTGACTCGTCAATAAAATTGTACAAATATGGCTATCAATGGAACCAGCTCCATGAGCTGGTTCCAATGGCATCCATATTTGCAAGCTTTTAATCGATAAATATTGTTTATTTTTTTTAAATTACCAAAATGAGTTCATATGTTAAAAATTAAAAAAGATGTGTTGGGTCAAGTGCTAACATGTCACATGTGTTATCAGTATAGAACCAAGCCAGAAAATAAGCAGACTGATATCTGCAAAATGAGGTCCCCGGGAGGGTAAATTTAGTGATGCTACCCTGCACAGCAGGGTAGCATCACTAAATTAACCCTCTGGGGCCTCAATCTGAATCAGGGTCTCAAAACTAAACAGAACGAGGTACCCTGAGGTTACATTGGCCCACTGTATAGGACAGCATGATCAAATTCACCCTCTGGGGACCTCATTCTGCAAATGTCAGACAGCTTATTTTCAGGCCTGTATAGAACATGGGTTCAACCATGGTGTCCTCTTGGGACACTAGCAAGTATGGATTCTTGCAACCATTTTAGCAAGAACCCAAATTGATTCTCCCAAATTTAGATGAGATATAAGGCCTGTAGGGGAACCTTGATTTATTCAGATCTTGTGTTGAAATTGTATAATTATTTGAAAGAAAGCAAAACCAACAAGAGCAACAGAAACAAGAGGCCCCACAGGGCCTGAAGCGCTCATCTTGCACAGAACACAATTTAAACAGAGTCCAAGAATGAGTCTACATTAAGCAAGCCATCTCCATAGGCTACACTGTCAATCCTTGAGTCCCTCAGGAGTGACAAAAATAATCTGGGCATCATGCCTTTTCTTCAGTTGATCAGAAGTAAAATGTAGAGCTCCCCTATGAAGCCCCTTGATACAACCTATGTGGATTAGTCTTAGTACCTCTAGAGGGTACTGAATACAAAATTTTTAATTCTTCAGCAAAATGGCCAATTCCGGCTCCCATAGAGAGCCAAATATTAACTCAGGCTCTTGATTTGAACACAGTTAAATCTGACTTCCCTAGAGATGTTGTGTACCGAATATGAAAGTATTCTGACTGTTGGATCTGAAGAAGAGAAATTGTAAAGAAATTTCTTCGAATTGCACTAAGTTCAAATTTGGGCTACCATAGCGAGCCCATATATTGACCTATGGATCCGATTTGAACAAACTTGAATCTGACCCCCCCCCCCCCCCCCCCCCCCCCCCCCCCCCCTAAAGATGTTGTATACCAAATGTGAAAGCATTCTGACAAGTGAATCTGAAGAAGAAGATTTTTGAAGAAATTCCCTCATATTGTACTAAGTTAAATTTCATGTTCCCATCTGGAGCCCAAATATTAACCTAGGCACTCGAATTGAACAACCTGGAATCTGACCCCCCTAGAGATGTTGCATACCAAATATAAAAGCATTCCGTCTGGTGGATCTGAAGAAGAAGATTTTTAAAGAAATTTTCTCATATTGCACTAAGTAAAAATTTGGGCTACCATAGTGAGCCCAAATATATACCTAGGAATTTGATTTGAACAAACTTGAATCTGACCCCCATAGAGATGTTGCATACCAAATATCAAAGCATTCTGACTGATGGATCTGAAGAAGATTTTTTTAAATTACCCTCCATATTGAACAAAGATAAAATTTGGGCTTCCATAGGAAGCCCAAATATTAACCTAGGGACTTGGTTTGAACAATCTAGAATCTGACCCTCATAACAATGATGTATACCAAATATTAAAAGATTCTGACTGGTGGTTCTGAAGAAGAAGATTTTTAAAGAATATTCCCCATATTAGAGAGCCCAAATATGAACCAATGAGCTTTATTTCAACAAACTTTTATCTGACCCCCCTATGAATGCTGTATACCAAATATCAAAAGATTCTGATGATTGGTTCTGGAGAAAAGATTTTTTAAAATTTTTGCAAATATGCTGACTCAGCATTTTTTCGATGCCCATTACAGAACACCCTAACATAACCGATGGCAATTTTTTTTTACCATTCAATTCTACTGGTCATAAGGATACTTCATACCAAATAAAAGCTCTCTGTTCCGTGGGGTTTGGGAAATATGGGCGTTTGACAATATTTCTATTTTTAGCTCCCAGGGTTCCCATGGGGATGCGGGAATTTTTTTTTTTGCATGGATCAAGTACTTATGACCCAATACTACCACAAACCAAATTTGGTTCATACCGGATCATCGTTTCAGAAAAAAGAAATTTTGGGAGGGGCCAAAAATCTTACCCCTCCTATTACAAAGCCAAATATTACTTTACGAACTTCGTTTGAACAAACTTTATTCTACACCTCATATGGAAGCTCCATAGCAAATATCAAGTCATTGTACACACTGGTTCTTGAGAAGAAGATTTTAAAAATATTTTGGAGCATTTTCCCCCACTCCCTCCCTATGGGGCTGGGCATACTGAGTTGAACAAAAATGAAATGCCCCTTTGGGACCATCACTCACACAAACTTTCACTTGAACTGGCCCAGTGGCTTTGGAGGAGAAGACCAAAACAAGGTGTTGACGGACGACGGACAGGAAGCGATTAGATTAGCTCAGCTTGACTTTGTCAAGATGAGCTAAAAATTGGCTTATGTCCCCGAGTGCATGTTGACGAGGTCAGTGTGAAGTTGACTTTTAGCAAAATCACAATTCTCGCAATATTGGAAATTATCGAATGGCACTTCCATCACACATCCTCAGTATATGCACGTCATCTATTGCATCACAGCTCGCAATTTTTGCTTCCCATTTTGCAATGCGAAACCAAACAAATCAAGGCCTGTGACAGGTAGTTTTGCTAGGTAATTAATAACTCACCTGGCATGCTGGTACAGTTATAATTGGATCACCAAGTGGCTGGCTAAATGAACCAGCCATAGACTGAAACTTTCCAGAAGCTACCGTACGTGCAAGAATTATGAATGTACGGAAAGGTCTTCCTGCTGGGGCTGTCAAATTCACTGTAAAGAAAAAAAGTAAAGAGAAATAATTTAATGTTTCAATCAAACCTGTTATCAAATCTATGTAGGTATTTCCAAAATATTTAAATCAACAAATTTGACAAACGGACATTTCCAACCAGAAAATAGTGTAACATAAAGCATTGCATATACCCCCTCCTGCAATGTCAACTTGGGAAATACAAAAATCATTCAATTTTCTGCTGCCATTCAACAAAAATTATTCGCATGAAGACAAAACAATGCAAAAACTTCACAAGACCAGTTTTTAAGTCTAAAAAGGGGCATAACTGTGGTAAGTATGCATGGATGTGACTCGCAATATGCAGATATCCTTTCCTCCAGAATGGTGTATTACCAAATCAAAGGACATGAAAATCTAACAACCAATGGCAGAATTGTAATGCAAAATGTTCATATGGAAAATTTTACAAGCGTAACAAGGGGCGTGACTCTGGTCTGCATTCACGGACAAAGCCCGCAATATGTGGATGTCTTTTCCCCCATGCCAGTTTCTCACCGTACCAAAGGACATCAAAACTTGCAAATAAATACTGAGTGATAATGCAAATCGTTCGTAAAAAGTGGGGTTTTTTTTAACCCTTTACCCAACGTTACGTAAAAAACTGCCAATTAAGATTCATTATTTTTTCATCTCAAAAACATAGGTTATAACCCCTCATTGGAACGAGCTCATCGAGCTCATTCCAATGATGGGTCATAACCTGTTTTTGAGACAGAAAATGAAAAAAAATAGTTATTCAAGAATTTTTTTTTTTGCAAGTGTCGTCTGCTTCTCATGTTAAGTAAAGGGTTAAGTGTATCAAGGTCCATTGCTCTTGTAGAAACCCAAGATATGTGGATATCATGGCCCCCATACTGGTGTATCAGCATACCAAAGGACATCAAAATCCAACAACCGATGTCAAGAGTTATAAAGCAAAACATTCATTTTACTATTTATTTAAGTCATACAAGGGCCATAACTCTGGTATGACTGCGGGGACAAAATCTGCGATTTGTGGATATCATTTCCCCATGCTGGTCTATCATCATACCAAAGGTGCCAGTTATGGACAGATGGATGCCCCTAAAAATCAAGGTTTATGTGGCTAAAGTATTTGAGGAATTAAAATGCATGGACAAAAACTAAAAACTCTTTTTTAATTCTAATTTCTGGGTGGTAGCAAACCCTAACCCTTTCAGCTTACTGACCTTAACCCTAACCCTTACCCTAACATAAAATCCCTGGAAATACAATACCCACTTTTTGTCACTTAGTAGCCACATAAACCATTTTATCCACAAAAACCTCCCATTTTAGAAACATAACCCACTTTTTTAAACACATAAATACCATTTGTTAGTTAAAATTTATGTGGCCACTCATATAAATCAGACTAAACACATAACAGTGCTGTGGACTTTCAACTAGACACATAAACCTGATCTGTTGGTGGGGACGGATGGTCAATTGACAGACGGATGGATGCCAAGAGAGACAGATAGATGGATAGATGAACGGATGGATGGACAGACAGATGGACGGACAGATGAAGACCTCGACTATATACCCACCAAACCTCCTTAGAAGGTCGAGGGGATAACAAAGGTTATTTTTAAATAATGTCATCCCTTTTCCAACAATTAACTCTTGAATCCTCAAGATGGGAGCGCGGTGGCGCAGTGGTAGACTGCTGGACTTCTGTGCTAGTGGTCCCGAATTCAATCCCCATCCGGGGCATCCTGCATTGTGTCCTTGGGCAAGGCACTTTATCCCAGTTTCCTACATGGGGGCACGATGACGCCATGTACTAAGGCATACTACACGTCGATGGTGTACATGTCTTCAACCGCTGTAACCCTGCTTGAGCGGAGCTTGAACAGAGTTAGAATGTTGAGGAGCTGACAGTTGCCCATCGATGCTCGGTGGTTCTCTCCGAGTACTACGGCTTCCTCCACCCGTAAAACTGTCACTTAGCCATTGGGAATAAGTATGTGACTTTAAGCACCAATAAATAACTAAATGAATAAATAATAATAATCCTCAAGATTCAATTTTACGATGATTACAACTCAATATACATGAAAAAGGCTGCAGATGACTTCACAGTATTTCTACATCATGTATTTATTTATTCATTGGTGTTTAAAGTCAGATATTTATGCACAATGGCTTAAATATTAGATATACATGTAAAGTCAAGTCCAACCAATTGTTTAAACTCATGCTGCCCATTTTAGAGGACTCCTTCCTTAAGCATTAAGTGACTGGGTCCTATTTTAACAGTAAAACAGAGCTTGTTTGCCAAAGTAAACAAGGACTGCTTCATTTACTGAGGTACCCATGGAGAAAAGGGTTAAATGAAAAGATGTGACATTGCACAGAAACAGTCCTGGAAATGAGACGAGTGCACATGCAATTGCTCCCGTCAGCACCCATGTTTCCTATTTTACGGGAGCTAAATAATGCACTTGATGAAAAATATTGTGTGGAGCACTAATATACTGTGAGGGCATATAAATATGTGCTGTTTTGAGAAAGCAGCACTCTGCAGCCAGTGGCAAGTTACTTTCATAATTCAGCAATTCCTTATACATTTAGCCCCTTGAACCTGATCTTCCGCATTTCTGGCCAGGAACATGATAAGTCATAACGTCATTAAGTGGGATGGCTATTCAGTCAATGTGTGGGGTAGAGCAATCAATATTTTCAACGTGCAGCCCTGAGGCTGCACGTTGAAAATATTGATTGGTCTACCCCAAATAATGAATATGGACTCTTTCTAATTGCTGCCATTGAACTGGCATGGAAGATACCACTAGAGTTCAAAGGGTTAAGGTTTCTGGTGTTTGGTGACAGTATTCCTTCAACAATTCATATACTAACATTTTATGGATGCAATTTACTCCCGTCTCTGAATTCACAGGAGCTTAAAATTGCCCCCATCAATTTCGTTCATTTCCAGCACTGCACAGAAATGTGTGACTCAAAATTTAATTGCGGATTCATTTGATAAATTTCATCCTGGTGACAATTTCTCCACCCCCATCCCCTGCAGGCTTTATCTCACCTGTTCATTTTAATTCAAATTTTGACAACACTGGGGAGTAGAGAAGGATTTATGTTGTCAGTGATCAGCCAACTCTGTAAGTGGAAGTGTGCAGGCTCAGTGGTTAAAGCACAGACTTCAAACCGAACGTTCCAGGGTCTGATCACATGGGGGCATGGTGGCACTGTGTACTAAGCGTACTGCACGGCAGTGGTGCACCCATCTTTAACCAATGATAACCATGCTCGGTGGATCTCTCCAGGTACTCAGGCTTCCACCACTCATAAAACTGTCTGACACTATGTGACCCTAGCTGTCAAAAGTGTCATTAAACCCAAATAAAAAAAAAATAAAATAATAAATAAATAAAACTGTAAGCATTCAAGGACATTCCTAAGAATGGAATACACATCAGTTCTTAACCCTTTAACCTGGTGGTATCTTCCATGTCAGTTCCATGGCAGCAATTGGAAGAGTCCATATTCATTATTTGTGGGTAGACCAATTAATATTTTCAACATGCAGCCTTGAGGCTATTGATTGGTTTACCACACAAATTCACTTAACACTCATCCTATTTGATGAAAATATGAAGTAATGTTCCTGGGCTGGAAAAAAGGCTTCTTAGGTTTAAAGGGTTAATGTGTGTTCCCAACATAAAAGCAAGGAAACATTCCCTTCTTATTTCAATTGGTCAGTGTCTAGTTCACCTGAAAGTTGATCTATTCATTTTCAAGATATTTGGTAACTCTGTGCACTTTATACAATGTATGTGGAAAACACTTTGAGCTGATATTTTTTCTTTAATTTCGATAGAAATATTTTTTTGGCCAATATTTTAGGTTATTATTTATTGGTGTTCAAGGTCACATATTTCTGCACAATGAATAATTGTGACCACAACAAGGACATAAACTAAAGTCCACCCAATCGATTATACCAATGATGCCCATTTTAGAGGACTTACCCCCCCCCCCCCCCCCAAGCTGCAGTCACTGGGACCAATGTTATCGGAGCTTGTTTGCCACAGTAAACAAACACTGCTTTACTGGTAAAATAGCACCCATGTCATTCTTGCTTGGAGTAGAAGTTCTCTAAAATGGGTTACAATGATATATTTTTTGTGGGCAAAAATGCTCCCCCCCCCCACCCCCACCCTGTGGAACATAAAATGTAAGAGATTACTGATTGGGGCAAGATATATTCATCTTGGAACCCTCAATAAAAGAAAGTCTTTTGGAAAAAATATTTGCCCTGGCTGTCCTCTCTAAATTGTGAGATGAAACAAAAGGAAGGGGGAGGGGAGGGAATATTCTGTACAGTATGAAACTTTAATTACTGAAAATGTACAGCAACATATAATTTATTCCAGTTATTTTTTTTAATTAGATCAGAAACTAAGTGAATTGAGGACTGTTCCCCCCCCCCACCCCCCCAAAAAAAAAAAAATTAGCTTGCACTGGGAAAACAGGAAAAGCTTAACACTGCTGCAATACAAGTTCTCCTGACTGACTTAGCAGTAATTTTTTATCTGTATACTGACTAACCTTCAATACAACCTGCCAGAGATAATTTTAGCAAGTTAATGATTCACCACACAACAACTTTATATAAATAGCCCTAAACCACTGCACTCTTGACATTTCATAGAATTCTCATAAACATGTACAGGCACTGCTGCATTGCCAAACAACAGATTATACAATCAGAGTTTCTGTACAATAGGTGGAGAGTGCATTAATAACCCTTTACCTAACATGAAAAGCAGACGACACCTGCAAAAAATATTCTTGAATAACTAACTTTTTTCATTTTTTGTCTAAAAACATTGGTTATGACACCTCATAGGAACGAGCTTGATGAGCTCGTTCCAATGAGGGGATCATAACCTATGTTTTTGAGACAGAAAATTTTAAAATAATGAAAATTAATTGGCGATTTTTGAGAATAGCACTGGCCAGTTTTGGCCATTACGTTGGGTAATGGGTTAATAAAATAAGCATGGAATGAAGTTTCCACCCATGCATTAACTGTTGATTCCTCTGGTAATGCATACAAATGACAAGAAAGCTTCCATCAATGGACCTCCGGGTGTAAAAGAAATTAACATAACAAATTTTGACATCGTCATTGTCATTCTTAAGATTCTGATATTGTCACATTCCAATGAGAGGTCACAATATTGATCTGTTGAAATTTTTTGAAAAATTTGGGAAAAAAATAATTAACATAAATTTTGATATCGTCATTGTCATGCTTAAGATTTTGATATCGTCATTGTCACTCTTTAGATTTTTCACAGACAATTAGTGACTAACAGGGTGGAGACTCTATTATGGGGATGTTTTAGTGGTAATCCACTCTCCACAAACTGAAGTTTACTCTCTGCACAGTTTTGTTAATTTGGCAGGCTTTTTTTGTACAAAGAACTGGGCCTAAAAAAAGCATCGTGTTTCAACTGATGGGGGCCAAGATGGGGGTGATTTTCATTTCTTCACATAATATTCATTTTCGATTAAAATCACTCATTTTTTTATGGGGTTCAATAACTTTCCTCCTACAATTCTCTAAATTCCCACGGGACACACAATACTACATCTGGTCAGAGGTTTCATAAAATACAAACCCAAAACAACACAAAATCCACGAATCCTGACAGTGACTGCGACGCTTGACCTCAATTTTTTTATACAACCCAATACATGCCAATATTCGAAAAGAACCATGATGCGGACGTGTGACATCATGCACGTGCAATTACATCATTTATCGCTCGAAATAAAAGTCAGTGATTTCGGACTAAACACGACAATTTTGAGTCCGAAATTTTAAAGGCGACGTTTAGGATTTGAACTTTGTTTCCCCCTCTTGTCTGGGTGTTATAAAGTATCAGGTTGTCGCCAGTTATAGTAGGCATAGTATACAACATAATTATGCCTATATTACATGGAAACAAAGGATCCTGAGTGTCGTTACAATACAGCATTGTACTCGACATTTTATCCACCAGCTTTTCTGACTAATCATAGTATGATCGGCGGGGGGAATGGGTCCGGTCGACGGACCCGCAGCCGGTCTAGTGGAAACCCTGACTGAACACAGGCCTCTCATCTGAGTTTATTTATGTTGAAAATCATATATTATTTGTGAAACTGACATTCCCAAACAGAGAATTATTGAATGTATTGAATAACATGAAAACACAGGATTGATCATTCATGACCTGTCTCACATAGAGTGTTACACATTACCATTTTATTTGTAGTTTACATTGAGGTTCATTCGATGCCTTTCTTGCGTAAAGTTGGGAAAGTTGACGAGGCTAATAAACAGCCCTACAAATGCAAAACATGTTAGCCCACTAAATTGCACTAATGCCCTAAAATCACTCGATTGCTTCACTGGTCACAAAAAATCTGTGCATATATTTCAACACCCCCCCCCCCCCCACCCCATTTTAACTCTTTACCTAACCAATATGCTGTATCCATATGCTGTATGCTGTAATTCACAAATTTAGCAGTTGAGAAAAATAAATTGTTCAAAGATTTTCACCAAAAACATATGTAACTCCCTCGTTGGTATGAGCTCAATGAGCATGTTCCAATGAGAGGTCATATGATATTGTTTTGTTGAAATTTTTGGAAAAATTTGTGAAAAAAATAATTAACATAACAAATTTTGATATTGTTGTGCCCCTGAGAAAGGACTAGAATGCGTATTTATTATCTGAGATAAGAGGTGTAATGAAAGTGTCAATGACACTGTAGCTTAACTTGTCTGTGTTATGTTTCATGAAAAGGATAATGTTCAATGTTTATGAAAGGATTATGAAATAAGACAAGAATTGTGACAATTGGGAATATGTTAATTTCTGTTCCTTGCATGCTATGTTTATAATAAAAATAATATGAGGTGAAGACTGTAGTAAAGAACTGAGGGGTGGGTTAATGTGACCCTCACAGTTAATGTACGTGGCCCTCACAGTTAATGTGTGTGGCCCTCACAGTTAATGTATATCAACGAAAGTTACCAATTTAGAGTGAAATTATTCCAAAACGAGTCATCCTATCAAGTTACAATGAAATCTCTTCATAAATATGACCTGTAGTCTGTGCTAAAGTTTTTAGGGTTTTGGGCTCGGGCAGCTGTCATGGTTGAATGATCGCGACCAAAAGGGGACGTTCTCATCTAGGCATTATCTGGAGTCATCCTACCCAGATACAATGAAATCACTTCAATAATATGACCAATAGACTGTGCAAAAGGTTTTCAGGCTTCGGGCCCCTGTAGCCATCAGAGTTGACCAATCATGACCAAAAGGAGACGTTATCATCTAGACATTATATGGAATCAACCTACCAAGTTACAATGAAATCCCTCCATAAATATGACCTGTAGACTGTGCTAAAGGTTTTCAAATTTTGGGCTCGGGCAGCTGTCACGGCTGAATGATTGTAACCAACAGGGGATGTTCTCATCAAAACATTATCTGGAGTTTTCCTACCAAGTTACAATGAAATTTCTTCAATTCAAGCCTGGAAATATTAGCAATCTGTCATTTGCAGAATGAGGTCCCCAGAGGGTGAATTTGCTTATTGCAATCCCATACAGTGGGCCAATTTATCCTCTGGGTACCTCTTTCTGTTAAGGCTTGAGATTTTTATTCAGATTGAGGTTGACAGAGGGTAAATGTAGTGATGCTACCCTGCTGTGCTAGGTAGCATTACCAAATTCCCCCTCTGGGGACCTCATTTTTCAAATGACAGTCTGCTTATTTCCAGGATAGAATATGACCTATAGACTGTGCTAAAGGTTTTCGGGCTTTTGGCCCCTGTAGCCGTCACAGCTTACCAATCGCAACCAAAAGGGGACGTTCTCGTCTCGACATTATGTGGAGTCAACCTACCAAGTTACAATGCAATCCCTCCATTTTAAATATGACCTGTAGACTGTGCTAAAGGTTTTGGGCTCAGGCAGTCGTCACAGTTGACAGATCGCGACCAAATGGGGAAGTTCTCATCTAGACATCATATGGAGTCATCCTACCAAGTTACAATAAAATCTCTCCATATTAAATATGACCTGTAGAGTGTGCTAAAATTTTTTGGGTTTCGGGCTTGGTTAGCCGTCACGGTTGACAGATCATGACCAAAAGAGGATGTTCTCATCGAGATATTATACAGCGGCATCCTACCAAGTTACAATGAAATCCCTTCATAAATACGACCTGTAGACTTGTGCTAATGGTTTTCGAGTTTTGGGCTCGAGCAGCCATCACAGTTGACCGATAGCGACCAAAAGGGGACGTTCTCATCTAGACATGACCTCAAACCTGCATATGAAATTTCGTGACGATCGGACAAAAACTACAGGGTGTAGCCTGTGCTAAAGGAAAATGTGAACAGACTCCCAGACTAACAGACTTCCGCACGTGTGATGGCAATAGATTATCTTGACTTTGTCAAGTTAAGCTAAAAAACACATGAGGAAAAGAACAAGGGGCCTTACTGCGGTGTGCAAAATTTGACGAGAATGCTCGCTTCGTTCATGAGGTGGTTACGCAAATTTAAATCTATGCGAACGGATGACTGGTTAGCTAAAAGTTGCATCTTGAATGGTCAAGTCTGAGTAACTTATACCAGCCTTTCTTGTGTCTTGATAGATTTGTAGACTTTTGCCTTGAGAGGCTACATATATTTTAATTTCACGCAATATATCATCATTTGTAAAGATAAAAGGGCAGTTTCGCAAGAAATTTTATGTAGACAAGAGTTCGGTTAGCCATCTCCAAACCATGTGAACGGTCAGTCGCTTGGAGTCATTTTTAAAATTTTGCACACTGTTACTGGTAATCACTCACCTGATAATACTGTTTAAAGAAGGACTTAAGGTCACATTCAGAATTGACATGTTCATCATATAGTTAACCTATTGTAGTTAGGGTCTTGTTGGGTGATTTTTATGTATGTATGTGTGTGTGCAAAAGCACTCAAACACCTTCAAAACACATTTTGAAGCAAAGAGAAAAAGAAAATTTCCCAGTGCACTTCCCAACCAAACCCCACCCTCCCCCCACCCCTGCCAACAGGGTGAAAATTCATTTTTGTCATAAATTCACTCAAAACTCTCCATATCTTCTTCTAAAGCAAAAAAAGATATATATAATTTTGCAGGAGAGAGGGAGGCAAGAGTTACTCCACCCTCTTTCTCTGGGTGAACCGCCAATGTATCTCCAGGTCAGAAGTTATCGTCAAGGCCTTCAACTGTACACAGAAGTCTCATCTACAATACGTGGAGAGTGTATTATCACTAAATTACCCGCAGAGTGGAGATTCTACCTGAGCAATACTTGTTGCAAAGCATAACCAGCACCAGCAAAGTTTCAGCCAATGGACCTCCGGGTTAAACCCGGAGATCCATTGGCTGAAACATTGCTTGTGTTTTTGTCGATATGTACAAAATTTGAAAGTTATAGCTTGGGTGATAACTCCACTCTGCAGGTGATTTAGTCAATCCACTCTCCACGTACTGTACATGTAGATGCAGTGTTGCAATGGCAAACAATATTTTAATATACATCATGGTGTGTTCTTATTCCGAAGTTCAAGTTCCATCTCCATGTCAGATGTTGCCATCAGGGGCTCTCATTGCACACACAACTATCTCATTTTCATCAAGGTTCATACATCTTGTTGGAAAAAAATGTCTCTGGCTTTTAACTGGTTGAGTGCTAGAAGCCACTTTAGTGGCTTTACAATGTATGCATTAGCTTGTCCTTAGGTCAGCAATAGAAAAAAAATTCACAAAAAAATGTTTTGTTATAACTTATTGGAGAGTGCCATCAGGCACTTTCCAATAAATTTTAACGAAACACTTATTTTTTAAATTTTTTTGCTTCCCTTGCAAGGTAGCGTGGCTTGTGTTACAAATCCTCTTGAAAAATTTTGCATTCAACCAGTTAATGACCTTTTAAATAAATTGCTATGACTATTGGTAATGCTTGATTGAAAATAGTTAAGAGAGAACAGTACCTTGGAAACTACATCCTGGACATGGAGTGTTTAATAGGTAAACAGGCAGGATAAACACTTTTACGTTTTTCAGGTGTCAACATTTGAAAAAAGTATGCATCTTTAACCATTAAAGGACTGGAGATTTCTAAATACCTTTGCTACACTTTAACAGTCTATGATTTTGCAGTTGCTTCTAGACAATACAGGCAGCCAAGATTGGCCTAGAAACAACTGCTAATGCACTTTGAATGTAACATGTGAGTTTACACAAAGATTGCATTTGTTCACCTGCTTTTTTGTTGAAAAAGTCAGGTCTTTAACCCTTTACCCAACGAATCGCCTGAATCCGCCCACGTAATATGCAAATTCAGCAATTGAAAAAATATTATTTTTCAAAAAATTTCAACAAAACCATATCATGTGACCCCTCGTTGGAACAATAATAAAACTGAAATTTCACATAAAATTCAATGAATTTTTATTTGATTTTCAATGATTCAGTGAAACTAACCTGACATTTTTCCAGGTTTTCCAGGCCTTTTTTTAAAAACAAAAATTAACCAGGTTTTCCATGATCTGTATGAACCTTGTTAATGTACAGGCAGTGCTGCATTGTTTAACCCTTTACCTAACATGAAAAGCAGACGACACTTGCAAAACAAATTCTTGAATAACGAATTTTTTTCATTTTTTGTCCTCAAAAACATAGGTTATGACCCCTCATTGGAACAAGCTCGACTATTTGGAACTAGACCTTTGGGCTGCATGTTGAAAATACTGATTTGTTTATCTCAAACTAGGATTCAACCATTAATCGGTACTGGCCACCACAATATAAAATGATGTTAGTGATACCATTCAATAAAGTTGAGAAACAACCAAAATGTGTATTCTTAATCACGCTAGACACCCCTTTACAGGATGTACAAGCTAAACAATACTTGAAGTTTACAACTGAGTATACTTGCGGCAATCCCCAGTTAATAGCGGAAAGTGAAGGTTGCACTCCATTGACTCAGGTCACACTAAAATTACCAGTCGCACGCACTTGAGTGTAAACGTGGCTCTGAAAGCAACGTTTGCCGCCCAAGTGTGCACGACTGGTAATTTTACTGCGAGCCCAGTCAACGAAGTTTAACAGTTACACAGAAAAATGTTTAGTTTAATGTAGTTGTTTCAAGCCTCAACTTGTACTAGTAGCTACTTGTACAGTAGTGCAATTACAATCGGAATCAGAATAGATTGATTGTGGGCTCAAATAACCGGTAATCAGTCAGCGACCATTTTTGGTAATCGGTTGAGCACAGCCTCAAACATTCACTTGGCAGCCATCCCACTTAACCCTTTACCTAACCTGAAAAGCAAATGACACGTGCAAAAAAAAATTCCTGAATAACTAATTTTTTGTCTCAAAAACATAAGGTTATGACCCCTCTTGGAATGATCTCGACGAGCTCGTTCCAACAAGGGGTCATAACCTATGTTTTTTGAGATGAAAAAAATAATGAAAATTAATTAGCGATTTTTGATAATAGCGCTGGACGGGTTTGGTCGTTATGTTGGGTAAAGAAAGGGTAAATTAAATTATGACGTATCATGTTCCTGGGCTGGAAAAACAGCCTCTCCAGTTCAAAGGGCTAAAGGGTACTCACAGCTTTTTGTAGGCTATACCCTAACCAAAATGGGAACGCCGGGAAGATATACTCAAGTTTTTCTACACGCCTGTCATTTTCAAAATGGGAGGAGAACAATGGTGGCCCGCCTTAACCCTTTACCTAACATGAAAAGCAGACGACACTTGCAAAAGAAATTCCTGAATAATGAATTTTTTCCATTTTTTTGTCTCAAAAACATAGGTTATGACCCCCTGATTTTGCTTATTAGGCCACACAAAGTAGATCTTCTGTTTCTCAGGCCATTATTTGTGAAATTGCATGCGGGCGAGTGGTTTTTTATTTTATTTTTTATTTCAGTAATTATTTCTTAGCCATCAAAAGTTCATGTTCTTGGTTCAAGTTTTAGGCCTCATAATCTACAAAATAGCATGGGTGGTGGTGTATTTTATCCCTTGAGTGCAAGAAGGCTTTGCAATGCTAAAGCATTGCAAAGCCTTCTTGCACTCAAGGGACAAATTCATCAATTTTTTTAACTTGGGTAAAATATCAGACATAAACCATTTAATTTTAATTTTTTTTTAAGTTTAAATTGGTTATAAAAAGAGAGCATGCGGCAGCCAAAAGGACCATGCGGGAGGGCCCGAGAAACAGATTTTTTATTTTTTTAGGCCTTAGTGATTTTAATAGAAATATGAATATGATATCGTTACTTGAGTGCAACAAAGTGCGATCTGCAAACATAGCAGATGGCACCTTGTTGCACTCAAGAGATGATGTGAAGAAATGAAAATCATCCCCTTCTTGTCCATGTCAACTGACACACAGAGCTTTTTTTAGGTCTGGTACTTCGTATACACAGCGACCCTGCACAAGTAGGCAAACGTATTTACTCTATGTATTGGGACACTCTATGATTTGGGACACACATTTTTTCCAGAAAACTTTATTATTATTTTTTTTATGCTCCAAAGTTTGGGACATTCAGGAGATTTATTTCCAGTTGGCCCGTCGCTAGTAGCAGATGACACTCAGACAAAAAATTCTTGAGTAACCAAAAATTTTCATTTTTTGCTTCCAAAACATAGCTTGAGATCCCTCATTGGAACGAGCGCAATAATGCATGGAAGCAAAAAATGAAAATATAAAAAAAAATGGACGGCAATTTTCGTATATAGTGATGGAAAACGAATCACACAAAACTTTATTCAGCATAATATCAAGACCAGGCTGTGTTCTTTCCCCATTTTCTAAGAATTGGGACACCTGTGAAAATAATTATTTTTAGCTGTCCCAATACATAGAGTAAATACGGTATTTTGAATGACAAAACTTGGAACACTCACCTGTTATCTCCTGTGCAGGTACATAAGAATAATTTGCAACTTGAATTTTAAAAGGAGAAGGCATGATCTGGGGGGTTTTCTTGTCCGGTTCGGCAAACATTGGCCATAAATCATCACACTTGAAGGCATTAATGACTACTCCAACTCCAGGGTTATAAGCCATACAGCAGCCACACATGGCCACTAAACACAAGGTACTAATCCACATTCTTTTAGTCCTTTCACGTCTATTTCATATACCTGAAAAAATAGAAATGTTGCTCAATTATTTTAACATCCATAATTCATTTCACCAGAACCTAGATACACTGTACTCTGCATCACATTTTTTGTTTTTGAAACCATAGTTCATTTCCGCTTACTTAACCTTTCGAGTTTTTCATGTTGCATTTATTTATTTATTTATTGCAGAGGTGGACTAGGCCAAGAAAAGCTACCAGAAATGCACCAGCAGGGGTCCCAGAACCGGAGAAAATTATGATTTTTCAAACTGAACGAACACGACTTCCTTGCATCTCAGCAATCAATGGCAGTCCACACAGAGGACATTTCTAGGGCATTGTTGTATCATCTTCATCGATGATTTGGAAAAAATGGTTCTATCAGGTGGGGCAGGAGAGGAACATCGGGGAGACCATAGTCCAGCCCAAACAGAGAAAATTTTGATTTTTCAAATAGAAGGAACCCTATTTCCTTTCACCTGAAGCAATCAATGGTCAATGGCAGTCTAGGCTGCTGGTATATTGAAACGTGCTCTTTGTGGACTGCCAATGGCATTTCAATATACTGGAAGTCTATGCATTCTGCAATCAGATCGATTTCACCTTTTGGTCATGTTCACAAAATTTCAAGCACCAGTAGGTGTTGGGCACCATCAATTTTGGGGGCCCTGGGGGGGGGGAGGGCCAGGGGGGGCCCACCAGGAATTTTTCTGGTGAACCATACGGCCAGTCGGCCTCTGGCAGTATTAAAAAAAATTCCAGAGCTCATTGGGTCCACAGCTGTGATTGATAGGCATTGTTTACCCCTCTACACACTGAAATCAAAACACTGAAATTTCAAATACTTCCCATAATGCAACTTGGAATTTACCCAATTTAATCTTGTTTGACAGAGCTCATTGAGCTCTGTCAAACAAGATTGAATTGGTTACTTCCTAATTGTATTATGGGCAAAATTCGTAGGTTAAATTTTGATAGTTCAAAGCATTTCTTCTGTTTATGCAATGCGGCTTCACATTTGGTGCATTTGGGATGATTTTTTCAGAATTTTAACGATGAGGGAAGAGCCCGAGAAGTAAGATTTTTTTGGAATAGCCTCCTATTAGTAAACTTTTAATTCCTCTTTCATTAAAATGTTGTGATGGTGAAAAAAGTTACTGAAAAATACATACATAAATAAATCATTACTAATTCACTGTTTGTAATGTTGTATGCGGTTTAATATCTGAAACAGACTATAATTGAGGATTAACACCTATTATTCTCTTCTACACCAGGTTGCCCTCAGCCAACTTATCAAATCTTACATGATGATAGGATAATTCAAAGGGTTGGCGGAGTGGGAAGTCCATGAAACCATGACTCCTCAAAATAAAATGATTGTTTTGGGTAGGCTGCATGCAGTCGCTTCTCGGCCTTTTGGCTAAGATCAAAGTGTAGTCATTCTAATAATCTATAGAAATATCACAACCACAACACAAGTACAGAATGCGGTTCAGCTGATTGTTAATAATTATACTATTCACTTGATTCATATTCCGCGTGAGTTACTCTCGGACATGGCTTTTTAAGGCAATGAAGTACAGTAGTCCTCAATTAGATATGGGCAATACAGCCCTGGTAATTTAGGCCTTCGTGTGAGTCAGTTTTACGAGAGCAAAATATTGCATTTGTCAATTGAGGAAGGGGTGTAAAATGCTTTTGCAAAATAAGGCTCATGTAAAATGGTAATCCAAAACATTCAAACTAATTGAAGAAACTCCAGATTCTGGTGAATTTATCTAAAATTAGTTTTTATTAATCAAATAAACAAGTAATCTGTTGACCTTAGAGCTGTGATGTCTAAAGTGGATTTTTAATCATGGGCCAAACATATTGTTGCGAGTGTGATATTTAGCACCAGTCTTTTAAGATTTGCGAGTGTTTGCGGGTGCAAGACCAATCGCTCTCGTCTCACATGAAGGCCTGGTAATTCACAAGCAGCAATCAGCAGTGCCGGGGAAAATGCCGAGGAAATGAAAAATATCCACAGCAAAAATACTGCCGAGGATGGCTTCTTCAGAAAGGCTTGTGGTGGCAGAAATTGCACAACTTCCAGGTTATACAAGGAATCAAACCATGTGGGTTGCACTATCCTGTATTGCTAATCTTACAATTTACAGTACAACATGCAGCATAACCACTAGAAACTATGTATTCTGCTTCTTCTATGTTGATAACACCAGAATCTGACATCAGTTTCTGGAAAGCTCTTACAGAGCTTTCCAGAAACTGATGTCAGATTCTATTGTTATCAACATCGAAGCAGTGAGATACTTAGTTATTATTTATTTATTTATTGGTGTTCAAGGTCACATATTTTTGCACAACGGCTAATCATGACCACAACATGAGTATCAATTCAAGACCAGGGGTGAGTGTTAATAAGCCATGTTGCCCATTTTAGAGAGGGTTTGCACCTCTCAAGCATTGGTGACTGGGTCGTACTTTACCAGTAAAACAGAGTCTGTTTACCATAGGTGAACAGGCACTGCTTCACTTCCCAGGGTTCCTGTGATTTCCCGCTGCGAAGATACTTAGTTTGTGGTTATGCTGCATATTATTTTCACTCATACTCTACATACTGAGAAAGTCTCCTGCTAACTTCCAAGATTATTTCTCAGCATTCACTTGATTCATGATACTGGCATGATCTAATTGAGTGTAAGATACTTCACATTGATTGTGATAATATACATATGTATCTCGAACTACTCTCACATGTTAAAGCTACTTGAAAGTTTTCACTTCACCGCATACTACATATACATGGCAATTGAGACTATGCCCTGCCTCCTGATGATTTTTACACAATCGAACAGGCTTCACAGCAATTGCCGTAGAAACACACGTTTTCCACAGCAATTTCTTTTGCTGAGGAAACAAGGACATGCAATATACCAGGACTGGTAATATACCAAAAAAACACCTCAACACCAATATCATGAGAGATACTGAAAAAACGAACTGAACCTATCATTAAATACCATCTGAATTTTCACATTTCCTTCTTTGACAGCATTGATGAAGCAGGACAGAAGTTTACGAGGTCTTTTTTATGAAAAGAAGTGATTGATTTTCTTTCCGATTTTGTTAACCCTTAACCCCTTGCCTAAAGAATCGGCCGTACAGTTAAAACTATAAGTCCTGTCATGAAATGCATACAAAGCACGTTGATATGCGCGTTAATGTACGCGTTATGGCCCAAGTAAAGCTATCAAATTATGTACATATGGCCTGTGCACAAGCAATGTTTCAGCCAATGGACCTCCGGGTAACCCGGAGGTCCACTGGCAGAAACATTGCATGTGTTTGCAGTGAGTAACCAGGAGAACCTGCCGTGCTGTTTACCTTACATGAAAAGCAGACGACACTTGCAAAAGAATTCTTGAATAACTAATTTTTTGTCTCAAAAACATAGGTTATGACCCCTCATTGGAACGTGCTCATTGAGCTCGTTCCAATGAGGGGGTCATAACCTATGTTTTAAGACAAAAATGAAAAAAATAATTGAAATTAATTGGCCATTGAGAATAGTGGTGGCCAGTTTTGGCCATTACACTGGGTAAAGGGTTAAAAATGTCTTCTACCTCATCCTTCTAAATTCCAGGAAAACGGTGCTTCTAAAATGCTCTGCAACAAAATGATGGTACTTACAGAACTAGATGGTGTCACTTGTGTGCAAAGCACACTATAGTGTATCCCCGCATTTGCATCCTTGACTTTGTATGAATGCTTGATACAAAGATGAAATGTATTATATGACACACTAAAATCATATTGAGTGGCACAGGTGACACAGCTTCGTGCGCACCTCCAGACTCCACTGCAACATTTGAGCATGGCTTTAGCGTTTCGAATTACATACATGTACCCTGGGAGCCTTTCGCCGGAAATAGTCTAAGAAAACATGAAAGTGGCAACGGTGGCACAGCCACGTGGCACCACAAAAATCCGAAACCTTCGTGCACATCTTCAGACCCTACTGCAACATTTGAGCATAGTTTTAGCATTTCAAATTACATACTCAAGGAGCTTTTTGCCGGAAACAGTCTACGAAAACATGAAAGCAAAACGGTGGCACCGCCACGTGGCACCTGAAAAATCTGAAACCTTTGTACGCATCTACAGACCTTACTGCAACATTTGAGCATGCATTTAGCATTTCGAATTACATACCCTAGGAGCCTTTTGCCGGAAACGGTCTAAGAAAACACAAAAGTGGCAACGGTGACACAGCCACGTAGCACCCAAAAAATCCGAAACCTTCCTGCGCATTTACAGGCTCTACTGCAACATCTCAGCATGGTTTTAGTGTTTTGAATTACATACTCTAGGAGCCTTTTGACGGAAATGGTCTAAGAAAACACGAAAGTGGCAATGGTGGCACAGCCACGTGGCACCTGAAAAATCCGAAACCTTCCAGTGCATTTACAGACCCCATTGCAACATTTAAGCATGGTTTTAGCGTTTCGAATTACATACCCTAGGAGCCTTTTGCCGGAAACAGTCTAAGAAAACGCGAAAGTGGCAACGGTGGCACAGCCACTTGGCAGCTGAAAAATCCAAAACCTTTGTGCACATCTACAGACCCCACTGCAACATTTGAGCATGGTTTTAGCGTTTCGAATTACATACCCTAGGAGCCTTTCACCGGAAAGGGTCTAAGAAAACACGAAAGTGGCAACGGTGGCACAACCACATGGCAGCTGAAAAATCCGAAACCTTCGTGCACATCTACAGACCCTACTGCAACATTTGAGCATGGTTTTAGCATTTCGATTTACATACCCTAGGAGCCTTTCGCTGGAAACGGTTTAAGAAAACACAAAAGTGGCAACAGTAGCACAGACACATGGCACTCAAAAAATCTGAAACCTTCGTGCGCATCTATAGCCCCTACTTTTAGCATTTCGAATTACATACTCTAGGAGCCTTTCATCAGAAACGGTCTAAGAAAACACGAAAGTGGCAATGGTGGCACAGCCACGTGGCACCCCAAAAATCCGAAACCTTCGTGCGCATCTACAGACCCTACTGCAACATTTGAGCATGGTTTTAGCATTTCGAATTACGTACCCTAGGAGCCTTTCGCTGGAAACGTTCTAAGAAAACACGAAAGTGACAACGGTGGCACAGCCACGTGGCACCCCAGAAATCCGTAACCTTCGTGCGCATCTACAGACCCCACTGCAACATTTGAGCATGGTTTTAGCATTTCGAATTACATACCCTAGGAGCCTTTTACTGGAAACGGTCTAAGAAAACATGAAAGTGGCAACGGTGACACAGCCACATGGCAGCTGAAAAATCTGAAACCTTTGTGCACATCTATAGTCCCTACTGCAACATATGAGCATGGTTTGAGCATTTCGAATTACATTCCCTACGAGCCTTTCGCCGGAAAGGATCTAAGAAAACACGAAAGTGGCTACGGTGGCACAGCCACGTGGCACCCGAAAAATACGAAACCTTTGTGTGCATCTATAGACCCTACTGCAACATATGAGCATGGTTTTAGCATTTCGAATTACATACCTTACGAGCCTTTCGCTGGAAACGGTTAAAAAAAACACAAAAATGGCTACGGTGGCACAGCCACGTGGCACCCAAAAAATCCAAAACCTTCCTGCACATCTATAGCCCCTACTGCAACATCTGAGCATGGATTTAGCGTTTCTAATTACATATCCTACGAGCCTTTTGCCGGAAACGGTCTAAGAAAACACAAAAGTGGCTACGGTGGCACAGCCACGTGGCACCCGAAAAATCTGAAACCTTTGTGCGCATCTATAGTCCCTACTGCAAGATATGAGCAAGGTTTTAGCATTTCGAATTACATTCCCTACGAGCCTTTCGCCGGAAACGATCTAAGAAAACATGAAAGTGGCTACGGTGGCACAGCCACGTGGCACCCGAAAAATCTGAAACCTTCGTGTGCATCTATAGACCCTACTGCAACATATGAGCATGGTTTTAGCATTTCGAATTACATACCCTACGAGCCTTTCGCCGGAAACGGTTCAAGAAAACACGAAAGTGGCTACGGAGGCACAGCCACGTGGCACCCGAAAAATCCGAAACCTTCCTGCGCATCTATAGCCCCTACTGAAACTTCTGAGCATGGATTTAGCGTTTCGAATTACATATCCTACGAGCCTTTTGTCGGAAACGGTCTAAGAAAACACAAAAGTGGCTACGGTGGCACAGCCACATGGCACCCGAAAAATCCAAAACCTTCGTGCGCATCTATAGACCCTACTGCAACATCTGAGCATGGATTTAGCATTTCGAATTACATATCCTACGAGCCTTTTGCCGGAAACGGTCTAAGAAAACACAAAAGTGGCTATGGTGGCACAGCTACGTGGCACCCGAAAAATCCGAAACCTTCCTACATATCTACAGATCATTTAGCAACACCCTAGTGTAATTTTAGAACTCCGAATTACATAGGTTGGGACTATTCAGCAAAAAAGTGAAAAAATAATGCATTTTTTAAGTGGCTCCACAGAAGCCACCTGGTGGCACAAAAATTTATAAGTTGTATTTTTGGGTTGCACAGACCCTATCGAACAACTGTAGAAAGTTACAGCGTTTCGAATTACAAAACCGGAAGTACGGACGTACGGACGTACGGTCGGAGATCATGACAATATCCCCGCATTTTTTAAAATGTGGGGATAATGACACCCAGTTAAATAATGCCTGAACCTTAATTCATTTATCAATTATCCATTGTTTATGTTCGTTTTTTCTTTTTTGTTTTTCGACTAAAACAAGTACAATCGAGATGTTTCAATTGTCCACTATTACACAGGTAAAAATGATATAGGGCAAAATTCAAGGACTTTCAAGGAGTCTGATGGATTTTCAAGTACTTTTCAAGTACATTCATTTTCTGAATTTTCAAAATTCAAGGAGTAAGATTGAAATTCAAGGACTTTTCAAGGATGTGCACACCCTGTAAGGGCTCACATTCTGAGATCACAAAAACCTGAAATAGGTCTTAGAATGTTGTGGTGATGGGGTGTTTGGAACAAGTTACAAAATTACTTAAGATATGAATTGGAAGCCCATATTTGGTCTTTACATGTATTTTGAAGTGCAGATGTTGCAACTTAACCCTTTACCCAACGCAGACGGTATCAAAATTTATTATTTTAAATATCATTTTTTGAAATTTTTCAAAAAATTTCCAACAAAACCATATCATGTGACCCCTCGTTGGAACGAGCTCAACGAGCTCGTTCCAACGAGGGGTCACCTGATATGGTTTTGTTGAAAATTCTTGAAAAATAATATTTTTTCAACTGCTGAATTTGCATATTACGCGGGCAGATGCAGGCGATTCGTTAGGTAAAGGGTTAAAGGCTTCATATTCTGTGGATGTGATTCATAATTTTTGAAGGGAAAATATTACATGTGTGGATCTGCCTTGTTAAAGTTTAAGGGAAAGCGCTTTCAGAAACTCTCCCATAAACTGTAACAAGTCAAAGACAAATCTGACATGGAAAAATATTTAACCCATTACCTAATGAATCGCCTGCATTCACCAGTGTAATTTGCAAATTGAGCTGTTGAAAAAAAAAAATTTTCAAAATATTTCAACAAAACCATCTTCGAGCTCGTTCCAATGAGGTGTCACATGATATGGTTTTATGGAAATTTTTTTGAAAAATTTCAGAAAATAATTAAAATATTAAATTTTGATATTCTCTGCATTGGCTTAAAGGGTTAAACACTTTACCAGTTTAAAAAAAAAAATTGACAAAAGAGAGCACAACAGGACTGGGGGCTATCTTGGCTGATCAGGGTTATACAAATTTTGTTTGTATCATCTTTGTGGGGTTATCTTAAATTTTCAAATCGTGTATCCCTGGCTCAGTTTGTAAATTAGGATGTGTGCATGCAGTCGATTTGTTTGGTAAAGGGGTAAACTGTCTGTATGTTGCTGAGAAGCTCTTTTAAGGACAAATTTTATCACTAACACATACAGTTGTCACAGGAAAGCAACTATTGGCTCCCGCGAACTGGTTGAGTACTAGAAGCCACTATCAGGGCTTTCAGAAAAATGAGGGAGCAAAAGGCAACACTTTCCTTGCCCATGTTTTGTATTCAGTCAAACGAAAATAACATTTTGTTTTATTTATATAAATTTGTTTTATAACAAATTATTGGAGAGTGCCTTGTAATAAAACAAATTTAGAATAACAAATTGAGACCACCAAAAATAATCTAGCCTCCAACCAGTTAAACCTCTGGCTTTATCCACTAATAAAACTGCCGAACGCGATATGGCCCTGGCAGTTAAAACTGTCGTTGAACTGCAACAAATAAATAAATAAATTTTGGCTGAAAAATGGAAATGTGACCAAGTTGTTCAGATCTTCTGAGGTGTTCATCAGAATTTCCAAAATTATCTCGGTTACACATTCATCCGCTCTTTTTTCATTTGGTTAATAATGTAGATAGCTGTCAGAAGTGAAGAAAATGGTGTAAATCTATTGATATTTCAGGGAGGGACTATTTTTTTTTAAAACACAAATGTCCATTGTGCTAAGATCACTTACCCGGTATTTTAAATTAACTTTTAAACAGGGATGGATGCTTGCATGGCCCTTTATATAACACCATCATAAAGATGAGATTGGCATAAACATTTCCTTGAACAAAGAAATATTTTCTGTTTATGCATCAATAACGTACTTTATTACACCCTAATTGGAATGAGCTCATTCCAGTTCTGGGTTATAATAATAATAATAATAATAATAATAATAATAATAATAATAATAATAATAATAATAATAATAATAATAATAATAATAATTTATAAGCCTAAAAGCCACAAATTGAGACCACTGCTCATGTTTCATTTTCATTCAAACCCAAATAATATTTTAATATAAATTTGTTTCATTACAAATTATTGGAGAGAGCCTGTGGGCAATCTCCAATAATTTGTAAATTCAGACCACCTAAAATAACCTAGCCCTCAGCCAGTTAATATTAATTTAGGATGTTGCTTTCAACTCCTGTAATATTTAGTGTTAGTAATAAGAAGACAGTTCCTGTTTTTAAATCAGTTTCTGTAAGTCATATAATCACATCCAGTTATATAAATGCACATATTCAGTCATATTGTATTACAATCTAATTATTAAAAGCTTGAAACATTGAAACACACTACCACAAATCTCGGAATTACACCTCAAGTGCATCAACATAATGTACAGGTCACACGTCTACATGTGCATGTAATGTTACATTTTGGGAGAAGTTTATCGTGTATTATTACTAGTACTCAAACGATTAGTCGACTAGTCAATGTCGACTCTGGGCAAACCAGTAGTCGACTCTCAATTGTGCAGTCGACTAGTCGGAGGAGTTCAAGCTTTTAGGTAAATAGTATCCCTTCTGTGCCACTGTCAGACAGTTTGAACAGCAATATTGGGCTTGCCATCTAATAGTAGTGACAGTAGTTTGTATTAACTGGTACTAGTAAAGTGTTGAATTATTTTGGGCTATCAGGATATGTTATTAATTTGCCTTGTTGCAATTTATGGGAGTGTGCCTATAGGCACTCTCCCATAAATCGCAACAAGGCAAATTAAATAAGACTATATAATTTCACTCTTAGAATAATTAGAAGCACATTAACAGAATAATGTTCCAGTAAGTTGCTGTATATGAATGCCCAAGTGAATCCAAATTTGGACATTCAGCACTCTACCGGAACACCAACACTGTTATAAGGAGACAAGTTATCACCAATGACTAGTCGAAGTAGACTTGACTTTTGGGTATTGACTAGTCGACTTTGGAATTCACTCGTTTGAGCACTAATTATTACCACTCTAGCAGCAGGCCTGAAGCCAGACTCTCCCTGATAATAGATTATAGAGAGGAGAGGGTTCTAAAGTTTTGAAAATTGTAAACAAAATTCCCCCCCAAATTGTGAAAATGACCAAATAAGCTCCATTTTGTATGCACAATGCATCAAAATTCTAGTAAAAGGGGGCAAATTTTCCGATGGAGGTGGCCACAGGGTGGAAGTCATCCACCCCACCCTCTTAATAGCTTTAGGCCTATATAGCAGGTTTTCTCTAGTATATTAACGGTGTTTGGCAGAGTGGTTAAACTCAGTAATTCACAGAGCCAACCGGAAGTGAGTGATGGGCATTAATGAAAATAAAATTCATTAACAGCCTGCCGTGCACTTCTAGTTGTGGTAATAATAGTAATAACATGGCTCTGTTGGGCGTCCTAGTTTATTAACAGCCCTTGAGGACTGAAAAACAGCCCTCTGGTTTATTAACGGCCCCGACTTCATCTTGGGCCGGTAATAAACCCTTGGAGCATTATTCAGTCCTGTCGGGCCGTAATTATAACAATAACATGATTTTTAAGGGTGTTATAGTTCATTAGCGGCCCAACAGAACTGATTAAAAGCCAGAAGTCCTATTAGCAGCCCAAGACGTAGTCGAGGGCTGCTAATGGGACAGCGGGCTGTTAATCATTTCTGGAGAAACGCTAATAAACCATAACGCCCTTAAAAATCATGTTATTACAAATATTGCCATCATCTGTGATCAACGGGATACCGATAGATTTGTGCACCAAAACCTTTTTTTGCCCTCAGTTTATGAAGAATAATTTTGCCCTTCGTTGACCCGAACGTTTCAGTTGAAACAAGGCTCCAGTAAAACATGGGACGTAATTCGTGTCATGTGACTATTTTCGACATGTCATTGTTAATAAAGTGAATATCACTGAAGTGAAGTGTTGATTGTTTTAGTGATTGTAGGGAGGAGTAAATAAATTATGTACTTGCCAATCTGGCAAACAGGGGTTGTTTCTGGTGTGAAATATGTTGGATTTAACTTCTCGTTCCACCCGTTGACGTCCTACTGGGCCACCGGGCACTAATGAAATCAAAATCCATTAGCGCCCACTGGCCCAGTACGTCATGTGATCTACTGAGCATTACAGCTTTTGATCGCCCGTGAAAACATTGTTAATCCACTAGGGAACGCCTGGTAAAGTGGTAATAATAAACTGTAACACCCTCCAAACTTATGTTATCGTTATATTAAGGTTTGTGGTCACATTCAGCATCAATGGTTATATTGTATTTCAACAATCAAACAACTATAAAGTCAAGTCTTGTCAATTGTTTATACAGCTGAACCATGCTAATTGAATTGCCACTTTGTCAGAGAAATATATTCAATTAACAAGAGTATTCAATTAACATGAATTGGTCATTTTCCTATCATCTAAGTTATAAACTGAGAATTTATTCTAGATATATCTTGTCTGACAGAGCTCATTGTGAAACGAGATATAACAGATTAACTCTTTACCTAACACGGATTGCACTCCCCGGTTCGGAACTTCTGGCCATTACGTTGGGTGGATTACCACAAGAACACCTGTGATGTTTTCACCCAGACAATACAGTACAGCTGCCGTGGACTGGTCACTTTTCACTGTTGGGCAATGTTTCCACGGATGTAATAATATCAGATTCCAATCACTAATTACAGGAATAATCAACAAAAATTTAATTAATGAAGCACTGGGTACAACCCGGTGCTTCTTTAATTAAAATTTTGCTGATGATGGTTTTTATTATCTGGCATATGGATGCATGGGATCTTTTTTCAACTGCTCAGTTTATAAGTTACACAAGCAGATGTCTCCAATTATTAGGTGAAAGGTGAGCTGGTAGAGTGCTGGAAGTCACTGTCAGGGCTTTCAATAAAATGAGAGTACCCGAGCAAAAGCCAACATTTTCCCTGGTCATGTTTCGAATTCAGTCAAACAAATAATATTTTGTTCACATAAATTGTTTTATTACCACTGTGGGTACTCTCCAATAAAATGTAATAATACAGTCCTGGAAATGAGACGGGTGCGAGGGCAACTGCTCCCGTCAGCACCTGTGTTTTCTATTTTACAAAAGCTAAAAAATGCACTCGTTGAAAAATATTGTGGAGAACTAATATACTGTGAGGGCAAACAGGTGTGTTGTTTTGAGAAAGCAGAACTCTGTGGCCAGTGGCAAGTTACTGTCATAATTCAGCAAATCCTTATACATATAACCCTTTGAACACCACCCGCATCTGCCATGCCAGTTCAATGGCAGCAATTTGAAGAGTCCATATTCATTATTTGGGGGTTGACCAATCAATATTTTCAACAGGCAGCCTCAGGGCTGCATGTTGAAAATACTGATTGGTCTACCCCACACATTTACTAAACAGCCATCCTATTTAATGACAATATGACGTATCATGTTTCTAGCTGGAAAAGGGCTGCTCGTATTCAAAGGGTTAAGGTTTCTAGTGTTTGGAGACAGTATTCCCTCGAAAATCCATATAGTAACAACTTACGGGTGCAATTTACTCTCGTCTCTGATTTTGTGGGAGCTTAAAACTGTACAGGTCAATTCTGTTCATTTCCAGCACTGATAAAACAAATTTTGAATAGCAAATTCAGACCACCAAAAATATAAGGGTTAAATTCTATTAAACTTACCTCCTTTCTTTTCAAACTGTTTTTGTTTCTTCTTTTCTTATTTGTTAGCGTAATAAATCTATTTCATATACATATATCCACCTACATGTTCAGTCAGCTTTGTATATGTACTTACAAGACAGAAGTACACCTGGATGTAGAAATATGGCTTCTGTCCAAGTGTTGAATAATAATACAGCAGTCTAGAGCCACATCAACAACACACTGACTTTCCCACTCAATGAATGGATGATACATTCCATACACAGTAGGATAGTTGATAATATTATATGTGGGTGATGAATAACTAAATTACAATACGTAATGTTGAACAATGTTGAACAATTTACCTTCCACAAACAGCAAATGATACATATAAATCGAGATGGGCAATATACTGAAAAACCAAACTGCTATCGATATTATGGGGATGCTGAAAAACAGAACCAAAGCAATCACTGAATATCGAAATAGACTGTACATGTATTTTCAAATTTTCATACATTCACTATTCCTTGTTGAGGACTGGTAGCAGTTAACCCCTTCAGAAAAACATGCACAAAATTAAATTTATTATTTTGAATATTATTTTTTCAAATTTTTCAAAAATTTCAAGATCATGTGACCCCCTCCCCCCCCCCCCCCCCCCCCCCCCCACTGGAACAAGCCTGACAAGATCATTTCAATGCACAGGTCTCAATTTAACTGGATTCACATACCAGTTTTTGAATCAATGTTCACCTATAGCTAATCAATTCCAAATGAAAAATTATGTAAATAATAGGAAATGCTTATCCAAGTTAGAAAACTGTCATTAAATTTTTAAAAATTGAATCGACCCTTGTCAATGAGGAGGGCGTCACATCATATGGCTTTGTTGAAATGTTCTGAAAAAAAAATTTCAACTGCACAATTGTAAATTATGCGGCCTGATGTGGCCGATTCATTAGGTAAAGGGTTAAAATGTTCATTTTCATGGAAGAAGTGACCGATTTTCTTTTTCGCATTTTAACCCCTAAAGTCGGCCTGAGCAATTGTCCTGAATTAATACTTGACTAAAACCTGTACATGGCCACTTGCTTAACAGTAACAGGCAGCCAAGACTTGACTAGAAATCACTGGCCAGATGATTTGTCTATTGTCAACAGGAGCCCCCAATGGTGGCCTCTTAACTGGTTGAGGACTAGATTATTTTTGGTGGTCTAAATTTGTTATTCAAAACATGTTTTATTACAAATTATTGGAGAGTGCCCACAGGCACTCTCCAATAATTTGTAATAAAACAAATTTATTTAAACAAAATATTATTTGTATTTGACTGAATATGAAATATAAGCAAGGAAAATGTTGGCTTTTGATCTGTTATCCTCATTTTTGAAAGCCCTGATAGTGGCTTCTAGCACTCAACCAGTTAAGGGCACATGCTCTGACACTGCAAAAGCCTGATACAGGCCTCATTTATTACATTTATTTATTGGTATTTAAGGTCACATATTTTTGCACAATGGCTAATCACGATCACATCATGAGTATCAACTCAAGACCAGGGTTGAGCGTTAATAAGCCATGCTGCCCATTTTACAGAAGGTTTGCACCGCCCAAGCATTGGTGATTGGGTCTTATTTTACCAGTAAAACAGAGCCTGTTTACTGCAGTGAACAGGCACTGATTCACTTCCCGAGGTTCCCGCAGGAATATATAAGCCTTTAAAGGTTAAGTGTTTGGAACAAGTCACAAAATTGCTGTAGATATGATTTGTGTTGTCAAAAGAATGCCAATATTTGGCAGTGGCAATTGTGTTGCCATGGTAGAATGACACAGGAACAACTTATTCTGTATTTTCCTGTTATGAATTCCCTTTTGGTACTATCGACAAATCTCAGTCAAGTTAAATACCAAACTGATACCCACTAAACATACCGAAATCGATACAATACTCAAAATTCCAAGAGCACCCATCTCTACTTGTAAAAATAAATTCTTGAATAACTCAAAATTTTCATTTATTGCCTCAAAAACAAATCTTACTCTTGTGATTCCACTAATAGTATGGCAGCCCTTGAAATTAGGAATATTTTACCACGGCAATCAATTGCTGTGGTAAATTCCATTTCCCATGGCATTGCCACAGCAATCCCAGACACGAAAATCAATTTGGTACATTATGTGGAGATGATGAGTTGTAAGCCTCGGGCTTTATGTCTAATCCATGGCCTTGTTTATATAGTTTAAGATTTGTTCACTTGGCTTCTTGGAAATAAATATGGTTTGAACTGAAGAACATCACAAATCAAGTACTAGGAGTGCATGTAGCCTTTCCTAACTCAAGCATTGAATATCAGGACTGGCAGGTAACTGCCAGTCCTGATATTTGATACTTGAGTTATATAATTAAGAGTGTTGCACAAGGGTATTTTGGGTGGTACGTTGCTCATGATTTCTAATACACATTATTGAAATATTATAAATTGAGCACCTGGGGAAAATATTACCACAGCATTAATGTGCCATGGTAAAACTAATTTACTACAGCATTCATCACGGCAGTGCTGATTGCTTTGGCCAATTTCGAGTTTTGAGTATGGGGTGAAATAACAGTAGAAGCTAATTCCAATAAGTAAGAAGTCATACATTACAAGTATGTGAAATGCACAACATTGAGGCAAATATTGAAAAAATAAAACTTAAATGGCAATGATGGGATTCGTTGAGAACAATGAGATAATTTTCCCACTGGCTATTAAAAGTAATCCAACTTTTTACAGGTGGGCTTACAAGTAATATAGCAAAGAGTGGGTCTGCCCCTCTCACAATGGCAGTGCACAGATTGGGCGAGGGTCGAGTACATTGCCAGGGGAAGGACCCAAATGTTTGACACAGTCAAAAAGATTTTTCTCTTAAATATTTAGGGGTGGGGGTTCTTGGGGGTGTGGGTAAGTTTTAAAGGATATTGGTAGATTGTTTTTTTATGATACTCCATCCATTCCCACCAGTAACACCCAAAATGAGCCTCGTATAAATTTGCACTCTTACCCGAACACAATCGATCAATTGAATATTTACGCTTAATATGAACGTAAAACAGGCATAATTTTGGTGTTAGATACGAGGCTTCCTAAGGATCTAGAGTCAAGGATTTGGCAAGTTTCATAACTGAAACTCATAACTTCTGACACAAGGCGAAACCATGCTCTGCTCGGTATGTCTGGTGAATCCTACCTTCCCCAGCTCCTCGCCAACAATGTCCTAACCTGACACCCATACCAGCTTCTGGCTCGGTGATGAGCAGGTATAACATTTGATTAATCGTATTTGTGTATTTGTCATGTGAATGAAAACCTAGTATTCATGTGTGAGTCTCTTCCTTTAACCCTTTACCCAACGTAACAGCCAAAACCGGCCAGCGCTATTCTCAAAAATCGCCAATTAATTTTCAAAATATTTTCATTTTTTGTCTCAAAACCATAGGTTATGACCCCTCGTTGGAATGAGCTCGTCGAGCTCGTTCCAACGAGGGGTCATAAACTATGTTTTTGAGACAAAAAATGAAAAAAATTAGTTATTCAAGAATTTTTTTTGCAAGTGTCGTCTACTTTTCATGTTAGGTAAAGGGTTAAGTTTGTTATTTCGACCTTCTGAAGTAAAAACATTTGACAGCTACATGTTTCTGACCATGATGAATTACAAAACAGGTAACAAAATGGGTTGGAGACTTGTAATAAATAAAGTTATATAAATGTTCTGAATAATGTTTTTTCATGTTACTTAACCTTCAGTGGAATAACAACACTCATCTGTATGTGTTAAACAAGCCAGGAAATAAGCAGAATGAAGCAAAAAAAGCCAAAAAATTAACAGACTGTCATCTGCAGAATGAGGTCCCAGAGGGTGAACTTGGTGATGCTACCCTGCACAGCAGGGTAGCATCACTAAATTTATACTCTGTGAACCTCAATCTGAATCACGATCCCCGGCCTAAATAGAAGTAGGTCTGCAGAGGATAAACTGGCCCACTGTATGGGACAGCAGTAGCAAATTCTCCCTCTGGGGACCTAATTCTGCATATAGCAGATTGCTTATTTGCATGTTTAGTTAAATATGGTGCAAAGTATTTTCTGCTGCGACGAAAAGTATGATACTGATTATTACATGTATGGCTTGGGTAAAAAGACCGACACATCAGGACATCTCACTTGCGGGATCGCTTCCTTCCAGCGACGAGGACAGCAGCAATTACTCCTGGTAGAACTAAAAATAGAATTAGTGCACAAACTGTCTGCAACAGACTCGCTGAACACGGCATCCAAAGTAGGCATCCATACCATGGACCAATCCTTACCCAACGTCATCGAACCGTCAGAATGGAATGGGTTACGTCAGCATGTTTGCTGGACTCAGCAGCATTGGAGCACAGTTCTTTTTAGTGATGTATCACGATGGTAGGGCAAGAGTGTATCGCCGATGAGGAGAACCTTTTTCTGATGCTTGCGTCCGGGGATGCGACCGTTTCGGTGGGGGTAGTGTAATGGTTTGGGCAGGAATTTCCTTGCACCATCGAATGCAGTTGATCTTCATCAATGGTAATCAGAATGGACAGCGATATAGGGACAAAATTCTTAATGCTGTTGTTGTCCTGTTGTTCAATGCTAACGTCGGATTGCAGTTATTCCAGCAAGACAATGCCCAATGTCACATGGCACATATCTGTTGTGACTTTCTTGAGGAGCAGAGCATCGACCTTCTTCCCTGGCCCCCACTTTTGCCAGATTTGTCGCCAATCGAGCATCTTTGGGATCAACTGGACTGTCAGGTACGACATCATGATCTTCAGACGTTAGGCGATTTACGTAATATTCTAAGCCAGGAGTGGAATGCAATACCACAGGATGACATCCAGAGAGTTATCAGGTCCATGCGCCATCAATGTCTTGCCATCCAAGAGGCAAACGGTGGACATACACGCCATTGACTGCATGTGTGAACTTTTCATTTCACCTCATGTCTGAATTGCGACGTCCTGATGTGACACTAGCAACAGTAAGAACATGAAATTATGCAAATTCATACAGTTAGTCTTGAAATATGAATTTACAATAATTTGTTCGGGATTAAAGTCGATAATACTAAAAAAATTGCTTGTCAAAGTTTATTATACTTTCTTTTTTGACTCTATATAAATAGCTGGTGTTACTTTATGGAATTCTGTCCTTGATTATAACTGGGAATTTAATAATCATGCAGACTGGAATGAGCATCATACAGGATGGAAAAAGTCCTAAAAATTAATAATCATACATGTTTGATTATTTGGCACCCAAGAGTACCTGTTCAATCACAGAAATTTCTGGAACAGCACAAAATGCAATGTTATTTTCCATATTTGGCAAAATTAGCACTCTCAAAGTTTGTATTCACTTGTTTCTATTTATAGCATATACAGCCATGAAACCTATCTCAATTTGCCTGTCAGTACTCATTCTGTGGGTTTTATTTGAAGTAATTAATGATACTAAATCTTCGGCCTTCCGCTGATTTGTCATGGTTCTCTAACGAGGAGGCCTAAATTAAGCAAAAGCCCCACCAGGGTACTCCTCCCCTACTCTCTCAGGCCTGGCATTCTGAAAAATGCAGGAGGGCAAAAAATCGCTCTCCTCAATCAGCTTAGGAGAGCAATTAGCTTTACACACCATTTTAAGTATCCAGTTGAACGAACTCATTGAAACTGAAACCAACAGACTACATCAGTGATTTTATTAACTTTACTAAGGTAAAGCGAAATCTTAGACATCTAGATGTCTCACTCAACAACCGAACACACACTTGCCAAGACCTGTGTGTGTACCCAGACCTGTTGTCCAAGAAAGTCATACCCCTACCACTACCACCTTCAACCCCCCAAGGGGGGTTGAAGGTGGTAGTGATAGGCGTATGACTTTCTTGGACAACAGGTCTGCTTGAATCTACAGTCACATCCTGGTGCAAGTGCTTCAAGTGACAGGATAGTAGTAATGGTAGTATATTATAGTGTCAATATTCCTTGAATAATTACCCCTCAAACTGTGATGTCAGTTGTTGAACTTGAAACTGACAGAAAAAAAAATATTGCTGTGACCCATTTTGCTTCAAATGATTACAACTGTGTTTGGGTATGGTTGCAGCCATTACCTTTTACCACTAAACCACTTTCAAAATGAAATTACGTGATGTTATGTGACTTCGAAGTTAAATTGCATTTTTGCTTTGCAACAAAAATTTAATGTGAGCATAATACATGTAATCTCAATCATCCCAGACCAAAATTTAGGAGGGCAATTTTTCACTCTCCTTAATTCTTTCAGGAGGGCAGTAAGGAGAGCTAAAAAATCGCTCTCCTGAAATTGCCAAGCCTGCTCTCTCTCCTAATAACCCAGCATTCAGTCAAAAACTGTTCATAATTCCCCCCACTGGCAGCTTCTTGATCTCCCCAACTATAACATTGACTCTTTTACTCATCTCATTCCTCATCCAAATAACCTTCACATTTTTATCCCATTTTTTTGCATTATTTTCCCCAAGGAGTCTTGTTTTACTATAGGCAAATACATGGAGCATTCTAAAATGAAATGTTCCAGGGTCTCTGTTACAACCAAGTTACACATTTGGCACACTTTTTCCTCACCTTCCCTGATTCTCCCTCTCAACTCCAGTGACTTGGATCTCACTTTGAACAACAATGACCCCCCCCCCCCACCCCCACCCAAACGATACATCCAGGTCTTTCTCAAAAGCTGACGCATCCTTTTAAAATAACCCATCTGAAGAACTCTTGGTCCAAATTCCAGCTCGCCAGTTTCTATTACAATCCTCAAGCACCCTTTTCCTTATAAAGCTCCTCCCCCGCTGCAGTCACCCTTCTAGATCTTCAGTCTCTAGAGCTCCCTCACCTACTTTATCCATCCTGTCTGAATGTTATAGTTCCATACATGGTTAAACCTCATTTTACACCATCTGCTGTTTGGGAGGTACATGCAATTTAGGTAGCATAATTCTCCCATATCTTTTCTATCTTTAACTGAAGTATACCTGCGTTTCATTTGACAAACCAAGTTTTGGATCCAATAATGCCTAGTCATTGCCAAAATAATACACAGTTGTTGTTCATGGCGATCATATATTCAAAATTTTGCTGTGACATTGAATTATTTCCAAGTGTATCCGCATGCATCAGAAGTTATAACAAGCAGTTCTGTTTACACCTGATTCCTTCATTATAAAATTATATTTTCTGTTTCGTAACTTCTGAAAAAATTGCCTGTTCTTTCAATCACAGATTTAACTCTTTGCATACTGCTGGCAGATATTCCTGCCCAGCACAGAGTTTCTCTTGTCACTGAAATAAGTGTAATTCGGGCACATTTAATTTAATTTTCCCCCTGTAATTTTTAGTCCAGGCACATTAGACATAAAAATGAGAAAGTAAGGAAAAAAATCGGAGAAAGCTGATTTTTTTATATGTTTCCGGGACACACATTGCGGATAAAGTGTGAAAAGTCCCCGCGAATCCGAGTTGAGCTTTTTTAGTTATAGCGGTTTTTTGATGAAAAAAAAAATTTTTTTTAAAATTCGACCCAGCTCCATATTTCTCATTCTTATTCGCCTTAGTAGGGTGAGAATCATAAATATCGTGCTGAATTATATTGAGAATACATATCCCCAACAGAAAATGCCAACTTTGTACCAATCCTCACACTCAATGGTGAAATATTCACGAAAATGTACAAAATTACGAAAAAAAATTTATTGTTTTCATACACACAACGGTACACAACGTCCATTAAATCAAATCTATGACTACTTTGGGAGTTAAATTATATATCAAAAATTGCAGAAAAGCAGTGGCTTTATAATGATATATAACAATAGTCATTTATTCCATAATGAACTGGTGAAACGTGTGAAATATTAACCATACCCCCTAAACTCAAATTCAAACTGCATCGACTTTTCTCATTCAAATACCGTATTATAGCATCATTGTTTCAATTTCCATGTTCGATTAAATCACATAATGTGGTGTTCGCCTACACTCAAGATGCATTGGCATGTAATGTGTGCACGCCCTCGGCGGCTTCCATATGATTATGTCATATTTAGGGGCAACTGGTTCGATCATGGCTGCTAGCGGCTTGGATGAACTTTGGGGGACTGTTTATGCTGGTGGGTCAATCCATCATTTGATCAGTGGTCATGCATATTCAAGAGCAGTTCGTGCCCATTTGCTAACACAAATTGCCATTACAAAACTTGTGTTTGAAGAAAGCCGAACACTAGATAACATAGACTGCACAGAAGTCAGTGAAATATTCTGTGGACTTGCCAGAGGTGACTGTACAACAGCTGACGCTGTCAATCAAGAAAGTGTCAACCATCTACTGTCAAAATTACACGAACTACTCCAGAATGCGTCCGTAGGACGCACAGGAAAGCTTTGGGTACAATACTACGAGCAAATAGATCTTCTCCAGTTGTTCTTGAGAGCAGAGCGCACAGGCGACTGGGAACTCCACACATATTGTGTTCGCAATATGATTCCAGTATTTCACGCAGGTGGTCATTTTGCATACGCAAAAAGTTCTCATCTCTATTTGCAGCAGATGAATGAGCTAACAGAAATAATGCAACAGGATGATTTGAAGTTGTTCACTGAGAAAGGTTACTTTACCATAAGGCGCTCAGATAAATTCTGGGACGGGATATATTCTGATCAGACCATAGAGCAGTGTTTAATGAGAATGTTCAAGCTCCCTGGTGGTCTCACACATGGCAGGGGAAAAACCGATAGCACTGTTGCGAAATGGGTACATGGACTACCTCTTTGCCTTCCGATATGTAATGCTCTCGAAAATTTTGTTCATGTTCACACTGGTCATGGCGAACAACATCGGGATCTCCGTCAAAGTTCACAATTGACTGATGCCAATGATATCACCAAATTATTGAACTGGCTCAGAGTGCATTCCCCCTTTCAGAATAGAGATCCACTACAATTAGTCTCTATAGCGACCGGGCTTGTGGCCGACGAAACTGTGAACTGTGACCAAGTTCGCAAAATTGGTGAATGTTGCGTATCGAATGTTGTAAGCAAAACGTTCAACAGCATCAAACTACGACGTGTTGACACTGTGCAGTCTTTCGCATCGATGGCAAATAGCATCAAAGTCCGTGGAAGTAAGGTAGTGATTGACCCCACAATTCTGTTCAACCGCATCACATGTGTTATTCAGTCACAAGCAGAGATGGAAGAGTATCTCAAATATGAACTCGCCCCGAAACCACCAGCATTGTTTGATTCTGCTGGAATGAGGAAGACACAGAAAAGCACGCTCGGTAAGATCCTCAAAACATACGGTTCCGAGCAATCTAAAATCCCAGAACATTCTCTGTTTGTTGTAGATGGTGGATTTTTATTGAGGGCAGTTGTATGGCCTAAACAGTCGTCATATAAGGACATATGTACATCATATTCCAATTATCTAGTGAGACATTTTGGGGTGAACGTCGTGGTTGTTTTTGATGGTTATGCTTGTACAATGTCGACAAAGGGCATGGAACAAGCCCATAGATCTAAAGACAGGTATTCCATTGATATCAATATCTCACCCGAGTTACCAGCCACCACACCCCAATCCGATTTCCTTGCAAATGCCAAGAACAAAACCCAACTGATCGATCTTCTAATGCAGGAGCTATCTGCTATCAATATTCAGTCCAAGCAGGCCGAGGCTGATGCTGATGTACTGATAGCCGAAACTGCACTTGACATCGCTCAAGATGACAACAATGTTGTCGTTGTGGGAACAGACACAGACTTGTTAGTCATTCTTACCTCTCGAGTTCAACCGGGATGTAATATTCACATGATGTATTCCATTACCCCAAACTTACTAGTTTCAGTTAGTGAAATAGCAACCAAAATGGGTGACCATAGAAGCAACCTCCTTGTAGCACATTCTATAAGTGGTTGTGACACTACTTCTGCACTCTTTCGAGTTGGTAAGAAGAAAGTATTCAGTACAATTGTCTCCGATGTTACTAGCGACTCACAACAGTATGTCAACACAATTTTGGCGGATGACAGTACACCAAGTGCAGTAGCCGCTGCCGGGGAACAACTTCTCCTGATCTTATACGGGAGTAAAACTGTTTCCTCTCTCGTCCAATATAGATATGTCACTTACAAGCGTTATGTAGCAAAATCTAAACTGAATAAACCCATCGACCTAGCCTCACTCCCACCAAGCAGCGATGCTGCACAACAACATGTCTACAGATGTTATCTCCAGGTCCAACAATGGCTGGGCACTTCGCTTCCTCCGACGGATTGGGGGTGGTCGCTAGACAATGAACTTCTTGTACCGACTGCAGCCACAAAGCCATGTGCCCCCGATAACCTACTGAATCTGATGAGTTGTGGTTGCAAGAGTGCTTGTACAAAAAGGTGTGGGTGTAAGAAGGCAGGACTCTCTTGCTCAGGTTTGTGTAATTGCAGTTTGGATTCTTGTAACAACCACAGAAACACTGTCCTGTCGGAAATTTCTGAGTTCGATGAATAATATGTATATAGGTCATGTCATTTCTGTATATAGCGTTGATAATAGTCAATGTAACTTAATCCATGTTGATTGATTTGTACATTCTGTAAATATTATTTATTGATTTTTGTACATTCTGTAAATATTATTTATTGATCTAATGCTGCCAGACACAGACGTGTCTGTTCGGTCCCAAGCCCGAAAATAGTTGAGTTCTCATGCTGACGAATTTTATGCCAAAAGGGGAACTTGGCCAGAAGCAGAGGGGGTCTTCCATAATGTCTATTTTGTAAGCAATGATAAAAGTCTTCAAATGGTGGTGGATTTTTTATCGTCTGTCCAACTAACATCCCGTTCTGTACGACGACCCTTTGGGCAAATCCGTTAGGAAAATCGTCATTTTTTGCGTAAATCCGATACATTTTTGTGAATTTTCACGAATTTTTCGCAGAAATTGTCACAGAATGCACATTTTCCTCTAGGTAAATGTATATTAGACATTATGTAGCTCGAAATACGCGTAAACAAAAAATACAGTTGGATCAATTCGAGGTTACAAAGTTCGTGCGATTTTTTTAAATTTTTTTCAAACGTGTTTTCGAAAAAAGGCTGTAGAAAAAAAAGCTCAACTGGGATTTTAGGGGACTTTTGTCTAATCGTTCAGTGACATATAGTCGACATTCCCTGAAAAAATCAGCTTTCTCCGATTTTTTTCCCTAGTGAAACCTAATGTTCTTGGGCTATTTAATGGATTTTTTCATCAATGATTTCTTGTGTTATATTTAGATTAATTTTTCATCAAATCTAGTCATGGCTGCATCAGAGCAGCCATGACTAGGTTTGATGAAAAAAATCTTGAAAATACTCAGCAGGTTAAGAGTTAAGTAATTCTGTGTTGCTTCTGATGCCCAACACTTTGCACATAGAGTAGGGTCCTGCGAATATTAGAGATTCGATTTGATATCGATACCATACGTCTGCTTCGAGATCGATCCCGAATCAGTCTCAAGATTCGATTTTTTTAATCTCTCGTACTAACTTCAATTTGTTACATTTCCAACAAAAATTGGATAAAATTGTCATTAGACAATTCATTCATGTAGGCTCAATTCCTATTTAATTGAGTAAATGACAATGTTTAATTGTTAGGTAAGTAGTGAATTTTACCCAGAACATTATCCATAATTTTAGTTTTTGAAAGCTTAACTTGTTACTATTCACGTTCTTAAGAACGTGAATAGTAACAAGTTAAGCCTTCAAAAACTAAAACTATGGATAATAGGCCTAGCTGTTTCAGGGACGGTGCTGCAGAGAATATTTAGTCTTGTAAGGGTCATCACAGTGTTCCGTAACTGCAGAGAATATTTAGTCTTGTAAGGGTCATCACAGTGTTCCGTAACTTCCGTTTGGTGCAATATGAAATAACTTGTCTTTTAAGATTCGATTCGAGATTCGATTCGATAGTGATATCAGAGACATGATTCGATTCGATATTTTATTCAAAACAAAATTTGTGATTCGCAGATCCCTAACACAGAGGTTTTCTGACATGTTCTTTTACATACAGGGAATCAGGGATTCTTTTAAGTATCAGCAGGGGCCAAAAACAGGACCCTTTCCCACGGGCATCTGGGCATGATTTTTCCCCATTTCCATCCCCAAATTTCCCAATTTCACTCCCCACTCGATTTGAACAAAAACAAAAATTTAATGCACGATTTGGAGTCTTGAACTGTGTGGTCAAAAGGACTCAGAAAACCATTGGTTTTCTGAGACTTTATGACCACACAGTTGAAGACACCAATTATGCATTAAATTTAAATTACATGTACTTACCTAATGAAGCTCAGAAAGTGTCTGAATTCAAAAGCAAAGGACAAGTTATTCTTTAATAGTATAAGAGCAATTTAACGGAGACTACAGATGCTGGGGTGAACATTATTCCATGTGACTGTTATAAAAACGTACTTGCAGTACACATGTACATGTACATGTGCATGCATTTGCTTAGGTATTGGTCTTAACCCTTTACCAAACATGAAAAGCAGACGACACTTGCAGAAAAAATTCTTGAATAATTATTTTTTTCATTTTTTGTCTCAAAAACATACATGTAGGTTATGACCCCTCTTTGGAACGAGCTCAACGAGTTCATTCCAAAGAGGGGTCATAACCTATGTTTTTGAGGACAAACAATGAAAAAATAATGAAATAATTAATTTGTGAATAGTGCTGGCCAGTTTGGGCCATTACGTTGGGTAAAGGGTTAATGTTTTCTATTGAATTTGAATGTAAAATTTGTTAGGGCTATGCAATGCATGGGCCACTACCCCCAACCCATATGAATGTTCGAAACAGCCTTAAAGGTATTGTGGAACAAAATATTTTCTATGAAAAAGTTAAGAGTGAAAACAGAAAATTTTTCGAAGTACCAAAAGTGAAGAAGGGCCATAACTCTGGGAAAAAATATTGGACAGAACCCTTCCTTAAGGATATCTGTTCCCCCATGTGGGCCTATCAGCATACCACAGGAGATCCAAATCCGACCAATGGATTTGAAATTACAATGCAAAATGTTTGTACAGACAGACAGACATACAGAGGGCTTCACTAGAACCCCCGAATCCTCCTTCGGTGGTCGGAGACATAACAAATTCACAACTGGAACCCCATGATGCAAGTTTTCTCAATGGCATGGGCCTCAGACTCTTTCTCAAAGAGGGCAGAAGAATTCCTGCATACAAGAAAAATCTGAAAGTCAATATTTTTTCAAATTAGCAGTAGAGATGGGTCATATTGGAACTTGAGTTTGGTATCGGTTTCCGTATATTTAAGGGGGTATACCTCGGTATCGATTCGGTATTCAGTATCTGACTTGACTGAGATTTGCTGATAGTACCAAAGAGAAATTCACATCAGATAAAAACAGAATAAGTTGTTCATGTCTCATTCTACTACAGCACCACAAATGCCACTGTCAATGAGCTCAACAGTGGCATTCTTTTACGGAAAGAAATCACATCTACAGTAATTTTAAGACTTGTTCTAAACACGTCTGAACCTTTAAAGCCCTATTTCAGGTATATGCAATCTCACAGCATGTGTCTTGACCCACAGTTACTGGAAATTGTGGCTGCAACCACTTTTTTCAATGATAACAATGAAAAAACCACATCAGTCCTGACCCCGTGTTACACATACAGTAGTCTATATAATAATAGACAAGTAATGAAAGCCTATTTTGCCCTGACCGATACCCCCTTCCCAGTTCATTTGTGAATTGGTTCATTGAACAAAGGTTCATCAACACAGTTTTGTTGTAAGCTATCCACAAGGTATTGAACTTCATGTTTATCATAAATTAATAATCAAATCATCATACTACGGCTTCTTTATTTGATAAAAAAAACTCTCCATTCGACTTTTTGCCCACGACTCGACGCCATTGGAACAACAATCATGACGTCACGTTTCTAATGTATAAAAATACCGTCTGAAAATGATTGCGGAATACCAAAAGGGGATGTTCTCATCTAGACATTATTTGGAGTCATCCTACCAGGCTACAATGAAATCCCTTCATAATTATGACCTGTAGACTGTTCTAAAGGTTTTCGGGCTTCCGGCCCCTGTAGCCGTCACAGTTGCCCAATCGTGTCCAAAAGGGGATGTTCTCATCTTGACATTATATGAAGTCAACCTACCTATACTAAATATTACCTATAGACTATGCTAAAGGTTTTGGGGTTTTGGGCTCGGGCAGCCATCAAGGCTGAATGATCGCGACCAAAAGGGGACGTTCTCATCTAGACATTATTTGGAGTCATCCTACCACGGTACAATGAAATCCCTTCATAAATATCACCTGTAGACTGTGCTAAAGGTTTTCGGGCTTCAGGCCCCTGTATCCGTCACAGTTGCCTAATGGTGTCCAAAAGGGGCTGTTCTCATCTAGACATTATATGAAGTTAACCTACCAAGTTACAATGAAATCCCTTCATAAATATGAACTGAAGACTGTGCTAAAGGTTTTCGGGCTTCAGGCTAGGCAGCCATTTTAGGGCTTCAGGCACCTGTAGCCATCACAGTTGACCAATCACGACCAAAAGGGGATGTCATCATCTAGGCATTATATGGAGTCAACCTAACAAGTTACAATGAAATCCTTCCATAAATACGACCTATAGACTATGCTAAAGGTTTTTGGGCTCGGGCAGCCATCAAGGCTGTATGATCGCGACCAAAAGGGGGACATTCTTATCTAGACATTATTTGGAGTCATCCTACCAAGCTACAATGAAATCCCTTCATAATTATGACCTGTAGACTGTTCTATAGGTTTTTGGGCATCGGGCCCCTGTAGCTGTCACTGTGAGTTGCCCAATCGTGTCCAAAAGGGAACGTTCTCATCTAGACATTATATATAGTCAAACCTACCAAGTTACAATGAAATTCCTTCATAAATATGACCTGTAGACTGTGCTGAAGGTAATCAGGCTTCAGGCTTGGGCAGCCATAATGGTTGAATGATCGCAACCAAAAGGGGACATTCTCATCTGGGCATCACCTGGAGTGATCCTACGAAGTTACAATCCCTTCATAAATATGACCTGTAGACTGTGCTCAAGATTTTCAGGCACCTGTAGCCATCACAGTTGACCAATCACGACCAAAAGGGGATGTCATCATCTAGGCATTATATGGAGTCAACCTAACAAGTTACAATGAAATCCTTCCATAAATACAACCTATAGACTATGCTAAAGATATTTTGGGTGGAGCAGCCATAAAGGCTGAATGATCACGACCAAAAGGGGATGTTCTCATCTAGACATTATTTGGAGTCATCCTACCAGGCTACAATGAAATCCCTTCATAATTATGACCTGTAGACTGTTCTAAAGGTTTTCGGGATTCCGGCCCCTGTAGCCATCAAAGTTGCCCAATCGTGTCCAAAAGGGAATGTTCTCATCTAGACATTATATGAAGTCAACCTACCAATTTACAATGAAATCCCTTCATAAATATGACCTGTAGACTGTGCTAAAGGTTTTCGGGCTTCGGGCTAGGCAGCCATCATGGTTGAACGATCGCAACCAAAGGGAAATCTCATCTGGGCATCATCTGGAGTGATCCTACGAAGTTACACTGAAATGATCCCTTTATAAATATGATCTGTAGGCTGTGCTCAAGGTTTTCGGGCTTTGGGCGCCTGTAGCCGTCACAGTTGACCAATCACGACCAAAAGGGGATGTCATCATCTTGGCATTATATGGAGTCAACCTAACAGGTTACAATAAAATCCTTCCATAAATATGACCTTTTGCCTATGCTAAAGGTTTTTGAGCTCGGGCACCCATCAAGGCTGAATGATCACGATCAAAATGGGACGTTCTCATCTAGACATTATTTGGAGTCATCCTACCAAGTTACAATGAAATCCCTTCATAAATATGACCTGTAGACTGTGCTAAAGGTTTTTGGGCTTCGGGCCCCTGTAGCCATCGCAGTTGCCCAATCAGGACCAAAAGGGTCTAGACATTGTATGAAGCCAACCCACCAAGTTACAATGAAATTCCTCAATAAATATGACCTGTAGACTGTGCTAAAGGTTTTCAGGTTTTGGGCTCGGCCAGTCGTCCCGGTTGGCAGATCATGCCCAAATGGGGAAATTCTCATCTAGACATCATAAGGAGTCATCCTACCAAGTTACAATGAAATCCCTCCATATTAAACATGACCTGCATAGTGTGCTAAAAGTTTTTGGGTTTCAGGCTTAGGCAGCCATGATGGTCAATAGATCATGCCCAAAAGAGGATGTTCTCATCTAGGCATTATACAGAGGCATCCTACCAAGTTACAATGAAATCCCTTCGTAAATATGACCTGTAGACTGTGCTAATGGTTTTTGGGATTTAGGCTCGGGCAGCCATACTGGTTGCCTGATCGCGACCAAAAGGGGACATTCTCATCGAGACATGACCCCAAACCTGCATATGAAACTTCGTGACGATCAGACAAGAACTGCGGGGTGTAGCCTGTGCTAAAGGAAAATGTGAGCAGACTCACAGACTAACAGACTTCCGCGCGCGTGATGGCAATAGCTTATCTTGACTATGTCAAGTTAAGCTGATAAACCAAGCAAACCAGTCATTGAATACTGATATCGTTTGAATTTTAAAATTTTCCTACATTTGCTATTTATAAGTCCCTGTTGAGGATTGATAACAACTGAAAGGTTCATTTTCATGACAGAAGTGACTGATTTTCTTTTCAGTTTTATTAACCCTCAATGGACTGGGCAACTGTCCTGACTTCCCACTAGACTACAACCTTACATGTACATGTCGAATTGCTTATCATTTATTTTAGTCAAGCCTTGGCTGCCTGTTAAGGCAGCCAAGACCTGACTAGAAATCACTGCCCAGGTGTTTTGTCTATTTTCAGCAGGACATCCCAAACATGGCATGGTCTGGGTACAGGCTCTAAAATCGCAAAAACCTGAATATTAAATGGGGTTTAATGCCACCTATTTCTGCACAATGGCTAATCATGACCACAACTGTTTTACAGGTGGAGGAAGCCGGAGTACCCAGAGAGAACCACCGAGCAACGGTCAGCTCCCCAACATACTAACTCCACACAAGCAGGGTTAGCTTTGGTTGAAGACAAGTGTATCATCGACGTGCAGTACACCTTAGTATACAACGTCACCTTGACCCCACATGGGCAATGGGGGTGAAGTGTCTTGCCCAAGGACTCAACACGGTTGCCGCAGGTGGGATTCGAACCGAGGACCTCTCTGTTGAGGCTTGACAACAGCTGAAAGGTTCATTTTCTTGAACGAAGTGACTGATTTTCTTTTCCATTTTGTTAACCCTCACTCAATGGACTTGGCAACTGCCCTGAATTCCCACCAGACTACAACGTGTGCATGTCCAATTGCTTGGCAGTGATTTCTTGTCAAGTCTTGACTGAATCACTGCCCAGATGTTTTGTCTATTATCAGCAGGACCTCCAAAAGATGGCATGGTCAGAGAACATGCTCCGAGATAGAAATAGCCTGAAATAGGTCTTTAAACATTAAGGTGTGTTTAGAACAAGTCACAAAATTACTACAGATATAACTTGTGGCCGTAAAAGAATACCACAGCTGAGCTCATTGGCAGTGTGCATTAAAAGCATTGTGGTAGAATGCCACTGCAGCAACTTATTCTGTTTCTTGAAAAATCTTGTGATATGAACTCCTCTTCAGCACTATCAGCAAATCTCAGTCAAGTCAGATACCAAACACAGAACCGATACCAAGGTATACCTCCCTAAAAATACCGAAACCGATACCGAACTCAAAATTCCAATACTGCCCATCTCTAACATGTTTGTAGTCAGGACTAAGGTTCAGTTAAAGCTAGAAGTCCTGTCACGAAATGCGCACAAATAGCATGTCGATCTGCACGTTATGACCATAGTTAGGCTATCATATTCTGTACATATGGCCTGTGAACAAGCAATGTTTCAGCCAATGGACCTCTGGGTAACCCGGAGGTCCATTGGCAGAAACATTGCATGTGCTTGCTCTGAGTAACCAGGTAAACCTGCCGTACTTTGGATGCCATTCAATAAGCCAATTGCGTGCAATTCCTATGCACAATTAAGCCTAGATAAGCGCACAGTTCATGACAGGACTTCTAGTTTTAACTGTACTATGTTACAACAAGCATTGTAATTTGTATTGTAATATTATACTAATATAAACTGTAATTTGTAAAAGGAAATTAATTTGTGAGTCAAAATCAGTTTCTGTTTCATTATGACACACATAAGTTTCTCCTACTCCATGCATGATTTGGGTTTGTCACATTTCGGCCTTGAGACGTTTCGGCCTGGACGTTTCGGCCCCATAAAAGGCTAAAACCAATGGCGGATACAGAGGGGGGGGCGGTGGGGCAGTCGCCCCCCCTTTAGCTCCCACGTGTTTGTCTCCCATGTAGGGCGTAGCCAGGATTTTCATTTGGGGACAATACATGAATTGAGGTAAAAACATACAGCGACATTTATTTCCTCCATCACCATTCGCTATGGAAAACAAATATACTGTTGAAATTATGCAAAATATATCTACTGGTCGCCTCCATTTATAGTGTCACCGACACAGCATGATTTTGTGGTGTTACATGCCCCTAGCCTCAGGTACCCCATGGCTATGCCAATTATGGGTCAGGATCTTAATTGGCATAGTCATGGCGTACCTAAGCCTAGAGGGCTGACTGCTGAAAACTTTCAAACGCTGGCAGATCGCATGTTCTCCTGAGGTTAAGTCGGTTATGACTGTAAACAATGTGTCCAAAATACAGTATTATGGTAAACGGATCTGAAGAGCATATTTCAAATTTTCTAATTCTGTCTTGAACGTATGACAGAATTTGAAATTCTGAAACATGCTGTTTAAAAAGTATTAATTAGCCATTCAAAAATTCAAGAGGATTTCCACCCCCAGATACCACCAGAATGCCCCATTTGGTCGCTCATTTCCATAAAGCCTAACACTGGGCTTCCCAGACCCCCCTACAAAAGCTTGTGCCTTTGGCACTCGCGGCAGATGCCTTCAGCATCTGCACGATCCGCGCCCACCTTTGAGAATTCCTGTATCCGCCACTGGCTAAAACGTCTCACTTTAGAAGGCCGAAAGTCTAACTTTTTAAACTTTTACCAAGTCATTTCAGCCCCAATAAATAAAATTTGCTTATGAGTCAATAAATATTTTTAAATATTATTCAACATTTACACCTCTAGAGGTTTTTTTTTCACAGCTAAGTACATACATGTAAGTAAACAAACTGACAAGCTGTCAGCTGTCACTCATATAATAAAAACATTTCTTATCAGATTTCGTTTAATTTCATAAATTGCTAGATAAGTCTGTAACATTAATTGTTATCTAAATTTGTCTCAATAATTTCGCGTAAATATTCACTGAAAAGGCTTCACTTCAGGTTTTTCAACGAATAAACGCAAAATTATTACAATTCTATCACATTTAATATAATTTAATGCATTGCTAGATAAGACTAACCCTAATTTTTATATATATCTGTCACCAATAATTTCATGTTTATTCATTGAAAAAGCTCCGTTACAGCGTTTTCAGCGAATAAACGCAAAATTAATGCACTTTTTTAACATTATTTAATAAACTGGTATTATCACGTGTTCCCAAACATTGGCAAAGTTGAAACCACTTCCCATGGTGATAATGCAGATAATCAACAAATAGAATAATTGATGAACTGAGTATAATGCGGGAACAACGACTTGTTTTCACTGTAATCAGTGGGGCCAAGAAATAGCCACTAATGGCATAAGTCCAGGGAAACATGAGAACAGAAGGTTATTTTCGCCCTAAGATAGTATCTAATAACAAAAAATACTCTTCTGGCATCACTTTGTTGTGTGGTGGAGGCGATAATTGTCCGCCATTGTTCTTGTTACTTAAAGTTCTGCCGTTGACTTTTCGGCGCACCACGTTTTGAGCGTTGATTTTCGGAGGACCCCGATTGATTCATTGCGGGGGTTCTTTATACAGGTTATGAACTACACTATATACACTATATACAAGGGGGGTATTTTGCTGAGCTGCAGCTCTTTTGCCACAGTAGGGTTATTTAACGTGCACAGTAATTACTGCACACAGGACAGCCATTTACGTCCTCACCCGATAGGACGAGCATAGCACCATCCCCGAATATGGCACTATGGAGGAGCAGTGTGGTTTGGAATCCACTCCGGTATTGCATTACGTTACGTTTCACTGGCTGGGGTTCGAACTCGCAAACCTTGGGCTCCGAACGCAATGCGTTGCACTCTCGGCTACCACATCCTCATTTTGTTCTAAGTAAACAGGAAGTATAGGCCGGTTGGCTATGCTTCTGCGCATTTTGCTACTGGCCCGGTGAGCCCGCTGTTATGGCCGCACTACTGTTTGGGTTAAAAGGGGGATTCTGCGCAGAAAAAGGGAGGAAAAATAAATGAATCGAAAGTACTGGGGAACGTCTGATTCTGTTGGAATCGTGAACATTTGACAGCTTTTATTGCCATAATACTGGGATGGATCAACAGATGGTGAGGTTTTAATTAATAGTGGGAAAGCCTTTTAGGCTTGTTCAGTCAGTGTTAGGGGTAGGCTAGATGCAAGCCGTATGGCTTTGGAGGTGCAAAAGCCTTACAGGCTTTGTTTATATTAATATACGAAAATAGTCCAAAGGTGAAAGGTTTGTTTATAGAAATACAATTCCATGGAAGCTTTGTACATGCCTCACCACATATGGAAACGTAATTAATTGATTTCCTACTCTTGTGTTCCAAACAATCATACATGTACATGTATGATTATTCTTTTTTGAACAAAATTCCAGCCTGTATGATCCTTATTTGACCCTGTATGATTATTAATTTTTAGCAATCGAATGTGCAGAACGGCCGCTTATCTCAAGAAGTTCACCAAAACAAACTAGTAAGGTACATGCTACGTACAAGCCAACACAGGATGCAATGGAAATGTTAATTGGTAGAGAGCTGGAAGCATATATTTGGGCTTTATTCTGAAGTACTGCTAACATAACTTTAAGACCTAGTACCCAGTGGATGTGCTTCATACCATCACTGTCTTGCTTTGGTGCAATTTATGGGAGAGTGCCTGAAGGCACTCTCCCATAAATTGCAACAAGTCAAATCCATGTGAAAATTATGATAACCGAAAGTAATTTAGCCCTTCACCACTTCAAGAGCATCAGACTTCTGTGTTATAAAAATGGCTCTGAGCATAGCAGCTGGCTCACATCTTGGAATTTTCCACCCTATACTATATTTCAACCCTATACTATTATTAATTTTCAGGAAATTTTCCACCCTATACTATTATTAGGCACTCGAGAGTAAGGGGTTAATTCAAGTTCTAGTGGGTTGGAGGGGTGGTCTTCACCGTGAGAGTTACCAGGTCGGGGACGTATGCAAAAGCTACTGAATTTGTACCCGGTTGAGCGTACCTCACTGGTTTTCCCATTTTACATATTTCGCTCCCCCGAGGGGTAAATACAACACCAGATGACTTTATATATATAAATATTTAATCTCAAATTCTCAATTTGACTTTGACTTAAGTTATTTTGAATTTAATTCCAACTCTAGATCTTGCTTTGCCACTTGCCACAATACAGGTAATTTAACGAGGCACAGGGGGTTGTTCCGAATTATACTAGATGAGTAGACGTACGGCCAATTATTTATTTATTGGTGTTTAAGGTCACATATTTTTGCACAATGGCTAATCATGACCACAACATGAGTATCAACTCAAGACCAGGGGTGAGCAACACTGAGCGTTAATAAGGCATGTTGCCCATTTTAGAGAGGGTTTGCACCTCCCAAGCATTGGTGACTGGGTCCTATTTTACCAGTTAAACAGAGCCTGTTTACTGCAGTGAACAGGCACTGCTTCACTTCCCGGATTTCCCGCGGGGAACGTACAACCAATACGTAGTTTGGAGTTGTGACAGATCCAATGTGAAGTTGTTAGAACCTTGAAGAACCCAGGGTAGTTGTCATCAGGCGTTTTGGATGTAGGCTTTCACTGAGTGTTGAGGAAGTGTACAGCTAAATCGGTCCCGACCAAACAACCCCTCTGGTTACAGTTGTATGAGGCGTACATTATTTTTCATTAAATCCACATAAATCTATGCAATTCATAAAGACAGAATTTACATGTTTTATTTGTTTTTATTTATGAATCCACTCCTTTCAAAGAATGCTCTATTTCATTGCACAAGTATGTGTATTGTCAAACAGAATTTCAGTGTTCCCACATTGTCACAGCATTCTTCGGATGAATCTATTTTATTAAAATTACGTTGTCTCTCCACCCTCTTTCTTTGAGACCAAAACGTCCCGACCCCATCATTTTGGGATTATATGAGTTAAACTCAAACAACAGACTCAGCAACTAATTATGTACAAGCCCACCTCAATAAAATAGAAACAGTTCTCGCCAGAACAAGTTGTACTTCACTGACTCTCTCACTTTTCAATGCAGCGAAAATTGCCAAACCTGTTCAGAATTTACCATTTTAATGGCGCTAGGAATAATAGAATGGGTTTTGAATCATTTAACACAAAAAAGAATAACTAAAAAACATATAATTTGGCGTACGATAACACTCAACCCAATGAACACATATATAATCGCATGATAGGTAGGTTGCTTGGGATGGTTATTTCCCGTTTCAGCACACCTGTAATTTCTTGAGATTGTGCTTCACTGAACCGTTTCGTCGGCGATGGAAGCACAATTTTTTCTTTGCGTTTTCCAAGACAAGAGGATATTACACATACATACCCAGAAGATTCCGTGTATTATTTCCTTTAAATCTATATCTCTTGTGATATAGTGTGATAAAATTAAAGTTTATCCTTTCTTTTTGAAATTATTTCATGTTTACTTCAAACATTAGCTCCCACTCACCGGATCTGATTACACAGCCTTTTTCGGCAGCCCGTGACCTACTACTGAAAATACGTATAGTCTGTTTCAAAGTATGCGACAATACCTAAAGAAAACTTGCTGTTTTCGTACTTAGATTGTTCAAACATAAATACAGATTTCATTCTTCAAAATAGAAACTTATTACAGTACTAAAATCCCAAACTCACCCATTGGAGACGCTAAATGATATGTTAGGAAGGTACCGGGTGAATTGAACCCACTACCATTTCGACCCAGGTGATTTCGACCCACTTTGGCGATTTCGACCCGGTTTTGGTAAAATCAATCCAAAGAGAATTCGCCTCCCACCCCCCCCCCCCCCCCCCAATTAGTGATTTTGACCCACAGTTGTTGAATTCGCCCCACGTCGAACTTTTAATGGATAACATACATTTGTATTACGTTAGTCACTGTCACTTTAGTTTATTTCTCAAAGGAAACATGAATAACATAACAAAATGAGAGAGAATCTACAGGTCGTATTTATGAAGAGATTTCATTGTAACTAGGTAGGATGACTCTATAATGTCTAGATTAGAACGTCCCCTCTTGGACATGATCTGTCAACCATGATGGCTACCCAAGCCCGAAACCAAAAACCTTTAGCAGTCTACAGGTCATATTTAATATGGAAGGATTTCATTGTAACTTGATAGGATGACTTATTGTATGATGTATAGATTTGAACTTCCCCATTTGGCCGTGATCTGTCGACCGTGACAGCAGCCTGAGCCCAAAACCAGTCTACAGGTCATATTTATGGAGGAAATTCATTGTAACTTGGTAGGATGACTCTGTATAATGTCTAGATGAGAATGCCCCCTTTTGGTCATGATATGCCAACTATGACAGCTGCCTAAGCCTGAAACCCAAAAACTTTTAGCACAGTCTACAGGTCCTATTTAATGTGGAAGGATTTCATTGTAACTTAGTAGGATGACTGTATTGTATGATGTCTAGATTAGAAGTTCCCCATTTAGTCGCGATCTGTCAACTGTGACCCGAAAACCTTTAGCACAATCTACAAGTCGTATTTATGAAGGGATTTCATTGTAACGTGGTAGGATGACTCCATATAATGTCTAGATGAGAACGTCCCCGTTTGGTAGTGATCATTCAACCGTGATGGCTACCCGAGCCCAAAAACCTTTAGAATAGACTACTGGTCATTTTTATGAAAGGATTTCATTGTAACTGGTAGGATGACTCCATATATTGTCTAGATGAGAACACCCTCTTTTGGTCGCGATTGGTCAACTGTGACGGTTACAGAGGCCCAAAAACTTTTAACACAGTCTACAGGTCGTATTCATGAAGGGATTTGATAGTAACTTGGTAGGATGATTCCAGATAATGTCTAGACGAGAACGTCCCCTTTTGGTAACTATCATTCAACCATGACAGCTGCTCGAGCCCAAAACCCGAAAACCTTTATCATAGACTACAGGTTGTATTTATGAAGGGATTTCATTGTATCTTGGTAGGATGACTCAGTATAATGTCTAGATGAGGACGTCCCCTTTTGGTTGTGATCAATCGACCATGATGGCTACACAGGCCTGAAGCCCGAAAACCTTTAGCACAGTCTACAAGCCGTATTTATGAAAGGATTTCATTGTAACTTGATAGGATGACTTGTTTTGGAATAATTTCACTATAACTTGGTAACTTTGGTTGACACACATTAACTGTGAGGGCCACATTAACCTACCCTCAGTTCTTTAGAACAGTCTACACCACAAATTATTTTTATTGAAAACATCGCATACAGGGAATAGAAATTAACATATTCTCAGTTATCACAATTCTTGTCGTATTTCATAATCTTTTTATAAACATTGAACATTATCGTTTTCATCAAACACAACACACTGTCAAGTTATGCTACAGTGTCATGACACTTTCATTCCTCAAGCCTGTGACTTCTAGCACTCAGCCAGTTAACTCCTTGATACTCATGTTGTGGTCCTGCTCTAAATGCACCCTCTGGTTTCTACTCCTGTAAGCAGCACATTTGACTTTTCTGCCCAGGCCTGAAAATAAGCAGTCTAACATTTGCAGAATGAGGTCCCCACAGGGTGAATTTGATGATGCTATCCCTGCCCTGAACAGGAAATCTCTTACCATCAAAGTAAGTCAAATTTGATGATATTTAACCAAAGTTTCCCCCTGTAAGTTGTATAGACTTTTTAACCCTTTACCTAACATGAAAAGCAGACGACACTTACAAAAACAATTCTTGAATAACTATTACTTTCATTTTTTGTCTCAAAAACATAGGTTGTGTCCCTTCATTGGAACGAGCTCAATGAGTCGTTCCAATGAGGGGTCATAACCTATGTTTTAGAGACAAAAAATGAAAAAAATAATGAAAATTAATTGGTGATTTTTTAGAATATCGCTGACCGGTTTTGGTCGTTACGTTAGGTAAGGGGTTAACCAATGGTTTTTGTGTCTCAGATTTCTCAGCAGTACTGACTAAATTTGATGAAAAAATATTTTTAAATTACTCTGCAGATTAAGAGTTAGGAAGAGGTACTTGTGCTTCAGTATAAAGCCCAAATATGGGCTTCCAACACACTACTAGTTAATAGTCGAATATCACTTCTCTGAATTTGGTGATCTCTGTCTCACTGTTGAATTCTACATAGAAGATAACATTGAATCACTTCTGGCAGAGGTTGAGCAAACAGAGTTCTGTTTAAAGATGACTTTATTTTATACAATGAGCAAATGGCTGACTAGTACTCTGATCATGTGTCAAATCGATTAACCCTTTACCTAACAGCTTTTTTAAAAAACAAAACTAAATTTCACATTTTTTGAAAAAAAATTCTCACAATTTTTTCAACAAAACCATACAAATATGGATATCGTTAGAGCCGATTCAAATGACATTTATATTTTTATGGTTTTATCAAGACATTTGTAAGATATTTTAGGCTGTGGTAGGCTGATTTGGTCAATTTCCTGACCATTATTGGCCACTATGTTGGGTAAAGGGTTAAGAGAGTGGTGGCCGAGTGGATTGGTGTGCTGGTCTCTCATGCCAGAGGTCCCGGGATCTCGAGGCGCCTCTCACTGTCAGCATCAGTTGTGGGATCTCGTCTGACTTGAAAATAAGTGTGTAACTATGAGTGAAGCTGTTTGTAGATTATTACTGATCTTAGATACAGCTTGTTTATTATATATATATGGCGTGTGTTTGTGGGGATTAGTCTCTCACTCTCGAATACGCCTCCTGATTTAAGTGGCTTAGTCCAGACTAGCCTTAAAATTGGGGACTTGTTTCACCCAATTAGCATAATCATTCATGCTAAGAATACAGAATTACTTAGATATGGCTCCTTATTGATGATATGTCTCTGTTATTGTATAGAGAGACTTGGATGTGGCTCCTTACTGATGATATGTCTTCTCTGTTATTGTATAACGTGGTGGCTGAGTGGATAAGTGCGTTGGTCTCTCATGCGAGAGGTCCTGGGATCGATCCCCGGTCGGGGAAAGTTCTCAAGGTGTCCGAACACTCTCCGTCAGCATCAGTGGTGGGATTGATGCTGTCACACTGTACCATCCTATCAGGTGGGAACATAAAATGGCTATCCTCTTTGTAGAGAGAGACACACTCTGTGCAGGCTGAAGATCCTTTCGTAGTATCCGAGAAGAGGGAGGCCACAAAGTTGCCGCTACAAAGGTCATCTCACACATGCGTCATTGGGCCAAGGAGAGGCGTTAATATAAGTTACACAACTTGTTCGCTAATCCTTGTAAAACAAATAAGATTAAAAAGATTGTTTCCCCTAAAATCATACCCTTTTGCTTGTGTGTTTGCTTTTGCCAGATGAGGGACATACCCCTCTGCTAATTCAGTCAAGCGAAATGTTTTGGGGAATTGTGCCAGTTTCATGGAGAGAAAACTCAAGTGAATCATTGAAACAAATATCACAAGGTTTCAGAAAAATAATTTTGTTGCCATTCATTTAAGTGGTAGAGTGCTGGAAGCCCATATTTGGGCTTTAATCTAAAGTGCAGGTAACCCATCTTAAAGACTTCATATTCAGTGGATGTACTTAATCGGCCACATCCACCCAAGTAATATGCAAGCCAGAAACTAAGCAGACTGTCATCTGCAAAATGAGGTCCCCCAGAGGGTGAATTTAAGATGCTACCCTGCATAGCAGGGTAGCATCACTTCATTTACCCTCTGTGAACCTCAATCTGAATCAGGGTATCAAAACTAAACAGAAAGAGGTAACCAGAGGATAAATTGGCCCACTGTATGGGATAGCATCAGCAAATATACCTTCTGGGGGCCTCATTCTGCAAATGTCAGACTGCTTATTTTCAGGCCTGGTAATATGCAAATTTAGCAGCTCAAAAAATATTATTTTTCAAAAAAATTCAACAAAACCATATCATGTGAATATGATATACTTCTGCTTCAGTATAAAGTCCAAAAAGATCCCTGTTATGTTATCCTTGAAGAGAAATTATTTAGTTCTTAACCCTTTACCCAATGCAGATGATATCAAAATTTATTATTTTAAATATCATTTTTTAAATTTTTTCAAAGAATTTCAACAAAACCATATCATGTGACCCCTCTTTGCAACGAGCTCATTCCAAAGAAGGTTCACATGATACAGTTTTGTTGAATTTTATTTAAAAATAATATTTGAGCTGCTGAATTTGCATACATGTATTACATGGGCAGATGTGGCAGATTCATTGGGTAAAGGGTTAAGGATTTGCCATGTTACAATTTATGGGAGAGTGCCTACATTTCGTCAAAGCAAAGATATATCAAATTTTGATGAGTGAAAATAATTTAGCACTCTACCAGTTGAGAAAACTAAATCAGTTTTTTAAACAAATATTAGAGCTGTAGGTTAACCGAAACCGAACCAAGGTTTTTAGTTTTTTTAAAAAACCGAAACCGTCGAAATCCTGTAATCTAAGGTTTTTCGTTTTTTTATTAAATACTCTCTTGCTGCAGAAATTCACAGAATGTAGCCATCCCAGACTAGTGAGAGTACCCAGACACTGGCAGTGTCTTGGTACTCTCACTACTCTGGGAAGGCTACATTCTGTGAATTTCCGACATTTCAGTTTAGTTGTGTTTGCAGCTTTCCTCAAGTTGCGTGTAGGTGTCAGACCTCGAAAAATGGCCAAGCACAATAAAAGTTCTGTATATTTAGGTAATTATTATATTGGCCTTCCTGATTCTTCATGTATTATAGCTAATTTCGGGCATTCATTGAGTTTCACTCAATTTCACTGCCATTCAGTTATGACTCCGGACATAAGAATGAGTTTTATTGAATTTTATTTGGCCTCATGAACAAACCGAACCGAACCGAGGTTTTACTCCACCTGAAAAACCAAAACCGAAACCGAACAAGAAATTTAAAAACCTACAGCTCTAACAAATATGGGGATACTGTGGTCTGTCTGTTATGACTGTAATGCAACTCGTATAGCCAATCAGGGGCATGGCGACAAACAGGGGGGGGGGGGTGCCCCCCCCCCCCCCCCCCAAATCCTGGTAAAAATTTCCTATAGTTGGAAATTTGGAGGGCAAGTCATGAGTAGTTGGAAATTCCATCTAGCTGGATTTTAGAGCTTCTTTGGTGATGCTGGTGGCTCCTTTACTTCCCAAAATTCCAACTCGGTTTCAAATCGGCAAAAATTCCAACTGTTACTATTTACAACTACAGTTCACGCAATATCGAGTTTCATAAGTATGCATGATATCAATAGGCATTGATTTTTATAGTACGTTAACTTATCATAATAAAAAAAATCCTCGAAACACACTTCAAGAAAATCACATCATGTAAAATCGTTATCCTGAGTTAATTCCATCATTCACAGATACAAAATAATGAAACATCGAAAATTGATCATTCCTCCATAAGATCTGATTTAATGTTAGGACAGTGTGAATTGCTCAAAGTTCTCAGCTTGAGCATTTGTTTAGCACATATTCAATTCCCAGAATAATACCAAATAATAATAACCTAATAATTCAATCATAAATGTGTTGGCAACTTGGCATTTCAGTTACTGGAGTCAATTTTACGCCCCCTTTTATGGCTTCATTTTCAAAAGTAAATTTCCAACTGGGGGTGGGACTGGGATGGTGGTTTCCCCCCTTGAATATGGTGTTTGCATCTTCTCCTCCAAAACAGTTGAACCGATTTAAGTGAACTTTGAGATACTAGTTTGTTATGACATTGCATTTTGATTTTGTTCAAAGCAAGTTGCCTCGCCCCAGATAGAGCCACGCCCAAAAAGTATGCTTAAATATTAAAAATCTTCTTCTCATGAACCAGCAGTACCAGAGACTTAATATTTGGTGTGCAGCTTCCTTTTGAGATGTAAACTCAGATTTGTTCAAGAGAAATTCGAGGAGTTATATTTGCCGTCGTTATGGGAGGGGCAAGTCTTTTCCCGTCGCCCCATGGGAACCAGAGGAGCTAAAAATAGAAGAAATTTAAAATGGCCATATCTCAAAAACTACACAGCACTGAGAATTCTTATTTGGTGTGAAGCTTTCTTAGGACTTGGAATGGTCAAAAAAAAATTGCTATTGGTTTTAACAAAGGGTACTTTTTCGGGATTTTTGAAAAAGTGCTGAGTCAGCATTTTTTAACATGGTCTAGCTCCACCGAGTACCTCCTCCTTCACTCTCCTTCCTAATGCCCAACCATTCAGAAACCAATTGTTTTTATAATTCCCATCCCACTGGAGCTTTCTCAACTCAGAGAGGAAGTCAGGATTTCCCAGGGGGGGGGGGGGGGGGGGGGGCATATTGTTTTTTATTAATTTTACATTTTTTTGGAGGGGGGGGGGGGGTGCGATATCCGAAGGCTGTAGGCCTAAGGTGGGGTCGGTATGGCACTTCCATTGGTGTGGGTTTGGGGGCTCCCCGCCAATGGGTGGGCCATACCCACCCCATCTCATGGTTGCAGTATCCCCCTCCCAATTGGTAGAGGTTTGGGGGCAGCTCCCTGAGGAAGTTCTGAAAATTCAATGCCCTGAGAGTGAACCTCGATCACCTTGGTGCTTTAATTTTTGCTTTTTGAGGAGAGTACTATAATTTTTAGGGGTCATGGCCATCTACCCCCCCAACCCCCCCCCCCCCCCCCCCCCCCCCTTTCACCACTGCTCCTTACTATAATATTGTTCCTTTCCCTCGTGTCACTACTTCGATTAGCCATTGTTCAGAAATATGTGGCATTAAACACCGGTAAACTAATAAATGAATAAACGCCTGTGTAATGAAATATTTACCAGATAAGTTAGGTGCCGTAATTTCTATGTCAAATCTATCTATCTTACCCTTTACCTAACGTATAACAACCAAAACCGGTCAGCGCTATTCACAAAAAAATACTATTCAATTTTCATTATTTTCTTCATTTTTGATCGAGCTCATTTCATGAGGGGTCATAACCCATGTTTTTGAAGCAAAAAAATGAAAAAAATAGTCTACCGTTTGTGTTAGGTAAAGGGTTAACATAAAAACACCCAAGTTCCCCTTTTACCACTTCCAGCACGGTTGTGCTGCTTGACCCAGTTATCTGCCGATCTGCAACGTTTTGCAGATCTCCAAGTTCTTCACTGCCGTTTGGTTTAAAAGGATTACATTTGTTCAAAAAGTTATACATGATTGTCCCACCCTCTACCAAACAGTTTTTCCTCTCTAGAAATTGTAACTGATTGAGTGTTCTTCTTTATATTAAGTTTGCTACTGTGCTTTTTCTGTGTGCTCCTACCCACATAAGTTCACCCCAAGTATTCACATTCCCCCCTTTTTAACACTGTTCGACGCTTACTGGTGGAATGCTGGCTTTCAAACATGTCCCCTCCCCCCAACCCCCACCATGTGCCTGCGTGTTCTACCTGTTGATGCCTGATGGGCAATGAATTCCTTTTCCTTTAATTTAATTTAATATGAAAAGGAATATATGTATTGTGGGGGGGGGGGGGGGAGGGGGGGGGGGCAATGCTGGTCATACCTTTCCCGGGTCAATTTCACCGTGGTCACACCTGGCGTCACTATTTAAAAAAAAAAGGAAAAAAAAGCCTAATTGGGAGGGGGGGGGGGGGGTAGAGGCGGGGTGGTGTTTGTCTGGGTTTTTAACCACAAACTTGGAATCACCCTACCAAGCTACAATGAAATCCCTTTATAATTTTGGCCTGTGGAATATTCTAAAGATTTTCGGGCTTCGGGCCTCTGTTGCCATCACAGTTGCCCAAAAGGGGACGTTCTCATCTAAACATTATATGAAGTCAACCTATCGAGTTACAATGAAATCCCTCCATAAATATGACCTGTAGACTGTGCTAAATGTTTTCGGGCTTCGGGCCCCTGTTGCCGTCACAGTTGCCCAAAAGGGGATGTTCTCATCTAGACATTATATGAAGTCAGCTTATCAAGTTACAATGAAATCCCTTCATAAATATGACGTGTAGACTGTGCTAAAGGTTTTCGGGCTTTGGGCTCAGGCAGCCATCATGGTTGAATGATCGCAACCAAAAGGGGACATTCTCATCTGGGCATCATGTGGATTGACCCTACAAAGTTACAATGAAATCCCTTTATAAATATGACCTGTAGACTGTGCTGAAGGTTTTCGGGCTTCGGGCACCTATAGCCATCACAGTTGCCCAATCACGTCCAAAAGGGGACTTTCTCATGTAGACATTATATGAAGTCAACCTATCAAGTTACAATGAAATCCCTCCATAAATATGACCTGTAGACTGTGCTGAAGGTTTTCGGGTTTTGGGCTCGAGCAGTCGACACGGTTGATAAATCAAGGCCAAATGGGGAAATTCTCATCTAGACATCATACAGAGTCATCATATCAAGTTACAATGAAATCCATCCATATTAAACATGAGCTGCAGACTGTGCTAAAAGTTTTTGGGTTTCGGGCTTGGGCAGCCATCACAGTTGACAGATCATGCCCAAACGTAGATGTTCTCATCTAGGCATTATACAGAGGCATTCTATGAAGTTGCAATGAAATCCCTTCATAAATACGACCTGTAGACTCTGTTAATGGTTTTCAGGTTTTGGGCTCGGGCAGCCATACCGGTTGAGCGATCATGACCAAAAGGGGACGTTCTCACGTACACATGACCTAAACCCTGCATACGAAATTTTGTGATGGTCAGACAAGAACTACTGGGTATAGCCTGTACTTGAAGGTTGAATAAAAAACTTTAACCACAAACTTTAACCAAAACTCCAAATGTCAACTAAACAGGAATAAGAAAAAAAAAAAAACCCAAAAAACCCCACTTGAACCTCCAGTAAAAAACTTCAACCACAAACTTTAACCAAAAACTCTAAATGTTAACAGATGGACAGACAGACAGACGGACGGACGGACAGACGGACAAAAGTCATTACTATACCCCTTACTGTAAACAGTCAGGCTAAAAATGAGGATACCAGTGCAACAGTCAAAATTTTCCTCCCTCGTGTTCTATCTATATTCAAACGCAAATAATATTTTGTTTTATATATGAATTTATTCTATTTCAAATTATTGGAGAGTGCATGTGTTTGTAATAGAACAAATTTTGATGAACAAATTCAAACCACCAAAAATAATCTAGCCCTCAACCAGTTAAACATTAAAGCACATTTAGAACAAATCACAAAATTACTGTAGATATGATTTGTGGTTGTAAAAGAATTCCACTTATGAGCCCATTGGCAGTGTCATTTATAGCATTGTGGTAGAATGATACTACAACAACTTATTCTGTTTTTGAAATCCTCTTTGCTACTATCAGCAAATCTCATTCAAGTCAGATTTATTTATTTATTGGTGTTTAAGGTCACATATTTATGCACAATGGCTAATCATGACCGTGACAGTTTTACGGGTGGAGGAAGCCTGAGTACCCGGAGAGAACCACCGAGCAACAACGAGCAGCTGCCAGCTCCCCAACATCGTAACTCCGCACTGCAGCACAGGCAGGGTTAGATTGGTTGAAGACATGCATACCATCGACGCGTGCAGGGGATACGATTTCTATCTTTTCGCAATTTTCTCGATAATCTATCGTTTAGCATATAATAAAAAAGGTGTCCCCACCTCCATCATCTTAAACGGCTGTGGAAGTTGCTAAAAATAAACAATGCCCAACAACAAAAATTTTCTCGAAGGTTTTCAGTATCCCTGACACATCGCAATCTCCGGTCGTTTTTTAAATAAAATACTTTGAAGGCTGTTTAAAATGAATAACTTGATGACGTGCACATTTTTCATGGCAATGAAAAATTATTATTTACAACATTTTTAGTTGTTAAAAAAACAAGTGCCGAGATTGGTAGGTTGGTACAGTATTATTACCAGTTTATAGGGCGTTCCCTAGTACATTAACAAAGTTTAACAGGGCATTACAATAACGTAACGCTCAACTTAAAAAGTCACGTGATGTGTCGAGCCGTTACTGAGTTAAACATCTCATTAACAGCCCGACACGTCAAGTGACTTTTGTTCCTTGCTGTCACACACTCGAAAATGGAAAGTTTCCAGAAATGGTTTCAGTTAGTAAACAATATGATTTTTATGTAAATTATTAAATATTTAAAATATCCAGCAAAGTAGGTCCCATAAGAATAAGCAGCTGTATATAGTAAGTAAGTCTGCAGACATTTTAAGCCTTTATTCCTGACTTAGAAGCGGTAAATGTTGGGTTTGTTTTCAAGTTTTCTTACTTCATTGCAACTGAAAGAGTACCAGTGCCGATCACGTGATAATCATGTCACGCCAGTTTGTTTGAGAACAGATGATAATATCATCTGCCAAAACTGAAATGGTTAACCCTTTACCCAATGTAATGGCCAAAAATGGCCAGAGCTATTCTCAAAAATCGGCAATTAATTTTCATTATTTTTTTCATTTTTTGTCTCAAAAACATAGGTTATGACCCCTCGTTGGAACGAGCTCGTCGAGCTCGTTCCAACGAGGGGTCATAACCTATGTTTTTGAGACAAAAAATGAAAAAAATTAGTTATTCAAGAATTTTTTTTGCAAGTGTCGTCTGCTTTTCAGGTTAGGTAAAGGGTTAAACATGTCTCAATCAAGTGAATTGAATGAAGACCAATTGGCTGTTTGTAGCTGCCATGTAAGGTACAGGGTCAAAACTTTCTCAGAATGGCAGTGGTAATAATAGTAGCAACATGACTTTGTCGTGCCTTGTGGTTTATTAACGGCCCAACAGGTGTGAATAACAGCCCTTCAGCTTATTAACGGCCCTCGACTTCGACTCTGGCCTTTTATAAGCTATCAGGCTGTTATTCACACCTGTTGGGTCGTTAGTAAACCACAATGCCCTCCAAAGTCATTTTATTGTTATTATTAATTTTCGGGCAAGGTAAACACCATGGCATTTGATGAAGTGAAAGGTGTTACACTGTGGCTAACAGCTTTCACTTCATCAAACATCATGGAGTGGAAGGAGTTACCTTATCGATTGACTATTTATTTATTTATTTATTTATTTATTTATTTATTTATTTATTTATTTATTACTTAGGGTTTAACGTCACATTAACAGGCAAGGTCAAATTGTGTTGGTGACAGTTTTATGGGTCGAGGAAGCCGGAGTATCTGGTGAGAACCACTGAGCAATGACGAACAGCTGCCAGCTCCCCAACATCGTAACTCCGCACTGCAGCAAAGGCAGGGACAGATTGGTTGAAGACATGCACACCATTGTCGCGCAGTACGCCTTAGTATACATGTCATCGTGCCCCCATGTGGACAAGCGGAGTGAAGTGCCTTGCCCAAGGACACAATGCGTGAGTCTGAATCGATCGCACAGACAGTCACCCATCCAAGGACTAACTGGGCTCGATGTTGCTTAACTTTGGTGATCTGATGAGAACCGTACTGCAATGCCACCTCACCCACATTGATTGACTTGATGCCATTTTAGTGCAATGGTTTTCATTTGCGTTCTAGAAGTTAAAAAATTTATAGTAATTTATATATTTTTTATACTTACCAATGACCCAGACTTAGCTGGTGCTAACTCTAACAAAACCAGGTCCAAACACAAATTTTGCCCCCCAATCCCCAAAATTTGCATCCAAAACAAAAAGAAATCATGTCCTAAAGGACCTCCATACTACGCCTCTACTGCGCATGCGCAGTGACGCAGACGTCCCGAAATTGGCGCCAATTATCATTCTTACTGGCAGTGCCTGGTCAGCGCTATGTACTCAGCGGGGAGGCAAGAGTTCCCAACTCCAGGGAGGGCCATCCCCGTCTGGGTCATTGGTTAAGTATAAAAAATATATAAATTACTATAAATTTTTTAACATTTTTATACTGTACCAATGACCCAGATTTAGCTGAATAGTAAACAGGCTGGAGGGCCTAGGACATAGAGGAAAATCCAATAAGCTCAACTATATAGTAAAGAGGTAACCCCTTAAGGAGAAAAGGAGTATTAGGCTTCACATGTATCTTTCTTATTTAATATTAAATTAGAAAGATACACTACCCTTAATAATTGAGCACAATAACATTCATGTTCTCTATTAACATCCAGTATAACCCTTATACTAATTATTTTTAAAGCAAGCCAATAAATAAAGTAGTCCAGAGAATTGAGACTCTTTATAGTCATTTAAAAGTGTCCGAGTATTGTATATTAAAGCCCGTTTGACACTTGACATATACAAATGCTTCACACCGAGCTACACTTTAAAAATAAGACATGAATGAATTTAAACATTAATATTACACTTTAAAACCATCCCGGAAGCGACTCAGAAATACTGACTTGGAGGAGGCATTCCCTTGCTTTTCACTATAAAGCAGGTGACCTAAGGGAACACCCCCCCCCCCCCCCCCCCCCCCCCCTTGCCCTGGGTCAAATAGCCCAGATCGAAGAGGGCAGCCGGACGGAGTCACTGCCGGAACAGAAAGCCTGCATAACTATAGTTGCAACTGTTTAGTGGACGACATTCTGAGCAACAGATAACAGACCTAAACAATGCAGGTCTCCAGAAATGGACTCAATATTTCTGAGATAAAAATTCGTAAATGTGGATGGCTGAGACCAATAAGCAGCCTTCATTAAATCTGTAATAGCAACACTATTAGCATAAGCCCAGGAAGTAGAAAGAGCTCTTACTTCATGAGCAGAAATCTTAAGCACAGACTGCTGAGAAGAAGATAAATCTTCATAAGCAGTACGGATAGTTAACTGAACCCATCTAGCAATAGAATGGACTGAAATGTCCTTTCTATTAGGCATCAAAGACAGAAAGAAACGTTTCCGTCCCTTTCTGATAAACTGAAATCTCTGTTATAGATACGTAGTGCTCTAACAGGACAGAGTAAAGGCCTACGCCCGTCTGAAGAGAGAAGAGCCTTAATAACAATAGGTTCCGGATATTTATTAGGAGCCTGATTCTTAGCTAAAAAACCCACATTAGTAGTGAAGGTGATAGTGTTCCCAACACTACGATAATGAGAATCATCCACCGATAGTGCATGAAGCTCACTGACTCTTCTGGCAGAAGAGAAAGCTAAGAGAAAAGCTGTCTTATAAGATAAGAATTTGAAATCTACTGTCCCAAGAGGTTCAAATGGCTTTTCCTTCAATTTAAGGAGAACCCAAGCTAAATTCCACTTAGGAATTAATCTAAGAGTTCTGGGTCTATTTATCGAAAAGTTTCTAACCAACTTCGATAAAGAGACATTAGATCCAATTTGTAAACTATCATGATGTGCACAGGTATCAGATAACATAGATCTATAACCCTTTATAGTAACAGGCTGCAGTTTGATTTCGTCAAACAAGTATACTAGAAAGTTTGCAATGTCTGGTATAGAGGGATCGAATATATCTACAGAATGATCCCTACACCAACGACGAAAAACCTTCCACTTAGCCGCATAGTTTAGCGCAGAGGAGGTCCTCCTACAGTTAGAAATCGCGTCCACTGCTCGTCCTGTAAAGTGCTTGCCATGCAAGAAGGACCGCACAACGGAAAAACGTGAAGGTTGAGACCTTGCGGGTTGTGATGGAGTTGGCGCGATTTCCCCTGCGAAAGAAGATCCTCTCGTGGAGGAAGCTTCCGCGGTAGGTCCCACAACAGACACCTGAGTAGATTTATCCACGGTCTCTGTGGCGACAGAGATGCTACCAACAGAATCTTGCTTGAGATTGTTTTATCTTTAGCAATACTTGTTGAATTAACGGCGCTGGAGGATACGCATATCCTATCATTCCGTCCCAAGGGATCGACAGAGCGTCTACTGCAAAAGCTCTTGGATCCGGACACAGAGACACATACGTCTGCAACTGATTGTTGAGATGTGTCGCAAATAAGTCTATCATTGGCCGTTCCCATTGGTAGCAAATCTGATTGAATACTTGTTTGTTGAGAGTCCACTCCGACGGCAACAAGCGACCCTTTCGTGAAAGGGAGTCTGCTAGCACATTCAGACAACCCGGTATGTGACGGACCGAAAGAAGAACGTGATGTTCTAACGCAAACAGAAGGATTCTTTCCGTTAGAATGAACAACGGAACTGAATGAGTGCCTCCCTGATTCCGTATATACGCCACTACTGTCGTATTGTCGGATAGGATTTGGACATGAGCATCGTGAATAATGTCCATCCAGTGACGTAACGCAAGCCAAATTGACATCATTTCCTTGATGTTTATGTGCTTGCACAGGAATTGCGGATCCCAAAGACCCTGGCATCTCGAATCCGTTGGGATTAATGATGCACCCCAACCTGTTTGACTGGCATCCGTCATAACGGTAAAACTCGGATCCGGCAACTGCAGCGGAACTCCTTGAGTTAACCACTGAATGTTTGCCCAAATCTGTATCTCTTGTTTCACTTGATCTGACAAGAGAACGTCTACATCGAGCGAATGAATTTTCACACTCCAATTCTGAGTCAGGAAAATTTGAAGAGGACGTGTGCGTAACCGCCCCATCGGAATGAGATCCGCGGCGGCTCCGCACAGACCTATCAGTCTCATAAATTCTCTCGCCGTGACTTTGTCTGCGTGCAAAAAATAGCGAGCGTAACAACTGACTAATTTCGCTCTGGTTAACGGCAGACGAACGAGATTGTTGTGCGTCTCGAAGTTCATTCCCAGATGAGTGAATGACTTGGACGGCACCAGATCCGACTTCTCCTCGTTTACTATAAAACCGAGACGTCGGAGCAATAGAAGAAGATTCTGAACATCGTTCTGAAGCGTTAACTCGTTGCCGTACCTCTGAAGAATGTCGTCCAGGTAGGCCGACGTTACCGCAGACGAATGAGCTCGGAAGTAGATCATTACCGAGTTCATTACCCGAGTGAAAGCCCAGGGTGCTAGATTCAATCCGAAGCACATCGCCCGGAATTGATACACCACTCCTAGGACTGCGAAGCGTAGATACTTTCGGAATGTCGGATGTACCATGACGTGAAAGTACGCATCTTTGAGATCTATGCTCGTTGCATAATCGTTCACCCGAATACTCGCTCTGACCGATCGAATCGTCTCCATATAAAACTTCGGAGCGACGATCAGCTTGTTTATCCAGCTCAAATCTATGACTGGACGGAACGAGCCGTCTGGTTTCGGAACCAGAAACAGATGGCTGTAGAATCCCGGAGATTCCTGGTTTTCTACGACCTCTACCGCGTTCTTCATTAAAAGAGACTGCACCTCTGATAACAGAGCGTCTCTTTTCTGTGGATTTGACGGAAGATGAGTCCACTTTGGACTTCGAGTTAATGGAGGCTTTCGTTTGAAGGATATCTTTAGACCTTCCGAAGTCACTCCTCTCACCCAAGGGTCGTCCGTAATCGACGCCCACTCTTGTGAAAAGCTCGACAACCTTCCGCCAACCGGAATGCGATAGAAGTTTAAGCCATCACCTCCTGGACCTGCGAGGCCTGCGGTAGGAGAAACCACGTCTTCCACGACCCGCACCTCGCCTCGTCGACCTCGGGGCGTCCGACCGATTGTCCCGGCCTGAAGGACGTCCTGAACGAGAGTCGCTATCCTGACGGTCTCTCGAATAAGACCAAGAGGACGCACCGGAACCTCTATAGGAACCTCTCTTGGGCGCATTAGACCCAGAAGTGCCTGTCTTATTCGTGTCTGCTGTATCCAACTTCTTAGGAGCAGATCTGAACAACAGAGAATCATTAGCTTTCTTTTTAATTTTATCATAAATAGCGGAAAGCTTGCCGTCAAAGAGAAGTTCTCCTGAGACCGAAGCGACTCTAAGAGAGTTCTTCACCTTAGAATCCACTAGTGTGGATGTAGCTAGGGCTGCGTCACGTCTAACCAACTCCAGATTTGCCACTGAAAGGGCGGAGTTACACGTGGAATAAGCTACTGCCCTTGAAAGAAGTCTTAAAGAGGATTGTATATCCTGAAACTCTTTCCCCTGAAGGCACAGTGATAACGCCTTAGTAAGGTGATCTGCGTAAGATAAGGCATCTAAATTGGCTCTGTTAGACGCAATAGCTGTTTCCAACACCGCGGTTGGAATAGAAGCTGACGACGGTAATGATAGCTCTAAGTCTTCCGCCTCGTCGTCCATACGCAGAGGAACTCTCGGTATACCCTGTCCTGCCGTATCGAATTTATTCCTTGCATTAATGAAAGGCAGGTTGAGAGTATTAGCGGACAAGAAACCTGCTTTCCCCGTCCTGGAAGCAAGTTTAAATATAGCGTCGTTCAATAATTCAAATGTTCTTGCAACATTATTGGACTGCGACGGAAACTCGGGAGCGATGTCCCTGAACCGCTCAAAAAATTCAGAGTCCAATGACGCTATAATTCTCTTGTCCGGAAGCGCAGCAGTCTGGCCCGACGGAACAACTTGAGGGAGAAAGTGCCGGATGAAGTCCTCGGCAGCTTTATGTTGTTCCGAAAGGGATAGCTCCAAGTCATCCGTATCCCTTTCACCATCCGGTCGGACCTCATGATGTTCCCGGTCGTCCGCCCCCGATGCTTCGGCGGAGCGTACCGACCCAGCGCCGTCGGATAATTCTCGATCCGACACCGTTTCTGTCGGCTGCTGGGATGCTGCGATAAGCTGTGCTATCTGCACAAGAATGTCCGGCGTCGAGACCTGCGGAGGCGCAGTCTTTCGCTGCTTCGCCGAGGGCAGCTCCGCATCAGATGGCTCCCGCATACTTTTCCTATGCGAACGTCCAGAGTCCATCGGCCTCGAATCCCTGGCTGCCGGATGGTGTGACCTGGTCGCCGAAGAATCCTTGATCGGCGAAGCTGGTAATATATCGGCGGTCATGCAGCCAAGGTGCGGTCGTGTGCGCTGACGAGAAGAGGAAGCCTTAACAGTCTCTGCGGACTGCTTATACAACGGAGCGTCCCGAGCGACGGACGTATGCTCCGCTAAAGACACATTTTGTACCACAACATCTGGTCCCAGATGTTGTTGTACGAGAGAGGGGCCTCTCTCGCTCGCGGCCCGGCTGGACCTGGACGAGCTAGGAACCGGACTCAAAGGCTTCCTCCGTTCTCGCTTACTATCCGCCGTCACTGGGTGTGCATCTATTATGTTTATAGTGCTCGCATCACCCAAAATTTCCTCTTGGACCGCATCGGACGAACCCGGCTGCCGAACCATTCGGTGAATGGACGCTACACCGGGCGAGCTAGCGGACGACATTTGTCTAATCTCCATGAGCACTTTTGCCGCTAGCTCTGAATTCATTTGTGACGACGGACGCACACTTGAAGAAGATAACATGGAAACATCACCCTGTTCTGGTTCCTCTGAAATAGAAACTGAGAGAGTAGAGTGACCTTGCGGAGAAAGAGCCGGAATCGCTCTTTCTCCAGAAACAACATATCGTGACACACGTTTCCAATGTTTCTCATCCCAATGTTCACATATAGGACAGGGATTAATGCGAGAACACTGACTACAATTAATACAATGATCATGAAAGTCAGAGGAAGATTTCTTCCTATTACAATTTGAACAATGTCCCTTCATTGTGAAAGAACAACAATAAGTCCTAGTTACTCGCAAAAACCCCTGACACAAAGATACATAATAACATGATCCATTAATAAATGAAAAAACAATTGCAAAACAAAATAATTTTGAAAAAATATTTTTTCAGCGAAGCCCAAGTTGCTGAAAAGTAACGTTGAGCCCCGATGGATCCGATGGCAAAGTGTGGTCAAAAATTTTAAATTTATATTAAATAATTTATGAGACAATTTCGGATAATATAAATGTATCTTATAGTGAGATAAACTACAGCAAAGGCAAACAGCCCCCCTCAAAAAAGGCTGTTGCCAATGAAAACAAACAGTGTAAAAACACCAGAAAACATGACTCCAGGCACTGAAAAAACTGGCCCGGAATCAGTCATCAATTACACTCTATCTGATGCAAAACAGAGACTCCCAGGGGAGAATCTGTAGAACATCAGATGGAAGATGCAGAACACAAACGTTATACACCCATGGGTGAAAACGTAACTATGGGGAAAATAACAGAAAACATTCTGTAACCAAGCAACTCTCCCAGGAAATTTTAGAAATGAAATTTCTCAAAAATATGCCAAAAGCATGGGAGAATTGCAAGGGGGGACTTTAGAAGGCTAGGGGAGAGGAGACACTGAATAAGCAGTGCAACAATTAGCAAGAATGACAATAAGAGGCCCATGCCTCGAAAATAGGCAACTTAACATAATTTCATCAAAAAATTTTAAGTACAGCCCTGATTATTTTTTGTCACTTCTTTTTCCTCTCCTCCTTCTATCCTCCTTAGAATCACATTTTCTCCAAAAATTACGTGTCTGGCATCCTTTAAACTGAGATTTACAAGCACAAAGATCAGTGAGATGTTGACTGATGAAGGGCCAAACAGAGAATGATAATTGGCGCCAATTTCGGGACGTCTGCGTCACTGCGCATGCGCAGTAGAGACGTAGTATGGAGGTCCTTTAGGACATGATTTCTTTTTGTTTTGGATGCAAATTTTGGGGATTGGGGGGCAAAATTTGTGTTTGGCCCTGGTTTTGTTAGAGTTAGCACCAGCTAAGTCTGGGTCATTGGTACAGTATAAAAATATCCAGTTGTATACGGGAGCACAGTGGATCAGTGGTTACAGCATTGAACTTCAAACCGAGAGGTCCATGGTTCGATCCCTGCCAGGGGTAACAGCGTTGTGCCCTTGGGCAAGGCACTTAATCCTGATTGCCCATGTGGGGGCACGGTGATGCTGTGTACTAAGGCGTACTGCACATCAATGGTGCACCTGTCTTCAATCAATGCTAACCCTGCTTATGTAGAGTAAATATACTGGGGAGTTTGACAGTTGCTTGGTGGTTCTCTCCAGGTACTCCAGCTTCCTCCACCCATAAAATTGTGTGGGTGGGGGGGGGGGGGGGGGTTGGGAGGGGAGGGCCAACTCAAAGTCCTCTTATAAGAAATTAATGGGCCTACTTTTGCATTGTTAGGCTTCTTTTCTTTTAACCCTTCACCTAACATGAAAAGCAGACAACACTTGAAAACAGAATTCTTGAATAACTAATTTTTTGGGGTTTTGCATAAAAAACATAGCTTATGACCCCTTATTGGAACGGGCTCAACAAGCTCATTCCAATGAGAGGGTCATAAGCTATGTTTTTGTAACAAAAAAAATGAAGAAAAAATAATGAAAATTGAATGGTAATTTTTGTGAATAGCGCTGGCCGGTTTTAGCCATTATGTTGGGTAATGGGTTAACTTAATGATAATATGGTACTCTCACTGGCCTACAGATAGACCTCATGAAAAATGTTGCAGGGCTGATCATGAGCCCTATCCATCTCAGCCCTGACAAGGTGCAAGGCTTGGTAAAAGTTGACCAAAGTAAGAAATAGTCAATCAAGGGTAAAAGATATTCATGAGGCAGCTAAAATTGGCATTCTAGAAAACAAGAAAAAAAAATCCTAAGAATTAAATATATTTAATTTGAAATTGTCAGCATTCAATGAATAACAGAGTTACTGATTTTTCTAAAATATCACAAACAAAAAAAATGTTCAGTTTATTTACACAGTAAACAAATAAGGTGTCATCTCTTTACAGAGGTTTCAGGACTAGTCACTTTACTCGAGTGTTTTTCTGCATGATAGATCCGTGATATCTGTACCAATATTGGGCCAGTGTCTGGGTCATTAAGCCACTGGCTAGCAGCTATTGGATTGTCTAACATCTGTAAAAAAGCTGGAAAAAAAATCATAAATTTAAAAAATGCAAAGCATGTGAGCAATTATTAAATAAATAATGTTCACACAATAACCCTTTACCCAACGTAACGGCCAAAACCGGCCAGCGCTATTCTAAAAAAATCGCCAATTAATTTTCATTATTTTTCCATTTTTTGTCTCAAAAACATAGGTTATGACCCCCTCGTTGGAACGAGCTCATTGAGCTCGTTCCAATGAGGGGTCATAACCTATGTTTTTGAGACAAAAAATGAAAAAATTTAGTTCAAGAATTTTTTTTGCAAGTGTCGTCTGCTTTTCATGTTAGGTAAAGGGTTAAAGGTTTCATACAAGGTAAGAAAACTCTTGGTAAAGTTATGTAAAATTGCAGCTTCACTTTTCAGGACTGGCAAAGTTATTAAAAAATTTGTTTTCTGTGGTGCCTGGAAAAGGTTGTTTATTATTTATTTACCTGTAAACTGTAATTCCGGTATTTAAAATAAAACAAGAACAGATGGACATGGCATTTTATTATTCGCTAAATGATAGATTATCGAAAAAATTGTAGAAAGATAGAAGTCATATCCCCCACTGTGAAGATATGGAAATTTTTGCTTTCCTGGTAGTAATCAAAATGGCAGCTTTCAAAACATCACTTCAAAGTGAATACGGGTCAAATTATCACTGAAAATGATCAACTTGTTCTAAAAATGTAAAATGAAAAGAAAATCTAGTGTTTTTGAGTAGATACCGATCATTTCCACGAATAATTCAACACATATTCATCTTGAATTGATGCATGAAACCCACCAGCTGAATCAGATCGCAAGATCTACCTGATCTGAGTATCGATCAAATCACTTCATATCAATGTGCTGTTTACTTTCATGCATCAATTCAAGGTTGAAACGAGTGGAATTATCTATTGGAATGATCAGATTCTTATAAAAAGCATATAATAAAAAGAAAATCTATTGTTTTTGAGTGGATACTGAAAATTATCTCATGAGTGACCGAGGCAAATGTTTATTTTTCGCAAGCGCTTCCAAAACACTAGACATCCTCTATATATCATCTCTTTGAAAGCACCGAAAATTATCTCACTCGTGACCAAGACAAATGTTTTTTTTTCACTCACGCAAGCGCTCGCAAAAAATAAACATTTGTCTTGGTCACGAGTGAGATATGGTATCCACTCAAAAACACTAGATATCCTCTATGTTTTAAAAAAAATTCCCAAGATATTGTTAAGTAATCATTCTGTATCAACACTATCACCATTAAATCCAGGAATTGCAAAAACAGAGCTTGTTTTCTGTAGTAGCCAGTAATCAATGCCTGGGGTGGATATCCTCTAAATGGGGAAACATGGGTATAAACAAATGGCAGGACTTTACTTTATATCCATGTTGTGGTCATTATACAGAAATATGTGACATTAACACTTTACCTAATGAGTCGCCCGAATCCGCTCGCGTAATATGCAAACTGTGCAGTTGAAAAAATTGAATTTTTCAACAAAACCATATCATGTGACTCCCTCATTGGAACGAGCTCATTGAGCTCGTTCCAATGGGGGGGTCATATGATATGGTTTTGTTGAAATGTTTTGAAAAATTTAAATGAAAGTGTCAATGACACTGTAGCTCAACTTGTTTCAGACATGTATAGTATATGACACAGCAATGACAAACATCTAGGTAATGACCTGATAACAAAGGTACATGTAAAGTATTATAATGATCGGTTCATAAATACAGCCTCTAGCCTGAGCCGTATAGAAGTTGTGTACAAAAAACTGATTGGACCTAATTTCGGTACAAAATGGCAGCCATCTTGAATTTTGGACTGCACCAAGAAACACTCGTTCTCGTCCCAAGGTGATAACAAAGGTACCCAAGAAGTTTCGTGAAGATTGGTTCATAAATACAGACTCCAGCCCTAGCCGTATTGACATGTACACTCACTGTGTGTAAGTAGCACTGAAAAAATCAAAGTTCATCTAATTTGCATAATTTCTGCACGAGAAAAAAACCTGTATATATGTGATGTATTCCATGTTACTAAACATTCATACAAAAATTTATTCAAATCAGAACTTTCATACAGAAGTTCTGCAAAAAAAAACTGATTGCACTAACTAAAGTACATAATGGCTGCTGGTGGCCATCTTGAATTTTGGACCGCACCCAAAACCACTCGTTCTCGTCCCACGGTGATAACAAAGGTTCTCAAGAAGTTTCGTAAGGATCGGTTCATAATTACGGCCTTTAGCCGAGCCGTATTGGCATTTGCAGTTACAGTGCTGAAAGTAACACTAAATAGATCAAAGTTAATCGAATTGGCATAATTTATGCACGAGAAAAACACCCATATTATATGTGATGTATCCCATGGTACTAAACATTCACACAAAAAATTATTCAAATCAGAGCTTTCATGTGGAAGTTCCCCGCAAAAATCTGATTGCACCTAATTTTGTACAAAATGGCTGCCAGTGGCCATCTTGAATTTCCAACCGGACCCCAAAACACTCGTTCTAGTCGCACAGTGATAACAAAGGTACCCAAGAAGTTTCATACAGATCGGTTCATAAATACAGCCTCTAGCCCGAGCCGTATTGGCATTTGCACTTACAATGCTGAAAGTAACACTAAATACATCAAAGTCTAATTTGCATAATTTACGCACAAGAAAAAAACCTGTATTATATGTGATGTATCCCATGGTACTAAACATTCATACAAAAATTAGATGAAAAAAAATATCACTGGGTAAGGGTCTGTGGGTAATTGTAAGCTATAAAAACAGTAAGAGGTGCATAGTAACAGGGCAGAAAGTCAAAGTGGACTCTTACAATAACTTGATGTGCCCAGGGTCATGACACAAGCTCACACAATTTCGTTGGGGAGTTAAAAACCTGATACTGGTAAGACACTAGCGAATACTGTCTGGTTCTATAAATCAGATACTTACCCAACAAACATCTTGGATTATTCAGTCCTAACTGTACTGTAGGGTTTGACATTATTGCTTTGAATATTGGACCATCAGTATCCAACCCATCATCACAATCATGGGGTGAAGTCTGTCGGTCACCTAGCAACCAGTCACACTGAAATCAAAATCAAGTTATAATCAGAAAATATATTCAGTACATTCAAAGCAAATCACACATTTTCAATTCGAATCGAATCTCAAATTGAATCAGGTCTATTATTCAAAATCAAATTGAACCCTGAATCAGATCGGAGGCATCTTGAAGGTGACCGATTGAGGGAGGGGGAGTAAATATTTATTTATTTATTGTTGTTTAAGGTCACATACTTCTGCACAATGGCTAATCATGACCACAACATGAAGATAAAGTCAAGGTCAGTCAATCGTTTATACCCCATGTTGCCTATTTTAGAGGACTTGCACCCCAAGCATTAGTGACTGGGCCCTATTTTATCAGTGAAACAGAGCTTGTTTACCACAGTAAACTAGCACTGCTTCACTTCCCGGGGTTCCCACGGGGGAGAGGGGGAGTAAAACCAGATTTGTTCCAACTGTGATGGTTCAGGTCTGACTGATTAAATATTACAGATACATCATTAGGAAGTGCCTTGCTGTTGGAATGCTTTGATGATCTAGTTGGAATATTACTCAGTGACGATTGTAGTTCAAAAACAGGAATGTGTGCAGGAATTACCGGTACTGGCTACTGTCCCAGGGTTTACCACTAACAACAGCTCATCGTCAATATTGTTTGGAAACATTAACCCTTTACCTAACATGAAAAGCAGATGACAATTCTTGAACAAGAGGCTCCTCCTAAGAAAAGCTTATACCAACTAGCCAAAGATTCTGACCAGTGGATCTAAAAAAAAAAGATTTTTAAAGAATATTCCTCATTTTGAACTAAGTTATCATTCGGGCTCCCACAGTGAGCCCAAATATGGACCTAGGGACATGGCTTGAACAAACTTGAATCTCCCCTCCCCCCCCCAAGGATGCTGCATACCAAATATCAAAACATTCTGACCGCTGGATCTGAAGATTTTTAAAGAAAATTCCTCATTTTGAACTAAGTTATTAATTCGGGCTCCCACAGTGAGCACAAATATGAACACAGGGACTTGGCTTGAACAAAATTACAAAATTGAATCTCACCCCCTTAAGCATGGCGCATACCCAATATCAAAAGATTCTGCCCACTGGATCTTGAGAAGAGGATTTTCAAAGAAATTTGCCTGAACTGCACTAAGTTCAAATTTGGACTCCTATACTGAGCCCAAATATAAACCCGGGGGGCCGATTTGAACAAACTTGAATCAGATCCACCCTATAATGTTGCATACCAAATATGAAAAGATTCTGCCTGCTGGATCTGGAGAAGAAGATTTTTGAAGAAATTTGCCTGAAATGCACTAAGTTCCAATTCAAGCTTCTATAGTGAGCCCAAATATGAATCTAGTGAGCCGATTTGAACAAACTTGAATCAGATCCACCCCACAATGTTGCATACCAAATATCAAAAGATTCTGCCTGCTGGATCTGGAGAAGAAGATTTTTTAAGAAATTTGCCTGAAATGCACTAAGTTTGAAATCGGGCTCCTATACTGAGCCCAAATATGAACCCAGGGGGCCGATTTGAACAAACTTGAATCAGATCCACCCTACAATGTTGCATTCCAAATATCAAAAGATTCTGCCTGCTGGATCTGGAGAAGAAGATTTTTTAATGTTTTTCCCTTGCCTACAAGTGTTAAAAAGTGCTGAGCCAGCACTTTTTCAAAGTTCTGAAAAAAGTACCTTGTGATCAAACCGATAGGGATTTTTTTTAACCATTCTATTCTACTGGATAAAAGTAAGCTTTATACAAAATAAGAATTCTCTGTGCCATGTAGTTTTGGAGATATGCCAGTTTTAAGGTTTTTCCTATTTTTAGCTCCCGAGGTTCCTACGGGGCAATGAGAAAAATAATTTTTGCATCAATCAACTACTTATGACCCATTATCATCTCATATCAAATTTGGTTCAAATTGACCTCTCGGTTCTGAAAATAGAAATTTTAGGTGTGGCTAAAATTTTTGCCCCTCCCATAATGAAGGCAAATAATGCCCGACAAACTTCTCTTGAACAAACTTGATTCTAAACCTCAAAAGGACTCTGGATACCAAATATCAAGTCTCTGCTACTGCTGGTTCATGAGAAGAAGATTTTTTAATATTTTGGTCATTTTGGCCCCACCCCCGTCCTCAATATGAGCCGCAACTTAATTTGAAGAAAAATCAAAATGCCCCTATATAACTAACTCTCACATGAAATTTCATTAAAAGGTGGACAGTGGTTTGAGAGAAAAAGACCCAAACATCACCTTCACGACGTACGACGGACAAAAAGTGATCAGAATAGCTCACCCTGACTTTCAGTCAGGTGAGCTAATAACTATTATTTTCATTTTTTGTCTCAAGAACATAGGTTATGACGATGAGCTCATTCCAATGAGGGGTCAAAACCTATGTTTTAGAGACAAAAAATGAAGAAACAAGAAAATACAGCAATGCTGTGCAAAAAAAGACGATGATAATATGCCAATGCAGTTTTACTGAAAAAACCATCTTTAAAATAATAAGACTGAGTATCACAAATGTAGTTTCATGTAAAACATTATGTTGAGGAAAAATCTGAGGAATAATTAATTTAAACATAAACAGATCAATTTGAAAACAAATCAAAATATATTTGATTCTCGGTCAATATATTGTGGAAAACAATAAAGATGGAGGGTTTTATTTAATTATTTTAAAAAATTTTTTTTAGTATCTTTCTTCAGTAAATATGCAGTTTTCAGAAACTTGTGAATGAGGAACATAGAACATTCTAGTGCTCTGGAAACAAAAGTTTTACTGACAATTGTTAAGCCAAAAATGAAAGGGAATAAACCTTTTTTTCAAAGAATGCATCTGAAATTATAGAAAAAAACATGACATGAAGAGCAAATATAAAGATTATTTTGTATGCAAGTCACGTAGTCTTGATGATTTCTTTAAACACACACCATATTTTTTTTTTAATTCGCTTTTCCAACAGCACTGAACGTTCTGAATACGAGTGGCATTTTCCGTAAATACAATCAGTTCTATCGGGGTTTTCTATCAACAACCTCAGAGCACACATCGAACGTAAGAAAATTAACTAGTTACATGGTGCCTAGACGATTCGGACCATGTACGATTCGGACCAGATTTTTATAAAGGACATTTCGGCCCAGATCTATTGACGACTCGGACCATATTTCTGGCCGATTCGGACCAGATTATTGGATGATTCGGACCATGTTTGTGGATGATTCGGACCAGGTTTCTGGATGATTTGCCCAACAGACACACAAACTACACAAGCCAGCACAGACATACACACTTCACAAGACAGCACAGACTTGTCTTTTGAATTAAATAGGCCTAGAGTTTTATATGCCAATTTCAGTGAGCCATTTTCATTAATTTCACTGAAAAAAATATTGACGTACCAGTATTGTTTGTAGTTATCACAACAGATAATCCTGCGAGTAATTATGAAACAGCTAATCCTGTGCTTCTGGGTCATGTCAGGGAAGAGGAAAAAAGACGTGACGTCAACACTGACCTGCCTGTTTTTATTTGCAATGCATTTTGGATCCGTATACCGAATTTGGACAAAATCGGCTCAGTAGTTGGCCCGTTATTAAGGGGCGCTCTTGTTGCTGGGGAAGTCACTTGACATCAACATTGACCTGTCTGTTTTCATTTGCAATGCATTTTGGATCCCTATACCGAATTTGGTCAAAATCGGCCCAGTCGTTAGCCCGTTGCTAAGGGGGCGCTCTGGTTGCTAGGAAAGTCACGTGACGTAAACATTGACCCGTCTGTTTTCATTTGCAATGCATTTTGGGTCCGTATACATAATTTTATCAAAATCGGCCCAGTAGTTAGCCCGTTGCTAATGGGGTGCTCTGGTTGCTAGGGAAGTCACTAGACGTAAACTTTGATCTGTCTGTTTTCATTTGCAATACATTTTGGGTCCGTATACCGAATTTGGTCAAAATCGGCCCAGTAGGTAGCTCGTTGCTAAGGGGCATTCTGGTTGCTAGAGAAGTCATGTGACGTCAACATTGATCTGTCTGTTTTCATTTGCAATGGATTTTGTGTCCGTATACCGAATTTGGTCAAAATCGGCCCAGTAGTTAGCCCGTTGCTAAAGGGGTGCTCTGGTTGCTAGAGAAGTCAAGTGACGTTATGATTGATCTGTCTGTTTTCATTTGCAATGCATTTTGGGTCCGTATACCGAATTTGGTCCAAATCGGACCAGTAGTTAGCTCGTTGCCAAGGGCGCACTCTGGTTGCTAGAGAAGTACGAGACGTCAACATTGATCTGTCTGTTTTTATTTGCAATGCATTTTGGATCCGTATACCGAATTTGGTCCAAATCGGTCCAGTGGTTAGCCCATTGCCAAGGGTGTGCTCTGGTTGCTAGAGAAGTCACGAGACGTCAACATTGATCTGTCTGTTTTTATTTGCAATGCATTTTGGGTCCGTATACCGAATTTGGCCAAAATCAGCCCAGTAGTTAGCCCGTTGCTAAGGGGACGCTGTGGTTGCTACGGACATCATGTGACGACACCATTGACCTGTCTGTTTTCGTTTGCAATGCATGTTGGGTTCATGTATCAAAATTGGTCAAAACTGGCCCAGTAGTTTGCCCGTTGCTAGGGGCGTGCTTTACTTGCTATGGACATCACGTGACATAATCAGTGACCAATTAGCCTCACCCCCACCCCCCCCCCCCCCCCCCCAATATATTAAGGGTCCCTTGACCCAATGAGGGTGAAAGCAATGGTGGAGAGTCATCACTTGTTCTAGCGCCCGAGTATCCTTGAAAAAATGTAACCTCATTTGTCCCTGGTTCCTTTGGGAAAAATCCCTAAAAGTTTAATCAGCCAGTCATCCTCGTGAAGTCTCATCTCGTTAACTACTTCCTACGTTAAAGAAAGTGTGAAATTAGTATAAAGGACTCACGAGTTTCGATGTCGGCTTCGCCTCCGTCTCAACTCGGGCGCCTCCGGCACCTTCGTCCTTTATAATAATGAAAATTAATTAATGGCGATTTTTTAGAATAGCGCTGATCAGTTTTGGCCGTTGCAGTACGTAAAGGGTTAAATTTATTTTTAACAGTGGTAGTGACTGGCGAGACTGGAATTAACATGTGTGATGACATGGGTGCAGATGTTATTTATGTTAATATTGCAGAAATTACACTGATTCTTTATTTTCAGAATTATTTATGTACAATTTCATCTGAACCAGTCTGAACTATACGTTTTGTGAGTCGACGCAGATGTTTGATACCAAGTTATATTCCAGTGAAAAGACCCCAAAGAAAACAAATCGGCAGCTAATTTTGAATTGAACTAATTAGCAACTTAAGATTCAAAATCAAACTGAATATCAAAGCTTCACAGGGCTATAATATTCAGATTTATGGTTGTAAGTAGATCAGGTAGACATCATGCATATATAATTGATACAAGAAATGGCTCAGGCGGCATTTAACAAACTGAATTCCATGACTTTCCCTAACCTGTTTATCTCAAATTCATGACCTTACAAATGTACACAAACAATTTATAACCTATTGAGAGAATGTCAATGTAGAACCAATCAACTGATACACCAAGGTCAATGTAAGAATAATTCTTTCCCAAATTAATTTACTGAGATTAGGGTGAAGAAAATTAATCTTTTGATTCTCAGGCACCGGCGCATTCGTTTTTTCAGCCCGCATTCATCATATTTATTTGGGGGCACAATTTGAAATGTATAAAACTATCATAGGTTATGATTTTAGTGGTATCACGTCGCGATTATCGATGCAATATGTCGTATACATTGATACAGTATTGTTATTCTCTTCGCGAAATGCGACACAATTCTTACATGTATGAACAAAATAAATATTTATTTAACTGATTGAGAGCTAGATTAGATTTAGTGGTCTAAATTTGTTCATCAAAAATTGTTTTAGTACAAATTATTGGAGATTGCCAATAGACGTTCTCCAATAACTTGTAATAGAACAGATTTGTATAAACAAACTATTATTTACGTTTGACTGCATACGAAGTATGGGTAAAGAAAATGTTGGCTTTTGCACTGGAACCTCATTTTTTTAAAGGTCTGATTCTGGCTTCTAGCACTCAACCAGTTAAAAAACTCATTATTTTTACTCTCCATTTTAGTTGATCTACATTGATTTTGTGTTATATGATCACCGTTACAAAAAAAAAAATATCAGTGAAATCAACATGGAAGCTCTAGTATATAATTTTAGGCTCTCACAACTGGATTTTAAGCATCAGTGACCATTCCCTCGGGAATAAAATATAAAAATAAAAACCGCCCTCCCTCGTTCGTTTTAAAAACAAAATTGCCTCAGAATCAATTATTTAATTTTGTTTGGCCTTATGTCTCTGTTTTTTCATTCTCCTCTAATTTACTATTGTGATGTTTCATTTTCTGTGATTTTAATGCTACTTTTATTTAAATATCTTCAGCAAAATTGCCAAATAAGTGGTCTATACTCATATCTGGCCAGCAGCCAAATTTGGTTGAAGTCCATAAAGTTGACCAGAGTTAGGTGTTCGTTTTCCAAAACTTTCCTAAACTTTTATTTCAATTATACATTTTCAAGACTTTTCAAGAGCCCAAAATTAAATTCCATAACTTTTCATTTGCTGAGAGTAATTCTGCAAAATACACTATGCAGAGAAAGATTGATATAAAACATAAAATTGTCACTTACGGCACTCTGTTGGTCATTGCGTGTTAATCTCAATGCATCAATTGACTCCTCTTCTCCAAATCCCATCTCCATTAAATTTCGTAATATCTGAAAAAAGTCATGTTCATGAATCCCTAGCACAGGAAATGCAGCAGAATTTTTTCCAGTCACTTATGTTTCTCTTGTTTAACTATGAATTTAACCAATTATACACAGCTGCTTGTCTTTGCTCGGTGGTTCTCTCCAGGGACTCCGGCTTCCTCCACCCGTGAAACTGTCACCGACATGATATGACCCTGGCTGTTAATGTGTCATTAAACCCTAATAAAAAAAACAAAAAAACAATTATACCTTATTTGACAGAGCTCAATGAGGTATAATTGGTTAAATTTCAAACTGCATTATGGGAAATATTTGCTGTTTAAAACTTTGCCATTTTAAAGTCAGCTTATAACTCTTGAGAGTTTTTTATGACTGTCAAACTTCCAAAATATAATATTGTATCCTCTTCCAGAATACAGGAGAAAAAAAAAACAATGATAAACATGATGGAAAAAACAACTATGGAAAAAAGCGAGTAGGAAAAACCTTAAATGCACAGAACGTAATGGTGTGAATGCATCTGTCAATGCAGCATGGGTGTCACTGCAGAAGGATAGAATCAGAGGCACAGCAAGTTCTATCATTCTGTGATGGAATGTGTGCTGCACTGATGAATGCATTCACACATTTTGGTGTTGTGCATTTATTACATGTCTCTACGACAAAGAATCCATTAATTTAATGCAAGTGTCAATGACACTGTAGCTCAACTTGTGTAAGACATGTATATGTGATACAGCAATAACACACATCTAGGTAATGACCTGATAACAAAGGTACATGTAAAGTATTGTAAAGGTCTGTACATAAATACAGACCGTAGGATATAACAAATGTACAGGTAAAGTATTGTAAATGTGGGTGACAGTTAGATGCCTCTAGCAAGAGCCGTATTGAAATGTGCACTTACTGTGTATAAATAGCACTGAATAAATCAAAGTTTGTCTAATTGGCCGCCGGTGGCCATCTTGAAATCCCAGACAGCACCCAACAACACTCGTTCTCATCCCACGGTGATAACAAAGGTACCCAAGAAATTTCGTTAAGATTGGTTCATAAATACAGCCTCTAGCCTGAGCTGTATTGACACATGCACTTACTGTGTATATGTAGCAATGAATAAATCAAAGTTCATCTAATTTGCATAATTTATGCACAGGAAAAAAACCTGTATTATATGTGATGTATTCCATGTTAAACATTCATTCAAAAATTTATTCAAATCAGAACCTTCATTTAGAAGTTCTGTACAAAAATAGGCAGATGAAATCGTCAGATGTGTACCCATATGTGCAACTAGTGGAAAGCTGTATGACGGAAGGCCACCACGGATGCTGACATTATGCACACCATGCAAGGTATGGGTACATATAGAAATGGATTGGAGGAGTGTCTAATTTGATGGATAAAGGGTTAATATCTCCAGATCAAATTATCAGATTTACATAAAAAACTATATAGCACAGCACATCAGTAACCTGAATACATATATAAAGTTACATGACAATCAGATTGATATTTTTTGAGTTATCTCATGAAAAAGGGATTGGAGGAATTTTCAATTTGAAGGATAAAGGGGGGTTAATATCTCCGGATCAAATTATCAGATTTACACCAAAAACTATACAGCTCAGCACATCAGTAACCTGAACACAATTATAAAGTAACTTGACAATCCAAACAATATTTTTCAAATTATTAAATGCCAAAGGGATTGGTGGAATTTCAATTTGAAGGATAAAGGGTTAATATCTCAGGATCAAAATAACAGATTTACACCAAAAACTATACTGCTCGGTACATCAGTAACCTGAATACAAATATAAAGTAACTTGACAATCCAAGCAATATTTTTCAAGTTATCGAATGCCAAAGGGATTGGAGGAATTTTCAATTTGAAGGATAAAGGGTTAATATCTCAGGATCAAATTAACCGATTTACACCAAAAACTATACAGCTCGGCACATCAGTAACCTGAACACAAATAGAAAGTAACTTGACAATCCAAGCAATATTTTTCAAGTTATCGAATGCCAAAGGGATTGGAGAAATTTTCAATTTGAAGGATAAAGGGTTAATATCTCAGGATCAAAATAACAGATTTACACTAAAAACTATACAGCTCTGCACATCAGTAACCTGAACACAAATATAAAGTAACTTGACAATCCAAGTAATATTTTTCAAGTTATCGAATGCCAAAGGGATTGGAGGAATTTTCAATTTGAAGGATAAAAGGTTAATATCTCGGGAGCAAATCATCAGATTTACACCAAAAACTATAGAGCTCGGCACATCAGTAACCTGAACACAAATATAAAGTAACTTGATAATCCAAGCAATATTTTTCAAGTTATCGAATGCCAAATGGATTGGAGAAATTTTCAATTTGAAGGATAAAGGGTTAATATCTCAGGATCAAAATAACAGATTTACACCAAAAACTATACAGCTCGGTACATCAGTAACCTGAACACAAATATAAAATAACTTGACAATCCAAGCAATATTTTTCAAGTTATCGAATGCCAAAGGGATTGGAGGAATTTTCAATTTGAAGGACAAAGGGTTAATATCTCAGGATTAAATTATCAGATTTACACCAAAAACTATACAGCTCGGCACATCAGTAACCTGAACATAAATATAAAGTAACTTGACAATCCAAACAATATTTTTCAAGTTATCGAATGCCAAAGGGATTGGAGGAATTTTCAATTTGAAGGATAAAGGGTTAATATCTCAGGATCAAAATAACAGATTTACACTAAAAACTATACAGCTCAGCACATCAGTAACCTGAACACAAATATAAAGTAACTTGACAATCCAAGTAATATTTTTCAAGTTATCGAATGCCAAAGGGATTGGAGGAATTTTCAATTTGAAGGATAAAAGGTTAATATCTCGGGAGCAAATCATCAGATTTACACCAAAAACTATAGAGCTCGGCACATCAGTAACCTGAACACAAATACAAAGTAACTTGACAATCCAAGCAATATTTTTCAAGTTATCGAATGCCAAAGGGATTGGAGGAAGAGATTGGAGGAATTTTCAATTTGAAGGATAAAGGATTAATATCTCAGGATCAAATTGTCCGATTTACACCAAAAACTATACAGCTTGGCACATCGGTAACCTGAACGCAAATATAAAGTAACTTGACAATCCAAGCAATATTTTTCAAGTTATCGAATGCCAAAGGAACTGGAGGAATTTTCAATTTGAAGGATAAAGTATTAATATCTCAGGATTAAATTATCAGATTTACACCAAAAACTATACAGCTTGGCACATCAGTAACCTGAACATAAATATAAAGTAACTTGACAATCCAAGCACTATTTTTCAAGTTATCAAATGCCAAAGGGATTGGAGAAATTATCAATTTGAAGGATAAAGGGTTAATATCTCGGGATCAAATCATCAGATTTACACCAAAAACTATACAGCTCGGCAAATCAGTAACCTGAACACAAATATAAAGTAACTAGACAATCCAAGCAATATTTTTCAAGTTATTGAATGCCAAAGGGATTGGAGGAATTTTCAATTTGAAGGATAAAGGGTTAATATCTCAGGATCAAATTATCCGATTTACACCAAAAACTATACAGCACGGCACATCAGTAACCTGAACACAAATATAAAGTAACTTGACAGTCCAAGCAATATTTTTCAAGAATGCCAAAGAAATGGATACGGATGCCGGACGGACGGACGGACGGACGGACGGACGGACGGACGGACGGATGGACAGACAGACAGACAGACAGACAGACAGACAGACAGACAGACAGACAGACAGACAGACAGACAGACAGACAGACAGACAAAGGATGGACGAACGATGGATGGCCGAGCAATATTTTTCAAGTTATCGAATGTCAAAGGGATTGGAGAAATTTTCAATTTGAAGGATAAAGGGTTAATATCTCAGGATCAAAATAACAGATTTACACCCAAAAACTATACAGCTCAACACATCAGTAACCTGAACACAAATATAAAGTAATTTGATAATCCAAGCAATATTTTTCAAGTTATCGAATGCCAAATGGGTTGGAGGAATTTTCAATTTGAAGGATAAAGGGTTAATATCTCGGGATCAAATCATCAGATTTACACCAAAAACTATACAGCTCGGCAAATCAGTAACCGGAACACAAATATAAAGTAACTAGACAATCCAAGTAATATTTTTCAAGTTATCGAATGCCAAAGGGACTGGAGGAATTTTCAATTTGAAGAATAAAGGGTTAATATCTCAGGATCAAATTATCCGATTTACACCAAAAACTATACAGCTCGGCACATCAGTAACCTGAACACAAATATAAAGTAACTTGACAATCCAGGCAATATTTTTCAAGTAATCGAATGCCAAAGAAATAGATACAGACTCTGGATGGACAGACAGATGGACGGACAAAGGATGGATGAACGACGGATGGTCACCCCAGATGCCGGCATTATGTGTACCATACATAGTATGGGTATACATAAAAAACTGATTGTACCTAATTTCAGTACAAAATGGCCACTGGCAGCCATCTTGAATTTTGGACCGCACCCAAAAACACTCGTTCTTGTCCCAAGGTGATAACAAAGGTACCCAGGAAGTTTTGTGAGATCGGTTCATAAATACAGCCTCTAGCCCGAGCTGTATTGACACGTGCACTTACTGTGTATAAGCAGCGCTGAATAAATAAAAGTTCATCTAATTTGCATAATTTCTGCACGAGAAAAAACCCCGTATTATATGTGATGTATTCCATGTTACTAAACATTCATACTAAAATTTATTCAAATCAGACCCTTTGTACAGAAGTTCTGTACAAAAAACTGACTGCACTCATTTCGGTAAAAAATGGCTGCTGGTGGCCATCTTGAATTTTGGACCGCACCCAAACCCCAAAACAAAGTTACCCAAGAAGTTTCGTAAAGATCGGTTCATAATAAGGCCTCTAGCCTGAGCCGTATTGAATTGCTGATGAATGGACAGACGGACGAAAGGCCATGACAAAACTTCAAATTTGACTACTAAATTTGGTTTTATTTGTAGAATTTGACAGTTCTGACGTCTGCTTGTCAAAAAAAAAACAAAAACAAAATTCATGTGTGATTGGCAAACACAGGTATACAGAAAAATATACATGAAAATTGTGTCCAAATAGGTTATTTATTTGTATTTTTAAGAAATTATCTGCCGCTATCTGAGAGATATTCACTTCAAAGTCGGAACTCAAGTGTTATAAAATAAAATCACTCCCCATTTATAGAATAAGTTTAATTTCGGTAATTTTGGTGAATTTGAACAAAGTATTTTTCAGTTGCACTCGATTTATTGGCTGTCACCACAGCTTTCAAGTTAATCTAGGTCAGAATGTGACATTTCGATCAGCCAGTTTTTTTGATGGAACCATGACATCAGGTGGAAAATAGTCTGTCAGTGGAAATCCATATGGAACATGTGTTCCATACAGATTTGTAAATATGGAACTGGAGGAAAAGTAATAGGCAAGTAATAAATGTTTTTTTATTGTTAATCCCTAGATTATTTTCACATAATTTTTATGTCATTGCAATTGCAATTTATTTTAACCCTTTATCCAACACAAATAGATGACACTTACAAAAAAATTCTTGAATAACTAGAAGCTTTCATTGGCCCCTCACTGGAATGAGCTTGTTCTAATGATGGATCATAAGGCCTAAAAAAATAATAAAATCTGTTTCTCAGGCCCTCCCGCATGGTCCTTTTGGCTGCTGCATGCTCTCTTTTTATAACCAATTTAAACTTAAAGAAAAAGAAAAATTAAATGGGTTATGTCTGATATTTTACCCAAGTTAAAAAAATTGATGAATTTGTCCCTTGAGTGCAAGAAGGCTTTGCAATGCTTTAGCATTGCAAAGCCTTCTTGCACTCAAGGGATGAAATACACCACCACCCATACTATTCTGTAGATTATGAGGCCTAAAACTTGAACCAAGAACATGAACTTTTGATGGCAAAGAAGTAATTACTGAAATAAAAAATAAAATAAAAAAACGCTTGCCCGCATGCAATTTTACAAATAATGACCTGAGAAACAGAAGATCTACTTTGTGTAGCCTAATCCATGTTTTGGAGAAAAAAAATACTAAAATTTGTAAATTGTGCCAGATGTTTTTGATCTATCTCTTATTTATTGGTGTTTAAGGTCACATTTTGTTACACAATAGGTCTATAATTAGTAAAAGAGTTAATTGCTGGAATAGAAATCAATTACATACACATACATACCCTCCTGTTTGGGTGGAAGTCCTTCTTACGTAATGACTGAAATAATTCCAGCATACCGCTAAAGCATTGCAAAGCCTTCTTGCACTCAAGGGATGAAATACACCACCACCCATACTATTCTGTAGATTATGAGGCCTAAAACTTGAACCAAGAACATGAACTTTTGATGGCAAAGAAGTAATTACTGAAATAAAAAATAAAATAAAAAAACGCTTGCCCGCATGCAATTTTACAAATAATGACCTGAGAAACAGAAGATCTACTTTGTGTAGCCTAATCCATGTTTTGGAGAAAAAAAATACTAAAATTTGTAAATTGTGCCAGATGTTTTTGATCTATCTCTTATTTATTGGTGTTTAAGGTCACATTTTGTTACACAATAGGTCTATAATTAGTAAAAGAGTTAATTGCTGGAATAGAAATCAATTACATACACATACATACCCTCCTGTTTGGGTGGAAGTCCTTCTTACGTAATGACTGAAATAATTCCAGCATACCGCGAACATCATTTTCTGGAAGACTTTGTTCATCCTTGTTCTAAAAATAGATCAGATGTATAAAACCTTGACACTTGCTACTATATCAGTGTAGTGTTTATCCGAAAAAGAGTTGTCATTCTTGGACTAACTACTGCCAGTTGGTATTTGCAGCACTGTAAACATTATAACTCCGTTTGATACATTAATTTCAAATTTTTCAAAGGAAAAGCACTGCAGGATCGTCTTCCACCAACCCACTCCAGCTGGGGTGGGTTGGTGAAGGAGGATTGCAGGGTGCTCTGTCCTTGGAAAAATTGTGCATGACATTGAACAAGACAATCAACATCACCTTGTACATCATGCATCATACAAAGCAGTGACCGAACTGTTGACAACTTTTCTGATGTAATCAAGTTATGACACTGCGTTATACATTGGCAAGTCTTTTCCATTAGTATGATCATAGTTTTAACAATGCGATTCCATAGCATCATAATGTAAACCAATGCAAGCCATGGAACAAAGAAATCCTCATACCACCCACATAAAATTTATATCAGTCTCCACAGCACAAAAGAGTTTTAGGAATTAGGTAGAGATAAGGACCCACAAAGTAGATCTTCTGTTTCTCATACAATTTTTTGCGTAAAATTGCATGTGGATGGGAGGTTTTTTATTTTATTTTTTTATTTTTGTAATTTTTTCTTTCCCGTCAAAAGTTCATGTTCTTGGTTTATGTTTTAGGCCTCATAATCTACAGAATAGCATAGGTGGTAGTGTATTTTGTCCCTTGAGTGCAAGAAGGCTTTGCAGTGCTAAAGCATTGCAAAGCCTTGTTGCACTCATGGGACAAATTTATCAGTTTTATTAACCCTTTACCCAATACAGACAATATCAAAATTTATTATTTTAAATATCATTTTTTTAAATTTTTCAAAAAATTTAAGCAAAACCATATCATGTGACCCCTCATTGGAATGAGCTCATTCCAATGAGGGGGTCACATGATATGGTTTTGTTGAAATATTTTGAAAAATTTAATTTTTTCAACTGTTCAATTTGCATATTACGTGGGCAGATGCGGGCAATTCGTTAGGTAAAGGGTTAACCTGGGTAAAATATCAGACATAAACCATTTAATTTTTATTTTTTCAAGTTTGCATTGGTTATAAAAAGAGAGCATGCGGCAGCCAAACAGATTTTTTACTTTTTTAGACCTAACCTATTTATTGATAAACCCTATGTGTTCAACAGCTTTATTATCAGATAAATATTACATGTTAAAATCAGTTCCCAAGTTAATCTCACTATCATTCCTCATCAAACTGCCCTTTCAAAAAAAAAGACCCCTCAAAAACAACATCAAGCTCCCACTCATCAGGTGCATCCTTTTGCCTATCTTTTGCAGTTTACATGTATTAGCTTTCGTGCCCATACATTTATAACCATCTTTTGCATCTGTTAATTAATGCTTCATTAAATTCACCTATTTGTAAGAGGTGAATCTTTAGTTATTTTTTTTTCATTTTTCATGACTTCTGGATTTCTCCCAAATTGCAAGTATGGAAGATGTTAAGAGCTAGACTTGGGTCTCTTTTATGTGGGTTATGATATTTCTGACATTTTCGTCTTCTGAAATGTAGCCAGAATTTGCCATTTTGGAGCATAATGTGCTGCAACTGGCTAAATAGCCCACATTAACCCCTATAGCCCCAAAAATTTTTAAAAATGCAATTTTGACAAAATTGGTTAACTTTCACAGGCGATTTCTCATCACCGGGGGAAAATATTTTTTCAAAATGTTGACTGTGGGCACAAGAGGCATTCATTTATCATAGAACAAAGTCTGTTGTATAAATTTTGAACTCAGTCTTGACACTCACCCAGTTTTGGTGGCCTGAAATTACCTAGAATTGGAGCACTATCTTGTTCATTTAGTCTTCGCGTAAATTTGTTCACTTTTCTACCCGTTTGAATGGAAGAATTAAAACGGCTTTACATATCTGTTTGTCACTGCCTGCAGGGCATATTTGATGTTGAGCCTAAAAAAGTTAAAAATCTGCTTCTCAAGCTCTCCAGCATGGTACTTTTGGCTGCTGCATGCTCTCTTTTTATAACCAATGTGAATTAAACAAAAAAAAATTAAATGGTTTATGTCTGATATTTTAAACAAGTTAAAATTATTTATTTATTTATTGGTGTTTAAGGTCACATATTTATGCTCAATGGCTAATCATGACCGCGACAGTTTTACGGGTGGAGGAAGCTGGTGTACCCGGAGAGAACCACCGAGTAACAGCGAGTAACTGTCAGCTCACCAACATACTAACTTCATGCAAGCGCAAGGTTAGCATTGGTTGAAGACAAGTGCACCATCCATGTGCAGTACGTCTTAGTACACAACGCCACCGTGCCCCCACACAGGCAATGGAGATGAAGTGTTTTCCCAAGGACCCAACGTGGTTGCCGCAGGTGGGACTCGAACCGAGGACCTCTCGGCTTGCAGCCTGCATCTCTACCTACTGAGCCACCAAGCTCCCCCACAAGTTAAAATAAAATTGATAAAGATGTCCTGGAGTGCAACAAGGCTTTGCAATGCTTTAGCATTGTAAATAAATAACAAGGAAGGATTCAGCTGATTAACCCGCTGAGTATTTTCAACATATTTTTCATCAAATGTAATCTACAGCAGCCATGACTAGATTTGATGAAAAATTCAACTAAATATAACTCAAGAAATTATTGGTGAAAAAAGCCATGCCATTTACAGGGGGAAAATCTGATTAAATATGCCAAAATTATACTTATTTCAGTAGAAAGGGAAATCCTGTCCTAGTCAGGAATATCCCCCAGCAGCATATAGGGAGTTAATACACTTACTAGATTTTCTTCTTGTACACCAGAATTTTCTGTGTCATCCTCGCTATCATCAGGATCTGCTTCATGCTGAAACAACCAATCCATGGCAGCTTCCATGGACATTCTGAAAAGACACAACTAACTATGTTCAACCTCTTTCACAACAGTGAAACATCATTCACACAGGGGGTTGGAACAAAGTTAACTACATCTAAGCAAGTGCTTCAGCACAAATGACACCAAAAAAAATAGATAGATTTTCTCATATACGTCCTTTGACTTTTTACAATTACTCTGAGAAAATGTTTGTATAATCTCTGAGTCTGCAAATGTACAGATCTCAAAATAGAATACATACAGGCCTGAAAATAAGCAGTCTGACATTTGCAGAATGAGGTCCCCATAGGGTGAATTCAATGATGCTATCCCATACAGTGGGCCAGTTTATGCTCTGGGTACCTCTTTCTGTTTAGTTTTGACACTCTGATTCAGATTGAGGTTTACAGAGGGTAAATTTAGTGATGCTACCCTGCTGTGCAGGGTAGCATCACTAAATTTACCCTCTGGGGACCTCATTTTCCAGATGACAGTCTGCTTATTTTCTGGCTTGAATACATTAAGGAATGGGTCCGGTCGACGGACCCGCGACTGGTCTAGCGGAAACCCTGGGAAAAGTATTGTAAAGGTGGGTGACAGTCAGATGCTAGACTAGAAAAGAAATCTTTGAGTCCCACAGTGGGTCTGACTGAACCCTAAAATATTTGTTCTCATAGCACAGTGATAACAAAGGCACCCCAAAACACACTTGTTCCTGTCCCAAGGTGAAAACAAAGGGACTCAAGAAGTTTCGTGAAGATCAGTTCATAAATACGAGCTGTATAGAAGTTGTGACAAAAAACTGATTGGACCTAATTTCGGTACAAAATGGCCACTGGCAGCCATCTTGAATTTTGGATCGCACCCAGAAACACTCGTCCTCGTCCCAAGGTGATAACAAAGGTACCCAAGAAGTTTTGTGAAGATCAGTTCATAAATACAGCCTCTAGCCCGAGCCGTATTGACATGTGCACTTACAGTGTATAAGTAGCACTGAATAAATCAAAGTTCATCTAATTTGCATAATTTCTGCACGAGAAAAAACCTCGTATTATATGTGATGTATTCCATGTTAGTAAACATTCATACAAAAATTCATTCAAATCAGAACTTTCATACAGAAGTTCTGTACAAAGACTGATTGCACTAATTTTGGTACAAAATGGCTGCAGGTGGCCATCTTGAATTTTGGACCACACTCAAAACACTCGTTCTCATCCCACAGTGATAATAAAGGTACCCAAGAAGTTTCGTAAAGATCGGTTCATAAATACGGCCTCCAGCCTGAGCCATATAGAAGTTGTGTACAAAAAACTGATTAGACCTAATTTTGGTACAATATGGCCACTGGCAGCCATCTTGAATTTTAGACTGCACCCAGAAACACTCATTCTCATCCCAAGGTGATAACAAAGGTACCCAAGACGTTTCGTGAAGATCGGTTCATAAATACAGACTCTAGCCTGAGACGTATTGACATGTGTACTTACTGTGTGTAAGTAGCACTGAAAAAATCTAATTTGCATAATTTCTGCACGAGAAAAAAACCTGTATTATATGTGATGTATCCCATGGTACTAAACATTCACACAAAAAATTATTCAAATCAGCGCTTTCATATGGAAGTTCTGTGCAGAAATCTGATTGCACCTAATTTTGTACAAAATGGCTGCCATCGGCCATCTTGAATTTCGGACCAGACCCCCCAAAACTCGTTCTCGTCCCACGGTGATACCAAAGGTACCCAAGAAGTTTTGTAAAGATCGGTTCATAAATACGGCCTCTAGCCCGAGGTGTATTGGCGTTTGCACTTGTAGTGCTAAAAGAAACACCAAAAAACATCAAAGTTAGTCTAATTTGCATAATTTACCCACGAGAAAAAAACCTGTATTGTATGTGATGTATCCCATGGTACTAAATATTCATACAAAAAATTATTCAAATCAGCGCTTTCATATGGAAGTTCTGCGCAAAAAACTGATTGCACCTAATTTTGTACAAAATGGCTGCCAGCGGCCAACTTGAATTTCAGATCGGACCCCAAAACACTTGTTCTCGTTCCACGGTCATAACAAAGGTACCCAAGAATTTTCATAAAGATCGGTTCATAAATGCGGCCTCTAGCACGAGCCGTATTGAATTGTTGACGGACAGACGGACAGATGGACAGACGGCCAACTGACCATGTCATAAGCTCAAATTTGGCTTCGCCAAAGTTGAGCTAAAAATCATGTAGTCTTGTTCGAACATTCTTTCAAAACAAATGTTTTTCCATACTGAGAATCGTTATACAATTCTGGGTGAAAACATCACTTTAATTCTCATTTGAGGTGTGAGTGAGCATTCAAAAAGGACTGTATTGTTGACATTGGATGGGCACACACTCTATTTGCTTCTGAGTGTACTTGCCCAGAAAATATTGTATGGGCTGCAAGGTGGTAAATAAACCTGTAAGTTCTTCGCTTTGAAGGATGATCTACAGTTGACAAAAATTATATACCTGCTGAAATTAAAAACAACATCAAATCAGAAAGTCATATTTAATTTGGAAATTAGCACTTGGGTGACCAGCTGAGTATGTCCACCTGCTCAGTTGTTTGCATTAACTTCAGTCATCGTATTTTGAAATAACACTCCAATTATTACAAAATAAAATATAGAGGATATTCACGAAAATTTGATGAATACCGAAAATATCTCGTGAGTGGCTACAAAGAAATATGAGGATCTTCACGAGCGACGCAGTCGCGAGTGAAGATCCTCATATTTCTTGTAGCCACGAACGAGATATTTTCGGTATTCATCAAATTTTCGTGAATTTTCTTTTTATTTAATGCTCTACGACTACAAACTCTCCAATTTGTGGCCTTTATTTGCCATTAAGGTGCAAAATTTATGTGCCGAACCGGCGTCCATACAAAAATTACAACAACCAAACTCCAACCATTGGAATGTGTGAATATCCGCACAAAAAGTAGTCCCGTCTTATTTCTCCCCTAACTTTACGATTTACCAAGGCTGGCGAATTGAAATAATCGCAATGTGTTTCGAAGAAATAGAACAATAACAAAAAACACCACTTTCTTATTTTCAATAACAAGACACGTCATTTTATTTTTTTTGAACTCAATGCACTGAAGACGTGTGAAGTTGAACTGAAGAAATTTGAAAGTGATTTCGGCTTTTCGCTGGAAGGTGAATGAGAAAGTCAAACTTTGAAACCGCTGATTTAATGAATTGATTTAGTCACTGTCACTATCAATTATTCGAATTCGTTTGTATTTGGGACTCTGGAATTCATTACTGATGTGCTGACTCGTTTAAAGTACATGTGATTCGTCATCTGAACCTACGATGAAATATCGATTTCTAAATATCATTTTGATATTTCGTTTTGCCGACCGACAGGGGAATATGACTTAATTTTTCAGCGTGAATTGATGCCTGAGCATTAAATAAAATAGGTGTTTACTGGCCAGTCACTCGAGATGGGCGGTATTGAAATTTTAAATTCGGTATCAGTATATTTAAGGGAATATACCTTGGTATCAGTTCGTTATTTGGTATCCAACTTGACTGAGATTTGCTGATTGCACCAAAGGGGAATTCACATCAGGAAAATGCAGAATAAGTTGTTCTTGTATCATTCTACCACAAATGCCACTTGTTCTAAACACACCTTAACCTTTAAAGGATTATTTCAGGCAAATGCAATCTCAGAGCATGAGCCCTGACCATGCCATCTTCAAGATGTACTGATGACATTAGACAAAGCACCTGGACAGTGATTTCTAGACAAGTTTTGGCTGCTTTAACAGGCAGCCAAGACTTGGCTAGAAATCAATACTAAGCAGCTGGACATGTACAGGTTGTAGACTAGTGAGAATTCAGGACAATTCCATGTCATCTTTAAGAGGTCCTGCTGACAGTAGACAAAATACCTGGTCAGAGATTTCTAGTCAGGTGCAGCCAAGAATTTGCTCGAAATCAGGTCATGGCTGCCTTAACCCTTAAAAGCCTGGTGATTTTTTTACACTTTGGTAACACTTTGAGTCTCCATTCTGTGGCTTTGCAGTTGTTTCTAGGCAAGTCTTGGCTGCCTATATAGGCAGCCAAGACTTGCCTAGAAACAACTGCTAAGGCACTTAGACTTTATCTTGGAAGTTTATTCAGAGGCAGCATGTTGGGGCACCTGTTCTATTATAGTAGATGGTGATCAAAGTCAGAACTACTGTCTTTTAAGGGTTAACAGGCAGCCAAGACTTGGCTAGAAATCAATGCTAAGCAACTGGACATGTACAGGTTGTCGACAAGTGAGAATTCAGGACAATTCCTCAGTCCCTTAAGGGTTAACAAGACAGAAAAGAAAATTGGTCACTTCTTTCATGAAAATGAACCCTTCAACTGCTATTAAGCCTCAACAAATAAATAGTGAATGTATGAAAACTTAAATATTCAGACTGATTGGTTTGGTTCAATTTTTTCGATACACTGTCCATCTCTACCAGTCAACAAAAGTTGAATGACTCTATTTTGACCACTGACACTTCGCCTTCCAGTGGAGATTATTCTAGGCTCACAGAAAATGAATTTTCTTCTTATTCCTAAATTCAAACAAAGAAAATTATATGTTTTTGCAAACAAGAGGACCCATGGGGCCTGAGGTGCTTATCTGACCAAAGTTGTTTAAAGAAGAATTCAATTACCATCTATGGCTAGTTAACACAACAGAGGAACTAAGTTATTTATTTATAACTTTGCTAACCATGCCAGATGGTTTTTTTTTAGTATTGGGATGCTACCACATAAATAATGCCCACATTTTCAGTCACTGAAAAATAGGGAGTCCAAACAAACAACCTAGGGACTTGACTGGAACAAACTTGAAAGATGTTGTACACCAACTATCAAAAGATTCTGATTGGTGGTTCTGTAGAAGAAGATTTTGAGAATATTACCAATTTTGCACTTGGTTAAAATTTTCACCCGCATCACTCCATTGGGAACACAAATATCAACCCAAGGACTTTATTATGTTAGAACAAATTCAAGAATGCTGTATACCAAATATCGAAAGATTGTGAATGTATCTAAAGAAGCAGATTTTTAAAGATTATTCCTTATATTGGAGTAAGTTAAAATATGGGCTCCAATAGGGAGCCCAAATATTTACCCAGGGACTTGATTTGAACAAACTTACATCTGACCTCCCTAAGGATGCTGTATACTAAATATCAACAGATTCTAATAGATGGTTCTGGAAAAGAAGAGTTTTAAAGAAATTCCCTGTACTAAGTTAAAATTCAGGCTCCCATAGGGAACCCAAATATTAACTCAAACACTCGATTTAAACAAACTTGAATCCCTCCCCCACCCCCTCGAGATGTTGTATACCAAATATGAAAGGATTCTGACTGTTGGATAAGAAGAAGAAGATTTTTAAAGAAATTCCATCATATTGCATTCAGTTAAAATTCGGGCTCCCATAGGGATCCTAAATATTAACTCAGGCACTTGATTTGAACCCAAGGAATCAATTTGAACAAACTAGAATCTGACTTACCTAGAGATGCTGTATACCAAACATGAAATGATTCTAACTGATGAATCTGAAGAAGATTTTTAAAGAAATTTCCTCATATTGCACGTAGTTAAATTTTGGGCTCCCCGAGGGACTTGATTTGAACAATCTTGAATCTGACCCTCATAACAATGATGGATACCAAACATTCAAAGATTCTGACTGACAGCTTGTTCTAAGTTAAAAATTTGGGCTCCTGTATTATTTATTTATTATTTATTTATTTATTTATTTATTGGTGTTTAAGGTCACATATTTTTGCACAATGGCTAATCATGACCACAACATGAGTATCAACTCAAGACCAGGGGTGAATGTTAATAAGCCATGTTGTCCATTTTAGAGAGGGTTTGCACCTCTCAAGCATTGGTGACTGGGTCCTATTTTACCAGTAAAACAGAGCCTGTTTACCAAAGTGAACAGACACGGCTTAACTTCCCGTATTAAGGCTCCTGTATTAAGCCCAAATATGTACCAAGGGGCTTCATTTCAACAAACTTCTGACCCCCCTATTGATGCTGTATATCAAATATCAAAAGATTCTGATCAATGGTTCTGGAGAAAACATTTGAATAAAAGTGTCAATGACACTGTAGTTTAACTTGTTTGTGTGTTGTGTTTGATGAAAAGGATAATGTTCAATGTTTATGAAAGGATTATGAAATAAGACAAGAATTGTGATAATTGGGAATATGTTAATTTCTGTTCCCTGTATGCCATGTTTTCAATAAAAATAATATTAAGTGTATACTGCACTAAAGAATTGAGGGGTGGGTTAATGTGGCCCTCACATTTAATGTATGTCAGTGACGAATGGGAGCAAAATGGAGGCGAGTGGAAAATCGCTCACCTCAAATAAAGTTTGCGAGAGTGAAAAATGTGAGGAAAGTGATTTTGATTGAAAGTGTTGATTTCAATGTTTGACTTCAACTGACAAGCGTCCTTCACAATGTATGTATGAATACAACTAAACACGGATGGAAATTTTGACGGTGAAAATATATGTAACCCACTAAAATTAGTTCTGGATTTTAAATGGCAGATTATTAAAATCATGGAAAATGGATGAGTAAATTCCAAATCAGGCACATTAATTCATGTCACTGGTGAATTGGAGTGACAGGTGTCGAGTGTATAAAAGAAAATAAGGAACGGGGCAACATTCCGCATGTCTTTGATAAAAAAAAATACGTAAGTATTAAAATGTTTCTCAGATCTCAGAGTGGCCGCCATTTTTTTTATCAGAACATGCGTGTTCATTTTGTGGTGGGAGCAAGCTCTGGGTGAGTTGTCAATGTACAACCCTCTTACTGTTAGCGTGTCGAGTGTGGATGTATAAGCGAACTACCATGTGTCATGTTCATAATGACGGAAAGGAAATTGTTTGGAATTGTACTTTAAACGCTTCAAATTGTGAGTGATTCTTAAAAATTTCCCAACATCAAAACTTAATTGAATGTTTTGAAAGGGGATGTTATCATCTAGACATTACATGGAGTCATCCTAACAAGTTACAATGAAATCACTCCAAAAATACGACCTGTAGAGTGTGCTAAAGGTTTTCGGGTTTTGGGCTCGGCAGTCATCATGAGTGACAGATTACAACCAAATAGGGAAGTTCTCATCTAGACATCATACAGAGTCATTCTACCAAGTTACAATGAAATCCCTCCATATTAAATATTACCTGCAGATTGTGCTAAAAGTTTTGGGGTTTCGGGCTACGGTCAGACTGTGCTAAATGTTTTTGGGTTTCGGGCTTGGGCAGCCATCATGGTTGACAGATCATGACCAAAAGGGGAAGTTCTCATCTAGATATTATACAGAGGCATCCTATCAAGTTACAATGAAATCCCTTCATAAATACGACCTGTAGACTGCGCTAAAGGTTTTCAGGTTTCGGGTTTGGGCAGCCATCACAGTTGACCGATCGCGACCAAAAGGGAACGTTCTTAATCTAGACATGACCCCAAACCTGAATATGAAATTTTGTGAAAATCGGATAAGAACTACGGGGTGTAGCCTGTGCTAAAGGAAAATGTGAACAGACTCACAGACTAACAGACTTCCACCTGCGTGATGCCAATAGCTTATCTTGACTTTGTCAAGTTAAGCTAAAACATTTTTTCCAATTTTGGCGCCCAAAGTTTAAGTATTTTTTGGACGCCCCTCACTCCTCCCCCCCCCCCACCCCCTTCAGAACACTCTCATGCAACGATTGACAATTTTTTTTACCATTCAATACTACTCATCCTAAGGTTGATTCATACCAAATAACAGTACTCTGTTCCATGTGGTTTGGGAAATATGGGCATTTGAAAAAATTTCTATTGTTAGCTACCAGGATTCCCATGGGGACACAGAAAAATATTTGTTTTGTATGAGTCAAGTACTTATGACTCAATAATACCACATACCAAATTTGGTTCAAATCGAACCATTGATTCAGAAAATAGAAATTTTGGGCAAAAATCTTGCCTCTCTCATTACAAAGGCAAATATTGCTCCACGAACTTTGTTGGAACAAAACTGATTTTACACCTCAAAAGGAAGCCCCATACAAAATATCAAGTCATTGTACCCACTGGTTCATGAGAAGATTTTAACAAAATTTTGGAGGATTTTCTTCAACGCTCTCACTATGGGGCGGGGAAAGCTGATTTGAAAACAAGTGGCCCCAGGGGGCCTGAGGGCACTCACCTGACATGGCAGCCTAAATATCAACCCAGGGAATTGATTTCAACAAGTTTCATCTTCCCCTCCTAAGAAAAGCATATACCAAATATCCAAAGATTCTGACCAGTGGATCAAAAAAAAAGATTTTTAAAGAATATTCCTCATATTGAACTAAGTAATAATTCGGACTCCCACAGGGAGCCAAAATATGAATCTAGGGACTTGGCTTGAACAAACATAAATCTTACCTCCATTGGGATGCCGTATACCAAATACCAAAAGATTCTGACTGGTGGATGAGAAGAAGATTTTTGAAGAATATTCCTCATAATGAACTAAGTTATAATTCGGGCTCCCACAGTGAGCCCAAATATGAACCCAGGGACTTGGCTTGAACAAACTTGAATCCCCCCCCTCTCCTCCCCCCCCCCCCCAAGGATGCTGCAAGCCAAATATCAAAACATTCTGACTGCTGAATCTGCAGAAGAAGATTTTTAAAGAAACATTCCTCATTTTGAACTAAGTTACAATTCGAGCTCCCACAGTGAGCCCAAATATGAACCTAGGGACATGGATTGAACAAACTTGAATCTCAACCCCCTAAATATCAAAACATTCCGACTGCTGGATCTGAAGAAGATTTTTAAAGAAAATTCCTCATTTTGAACTAAGTTATGTATGGTGAATATGGATTTTTGAGTACCAGTCACATGAAAAAATCCAGCCAATAGAAATGTGTTTATTTATAAAGTATATAATAAAATAATATAAACACGGCCTTAAAAACGATTGTAAGGCACATTTTTCAACAGTCTCTCTGGATCCTTCCCGAATAACAAAAGAAAGGGCATTTTTGTCTCCCAACCCAAGCCCTAAATCCCATGCCTCCCTGCTCCAACACCCCCTGTTGATATATAATCATGAAGCATATTGTTTAATGAATGTGAGAAAGAAACATTACTTGTTCTGTATTAGAGCTTTCTTTGCTTTAACTTCAGGAAACCCCATTTCTGTTAACTGCTTCCATGCTTTCTCATCTAGAGCAGTCGGAGATGATGGACCATTGACTATCTCTGAAAACAATTAAAATTTATGAGGACATCATATTAATGGTATATATGCTGCATAACCTCCTTCATATGGCGTGCAATTTCAATCATTTTAAAAGCAGAGAAACAGAAAACAGAATCTCGCAATTTGTTTTCTAATAACTGTGATAAATGGGGAGCTTTTTTAATTGCATATCTCTTAACTGAATAAGACTGTTAACTGAATATAACCATTTACCATACCTTCAGTACAAATTTGACCTGTTAACTGCATATAGGCTATAAAATAAACACCTCTTCATTGAATAAAAAATCTTGTAAGGCCACACAATGTAGATCTTCTGTTTCTCGGGCCATTATTTGTAAAATTGCATGCAGGCGAGTGGTTTTTTATTTTATTTTTTATTTCTGTAATTATTTCTTTGCCATCAAAAGTTCATGTTCTTGGTTTATGTTTTAGGCCTCATAATCTACGGAATAGCATGGGTGTTGGGGTATTTCATCCCTTGAGTGCAAGAAGGCCTTGCAATGCTAAAGCATTGCAAAGCCTTCTTACACTCAAGGGACAAATTTATCAATTTTTCTTTTAACTTGGGGAAAATATCAGACATGAACCATTTAATTTTTTTTTTTTTTAAGTTTACATTGGTTATAAAAAGACAGCATGCTAGGCCTTTAAATTCTTCCCAACTAATGATGGTAAATGCTGTACCTAAATAAGATAATTGCGCCCAAATTCTGCGGAGTTTGAGCCTTTTTCCAAAGTTTTGTAGTGTTTCGGCAATAAAAAGTTTGGCCAGGTTTCCCTTTTGCTTGTAATATAGCTTAGAGCTTAGCTTTGAATCAAACAATGCAACAGATAAATAAATTTTTAAAAAACCCACAGAGTTTACCATAGAAAAGCTATCGGCGTCAACTGGGTCAACGCCGATTGCTTTTCTGTGGCAAATTCTATATGACCATTCACTTAAAGCTTGAGATCTATTATATTCATGTTTGTGGCATTTTTCAGTAAACGCCATGAGTAATTTAGCTTATGTTCAAATAGGCCTTTGGGTCGACACTAGGAAACTAAGAAGCCTTCTCGAGTAAACCTATGTCAAATGGTGGTGGGAAACAGTGATAATGGTGAAGACCTATAACAAGGGGTTGTAAACTATCATTTTAAGACGGGGACCTAAAACCTAAAACAGATGCCAAGAAGAAGAAAATATCGGTGCTTTTTCTCCAACCAAGCAGACCACATCCATATTTGCCGTTGTGCCTAAATTAGACTGATCTGAAGGTCTGGAGCATGCAGAAGCCAAAAGGATCATGCGTGAGGGCCTGAGAAACAGATTTTTTTTATTTTTTTTAGGCCTAATATTTAGATGTTATTATTTGTTTAGTTTCATATCGGCTTGGATTTCAACCCGAGGCAACATCGTATCACCCTAAGACCGAAGGTTACCAAGTAATAACCCTTTTATTTATTAACCCTTTACCTAACATGAAAAGCAGACGACACTTGCAAACAAATTCTTGAATAACTATTTTTTTTCATTTTTTTGTCTCAAAAACATAGGTTATGACCCCTCGTTCCAAAGAGGGGTCATAACCTATGTTTCTGAGACAAAAAAAATAATGAAAATTAAATGGCGATTTTTGTGAATAGCACTGGCCGGTTTTGGCCGTTACGTTGGGTAAAGGGTTAAACCAAAACAAATAATTACAAAATGTTCTCAGATCTGTTACAGATATCGGAGTGTTATTGTTTCTCATTCTTTTCATAAAGTTCGGAGTTTCCTCTCCTTCTAGTTCAGCTGGGAGCGCGGTGGCTCAGTAGGTAGAAGTGCAGGCTGCAAGCCGAGAGGTCCTCGGTTCGAATTTACCCTCTGTGAACCTCAGTCTGAATCAAGGTCTCAAGCCGAAACAGAAAGATGTACCTAGAGGAAAAATTGGCCCACTGTATGGTATAGCATTGGCAAATTCACCCTCTGGGGACCCCATTTTGCAAATGACAGGTTGCTTATTTGCAGGCTTGTGTACTACGGCGTACTGCACGTCGATGGTGCACCTGTCTTCAACCAATGCTAACCCTGCTTGTGTGGAGTTGGTATGTTGGGGAGCTGACAGTTGCTCGCTGTTGCTCAGTGGTTCTCTCTGGGTACTCCGGCTTCCTCCACAGGTAAAACTGTTGTGGTCATGATTAGCCATTGTGCAGAAATATGTGACCTTAAACACCAATAAATAAATAAATAATCCTAGTTGAGCTATCTGAATGTCTTGGCTTCCCTGTGGGGAAGCCACGACATTCAGACAGCTGAACGATCTCTTCTCTCAATTCAACAAATCTCCACTCTGAACTCTGACTCATTGTTTGCATTAAATTTGTTGTACAAGTTTCTTCTTCTTTTCTCTTTATCCACCTCATCCTTACTTATTGTCATCATTAATTCCTCACCATACAAAACAAAGCCCTTTTGAATTGTAACGTCAATTTTACTAATTGCATTTGATGAATAACAGCGAGCTATATTGCTGTAAAGAAAATGGTTGTGCCTAGTAATGCATCATGGGGGACTAACCCTAACTTGGTTCATATCCGTTGCGAATGGCATCATATCAGCCAGGTATATAGGGGATATCAACGCTGTTTCAGTGAATATCAAAAATTATCTCATGAGTGTGAACTGAAAGTTTTATTTTTCACGAGCGCTTGAGCAAGTGACAAATAATACTTTCAGGACCACACAAATGAGATAATTCGTGATATTCACTAAAACAGTGTAAATTTTCTTTTATTATATGCAGCCCTCAAAATTAGCCATGGCAATCAACAATGTCATGGTAAATGCCACAGTAGATTGATTTGGCTATGGCAATCCAGTGCCATGACCAGAAAATTGAGATTCTAATTTTTGTAAACCTTTTGACATGTTCTAGTTCAACAGACCAAAGCCTGTTAATGGTTTTGTCCATTTGTTAAATTGCGAAAGAATACTGATTGAAATAAATTAAAATACACCCAGTAAACTATGGGTGAATGCAGGTGTTACGTGTACAACGTAATTGATACTGACAGTGCATGTGCCAGAGAATTATACGAAATATAAAATATGTGGGCAATCAAATCCATTTTTGATTTGGACAACTTATCACAAGTTGGTATCAATTTCACAGTGTAACAGTACTGTGCAGCAGGTTTAGCTCATTCACTCGCTTACCAGGGCTGCACGGTATATTGATAAACTGATACATACCGGTATTCAAACCAATATCGATTGGATACCGATGTAATTACAAAAATATCGGTTTATCGTCATTATTTATTTACCCACAATTTCATTTTCAAGATATCTTGAGTTTTAACTGTAGCCCCGAATGAATAATATTATCCCTTTACCCAAGGAATCGTCCGCGTGTACCCTCGTAATATACAAATTTAGCAGTTGAAAAAATAATTTTCAACTATATCACATGACCCCCTCATTGGAACGAGCTCGCTGAGCTCATTTCAATGAGGGAGTCACATGATATTGTTTTGTAGAAATGTTTGGAAAAATCTGATAAACTATTATTTAAAATAATAAATTTTGATATGTTGTCTGCGTTGGGTAAAGGTGTTTCGAACCGCATCATAAAGGCATGGTGATTCGTTCCGACTGTGATGCCTCAAGTCTCGATGTGGTACTTATGTTCAGATATCTGAACAGTTTTCGACATACCGGTATACCGCAGTATTTTTTTGAATACCGACACTGGTATTCAGTTTTGAATATTGTGCAGCCCTGTCGCTTACTACAACATTGTTAGGAATGACTCACAGAATTGAAAGTGTGCGTACCTGTACATGTGGTTGGTAACGGTATGTGTTAAATTCTCCTCAGGAAATGTTTTTGTTTCACCAGAATATCATTCAGTATCGATAGCAGTTGAAAATCAAGAGTAACAAGTGTTTGACCACCGAGGTGGTATTAGTCCCCTACGGCGCTTTTGTGACATAAGGTGTTTTTGTCACAGAAGACACTAGAGTATATAAGCATCTTGGATTTTGAAAAAAAAATATTGAGCGTGCATAATCCCCTCACAACCCTTTATCCATGTACCATATATGAAAGACGTAGCTTGAACCATGTTGGGGGGAGGGGTGGTAATATAAAATAGAGAAAAAAGCTTAAAAACACAACAAAAATGGCCACGATTCTGCCATCTTGGATTTTGAAAAATAAATATTGACTGTGCATCATCCCCTCAGAACCATTTATCCATGTACCAAATATGAAAGGTGTAGCTTGAAGCATGTTGGAGGGAGAGGTGGTGACAGACAGACAGACAGACAGACAGACAGACAGACAGACAGACAGACAGACAGACAGACAGACAGACAGACAGACAGACAGACAGACAGACAGACAGACAGACAGACAGACAGACAGACAGACAGACAGACAGACAGACAGACAGACAGACAGACAGACAGACAGACAGACAGACAGACAGACAGACAGACAGACAGACAGACAGACAGACAGACAGACAGACAGACAGACAGACAGACAGACAGACAGACAGACAGACAGACAGACAGACAGACAGACAGACAGACAGACAGACAGACAGACAGACAGACAGACAGACAGACAGACAGACAGACAGACAGACAGACAGACAGACAGACAGACAGACAGACAGACAGACAGACAGACAGACAGACAGACAGACAGACAGACAGACAGACAGACAGACAGACAGACAGACAGACAGACAGATTTTGAACAAAAAAAATATTGAGCGTGCATAATCCCCCTCACAACCCTTTATCCATGTACCATATATGAAAGGCGTAGTTTGAACCATGTTGGAGGGAGGGGTGGTAACATAAAATAGAGAAAAAAGCTTAAAAAACACAACAAAAATGGCCGCCATTCTGCCATCTTGGATTTTGAAAAATAAATATTGACTGTGCATCATCCCCTCAGAACCATTTATCCATGTATCAAATATGAAAGGTGTAGTTTGAAGCATGTTGGAGGGAGAGGTGGTAACATAAAAACAGACAGACTGACAGACGGACAGACAGACAGAGACAGATGTTAGATTTTGAAAAAAAAATATTGAGTGTGCATAATCCCCTCACAACCCCTTTATCCATGTACCACATATGAAAAGTGTAACTTGAACCATGTTGGAGGGAGCAGTGGTAACATAAAATAGAGAAAAAAGCTTAAAAAACACAACAGAGATGGTTGCCATGGCGCCATCTTGAATTTTGAAAAGAAGATATTGAACGTGGAACATCCCATTACAATCCTCTATCCATGTGCCAGATATAAAAAGTGTAGCTTGAATCATGTTGGAGTGAGGGTTGGTAACATAAAATAGTGAAAAAAGTTTAAAAAAACACAACAAAAATGGCCACCATGCCGCCATCTTGGATTTTGAAGAAAAAACATTGAACGTGCATCATCCCCTCCCAACTCTCTATCCATGTGCCAAATATGCAAAGTGTAGCTTGAACCATGTTGGTGGGAGGGGTAGTAACAGGAAAATGGAGAAAAAAAGCCTAAAAAACACAACAAAAATGGCCGGCATTCCGCCATCTTGGATTTTGAAAAAAAAATTTTGAGCGTGCATCATCCCCTCAGAACCATTTATCCATGTACCAAATATGAAAGGTGTAGTTTAAAGTATGTTGGAGGGAGAGGTGGTAACATAAAAAACAGACAGACAGACAGATGGACACTCCAACATTTCGGGTTTATGGGCTACCAAAAAAACATTTTGTAAGTCCAAAACCTTATTTTACCCAGAACCCCACCACCTCCACCCTAGAACTTATATTTAACCCTAACCACACCCCTCCACCCCAAAACCACACCCTAACCCTACCCCACCCTGACCCTAAACTCTAAAAACCCACCCCTGATCCTAACCCCCACCCACCCCCGGGACCTAACCCCCCAACCTTAAGCCCTAACCCCCCAACCTTAAGCCCTACCCCTAACCATAACCCAACCCCACCCTAGCCAAACCAATAGGATTAGGAGCTATTTTTCAGTTTAGGGGCTACTAAAACTACAACCCCCTCCCCTGACTCCAACCCTAACCTTCCTGGGACCTAACCCTCCCCCAACCTTAAGCCCTACTCTGGGACTACCCCTAACCCTAACGCCACCCCACTCCTAACCCTAACACTACCTTAATTTGGAGGTAGCCCCTAATAATAATATTCCCTAAACCCCCCAATGTTGGCCCAGACAGACAGATGGATGGACGAACAGACGGACGGACGGAGTGCAATCCTATAGTCCCCTTACGGTTCCCATAGGGGACTAATAGTGGGTGTGAAAAAAGACACAGTTGATAAGTGGAAGTTGGACTGTATTGGTTATAAGTTAGCAAGTGATGGCTATATCAAGGTGAGATTGTAAAATACACGCCAAAAATAGCATTGTCAATGTGGATATCAGCATACATGATGTTGCTGGGGTTGGATTCTCATTCATTTTTACTCTGTTTTCAAACAGCGATAAACATCTACATGATTGAGATTCCTGTAATTCGAATTTTGTCATGCAACCATTAATAGCAACAAAGGCAATAAATCATCAGAGATTGAGTTTGACACAGGGCAATAATAATACAGACTGCCCATGCCATGCTGACAGCTGCAGTTTGCTGTGGGAATCATTGAAGAAAGCATGTGTTCAGAGTTAAAAATTGTCATTGCAATGTTCACAAAGATTCCAAATTTGGATTATTCCCCGTAGCTAAATATAGCCAATGGAATGGCATTGTCGCAACCAACCATTATGTACAGCTGAACTGAGTTTAAAATAAGATTGTCAGATCATGAGATGTCATCTTGGCGAGTCCATGTTTACAGCACAGTTGAGTTGGGCTGCACGGTACATCGATAAACTGATATATACCGGTATTCAAACCAATATCGATTGAATACTGGTGTAATTACAAAAATATTGGTTTATCATCATGATTTATTTACCCACTATTTAATTTTCAAAATGTCTTGAGTTTTTTAACTGTAGTCCCAAATGAATAATATTATCCCTTTATCCAAGGAATCGTCTGCTTGTGCCCTCGTAATATACAAATTCAGCAGTAGAAAAAATAAATTTCAACAAAACTATATCATGTGACCCCTCATTGGAACGAGCTCGTTGAGCTCGTTGCAATGAGGGGTCACATGATATAGTTTTGTTGAAATCTTTGGGGAAAATCTGATAAACTAATTTTGAAAATAATAAATTTTGATATCGTCTGCGTTGGATGAAGGTTTTTCGAAACGCATCATCCAGGCATGCTAATTCGTTCCGACTGTGATGCCTCGAGTCTCGATTGTGGTACTTGTGTTCAAATATCTGAACTGCTTTCGATATACCGGTATACCATGGTATTTTTTTTTAATACCGATACCGGTATTCAGCTTTTAATATCGTGCAGCCCTACAGTTGAGATCAATCGAAGTAATCTTTTCAGTTTGAATGATGGGGAGTTGCATTTATTTGAGCCAGTTGTTGATTAAATTCAGCAGATTTTGTGAATATAATCACCTCAAAGCATGATGGTATATAACAATCAAGTAACATAATTGCTGGAAACTATCATTCTTTTTGACAACAATAGTAACTGAAAATCTTTTAAAAATAAAGTGGTCAACAATTTTGGGCATATGTTGACACTCATGGACTCGCCGCTGTGTCGGTAAGCCTCTGATTCCAAACCAAACACAACCAGAATAAATGCCGTCGATGTGCCACGTCAATCTGGTTTTGCCACAGCAGTGTGGTGCCATGGCCACAAAATTCTAATTTCAAGGGCTGTATATGCTACGTGAGATTTTATTGAGCAATATCTGTCCCAATTTCACTGCAAACATGTGTGTTTCAAAACAATAACAAAGATCAGCTGATCGTTCATTCAAGGTGATGTCACGCGTCAAAGAGTAATGTCATTTAGGAAGCTACTGAAAAAATTCATCGTGTGGACCTAATGAAAATATTATTTTTCACTCACGCCTGCGCTCGTGAATAATAAAACTTTCAGGCCCACACTCAAGAGATAATTCCCAATACTGACTAGAACAGAGTAGATTTTCTTATTATATCCTTCGAAATATTTTATTGCACAATATTCAGCCCATTTCGACTCCTCGTTTATTGACCTCTTTTGCTTCAGTACATCTAATGCAGACATTTAATCTATTATAACTTGTTTAACAAAGCCCCTTGAGCTCTGTCAGACAAAAAAAGCTCAGTTTGTCTTTAGAATACAGAAGAGACCAAATCTCTTGTTAACTGAATAATTTTCACTTTCAGTGGCTATTCAAGTAACAGGGTTCTGTTGTACCCAAACCTGAAAATAAGCAGACTGTTAGCTGCAAAATGAGGTCCCCAGAGGGTGAATTTGGTGATGCTACCCTGCATATCAGGGTAGCATTACCAAATTTACCTTCTGTGAATCCTACTCTGAATCAAATTCTCAGACCTAAACAGAAAGAGGTATCTGGAGGATAAGTAGGGGGATTCTAGTCTACTGTATGGGATAGTATCAGCAAATTCATCCTCTGGGGTCCTCCTTCTGCAAATGATAGCTAGCTTATTTCAAGGCTTGGTTGTACGATTGAAGATAAGGCAAAACTAACATATATTTTTGCACAATTACTTATCAGATCAAACTACAATCACTGCTGTATTGTTGCATTATTTATTTATTTATTTATTTATTGGTGTTAAGGTCACATATTGTTTCACAATGGCTAATCATGACCACCACATGAGTATCCACTCAAGACCAGGGGTGAGCATTAATAAGCCATGTTGCCCATTTTAGAGAGGGTTTGCACCTCCCAAGCATTGGTGACTGGGTCCTATTTTATCAGTAAAACAGTCTGTTTACCGCAATGAACAGGCACTGCTTCACTTCCCAGGGTTCCCGTGGGGAATTGTTGCATTATACCCATATGTTATCACCATTTCATTTATGTACAAAATAATGTGTCAGAGTCAAGCACTTGTTTCTACAAGTATATCTTGATGAGTGGAGATATAGCCTTAGAAACAAGAGCAAGACTGATACAACATTTTGTATATAAACATAATGGTGGTGGTAGGTTTATCTAAAAATGCCTAACTGTATTTATTTATTGGTGTTCAAGGTCACATATTTCTGCACAGCGGCTAGTCATCAATGCAACATGGAGATAAAAGTCAAGTTCAGTCAATCGTTTTTATGAAATTATTTCATTTTTTCTCTCAATCTAGGGGGTGATCTGAAAGCATGACTGGAGTGGGTGCCTGAATATTATCGATTTAACAGGTCAGTTCAAATTATTACAAAAAGCCCCCTCCCTATCTTTTCAATCATTGAAGTTTGTTTTTTTTTAAATTTTTTTATTGGTGTTTAAGGTCACAAATTTCTGCACAATAATGGTTTATACTCCATGTTGCCCCACTTTAGAAGACTTCCACCCCAGACACTGGTTACTGGGTCATATTTAACAAGGAGAGCAGTACTTGTTTACCACAATAAACAGATGCTGCTTCACTTTCCAGGGTTCACACATGGATAGCATAAGTTCCTGAATTATATGAAGCATTAAAAGGATTAGGCCTAAAAGGTTAAAAATCTGCACATATAAACAACCCTGAAAATAAGCAGTCTGACATTTGCAGAATAAGGTCCCCAGAGGGTGAATTTGATGATGCTATCCCATACAGTGAGCCAATTTATCCTCTGGGTACCTCTTTCTGTTTAGTTATGATACCCTGATTCAAGGGTCAGCCTGGCAGCTGATTTTAGGGAGAATGGAGAAATGATTTCTCCCTCCAGAGTAGTGTTCAACCGATGATCGGAACCGGCCACCACATTCTGCCGATTATGGGCAATCGGATGACAACGTCAACGGCTCCTGGAACATCGGTTCAACCGATTGATGCCAAGCAAGTTGTGATTTTTCTGAATCGCATTTTATTATCTTCTGCAATTGTTCAACTGTTAATGTAAAATGATGTCGATACCATTCAATAAAGTTGAGAAACAACCACATTGTGTAATCTTAATCTCTCTAGACGCCCCTTTACGGGATATACGTGTTAAACCACATGTAAAGCTTACAACTGAGCACACTTGCAGCAATCGCCAGTTCATACCGGAAAAGTGAAGGATGCACTCCATTGACTCCGGTCGCAGTAAGTGTGCGCTACTGGTAATTTTACTGGGACCCCAGTCAACGAAGTTTAACACTTTGAAAAATGTTCAGTTAAGTGTAGTTCTTTCGAGCCTCGACTTGTCTTGTAGTGCACGGTATTACAATCGGAATCGGCATCAGACTACGCCATAACAATTCTTTTCAGAAATATAAAATTGGGCTAGTTTAGGCTATTTTCACAGCCATGTGACGGACTTTAACAGCAGCCGTGTTTACTTTTTTGCGAATGCGGAAGTGTGTTTTTTTTTTAAAAATAAAACTTAAGAAAATACAGTAAACTGCCATGTCTCCCAAGGAAGTTTTGGAGGGCGACTTGAATTTCGCCCCCAATGTAAGCCAAGGCGACTTGAGGAATGACAAGGCGACTTCATCGCCCTAGTCGCTCACTCGGCTGACCCCTGCCCTGATTCAGATTGAGGTTCACAGAGGGTAAATTTAGTGATGCTACCCTGCTGTGCAGGGTAGCATCACTAAATTCACCCTCTGGGGACCTCATTTTGCAGATGTGAGTCTGCTTATTTTCTGCTGCTTATTTTTTGGCTTGAATATAAAAATGCACACATAGGATCATCCCTCCACTTCCTGTGTTTGTTATTTGTTTCACAAATGCACCGGAAATGAATTATTCTGTATCATGATTAGGGATGTCTGAGAGGTTTTCAAACATTATGCAGAGGCAACGAATGGGAATGGGACATAGAAGGAGGTACAGGTGGTACCACTTTTTTCCCCTTATACAGCACCTGTATCACCTATTGGGGTTTAACAACTTCAAATGTAAACAAGAGCAATGTGAAGCATGGTGTATGCTCCCCTCCAGCAATACCATGGACAGAAGAATATGCTGCCAATAATACTACACATGTCAGTATTGACTGTTTGTTTACTGAGGTTTAATGACACTTTCAATAGCCAGGGCCATATGGTGTCGGACAGTTTTGCAGGGGGAGGAAGCTGGAGTTTCGAGAGGACAACTGATCAGTGGTGAGCAACTGCCAGACTCTTCAACTTACTATGGAGTCAGCAGTGGTTAGAGGCAAATACACCATCGGCAAGCAGTACACCTGTGTCTTCAGTGCCACTGTGTCCTCACATGAGCAATCAGGATTAAGTGTCATACTCAAGGAGACAACACATTTAACCCTTTACCTAACATGAAAAGCAGACGACACTTGCAAAAAAAATTCTTGAATAACTATTTTTTTCATTATTTGTCTCAAAAACATAGGTTATGACCCCTCTTTGGAACGAGCTCAACGAGCTCGTTCCAAAGAGGGGTCATAACCTATGTTTTTGAGACAAAAAATGAAAAAATAATGAAAATTAATTGGCGATTTTTGAGAATAGCGCTGGCCGGTTTGGGCCGTTACGTTGGGTAAAGGGTTAATACTGATTAGAATCAAACTGTTGATCTTTCAGTTTAAAAGTAGGGGCCTGCAGCCAGTTTGAGATTCGATTTGGCTTGAAACCACAGCAATGATTTGATTCGGCTCGAAACCAATCACTAAGGTTCGACATTTGCGAACCCAAGCCCACTTCCATTTAAAAGATGTGTACATCCGTCATATTCGATATGAATAACGTAAACTCTTAACCCACTGAGTATTTCCAAAATAGTTTTCATCAAATCTAGTGATGGCTGCATTGAAAAAATTCAACTAAATTTAACTCAAGAAACCATAGGTGAAGAAATCCATGCCATTTACAAAGAGAAAACTTGATTAAATGTGACTAAATTATACTTGTATCAGTGACCAGAGAAATCCTGTCCTGGGCAGGCATATCTGCCAGCAGCCTGCAAGGAGTTAATACATTCGAAATACCTTCCACTTTCATGATAAAAAATAACGTTCATGCAACTGCTTTCCACTTCCAGCCTGCACGGATCCATGCGACTCAAAGTAGAACTTTCTATCGCCAAAGCAACAGATTTCTAGTAATTTTACCATTTTCACAGTTTTAACCACAATGGCAACAGTTTTTTACCTATCACACTATCACCCCACTCAATGACTGATATCAGGATTGGAGATTCAATTCGATTTGAAACCTTAGCAGAGCTTCGATTTGAGATTCGATTCAAGTCGAATATTCTGCCTGTTGCAAACAAATTCTTGAATAACTATTTTTTTTCATTTTTTTGGTCTCAAAAACATAGGTTATGACCCCTCATTCCAAAGAGGGGTCATAACCTATGTTTCTGAGACAAAAAATGAAAAAAATAATGAAAATTAAATGGCGATTTTTGTGAATAGCGCTGGCCGGTTTTGGCCATTATGTTGGGTAAAGGGTTAAACCAAAACAAATAATTACAAAATGTTGGCGGAAGCATCATGATTTGAATTGGCGTCTGCTCTCCATGTAAAACTCAACTTAACATAGCCGACGTAAACATAAATGCCCAAAAGTACAGGGACCACATTTTGGAGCCGCTTGCCATCACCGATGGTCATGGTTTCCTTGGAAACTGATTTCATTATTTGGACGATAAGGCCTCGCTGAGCGAGAATAGTGCGAGAATTCAAAAATATGCAACAGATAGAACCATGTGCAGGACATGCTTGGCAAGAGATATGACACCTCATGACCATGGCAGTCTACATTGTGAACTTTTAGAGGAATGCGAGCACATTACATTAAGAGAAATTCAGAAGGTAAACGACAGCATATCATGCCGAGTAAGATGTGTTAGCGTTTTTTGACATTGTGATGACGTACACAGTGCTAATGTTCATTCAATAAAAAGAATGCTCTAGAAATGGTAGGCCTATCCTTATTTCACTAATAAAGCATATTTCCCCTACTACAAATAGCAGGTTTTCTCTCCTGAGAATTTACCCTTTTACTGTATACCCATTGGTATGGAGGTGGGGTGGGGGGGGGGGGAGGGGGATTTTTTTTTTGACAGAATATTTAAAATATTATTTTTCAGAAAGAAAATCATGTGACCTCTAATTAGAACGAGTTCATTGAGCTTGTTCCAATGAGGGGTTCACATGATACAGTTTTGTTGAGATTTTTTTGGAAATTTTTTGAAAAATAATTGTTCTTCAACGGCTCATTTTGTAAATTACGTGGGCAGATATCACAGATTTGTTAGGTAAAGAGTGTAGTAAATAGCTTAAATTTAGTCAGATGTATAGGTGGGTGGAGAAAATTAACATCTGTTCAAATGGGGCCCATTTTTTGCAAGTGTTGTCTGTCAACTAGACATGTTAGTTGACAAGTTAAAATAGCATTAGAATACCTTTAGCTTGCTTGAATATTTTTGGAGCTTCATCTGTCATGCAGAGTATTTTCTGCGAGGCATCAATCAAAGATATTAAAATCTTTCTTAACTCCGACTGAAACTGTAAATTAATAAATTATAAAAAACTAATTTCAAGTTCTGTTTTAATATATGATAGGATATTGACAAATTGCAAGCCTGGAAATAAGCAATCTGTCATTTGCAGAATGAGGTCAGCAGAGGGGGGAATTTGCAGATGCTACCCCATACAGTGTGCTAGAATGGCCCAATATATCCTCTGGGTACCTCTTTCTGTTTATGCCTGAGACCTTGATTCAGATTGAAGTTCACAGAAGGTAAATTTAGTAATGCTACCCTGCTTTGCAGGGTAGCATCACCAAATTTACCCTCTTGGGACCTCATTCTGCAGATGACAGTCTGCATATTTCCAGGCTTGCTGACAAAGATAAAATAACACAGGTGTTGAAATCTTGGTTCCTTCGTGGACTGCTTAGATATCCAAGATCAAGCTGAGGGCACTTCAGTTATTTCTGAGGGTTTCCTTTTATGGACCCTTTTTGATAATGGTATTATTACTGTTATTAAAACATTTGTGATGCATTGGCATAAGGTGCACTAATAATGAAGTAACACTATTTACTTGTAGCCACGCGATGCACCGATGATACAATACTTGTTCTATGTAAGCCCCAGTCTATAGTGTGTAATCTCTAATCATCCACAGAAGGCAGTGTTATGCTTGACTAGATCTGGAGAATATTTATCAGTCAATGTGCCAATACAGTAGGCTATTTTTAGCACAGCATTAATTAGCACCCAACAATAAAAATGGCATCTGCCAGAGATGTTTCTGCAGTTTTAGACGTAATTATGGCCGATTCTGAATGCAGAGAAGTAAATAATAATTAATCTGATACTGACTAAGACGTTGACAGGAAAGGCCAGAATAGTGACCGGGGGATGAGTATGACTCTGATTCATAAAAGGACTCATCATTACGGGAAGAACGACTGAATCTGACAAACAAAGCTCTACAGAAGGTTGTGTTGGTGAAAATTAATGACAGTGATAATGAAGACAGGCCTATCACATCGGGAGTAGGTCTTGCAAGTGGTAGAATATGTGGTAGATAAGATGTTAGAGCAGGGGAGAATAGAGCAAGCAATCTGAGGGGTAACACTGATGTAGCCACGGAAGGGTTAATATTCCTACATGGATTATATAGTACAGTGGAGCCCACTTAATTGGATATCTCTTAATTGTATATCCCTGTTAATTGAATATAATTTTGAAACACAAAACCATTTACCATACCTTCAGTACAAATTTGACCTGTTAATTGCATATGGGTTGTAGAGTAAACTCCTGTTAATTGTATATAAATTTTTGTAATAAGTCGAAAAAATTACTGTGACACGCACCAAATTCCTCTTATTTATCAACCTTTTTGGCCTCACTACATCCAATACAGGCATTTATTCTATTATATCTCTATGAGCTCTGTCAAACAAGATATAATAGAATAAATGCTCAGTTTACCTCCAGAACACAGAAACTGACCAAATCCCTGTTAACCCTTTACCTAATGAATCGGCCGAATCCGCCCGTGTAATATGCAAATTCAGCAGTTGAAAAAACATTAAGTTTCAGAAAATTACAACAAAACTATATCATGTGACCCCCTCGTTGGAACGAGCTCGTCGAGCTCGTCCCATTGAGGGATCACATGATATAGTTTTGTTGAAATATTTTGAAAATTCTGAAAAAATAATATTTAAAATCTTAAATTTTGATATCGTGTGCGTTGGGTAAAGGGTTAATTGTTACTCCTGTTAATTGAATAATTTTCACTGGCAAAATGGATATTCAATTAAGAGGATTCTACTGTATACAATTAAGGACTTTTGAGGTGGTGACTATGATGTGATAAGTGCCAGTAACGAGTATAAAGAAATGTGGTTATTTGTGAAGTATATAATCAATATTATTATTATTCATGATGAACAAAACAGACTGCAACTGCATCTGCCTAAAAATCACCTTGTTTAGAATTTAAACAGTGGAACATTACAAATTAAGACAGAAGAATTTTCTAGACTTTGAACGACATGAGATCAATTTGTAACAACATGGAATTTGTGTGCCTGAATTGAGTGTTCCAGATGTTTCCGATGGAGAAATTCATATTTATAAATATAATGAAAGTGTCAATGACACTGTAGCTTAACTTGCCTGTGTGTTATGTTTGATGAAAAGAATAATGTTCAATGTTTATGAAAGGATTATGAAAAAAGACAAGAATTGCAATAATTGGGAATGTTATGTTAATTTCTGTTTCCTGTATGCTATGTTTTCAATAAAAATAATATGAGCTGGAGACTGTACTAAAGAACTGAGGGGTGATTTAATGTGGACCTCACAGTTAAAGTAAGTGGCCCTCACAATTAATGTGTGTCAACGAAAGTTACTAATTGCAGTGAAATTATTCCAAAATGAGTCATCCTATCAAGTTACAATGAAATCCCTTCATAAATACGGCCTGTAGACTGTGCTAAAGGTTTTGGGCTTTGGGCCTGTGTAGCCATCATGGTTGACCAATCGCAACCAAAAGGAGACGTCCTCATCTAGACATTATATGGAGTCAACCTATCAAGTTACAATGCAATCCATTCATAAATATGATGTAGTCTGAGCTAAAGGTTTTCAGGTTTTGGACTCGAGGCATCTGTCACGGCTGAATGATCGTGTCCAAAAGGGGACGTTCTCATCAGAACATTATCTGGAGTCATCCTACCAAGTTACAATGCAATCCCTTCATAAATATGATCTGTAGACTGTGCTAAAGGTTTTCGGGCTTCAGGCTCCTGTAGCTGTCACAGTTCACCAATCGCAACCAAAAGGAGACGTTCTCATCTAGACATTATATGGAGTCAACCTACCAAGTTACAATGAAATCCCTCCATATATACAACCTGTAGACTGTGCTCAAGGTTTTCGGGTTTTCGGTTTGGGCAGTCATCACGGCTGACAGATCGCGACCAAATGGGGAAGTTCTCATCTAGACATCATACAAAGTCATCCCACCAAGTTACAATGAAATCCCTCCATATTAAATATGACCTGGAGACTGTGTTAAAAGTGTTTGGGTTTTGGGCTTGCGCTGCCGTCACGGTTGACAGATCATGACCAAAAGGGGACGTTCTCATCTAGATATTATACAGAGGCATCCTACAAAGTTACAATGAAATCCCTTCATAAATACGACCTATAGACTTTGCTAATGGTTTTGGGGTTTTGAACTCAGGCAGCTATCATGGTTGACCGATCGAGACCAAATGGGGATGTTCTCATCTAGACATGACCTCAAACCTGCATATCAAATTTTGTGACGATTGGACAAAAACTACAGGGTGTAGCCTGTGCTAAAGGAAAATGTGAACAGACTCACAGACTCACAGACTGACAGACTTCCGCACGCATGATGGCAATAGCTTATCTTGACTATGTCAAGTTAAGCTAAAAATGCTGAGGATGTAAATAAATGTTGTAAAATGTCAGGCCAAAGAAAAAAAATCCCTTTGTTTGGGGTACCTCCACCGACCCTAAACAATTATGTTGACCCTAAAAATTTTACTAAGTAAAAGTCACCCATTTAGGTCCTTGTAACCCTAATTTTTATCGGACTTCAACTGTGAATTTGAGGTAAAAGCTTTAAAAAATACATGTAGAAATAAATATATCGGACAGTATAAATGCGGAGCAAATGGTAAGTTCCAGTTCAGCTAAGGAAACTGCATCTGATAAATTGATAACTTTTTTGACACAGTGTTTTATTGTTGGTGTTGAAGGTCATGAAAATTAATGAATATCATGTTGAGTTTTGTGTATTGATACTGAAAGCCCTGAATCTTGGCCTTCAGTCTTGAAAATGTTATTGGTGCACGTATAGTGTACAACTGGGTTTTTTAAATTCCATTCAAACATATACATAGAGATTACTAACAGTGGCCAGCAGATGCATGGATATTGCATATCAGTGAAGTGTGTGGTCATTTTGGTAATTCGCTGTTTGTTTTATTTTTGTCCAAAGCCAGGTGGCGCTTTCAATATCACACTGAATGGGGTGATTTTTATCATTTCATTCATTTGTCATTCGAAAGAAAGTTTATTTAATGCGTAAATACGATTATATTATGGGACCAAAAAAGTTATTAATTAGGCCTACCGGGCTCAGATTTTTTTGTGATTTCTGCCCTTTTTATTTAACACATTACATGAAGTGACAGCATTTAAGAATGTGCAGTTGAATAACCATGAGTGTCCCGAGTGACGGTTATTTCACCTTCAGGTTGGTCGGTGTTTTTAAATAACCGAAACTGAGTTGTATTTTCGGTTTACCTCCCAGCACTAATCTGTATTGGTCAATTTCAAAACTAGACAATTTTATTGGCTGAACAAAATAAAACTGGGCCACATTTTCATAATTTGCATAATTAGAGTTAGGAGCTTTCATTGGTCAATTTCAAAACTGGACAATCTGATTGGCTAAACAAAATACAACTAGGTGACATTTGCATAATTTCAGTTGGGAGAATTTACGTTTTCTGTCCTATTTAGGATGTGTTATACTGTATTAATCTTTTACCTACAAGAAAAACGCTATTCATTTTTTTTTTATATTTTCACTTTTTGCTTCCAAAACATAGGTTATGACCCCTCATTGGAACGAGCTCGATGAGCTCGTTCCAATGAGGTGTCATAACCTATTTTTTAGAAGCAAAAAATGAAAATTTTTTGTTATACAAGGATGTTTTTTTCCAAGTGTCGTCTGCAACTCAAGTTAGGTGATGGGTTAAAAAGTCATACTAAGTGGCAAATTTGTGCGTGTGTGTGTCATATGATAAATAGAATATGAAATGAGTGTTTTTCTCATATATTTATGAAACTCGTTCGAATTTTCCGTTTGGGCTCGCCAAAACGGAAAATTCTTAGACTCGTTTCATAAATATCATATGAGAAAAACACTCATTTCATATCCTCTATTTATGTCAATCATATAAAAACTATATCAAACATACATCTAAGTGACTAGCAAGATCATCAACCTCTTCTACTTTACCAGTTCTCTCTAATGATGCTGTGGCTTTATTGATCTGATCAGATGTTGGTGCTTTTCTTCCTTCCTCTTTCTAAAAATAATCAAACAAGACTGCTCAGTTTGTGCAATTATATGCTCCATATCAGGCCTGCACAACTTGAGTGTACAGCTAGTCAGTTCACAGCCACAAGCAAAATAATATGAGAGGGTTAATATACTAATCGGAGAGATTGGGAAGAATGGGGCAAGGGATGTCATCAAGCAGTTCGTCTCCGAGTGTTGGGAGGAGAGAAGAAGCGCGGGAATAGGGGGAGGCAGTTGGTAGAACATGGGTAACCAAGGCCTTCTCATACGAGAACCGCGACAAATCAGCGGCCGGCCGAAGTGTTATTATTATTATGCTGGTTGAGGGCTAGATTATTTAGAGTACTTTAACTCCCTTCACTCTGATGTCAAAATAAGCAAATTTCAAGTAGACATTTTCCCATAATGCAACTGGGAATTTAACCAATTCAATCTTGTTTGACAGAGCTCAATGAGCTCTGTCAAACAAGATTGAATTGGTTAAATTTCTAGTTGCATTATGGGAAAAATTTTCACCTTGAACTTTAGATATTTCGACATCAGTATACAGTGGTTTAAAGTTGTTACTAAAATTTTGTTTTATAACTATTGGAGGCTCTCTCCAATAATTTATAATAAAACAAATTGACTGAATATGAAACATGAGCAACGAAAATGTTGGATTTTGCTCTGACACCCTCATTTTTTTTAACCCTTAAGTGCCTAGAGATTTTTACATATTTTTTCTACACTTTGATAGTCTACAGCCTGTGACTTTGCTCTTCTTTTTGGCAAGTCTTGACTGCGGATATAAGGTGCTTATAATGTAAGTTGTAAGCTAACCCAAAGACTGCATCTAGGGGCACCTGTTATGTTGCAAAAAATGTGATCAAAATCAGAATTAGGCCCTGAAGGGTTAAAGCCCTGATAGTAGCTTCCTGCACTCAACCAGTTAAAATTCAGTGAGAATCCAGAATCTGATTCTTAAGATTTTCATAAAGCTGTTAGACATTACATATATGATATACAGCAGGATTCTAACAAATTCTGATCACAGACTGTGAAAAAGATCTTGACGTACATATTGATGACAAACTTCTACAATTCGATAAGCACATGACCAGTATAATAACACAAGAGGCCCCAAGGGGTCTTAATCACTCACCTGCCAAAGTGGTTCAAAGAAGTATTTGGGGTCACATTCAGTTAGACATGGTTTATCAACACTACAAAGAAATGAAGTCATGAGAGGTAAATTTTATGTAAAAATACTAAGGAATGGATTTGAACAAACCTGAACCCTGCCAACCCCCACCCATAGAGAGCCCAAATATTAAGCCAGGGACTCAAATTGAACAAACTTGAATCTGATCCCCCTTAGGATGTCATATACCAAATTTGAAAGAATTCTGACTGGTGGATGTGAAGAAGGTTTTTAAAGAAATGTCCTCACATTGCACTAAGTTAAACTTTGGGCTCAAATAGGGAGCCAAAATATAAACCTAGGGACCCGATTTGAATAAACTTGAATCTTACCCTTCAAAAGATGTTGTATACAAAATATGAAAGGATTCTGACCGGTGGATCTGAAGAAGAAGCTTTTTAAAGAAATTTTCTTATATTGCACTAAGTTAAAACTTCAGCTCCCATACGGAGACCAAATATCAACCCAGGGACTAGGATTGAACAAACTTGAATCTGACCCTCCTAGAGATGTTGTATACCAAATATGAAAGCATTCTTACTACAGGGTCTAAAGATTAGTAAAGAAGATTATTTTTTTTTAAATTCCTCATATTGCACTTAGTTGATATTCAGGCTCCCACAGGGAGCCCAAATTTTTATCCAGGTAACTGATTTAAACAAACCTGAAATTGACCTACCTCGAGATGTTGTATACCAAATATGAAAGGATTCTGACTGGTGGATCTGAAGAAGAAGATTTTTAAAGAAATTTTCTCAAGTTGCACCAAGTTAAACTTTGCGTCCCTGATATGGTTTTGTTAAAATTTTTTGAAAAATCCGACATAAAAAAAAATTAATTAAAATAACAAATTCTGATAATGGATTAAGTCTGGAAATAAGCTATCTGTCATTTGCAGAATGTGGTCCCCAGAGGATAAATTTGCTCATGTTATCCCATACAGTGGGCTAGAATCCCCCAATTTATCCTTTGGGTACCTCTTTCTGTTTAGGCCAGGAGACCTTGATTCAAATTGAGGTTCACAGAAGGTAAACTTAGAATGCTATCCCGCTGTGCAGGGTAGCATCACCAAATTCACCCTCTGGGGACCTCATTCTGCAGCCGACAGACTGCTTATTTCCTGGCCTGTCCCCACAGCAAACGAAAGAAAGAAAGAAAGAAAAATGAAAATTGAAAATTGGTTTTGATCTACAAGCCTGAAAATAAGCAATCTGCCATTTGCAGAATGAGGTCTCCAAAGGGTGAATTTGCTGATGATATGACATACAGTGGGCCAATTTATCCTCTTGTACCTCTGTCTGTTTAGGGTTGAGGCCTTGATTCTGATTGAGACTCAGAAGGTAAATTTAGTAATGCTTCTCTACTGTGCACGGTAGCATTACCAAATTCACCCTCTGGGGACCTCATTCTGCAGATGACAGTCTGCTTATTCCCTGGCCTGTCCCCACAGGGAAAGCAGTTATGTTCGGTCAGCTGAACTACATGTTTTTCCACATTGGCAAATCTTTGCTTACGACTCTCAATCTTTGTTTGTGTTGAATTTTTTTGTACAACTCTCATCTTTCCTCTCTTTATCCACCTAATTCTTACCTATTGCCATCTTTAATTCCTCATTCAATTCGAAAGTCAGTATTCAATTTGATTCAAAATCGTAAATTCAAATATTTTTGTGTAGTGTACTTTGCCATAAGTTTGTGACAGTTCCAAGTAGAAACACAACTAACCCTTTTCCCAACACAGTGAATATCAAAATTTATTATTTTAATTACTATTTTTTTTAAATTTTCAAAAAATTTCAACAAAACCATATCATGTGACCCCTCATTGGAACGAGCTCATCGAGCTCATTCCGATGAGGGGTCACATAATATAGTTCTGCTGAAATATTTTTACAAATTAATTTTTTTCAACTGCTCAGTTTACAGATTACGTGGGCAGATGCGGGCAATTCATTAGATAAAGGGCTAACTTGTAGCAGTAATAGATACATCGCTACAAACACTGTTACTGCTACAACTGTTCACTTCAACTTATTGTGCATTATGACCAGTGACCATTTATGAAAATTTTAAGTTTGGAACTTTTGAAAAGTTATTCAGCTGTTCAATTTCAATAAATGATTTATTCCACAACATGATCACATTATTTTATATTGAGTATTGTTCTGTTCGATCACAGTTACTGGATACATCGTCATTATCAATAGTTTTCTAAAAGAATACCCCTGATTACTATAAAAACAGAAGCAGAGCAGGCTTTAATTTACAAGCGGATTGACCCATTCAGTGTTGAATTATCGTTTCATTTAAGAAATTCAACATTTTTTTTAAAACAAATGAATTCACCACCAGAATGGAGTCGATCTGATTTAAAACAAGTTTTTTTCTGAGAAAACATGTGATAAATACAGATTATCACCATAGTGTGTGTCTCCGGGAATTCAGATCAAGTCGAGTTGTAGGAACAGAACAGTATTTCGACGAGCCCAAGACGAGTCATGATCTACCCTTAGAACCCGGAGCGAGACTCGGATACATATTTTGTGCATCCACATAATGGTAATAATCATTTTATCTTACAATATATTGGGGATAAGTCAAAATGTAGACAAATATATAACGAACTATTTATTCGTACGGATTTACAAAAAGAAAAAAAAAGAACTCATGCGAAAGAAACGTGCTTGTATCCACCCCCCTGATACAAACATCTGTATCAGGGAGTCGGATACACGACAGTTGCGGAGTTAATACAGACAAAATACATGTTGATTGTAAGATAAATTTCCATACAGGGCGATGAGAGTTCATATCAGGTGAAGCGAAGCCGAACCTGATGTGACCTCTCAGACCCTTGTATGGAAATGTACCAGCAAGCTACACGCCATGTAACAAATTTATTATGTCGAAAATCCATGTAAATCAAGGGATTAATAAATTTTCATGAGAAATAAAGAATGACCAGGCACTTTTTTTTTAGAACCTGCAATTGACAGCACCTCGCAGAATCAACAGTAACTGGCACATGCATGTATCCATGGTGACAGAAAACAATCTTTGCTGTTTGAAGTGCGATATTTCGTCCCCTGAGTTCCAATTTGTTCTATGTGCCAGTAGCAAGCCAGAAAATAAGCAGACTGGCATCTACAAAATGAGGTCCCCAGAGGGTGAATTTAGTAATGCTACCCTGCATAGCAGGGTAGCATCACTAAATTTACCCTCAGTGAACCTCAATCTGAATCACCGTCTCAAACTAAACAGAAAGAGTTCCCAGAGGATAAATTGGCCCACTGTATGGGATAGCATCACCAAATTCACCCTCTGGGGACCTCATTTTGCACATGTCAGAAGGCCTGTAGGCACATGGAACACATTGAAACTCAGGGGACAATTTGTTTACAAAATAAAACTTATCGCTACACACATATCTGAAATACCCTTAGATACATTTACTGTGAAAAGGGTTAAAAAAAAAAGGCGCCTTTAAATGTTCCAAAAATCACTTTCAATCTGCTGAGTAAACTGTAAAGAAAATGCTAGCTTTAGCATAAAAAAAGACTTAAAGTTTGAACATTTGGGTCTACAAATAATATTTTCTGTCCATTTTTTAAATATTTATTGTTTTAAATCAATAAACACGGCACCTTGAAAATATTTTTGGTACTCAAATTCCCTTATTTTGTTTCAATTTAAATTTTGAAAATTTGCAGCAAGTGGAAATGCTTCAATTTGATCAAAATAGTAATGGCTGCTAGTAACCTGATATCAAATAATATCAGGTGAGTTTCCTGATACAGCGGAACTCTTAGATGGTATTCCAACGTTCTGATTGGACAAACTAACTTTGAGGCATAATGCAAAAACTCAGCTTCACGTAATTCCATTATGCCAGGTCACATCAATTATCCTGATTGCCTTCTCGAAAATGATGAAAGATTTCCATGTAAACTGGTTACATTTATTTTGGGCACACAATTTTGCAATTTTGACCTAATTTGGACACATTAAGATCACAAATAACAGTTTTAGTCTGTTATATTTTATTGTCATGCCTTTCTTTGTGTTTCTATGGTCATATTATGATGGAAGTTATTTTTAAATATGGAAGAGGCACAGAGAAATTGTATATTTTTCTTGATGTCCTCATACCTTCTCTAATTTGGGCACACCTGTAAACCGCATGAAATAGGGATGATCTCAAGGCCTAGTGACAGGTACCAAGTTTGGGATGACAAGCACAAAACTTCAGGTGCCATCATATATAGAGGATATCGGGTATTATCTCATGAGTGTGGACCTGAAAATTTAATAATACTTTCAGGTCCACACGAATGAGATAATTCCTGATATTCACTGAAACAGCGTCAATTTTTTTTTATTGTATGCTATGTTACATTTTACTGCAGAATATTCAGCCCAATTCGACCGTAAACAGTTTCAAGACAATAACAAAAAGCTGTTGATCGTTCCTTCAAGGCGACGTTATGCGCAGAGGCATAATGCCATTTAGGAAGCTACTGGAAAAATTCATCGTGTAGATCTGAAAATATTATTTTAATAAAACTTTCAGGCCCACATTCATGAGATAATTCCAGATACTGACTAAAATAGAGTAGATTTTCTTTTTTATTACATGGTACGAGACATTTTATTGCACAATATTCAGCCCAACTCAACCCCAAATGCATATGTTTCAAAACAATAACAAAGATCAGCTGATCGTTCCTTCAAGGCGACATCATGCGCCGAAGCTTGATGTCATTTAGGAAGCTACTGAGGAATATTTTTCAATATCTATTGAGTTGAGAGATACCAAGAAATATCTTTTAGATAATTTGTGATAATTCACAGGTTAGCGTATATTAAAAACAATAAAAAATATTATTTGCACGCTTGTTGTGGGTTGATTACTGTATTGGATTCGATAAAGAGAACATCTAATAAAATTCTAAAAGTGTTACCTTTTCAGCTGATTCCATTTTCACAATCCGTAATCTTCTGCTCACCAAAAGCAGTTCATCTGAAAACAAGTAAATTTTCAGAGGAATTACTGTCTACTGCTGTCACATCCAGTCACTGTTTCGCTGTCACATGCAAAATTAATCTGCAAGACCACACCTCACAACCTTTAGAGCTACATGTATGACTTGAAAATCTTTTGGAATAATCTTAAGTGAAGATGCTGCATATTCTGTGATTCTGCTTCATATTATCTTTGAAGGGAAATTAACTTGTAAAGTGCTGAATTATTTTTCAAAAATGATTTGTAACATGCAAATATTTTAACCCTTTACCTAACATGAAAAGCAGACGACACTTGCAACCAAAATTCTTCAATAACTAATTTTTTTCGTTTTTTGTTTCAAAAACATAGGTTATGACCCCCTAATTGGAATGAGCTCAATGAGCTCATTCCAAAGAGGGGTCATAGCCTATGTTTTTGAGACAAAAAATGAAAAAGATAATAAAAATTAATTGGCAATTTTTGTGAATAACACTGGCCGGTTTTGGACGTTACGTTGGGTAAAGGGTTAAAGGATGCTATTGCTACCAGTAAATGGAACCAAAACAAAATTTCATAAATAACTGTTGGCACTCTCCAACAAATGGTAACAAACAATTTTATACAAACATTTTTTGTTCGACTGCTGAGCAAACATCAAGCTAATCCATACAGAGTAAAGCCACTATTGTGGTTTTCAGCACTTTTTCAACAGAGCAATGATAGTGGCTTCTAGCACTCAACCAGTTAATATGTCTGTGTGGATTTACTTTGTCACAATTTATGGGTAAATGCCTAGAGACCTAGAGGCACTCTCCCATACACTGAAACAAGTCAACGCAAGTGAGCAAATTATCGATAACCAAAAATACTTAAGCACTCCGCCAGTTAAAAAAAAAACACTTACAAAAAAGGGAGCACCGAATCTGGGATCAAAACTATAGGAATTGGAAAACAGTATTCTCAGAAACTATTCCATAGTGTGTACACAAACAAATGTTGTTGAGTATTCAACAACGTTCGTTTGTATACATACTACGGAATAGTTTCTGCGGTTACTTAGTACTCACGGAAAATGCCGATCATTAACAAAGTCTTGAATGCCAAAGTTGATTATTTCACAATATATATGTATATAACACTGCTTGGAGGTGTAATCTATCCCAAAGGGAAAGTGGCAGATTTACTACGTTTTAATCGTGGAATGACGATCACTGTTGATATTTCGGATAACCGCTTGACGTTTTTTTTCAAATCGGTTAGGTAGGCAACTGGTTTCAAACCGGTTAACCATTTCAGTACTAGTTAGGCCATTGTTAATTAATTTTTGGTTTAGCATTATTTGCCTCATTTTGTATTTTGCCCAAAATAATAATGCATTTTCTTTATTATTGGCTCTGCAAATGGGTCGCCTTCTTTATAGGATCAGGAGAATACACCATTTCATGTTTTTCTCTCATCCACTGAAATTCAAGTTTATTTCCTCATTTTTGCCAGATTGCTATAGCAATAAAACTGAAAATTAACTATCCATGGCCTTATCTTAGCTCAAAAGGGTGATGTGAATTTTATTTTGCTGCAAAATCTTTGTGGAGATCAATTTATGCATCCCAGTTTGTCACATCTTAAACAGAGAATCTGCAACAAGCTCCCAGTTTAAATCACAATTTACAAAACAAGTTCAGTAAATTAGATCTGGACCAAGTTTTGGTGAGGACCAGACACATAATTTATTGAATGCGTTTTGTAAATTTTGAAATAAACTGGGGAGGAGTTGAAGATAAAAAAAAAAACCATAAAAGACACTTGAATGAAACAAGCAGCAGCTTCTATAAGACCTATGATTATGTTACAACTTAAGACGCATTGTTTGTCTGCGTCAGGAGACAGTCCCCAATCAAAAATAGATTAATTAAGTAATTAAAATGACACAAATTTAAGGAAATAATTTTCAAATAAACAAAAACTACTGTCACCGACAACAAATGTTTATCAATCCTCACCCCCATGTCTGAATCCACAATTATTCTCCGGCGCTTCATGGGTCGTGCATTACTCTTTTTGACTCTTAGAAGCTGAGCGGCCAGGAACTTACTTATTTATTTTATTGGTGTTTAAGGTCACATATTTCTGCACAATGGCTACTCATGACCATGACACTTTTACGGGTGGAGGAAGCCGGAGTACCCGAAGAGAACCACCAAGCGACGGCGAGCAACTGTCAGCTCCCCAACATACTAACTCCACACAAGCAGGGTTGGCATAGGTTGAAGACAGGTGCACCATCGACGTGCCGTAAGCCTTAGTACAAAGCGTCACCGTGCCCCCACGTGGGCAATGGGGGTGAAGTGTCTTGCCCAAGGACACAACGTGGTTGCCGCAGGTGGGATTCGAACCGAGGACCTCTCGGCTTGCAGCCTGCACCTCTACCAACTGAGCCACCGCGCCCCCCCCCCCTCCCCCATGTCCAGGAACATGATACATCATAATTTCATTAACTAGGATGGATGCTAAGTACATGTGTGTGGTAGACCAATCAATATTTTCAATGTGCAGCCCTAAGGCTGCACGTTCAAAATATTAATTGGTCTATCCCTAAATAATGAACATGGACTATTCCAGCTGCTGTCATTGAACTGATATGGAAGATACCACCAGTGTTCAAAGAGTTAATGAATGTTCATAATACCCAGAAAGGTCAGATTATAGGATCTTTTTTTCTAGTTCAGCTGATCTGAGGCATGTACTGCTTGAAGCAATAATCATGCATGCCAAACTGATTGTGTAGGTGCATACTCAATGCTGTGTGCCTACATGTATTAAATTCAAAGCAGCTGCCTGAAGGCCTGAATTTTTGCACATACCATGGTATCTGTGAATTTGGTTAATGTTAATTGGTTAACTGGTGGTTGGAGTAGAAGATTTTCAAACAATATTCTTCATATTGCATCAAATTAACATTCAGGCTTTCATAAGATGCCCAAATATAAATCGAGGGACTTTATTTGAAAAACTTGTATCTTGATTCTGACGCACATAAGGATAGTGTAAACTAAAAATTAAAAGATTCTGATTGGTGGATCTGAAGAAGATTTTGAAGGAATTTTACTCATACTGCACGAAGTTTAAATTCCCATAGGGTACCCAAATATGAACTCAAGGACAAATTTTAATCTGACTGCCATAAAGATATTGTATACCAAACATCCAAGAATTTTGACTGGTGGTTCGGAAGAAATAAATTTTAAAAGAATTTTCATCATATTGCGACAAAGATAAAATTTGAGCTCTGATAAAGATCACAAATATGAACACAGGGACTTGATTTTGAACAAACTTGAATCTGATCCCCAAAAGATGCTCGATACAAAATAGGGCCATTTCAAGTCACGTAAGTTACAATTCAGAGGAATTTGAAGTCGCATATTGCGTAAAAACTTCTTGTTGAGTCTGGAGACATTCTCCAATACTGATATTTAAAGACCCTATTGTACACTTTGAAACACAGCTAGCAATTTTATCCACTACTATTTGCTAAATAGATACATCACTCGGAACACTCTGTCACATAAGTTACTCAGAGAAATTAAGGTTTTTGCATTTTCAAGTTTGGAGAGACAAGAGACGGCTCCGCCTAGATAGCTCTGCAGAGGGTCACTAATTTTAGGGGAAGCTAAATACAAGACAAGAATCCAAGTGTTACTGCTAATGACTTTAACCTTCATGATATGACAGTGGGTCAAGGTCATGACACAAGGTTAGGTTATGGGTAACAACTGTGAAGTAAATTGTGTCACACAGATTCAATTACACAGACCAGACAAGGGCTATATAACAATATCAAAATCTTGATGTCTGTGACCATGACCCTGATGGTATGACCTTGGATCAAAGTCATGATACACTTTTGTGTCATGATAAATAATTGTACCAACTATGAATAGATCTGTCAATCATACAAAGTTATATGAACCAGACAATGGCTGTCTAACAATATAAAGATTTTGCTGTCTGCGACCTTGACCTTGATATTAACTTGGATCAGAGTCATGACACACCTTTGAGTCATTAGTAATAATTGTACCAACTATGAATAAGATCTGTCAATCACAACAAGTTACATGGACTGGGCAAGGGCTGTATAACAATATCCAAGTTTTGCTGTCTGTGACCTTGACCTTGATGATATTATGACCTTTGATCAATGTCGTGACACACCTTTAAGCAGGGTTTCCGCTAGACCAGCTGCGAGTCTGGCGACCGGACTCATTCCCCCGCCGATCATCCTATGATCAGTCAGAAAAGCTGGTGGTTAAAATGTCGAGTACAATGCTGTAACGTAACGACACTCAGGATCCTTTGTTTCCACGTAATATAGGCAGAATTATGTTGTATACTATGCCTACTATTACTGGCGACAACCTGATACCTTATAACCCCCAGACAAGAGTGGGAAACAAAGTTCAAATCCTAAACGTCGCCTATAAAATTTTGGACACAAATTGTCGTGTTTGGTCCGAAATTGCTGGCTTTTATTTTGAGCAATAAATGATGTAATTGCATGTGCATGACGTCACACGTCCCCATCATGGTTCTTTTCGAATATTTCGTTCTCTCTGCATTTACAATTATTTACGTTGGCACGTATCGGGTTGTATAAAAAAAATTGAGGTCAAGAGTCGCAGTCACTGTCAGGATTCGTGGATTTTGTGTTGTTTTGGGTTTGTATTTTTATGAAACCTCCGACCAGATGTAGTATTGTGTGTCCCGTGGGAATTTAGAGAATTGTAGGAGGAAAAAATACATATTTTCCACTTCAATTATTCAGCATTTTAGCGACCAGAATGCCCCCAGAGAGCACCTAAAAGTCAAAATTTCCCAGACCCCCCCTCTATACGCACGTGCCTTTGGCACATGCGGCAGAGTTTCACTTTCTTTAAACTACCAGACCCACAAATTTTCCCCTAGCGGAAACCCTGCTTTAAGTCATGAACAATAATTGTACCAAGTATGAACAAGATCTGCTGATTAGATCCAATTATATGGACCAGACAAACAAAATTTTCATGAAGGCTGGACACATGACAGATGGATGGACAGACAGATGGCCAATGTCCAACTTAGCATTAGAAAAGCTCCATGATATTCTGTCAGGTGGAGCTTAAGTTCAGTGGTTAAGAAATTATAGCCCAAACAAACAAATCAGACCCTTTGACCTTGACTTTGAGGGGCACATACCATATTATAATTTGCAACACAATGTCTTTTGATATTACATATTGTTACAATGTTTCATTAAAAAAATATTCAGTAGATAACAAATTATGGCCTGGACACACAAATGTCAAAGTTTTTGTAAATGTCACCTTATCATAGGGCATTGAATCTGCCCCCCCCTCTAGAGAAGAAGATTTTTTCAATTTTTTTAAAACAATTTATGGGTGCTATTAGAGTAATGCCCCTTTTTAAGCCCCTTGTGGGTGTGGCAACTTTATTTGAACATACTTGAATTGACATGTGATGAGGAACGTGCATATCAAATTTGGTTCAATTTCGTGCAGTGGTTTATGAGGAGAAGTCGATAATGTAAAGTTCACACAAGATAGACAACGGATGCCAGACAGAAAGTGATCACTTAAGCTCACCCTGACTTTCAGTAAGGTGAGTTAAAACAAAAAAAGTTGAAATACAGAAACAGAATTTACAGCATCCAGTAAATTCATGTCTGTGTGAAAAAAAGGTTAAAGCATCAGAAATAAACAAAATAGAAAGAGAATATATGGAGGCTTATATTGGAGGGCGAAATATTTTTAAATAAATCAGAAATAGGTTTTCGTTAATAGTATTTAAAGATATTCATAAAGGAATCAGATAAACTTGAGACTATCTATCAGTATGCCAAAAATCAACAAGATAGGATAATTCACTTTTTTGTTATCGTGCGGACAAGGAAGTGCTTAGAAGACATAAAACAGGAGAATAAAAAGAAGAATAAAAAAAGAAACTATACAAAAACAACAGTCTGTGTGTTAAACTGTTTCACACAGACTAATTAAACATGGCAATGTTCTAAACATCGTACACTGAATTGCAATGAGTTCTTGGCAACAGATCATGAGGTTAATAGTTACTTTGTTTTTAGATAATGGAAATTTTATCGAGCCACTGGGGGGGGGGGAGGGAGGGATGGAGTTTAGGGAGGGAGAGAGAGAGAGAGCAGAGAGAAAACTGAAGAAAGAGAGGAAAAAGAAAAAAAGAGAGAGAGAGAGAGAAAGAATTATTTGTCTCATGCATTATTTATTGAAATAAAACTTTTTATTGAAATAGAACCTCTTTTTACCAAATGAAGTGTGAGAATGAGTGTGAGAATGAGCAAGTGAATCTGGTGCATCATAACAAGTTTATTTTAGATCTGAAATGCTGAGCTCTTCAGTGTTTCATAACAGCATTTCATGTCTAAGATAAAATTGTTATGTTACAGAAACAAGGATAGTGGACAAATATCCTCCTTCCAATTAAAAAAACATTGGGAATTGTCCAGTGGGCAAATATCCTTTCCAAATAGAAAGCGTGGGCAATTGTCCACTGATGAATTTACTGCCATCGGCAAATGTCCGTTTTTCTAATTAAGAGACTGTGAGCGAATGTCCAGAGGGATAATTCCTAAAATTAATTGTAACTTGCATGACGTCACGAAAATTACACATTTCATCTAACCATATACATGTATTACATTTAAGTAAGGCTAGTGAGCATATTCTCTGCACACATGTATACTCAACAAAGACAAAAAAAAGAAATAATATCCATTTTATAAGAGGCCTTTTCATTTCTCTGTATGCTAAAATCAGTATACAAAACTGTCACATAAGTTACATGTATAATCAGCGTTATAACTTGTGATACAATCAGCGAAAATGTGAAAGTTGAGTTGGCAAATTTGATGAAAATATGACTTGTTATGATAAGCTACATCATGTATGAATCTGCACACAAAATTCACAAGTTTCTTTTTCGAAAGTTAGCTATGCTCAATAGACTGCAGTTTACAAACAGGGATGGAGGGTGGTTATCAGACTAGATCGCATTCGTTATCAATCTCCTCTGCGCAAATGCGACTGAGTTTCCAATTCAGCATCGATGAAAAGGTCTATTCGTTTCAGCGCCACTACTGGGTTAGTGTTTTTACTGTTTTATATTTAGACAAAAATATGGACGATATCGAAACATTCGTTGCCGCTTCACAAGTATTCATATATCGATAAATAAACCATAGTTTGGATCAATAAACTCTGCCCAAATGTAAGGAAATAATCTATCGAATGCAGCCAGTAATAAGGGTGAAAGCTTGATATATATTACTATTTTTGAGTTCTGAGTTCCATAAAAACTTGATGGGGAATTTTACCACAGATTTGAATGGGAAGAATCTGAACGTAGAGGGGTACCCACTCAGTGGCCACGCCATGGAGGAGTATGTGGGGGTACTTATCCCTCCACTTTTTTCACCAAGCATAGTAAAACTACTATCATTTTAATTTTTGTTGTATTGAATGTTGCGGTGTAATAGTCGGTATGCTTAATCCCATATTCCCAAGTGCACTAAATCAGAGAAGTTTTGAAATTATGTTTGCACCCCCCCCCCCCCACATCCCCCCACACACACGTTATCTGCAAACAACAAACAAGAGTTGAGGGTCCAAATTGCAACAAGGCATGCCGCGTTTAAACGGACTGAAACATAGTGCTTAAGAGTATTCGACGAATGCTAGAATCGAGAGTGTGCAAGGCATCCGTTTGGAATTCAGCCTACAGCAATTTTAAAAAATAAATAAAATTTAATATTTTAGAAAAATTCTCAAATGTATATAACTCAATGAAATCATGCAAATATGAATATCAATTATCATTGGAACCGGCTTGTTCAGCCGGTTCCAATGATATCCATATTCGCATGATTTTGTTGCAAAACAGTTAAAAATTTCTCAACTTAGGGCGAGAACTGTCCTCCCCCCCCCCCCCCCTCCCCCCGGAAACCCACTCCAGCTCGGAGCTGCACAATCCCCAACTGTACCCCCTCACTTTCGTAACTCTGGCGGCGCCACTGTACCCACTACGTTCAGATGGCTGAACTAGGAAGCAGCCATCTGGGTCACGCCTATCTTGGGAAAGTGTATCTCACTATCTAGGATGTAATCGTGGCCTATTGAAATTACCATTATCCAACATTCCTTCTTGTCCGAGTGAACTGGATGAATTGAGAACTTGTCCTGTCCTCACAAGTATAAGTTTGTAATGAAGAGAATTACTCATACACTCGGCGGGATTATAAAGGGCTCGCATCGCCAGCATTCTCAGTTCATCTACGTTCATACTGGGATTGCATTCAACCAGGAGATCAACACCGTCCATGCTCGTAATCCGCACCCTCATATTTGAAGGTGGAAAAATATTCGAATCAGACACAAACATTAGTAAAATGTGCTCTAGTGAACTTGTCTTATGGGTGTACGAAACATATGAACTTTGAGGATAGAGATTCCATATTACAATTCATTATTTAGCTTGGGGTATTGATATATTGTGGAAATGCATTTCCACAACCATTGCCAGCAATGGTTTGTAAATATTGTCTGGCCTTGACATTGCAGACTGTATTACAAGAGAGACAACCCAATGGGTAAAAATGAACTCAGGAAATAACCCATTGAGTACTCAGGCCCTGTAGGATTCGGACCCGACCCTTGGACAATTCGGATCTCGAGTCTATGGTGATTCTGAACCTTATTACCCTATAGAATAATTCAATGTCAGCCTAAACACACAGCTTCTTGTGTCTATTATATGACTGAAGTGACGAATGTCAGGTCATTCTCCAGATAACGTCTGTCATGTCCGTTGACAACTAGTGTCTATCTGTGATATTTGTTTCTCTTTGAGTGTTGTAAGGAGAAACAACTGTTTCTTTTATGATTGTGAGACACTTAATTGGACTATATTTCCTTTATGCCTTTGCATCAGTGATACCCTTCTTTATAAAAATAATTCTTTGGCTTTCCGCCGATTTGTCGTGGTCCTCTAACGAAGAAGCCAACATCCTACAATCATCCGTATTGACACCCCTCCTCGCTACCCTTCCCAATCTACCAGCATTCTGGCACAAACTTACTCCATTGGTGCTCTCTAAATCTCCCCAGTGATAATATTGACTCTTTTCCTCAAATCATCCTTCATCCACTTTTTCTCTTGCTTTCATCCCTTTCTTCCATTAGTTTTTTCAAGGAATCTTATTCTTCTGGGCAAATAATTAGGGCATTCAGTATAGAATAGAGAATGGTCTGAACTTCTTGGATATTATTATATTATTTAAATATTTAGAACATTCTAAAATGAAATGTTCCAGGGTCTCCATTACTCTTAAGTTGCACATATGACACCCTCATTCCTCGCCTTTCCCACTCAACTCGAGTGACTTCGATCTCACTTTGAACAAAGACACCCCGCCCCAAATGATCCATTGAGGTACTACCCCAAACAGGCGCAATTTTCTGTATAACCCGTCCTATGCGCCCTTGACCCTAACACCAGCTCGTCAGTTTCCACTGTAATTCTCGAGAGCCATTTCCCTGATAAAACTGCTCCCTGCCTCACCCCCCCCCCTTCAAGATCTCCAGTCTTAATGGAATAATTCTCCATTAACTCCCTAACCTGGCTTGTCCATCCTGCCTGAATGTTGGAATCCAATACATAGTTAAATGTCGTCTTCCATCAACCGCTGTTTAGAAGGTTTACCAAACAATTGAGATAACAAAGTTTTCCCATATCCATTCTATCTTTAACCCTTTACCCAACGAATCGACCACATCCGCCCGCGTAATATGCAAATTTAGCAGCTGAAAAAATACTATTTTTCAAAACATTTCAACAAAATCATATCATGTGACCCCTCTTTGGAACGAGCTCGTTCCAATGAGGGGTCACATGATATGGTTTTGTTGAAAAATTTAAAAAAGATATTTAAAATAATAAATTTTGATATCATCTGCGTTGGGTAAAGGGTTAACGGGCATCCAGCCAAATTACCTTCTTGGCCGCTTGCAGTGCGGCTGCGTTACTTGACTTGGTTATCCACCGACTCACATTATTTTCCAGAATCTCAAGTTCCCCACACAGGGATCACATTCGTTCCATGAGTTATTCAATTATAAAGCAATAGGATTGGTAATTTATTACCACAGGTAAAGCTGTTTTTAGAGTGATAACGTTGCATTCACGTTGAAGAATGTTCTTAAAAGTTGTTTTCATAGTAATAATAATAAATCCCCGGTATTCACAATGTATTTCGGTAATGAAAATCTGTCATGCCTAGTGGGAATGTCTTGTTATTTGCAACGCGCATCCCTGTTAGGCATGTCTAATTTGTAGTGAAAAATTGTCATTCCCAGTGGGAATATATGTTGTTGTTATGACAACGCGCGTCCCTGTTAGGCATGTCCAATTTTCATACCAAAGTACCATAAATTGTAGTCCTTAAAATATAATAAATCACAGGTATTCGCTTTGTATTTCGGTAATGAAAGTTCGTCATGCCTAGTGGGGATATCTGTTGTTACAACAACGCATATCCCTGTTAGGCATGTCAAATCTTCATAACTAAATACTGTTAATTGTAGTCTTCCCGAATACCAAAAGAAGTCCCCAGAAATCATGAGTATTTTCCACATAACTTACACGAGTATACTTTATGTGCATATTTTAATTTTATTTTAAGTTTTCAGGCCGCATCGACCCAAGGACGAATTGACCCGTCCCCATACTTGGTAACCTCACTCTCTTCCAAAGAACACTGTACAAGCTATTCCTTCCAAGAAGTCTTAACTGAATGAGTATTCTTTTCCCCTTTGTGTTAAGTTTGTTGGTGCGGTTTCCTTATATGCCGTTACCGATGACATATAAGTTCACCCAAAGTATTCATATTCTCTGTTTCCCGCAATGTAATGCCCTTGCGTTCCCCTCCACCAATAAACAACTTAACCATCCTCCAACTTCGGGACTCATCGATTCTACATCCTACGGGTACATTACTCTTGTTTTCGTTCAGTTCAAGTCGCCATTTCTGGGTGATGTTACAACAATCGCAACTGTTTCTATTATAGCTGCGTGACACTTAACTTAACTATTCGTTTGACATTTGCCTAAAGTTAGCATAATTTCCGACGTGTTACATTCGTCTGACATTCGCTTGGTCAGTGTCAGACGCGGAACGTGAAACTGACTACAGGCGAATGTCAAACCCCGAACGTGAAACGGGTCCTAATAAATACCAAGGGACACCGAGGTTAAGGAAAATGAGTAAGTAAGAGTTGTTTAAAAGGTTTAAATATATGTGCAGACATATCATTTAGTCCATTGAAGCAAAATATGTGATATGACCGTTGATTTATTCCCGTAAATGCAAGATATATAGGCCGAGCTGTCGCCGAAAACCGTCCCTCGGTATTTAGTAGGTAGCTTTGTAATTAAAAGGCTACCTCGGTGTCTGGATGAAGTGAGTAAGTGCTAACTGGGTATCACAAAACAGATCACTGTAATATTTGATAAAAGTAAAACTCCCATCAACCTTTATCTCGGTTTTGGATAGGCAGAACTTTTGGCAATTTCCACTGTTGGTTTAACGCCGTTATTAGAGTTTTGTGGCATACTGTGATAAGTACAGTTCTGCTGTGCCCGATACAGCCCAAAGCTGCAGCTTGTATTTAGTATATGTGTATTTACAGTATATTTTTTTTTTAGCTATATCGGCTCAGTGTCAACGGCTTTAATTCGGCCTTGGTTTGTTTGTTAACACTTTTTGTTTACCTTTACTCTTTACCTGACCATTTTTCTTTTTAATTGCCGCCGTTTTAAGTATAGACAGATATTAATTCGTCGATCCCGTTCGTCAGCCGTGAGTGCTGACCACTTCTCTTGTCTTATGGCAAGTTTTTTTTTTTTGGCATCGTTGGCGAATGAAAAATCATTTCCGAAAATATCAGTTCCTAGGGTAATAATATTGGTCCATAACAATGGCTTCAAGTCTGTCAAGTCAAATCTGGCAATTTCAAAATTCTCCATTCATTTTCCAATTTTTATAATATTAAACATACTCTCACATTTGTTATTTGTCCATAATTTTGGGATGTCATTATGCGTCTGTCTTGGTTCGAATACTTTGGATTTTAGTTTAGGTAAAATGTGGATGCCAAATATTTGCAATCTCCGTAAAATGTCTATACGTCAGTTGACATTTCTTCGTATACAACAGGGCCCACAGTCTTGAGAAACCATGCATCTGCATTGGAGATAATGCTGGTCATGTTATTTACGGTTTCTTTGTTATATATTTTATGAAGATTGTGGAGCGCATTCTCCTTCAAATGTCCGCACATAATATGTGCGTTGAGTTTGGGAAGCAGGCTTTGATTGCAATTGCCGACAAAGAGAACAAATTAAGAAGTCTCAATGTGATTAACAATTCACACTGACGCTTACCACTGTAAATACTAATTATCAAACTACTTACTAAATACCGTAGGAATTTTTCAACGCACGCTATTACATTAACGCCCATAAATCTCAAATATGGCATTAAAAACATGCAAATGCTGCTTAAATCTTTTTATATACTCATAATACTCAACCCAATACCCTTTTCAGAGTTTTTAACCCCATTCCCACCCCTATTTTCCTTCACCTCGGTATATGACCGCGTGAAACTGAGAATACAGACGAATAGTCAAACGCCGAACGTGAAACTGACTACAAGCGAATATCCCCGATTCATCCAATAACTGGGTTCTAATCGGCCACAACACGACAAAAGTTTAACATTTCTCCTGCTTTTGCAGTTGCATTACAAACCAACAAAGATTATTTTTCTTGAATAACAGATAGATTCTTCTAGTTTAAAATAATTATGCATTCTTGTTTTTAAAAATGTAAATTAGTTGTGCAGTTTCGTAAACATCTATCACACATTTAAATAAGAGGCCCCGGGGAGCCTCAAATGCCAACTCAACGAAGGCCCACAAAAGTTAAGGAGTTTTAAGAAAATAAAACTAGTCGCTTATAATTTATTTTATTTTATTTCACTGATAGCAGGTGGTTGGAAAGAACAAGCACCTCTAAACATCTTATGGTCAGGCCTGAAAATAAGCAGTCTGACATTTGCAGAATGAGGTCCCCAGAAGGTGAATTTGATAATGCTATTCCATACAGTGGGCCAATTTATCCCCTGTGTACCTCTTTCTATTTAGTTTTGAGACCCTGATTCGGATTGAGGTTCACAGAGGGTAAATTTAGTGATGCTACCCTGCTGTGCAGGGTAGCATAACTGAATTCACCCTCTGGGGACCTCATTTTTGTAGATGTCAGTCTGCTTATTTTCTGGTTTGCTTATGGTTCCCCAAAAGAAACAGCGTAATCACAAATACTTCATATTACATGCAACAGAAAATTAGGCGTACTCAATTTCACAAAATACAGAATAATTAATAAAACTGAAAGGGTTAAAATGGCACAAAGCCTGAATGGTAGGAACTTTATTTGAACGAACTTAAATCTGCCCCCTTAGGATTCTGTATACCAAATATACTGTCCAAAAAAGTTAAGCCCCCTTCCCCACACCACCCTATAATACCAGTGGGTATACAGTAAATGGGTAAATTCTCCGGAGAAAACCTGCTATTTGCAGTAGGGGGAATATGCCTTATTAGTAAAGCAAGGGTTTCTAGAGCTTTCTTTTTTATTGAATGGATATTAGGCACCGCCGACGTCATCACAACGTTAAAAAACGTCATGTTGTTCAGTACATGATGGCACAGCCTCGAGCATGTCTAACACACCTTAACCCTTTACCTAACATGAAAAGCAGACGACACTTGCAAACAAAATTCTTGAATAACTAATTTTTTTCATTTTTGTCTCAAAACATAGGTTATGACCCCTCGTTCGAACGAACTCGACGAGATTGTTCCAACGAGGGGTCATAACCTATGTCTTTGAGACAAAAAATGAAAAAAATAATGAAAATTAATTGCCAATTTTTGAGAATAGCTCTGGCCGATTTTTGCCGTTACGTTGGGTAAAGGGTTAATCGCCGTGGCATGCTGTCCATGACCTTCCGAATTTCTCTCACTGTGATGTTGTCTCATTTCTCTATAAGCACACGACAGTGAAGTGGTCAATAGCTAAAAAATATTCACCAGTTTTAAGGATGTATTCCCGATCCGAAAGAGGAATGCAGAACGTCACAATATGAGCTACTCGTGTACCCACATGTATTATGGGGGGGGGGGGGGGGGGGTGCTTAACTTGTTTTGGACAGTATATGAAAAGATTCCGACTTGGAGATCTGAACAAGAGATTTCTAAAGAATATTCCTCGTACTGCACTAGGCAAAAATTCTGATCCCTACAGGCCTATAAGGGATCCAAATATGTATGAACCCAGGGACTTGATTTGAACAAACATGAACCTGACCATATAACGATTCAGAATAGCAAATATCGAAAGATTCCAAATAGCGGATATCGAAAGATTCTGTCTGGTACCGTCGATGTCCAGAAGAGGATTTTAAACGAATTTACCTCAAATTGCACTAGGTTAGAATTCAGTTTCCCCAAAGGAGCACAAATATGAATCCAGAGACTTGATTTGAACAAAACTGAACCCGATTCCCCTAAGGATGGTGAATAGCAGATATCAAAGGGTTATGACTGGTGTTTTTGCAGAAGAGGGGTTTTCCTCACACCTATTTGCCCACTCTATAGTATTCTCAAAAGGAACCCAAATATGAATCTGGGGGCTTGATTTGAACAAAGTTGAATCTGACCACCATACGGATGCTGTAGACCTAATATCAAAGATTCTGACTGGTTGGTCTGAACACACGCTGCAAGAATGCCAAACGTACCATAAATAGCGAAAACTTAACCCTACCCCAGAAATCGAGAAATCAGTGTTGCTATTATTTATTATTATTATTTATTGGTGTTTAAGGTCACATACTTATGCACAATGGCTAATCGTGACCGTGACAGTTTTACGGGTGGAGGAAGCCGGAGTACCCAGAGAGAACCACCGAGCAACGACGAGCAGCTGTCAGCTCTCCAACATCGTAACTCTGAACTCTGCACCGCAGCACAGGCAGGGTTAGATTGGTTGAAGACATGCGCACCATCGACGTGCAGTACGCCTCAGTACACAGCGTCATCGTGCCCCCATGTAGGCAATCGGGGTGAAGTAGCAGTGTTGCTATCAGTAGCAGGCAATAACACACTGACATAAAAAAAACATATAACAATCATGGTCGGGTGGTGAGAGTGATCATTTCAGTCCAACTGGACGAGGAAAAGTCAATATTTGACAATCAATGTGAACACTTGAGATGCCCCACTGCCTCCCCACCATACACACATCAAATAATTCACAATAATATAAGGAATATCAATAGTATGTTAGACAGGTTTCATGATCATTTTCCTGACTCCGAAGTGCCGCTATACTCACATGACCAGTGACATTATTATCATGGTTGTTCCATGGAATAAGATAAAAGAAGTCTTTTTTTCGGTTTCTTGGGGTGGTTCGTTGAGTCAATTCGCACGTGCAGCGCGTATTGTTAGGGTGACAAGTGTTTCTGTCGTTCATTTTGTTTTGTGGATGCTGTCTTCTTCGTTTCTGTGGTGGTACGTGGTTACTATGAGCCTGGAAGGCTTCTAATGGGACAAGGAGCATGTTTGGTTGGCCTGTTCGATTCGATTGGAATATATCTAATTACCCTAAACAACCAGACAACTACCGAAAATCACTGAAGTGGACAGTCATTGTTTGGCTCGAATTCTACCGGGAGCCGACCTGTATGAGTGGAACGTTGTGCAATTGGGTCTTAACTAGTGGAAAGATGATTACCAAAAACAATCTGTCAACTGTTTTTCTGGCTCATATTCTCTGAATTTCCAGCTGCTGCCTATCCCCACTAATCCTGGACCTGTTCCACCTATGCTATGGGTTCTGTTTGCCCTGCTCTGCCGTCCCAAGATGTACTTGTGTACTAGTGCACAATGTGTACACATAACATATAGGAATATGCTGGGTGTGCCGATAAGAGCTTAGACACTTATCAAAAGATAGCCGTCACAGATAACTTTACTTGATATATAATGCAATGTATTCATCTCTTCAGAAATAAAAGAGCTCAGATGCTCAATGGAGAGACACAAACAGATACTTGGGATACTTATGGCATGGTGAGGTACAACTGAAGGTAACCCCTGGAGGAGTTGTTTGGGACAGCTATCTGTGGATAGTTATGCCTCCTTTCCAGTTTCCGATCCTAGACCAGCAATTGGATCTAGCTTCTAGGCCATGCCACGACCTACAGTTTGCAGGTCATGATCTCCATAGTTCCTTTGAATGAGTCCAAGAACCAATAGAGCAGAGACTGGAACAGGCATAGCTCCAATGACTCGAATCCTGTCGAGCAAATACACTATCCACCAGTGACTGAAAATGACACTGCTTGGGCGACATGGAGCTTATCAAACAAACAATCAGTCACAAGAATAGGCGAAGCTTGTACGACTCGAATCTTATCGAGCAAATGAGCTATTGAGTAATTGCTCAAAAGAGCGACCCACACATGACTCATCTCGGAAAACAGAAAAGCTGACGTTCAGTCAGTTGTAAGACTGGGATGCCTAAAGTGGGGGTGTTGCAAATGAGATGCTGAAGGTGGGATGCTGGAAGTTGGATGTCTACCAGGCCGTTTTGAAGTACAACCCTTTTTTACAATAAATTATTGAATTAAAGCACACTAATCATGTCAACCCCTATTGTAATAGAGTATGCAGTGTAAACTATTGCAGTATAGAGATTGGAGCACAATTGTCCAATCAACAACCTCTTTCTTTTTGCTCACGAATGCGTAGCAATGTTTGTATGCAGAGACTGTGGGATAGGGGCAATTCAAACAGGAGGAAGTGCATGTCACAGAACCCCTCAGCCTTTCCCTTCAGAGAGGTATTTGAGGGCCATCCACACACACTCTTTGGGAATTAGAGGGCTTCACTCTGGGATTAGCGGGGGCTAGTGTTGGGGACTTGGTGATGGCGACATGAGCGTGCATGAACAGTGGATGTTGTTAGGGTAAAACAAGTTTCTGTCGTCCAGTTTGTCCGATGGAGGCGGCCATCTTTGATTTCTGGGATGTGATGTAGAATGGGATTGTCATGTACTCTTATGCTATTTGTTTTCATTCGATGGTTCAGTAGTGCACCCAATAACAATATTGTTTATCGATACTACTTGATACCCACCACTTTCAAACCATTGGCTGGGCACAGTGGTGTCGCCATCGCCAGTGGGGGTGGGGTGGGCTACAGTTCCCCCACTTCTAAATCCTTGTTGGGGAAAGTACCTCCTTTGTTGTTGGCTTGTTGGGGAAAATCTAGCCCCCCCCCCCCCCATCTTGAAACACAACCACCCCTATTACTCTAAATTCAAAGCGATAAAAACCATGTCCAAAATAGGAAAATAGTGTCCTTGATTTGTCTCAGTTAAAAACATTTTCAAATTTTTCAGCTGATAGAGGGTTTTTCTTTCTTTTTTTATGATGTGTAAAGTTAATTTCAGCACCCAAAATGCCGGTGTATGCATGTGTTTTGCACACATTGTACTGCAGCCCATTTATTCTAATGTTATTTGTTTATCCTTGATGATTCAGTACTTCACTTGCTAATGGTATCCCAAATACTGGTCCCCGGGACAAGCAGTGACTAGGTGTGTCCTTGGGCAGGACACTTAATTCCAAATGCCCATGTGGGGGCACGGTGGCACTGTGTACAAACGTGTATTGTATGCAGATGGTGCACTTGCCTCCCACCGCTACTTGTGCAGATTTAGTAAGCTGGAGAGCCAGACAGTTGCTCATTGCTGCTTTGGGGTTCCCTCCACTGTCCAACATGATGAAACCCCGGATGTTGAAAGTGTTATTAAACTCCAGTAGCCTTTAAAAACCCAATAAACAAAATAGTCCTCACTAGTCCCCTATCTTTGATCTCCACTGGACCTGATAACAGTATGATGTCACAACCTATGTCCAGAATTCTAGTATAAAATGAACATGCTATACTACTGGCCTCAACCCCCAACAGAAATGAATATTTCTAAACAATGGTTCTAAAGGGGCATTAAGACCATTTTTAAATTTTTTTGTTTGTTTCTGACACCATTTTAAACCTCAGTAGCGGTGTCATTATTTGATTTTCAGCTGGAGAAATAGCTTGAGAAAAATTTTAAAATGAGAGGTTTCAAACAGTTCCCAACTTTTTATAGGTCTGGCCCCCATTTTGGGTGTCTGGAACCCCAACCCACTAAATTCCCCAAACTTTTTCTAAGTGTTTTTAAATGGCAAAATTTTGATAATGACCAATAATTTGACAGAGGAATGCCTTTCATGTTGGTCCCATAAGTATTAGAGGGTCAGGACCCTAAAGCGAATTTGTGCCCCTTTTTCCAAAGACCCATGAGATTCCCTATCGAAAATTACCCTAGAATACATAGCAAACTGAAAATGAACCCCACTTCTCAAAGCAGCCCAGATCTCAGACTGACTACACAGTACACAGGGGTGGGGTAGGGGGCATTCCCTCACACCCCATCCTCATAAATGACCATCCCCCAATTATCCTACCACTATATCTCACTAAAAGAGCAGCCTACCATTTTTAAACCACAAAAAAGTCACCCAGCAACTGGGCATGTGAAAAGGCGATTTCCAGAAGGGCTACAAGGCTTGTGAAACATGCAACAAACAGTTCAGGAGGAACATAAAAGTTGCCTTCTACGTAATTTACGAGATGTTTTGAGACATGTTTTGGCTGCCTTTAGAGGAAGCCAAGAGTGGCCTAGAAATAACTGCAAAGCACAAGATATAGATTTTATCCAAGTACATACAACAAAATTGAATAAAAATCTTCACTCCTTGTTTTATTGGGGATTAACCCTTTACCCAACGAATCGCCCACATTCGCCCGCGTAATATGCAAATTCAGCAGCTGAAAAAATATTATTTTTCGAAAAATTTCAACAAAACCATATCATGTGACCCCTCTTTGGAATGAGCTCATCGAGCTCGTTCCAAAGAGGGGTCACATGATATGGTTTTGTTGAAACTTTTTGAAAAAAATTTAAAAATGATATTTAAAATAATAAATTTTGAAATCGTCGGCGTTGGGTATGATGCAATGTGGTATTCTGATGATGTATTTCTTTGATGTTTCGGGTATTAAATTTAGCGATTTCCTCAAGTTTTTACACCCAAAGTTGGAGCTTGATACAGAATTCTCTACTTTGGTTTCATAATTTTATTTACTTATTTATTGCTGTTTAATGTCACATATTTTTGCACAATAACTAATCGTGTTCACATAAAGTCAAGTTTAGTCAATCGTTTATGCCCGAGGCAAAGAGTTTTTTTGGAGCGATTCAGAATGGCTTCAGGAAGGGAGGGATAGTCACTGACCATCTTTTCATGCTATCCCCAATGATAGAATCTGCGAAAGCCAAAAAGAAAAAGATGTTTATGGCCTTTTTGGATGTTAAAAAACGCATACGACAGAGTATGGAGAGAGGGTATATGGCAAAACTTGAGGCCCTGGGCTTGGGTGACGAGTTTGTTGGAATTCTGAAAGCATTGTATAAAGACATACAGAGTGAACTTAGCCTGGGTAACAAAACAAAATGTGTGCCCATGGAGATAGGCCTAAACAGGAGTGTATCCTTTGCCAATTCTTTTTGTATTGTACATCAAAGACATAGGAGATTATTTATTTATTGGTGTTTAAGGTCACATACTTATGCACAATGGCTAATCATGACCATGACAGTTTTATGGGTGGAGGAAGCTGGAGTACCTGGAGAGAACCACTGAGCAACGACGAGCAGCTCCCACCTCTCCAACATCGTAACTCCGCACTGCAGCACAGGCAGAGTTAGATTGGTTGAAGACATGCGCACCATCGACGTGCAATATGCCTTAGTACACTGCATCATTGTGCCCCCATGTGGACAATCAGGGTTAAGTGCCTTGCCCAAGGACACAACATGGGTCGCTCCAAATCGATCACTCAGACGGTCACCCATGAGAGGATTAACCGGGCTTGACGTTGATTAACTTCGGTGATCTGACGAGAACCGGTTACTGCAACGCTACCGTGCCCCGATATAGGAGATGAACCCTTACATAGAGACAAAGGGGTAGCAGTTGGGGACTTGAAGATCCAAGGGCTATTTTTTGCAGACGAAAGGTGCTAGTGTCAGAAAGGGAAGTGGGGCTAGCAAAAATGCTGGCAATTGTTGGGAGATATATAGACAAATGGAGACTCAAACTAAATGAAAGCAAAAGCAAACTTATACCTGTGGGTATATGGATCCTACTCGAAGGTGGAGAGTGGGGGGAGTTCTGTATTCTGGAAGGTAGCAGCAAACTTCTTAGTGTAGGAGAGACAGGTGACTACAAGTATTTGGGGGTAAATATAAACATCACGAGAAGAGGTATCTTCCAAAACCACATGTATAAACTGATTGTGAAGGGGAAGCGAATCCATAACCAAATGAAACTTATAGGGAGAAACAGTTTCAATAAGGTTTTTTTTGAGGGGAAAACCATTTGGGAAATGGTGGGTCTAAAGCAAACCTAAACCAAATGGCTTTAACCTTTTACCCAATGCAGATGATATCAAAATTTATTATTTAATATTTGTTTTTTCAAATATTTCAAAACATTTCAATGAAACCATATCATGTGACCCCCCTCATTGGAACGAGCTCGTTCCAATGAGGGGTCACATGATATGGTTTTGTTGAAATTTTTTTAAATATATATATATTTTTAACTACTTTAAAGGGTTAAAGAGCTTGGATACTCTGCAGAACGATGTAGGCCGATGGATAACAGGGTCGAGTAATGCCAAAGCACTAGAAGCATCGGAGGGGAGCTTGGGTGGATAAGGATTAAGGATAGACTTAATGAAACTCTGCTATCTCAACTATTTGGTAAATCTCCCAGACAGCCGACGGTCTCAAGTGGGAAAGTACTTATGGTATGGAAGTGGTACCATATGGTACGAAAGTGGTACCTATAAACAAAACTGTTTTAACCTTTACACAACATAACAGCCAAAACTGGCCAAAACCGGCCAGATCTATTCACAAAAATTGCCAATTAATTTTCAATATTTTTTCATTTTTTGTCTCAAAAACATAGGTTATGACCCCTCTTTTGAACGAGCTCGTTGAGCTCGTTCCAAAGAGGGGTCATAACCTATGTTTTTGAGACAAAAAATGAAAAAATTAGTTATTCAAGAATTTTGTTTGCAAGTGTCGTCTGCTTTTCATGTTAGGTAAAGGTTAAAGAGTTTGGAAACGCTGCAGAATGATGCAGGCCAATGGATAACCGAGTCGAGTAATAACGCAGCACAAGAAGCAATGAGGGGTGAGCTTGGATGGATGAGGATCAAGGACAGGATAGACTTAATGAATCTCTGCTATCTTAACTAATTGGTAAATTTCCCCAACAGCCGATGGTGTAAACAAATTTTCCAGAATATTTGGAATTCAAATACAAAGACAGGGTGGATGGTCTGAGTGAGGGAGTTAATAAAGAACTACTCACTGGAGATCTCAAACTTAGAGGTAGGGGCAACCCAGGGTAAAACAAATCGTCAGAGAAAGAGTCATGGAGGATTGTAACCTTAATTAGCAAGATAGGGGCCAAATCAAAGAGGTCTTTGGATGGCCTGTGTGATAAAAGAAGCCAGGTTTTGAAGAGTACCTTGATGGCACCTTTACAAGAATACTGTTATTCAAGTTGAGGTGGTGGTCCATGGAGCTGAGGGGAAAATTGGGGAAAAGAGTGAAAAGGAGTGCCAAATGTGTAATTTAGGCTAGCGTGCACAAAATAGCAGTCCAACAGAATAAGATTCAGTAGGAGTATAATGGGAAAATGGGATGGGAGAATGAAGGACATGTGGTTAGTGAGTGATAGTGATACAAAGGATAGGGTTAATATGCTTATCGGAGAGAGTTGCAAGAAGGAAGCAGTTTGTCTCCGAGTGTTGGAAGGAGAGAAGAAGCGTGGGAATAGGGAGGCAATTGAGAGCAAGTGGTAAGCAAGGCCTTCTCACAGTTTGTCTCCGAGTGCTGGAAGGAGAGAAGAAGCGTGGGAAGAGGGAGGCAATTGAAAGCAAGTGGTAAGCAAGGCCTTCTCACATGAGAACTGCAACAAATCAGTGGCCAGCCGAAGTGTTATTATTTTGCCCATGCATTGGTGACTGGATCCTATTTTACCAGTAAAGCAAAGCTTGTTTATCACAGTGAAGAAGCATTGCTTCAGTTCCTGTGGGACCCACAGGGAAGAACAGGATTTAACACTAAAGCAGTCAAGCCAGAAAATAAGCAGACTGTCATCTGCAAAATGAGGTCCCCAGAGGGTGAATTTGGTGATGTAACCCTGCACAGCAGGGTAGCATCACTAAATTTATCCTCTGTTAACCTCGATTGGAATCAAGGTCTCAAACCTAAAGAGAAAGAGGTACATAGAGGATACATTGGCCAATGTATAGGATAGCATCAACAAATTCACCCCCTGGGGACCTCATTCTGCAAATGACAGATTGCTTATTTTCAGGCTTGCTCTTCATTGCACTCTCCTGATAATTTTTAAATTAGCTTTCAGATGCATTCAGTCTTAAAAGTGTCCAGAAGCGACCAGAAAATTTAACCATACTGAGCCCCCATACATGTACTTAAAATGCATTATGTCTTAGTATCCCAACAAATTATTTTGTTTAGAATAAAACACATACTCAGGCCTGCTTCAGTTCCTAGGGTTTCCATGAGGGCTAACGTTACATTACACTTTTTTTTCTAAAAAAAAATACCCAATCTAGGCTCTGTTGTGGATTTTGTTTGTTGTCGAATTAGTAACCAAAGATGAAATGTAAATGTGAGTTTATCATTTTTCCTTATCAGTACACTATAGGTTTTAACTCCTTGCATGTTGCAGGCAAATATTAAAGCCCAGTACAGGTCTCTCTTGCCTCTGAAATATGTATAATTTGTGCATATTTAATAAAATTTTCCCCCTGTAAATGGAATGAATTTTATCATCAATGATTTCTTGTAAAATACTGAGGAATTTTTTTATCAAATTAGTCATGGCTGATTTACAGCAGCCCTGACTAGATTTGATGAAAAATATCTTGAAAATACTCAGTGGGTTAAAGAGTCAATGGATTTTAAAACAAAATTGGGGAACTGAATGACAATGACATCAAGATTAGCTGATGCCAAGACAGCTTCTATATCTACTTGGCTAAGGAGTGAGTTGATTGCAGCTATATCCATACATGAGTACATGTAGCAGTCTCTGTAGTGTGTATGCTTTTTTTGCTGAACAGTTTGAAAATACAACATGGTGATCATTACAGAAGGGTGGGACCGTTTTACAGTTGTGCACTCAATTTGGACAAGATGCGAGTATCAAGTACATTTTAACAGAATTTCAGATAATACTGGTGAATTGATTGACAATGTATTGGCTGTAGATTCTCAGGTTATCCCATTTTTCCATAAATACCAGTTGACCATGTGATTTACGCCATGTCAGTTGATATTAAGATGTGATATTCGAAAAGTGTCAACTGATCTAATGCACTACACTTGACTTTCTAGTTTATCCTTACATTCTCTTTTGCTGTGTCAATATGACATCAGAATCAAATCTCTTCGCTAATCACCCGCAAACTGAAAAACTTCAAAACTCAAAAATAACAAGTGTTTGACCACCGAGGTGGTATTAGTCCCCTACGGCACTTTTGTGACATAAGGTGTTTTTGTAACAGAAGACACTAGAGTATATAAGCATCTTGGATTTTGCAAAAAAAATATTGAGCATGCATAATCCCCTCACAACCCTTTATCCATGTACCATATATGAAAGGCATAGCTTGAACCATGTTGGAGGGAGGGGTGGCAACATAAAATAGAGAAAAAGGCTTAAAAAACACAACAAAAATGGCCGCCATTCTGCCATCTTGGATTTTGAAAAATAAATATTGACTGTGCATCATCCCCTCAGAACCATTTATCCATGTACCAAACATGAAAGGTGTAGCTTGAAGCATGTTAGAGGGAGAGGTGGTAACATAAAAACAGACAGACAGACAGACAGACGGACAGACAGACAGATGTTGGATTTTGAAAAAAAATATTGAGCGTGCATAATCCCCTCACAACCCCTTTATCCATGTACCATATATGAAAAGTGCAGCTTGAACCATGTTGGATGGAGCAGTGGTAACATAAAATAGAGAAAAAGGCTTAAAAAACACAACAGAAATGGTTGCCATGGCGCCATCTTGAATTTTGGAAGAAAAATATTGAACGTGCAACATCCCATTACAACCCTCTATCCATGTGCCAGATATAAAAAGTGTAGCTTGAACCATGTTGGAGTGAGGGGTGGTAACATAAAATAGAGAAAAAAGCTTAAAAAACACAACAAAAATGGCCGCCATGCCGCCATCTTGGATTTTGAAAAAAAAATATTGAACGTGCATCATCCCCTCCCAACCCTCTATTCGTGTGCCAAATATGCAAAGTGTAGCTTGAACCATGTTGGTGGGAGGGGTGGTAACATGAAAATAAAGAAAAAAAGCTTAAAAAACACAACAAAAATGGCCGCCATTCCGCCATCTTGGATTTTGGAAAAAAAATTTTGAGCGTGCATCATCCCCTCAGAACCAGTTATCCATGTACCAAATATGAAAGGTGTAGCTTAAAGCATGTTGGAGGGAGAGGTGGTAACATAAAAAACAGACAGACGGATGGACGGACAGACGGATGGCCGGACGGACAGACAGACAGATGGACAGAGTGCAATCCTATAGTCCCTTTACGTTTCCGTAGAGGACTAAAAACCAAACTCTGACATTTTATTGCAGTCTAACAACACTTTCAACAGTACTAACTATGCACAAGCAGGTTTATTACTGGTAGACGGCAAGTGCACCAACAACAGGCCTGAAAATAAGCAGACTGTCATCTGCAGAATGATGTCCTCAGAGGGTGAATTTGCAGAGCAGGGTAGCATCACTAAATTTACCCTCTGTGAACCTCAATCTGAATCAAGGTTTCAAGTCTAAACAGCAAGATGTACCCAGACAATAAATTGGCACACTGTATGGGATAGCATCAGCAAACTCATCCTCTGGGGACCTCATTCTGCAAATGACAGATTGCTTGACCACCAACATGCAGAATGTCTTAACCCTTTACCCAACGCAGACGATATCAAAATTTATTATTTTAAATAGAATTTTTTTAAATTTTTCAAAATTTAATGAGCCTGTTCCAATGAGGGGTCACATGATATGGTTTTGTTGAAATATTTTGAAAAATTGAATTTTTTCAACTGCTCAATTTGCATATTATGCGGGCGATTCGTTAGGTAAAGGGTTAATACACAGAGAACATGGGGGCAATTGGGATTGATTGTCTTGCCAAAGGACACAACTCAGTTATCACTGTCCAGGATCAACCCATTGACCTTTCAGTTTGAAGTTCAATGCACAAACCACTGAGCCAACGTGCTTCTGTACAAGATATAAAAGAAAAAATGTTGAGTTTATCTGCAGAATACAGGAAATTCACTAAATTTGTGTTAACTGAATACTCCTGCTTATTGAATTTTTGTCACTGGTAAAGTAACTCTTCAATTAACCCTTTGAGAGGTGAATCATTCTGATGTTCAAACATCACTTGGAATTCAGTTTCTTCAACGTTTTTCAAAATGCGACGTCAAACGTCGGTAAGTACAAATAGCAAGATATTTTTCACATTAGTGATTATATGGTTGAGGGCTAGATTATTTTTGGTGGTCTGAATTTGCTATTCAAAACTTGTTTTATTACAAATTATTGGAGAGTGCCCCAATAATTTATAATAAAACAAATTTATATAAACAAAATATTATTTGTGTTTGATTGAATATGAAATATAAGCAAAGAAAGTGTTGGCTTTTGCTCTGGTATCCTCATTTATTAAAAGCCCTGATAGTGGCTTCTAGTCTTGACAACAGGAGTATATTAGTATTTTAACTGTTTACCTAACATGAAAAGCAGACGACACTTGCAAAAAAAATTCTTGAATAACTAATTTTTTTCATTTTTTGTTTAAAAAACATAGGTTATGACCCCTTCCTTGGAACGAGCTCATTCCAATGACGAGTCATAACCTAAGTTTTTGAGACAAAAAAATGAAAAAATAATGAAAATTAATTGGCGATTTTTGAGAATAGCACTGGCAGGTTTGGGCCTGAGATACAAGAGAAAATCTTGTTATGGATGGACAGACGAACGTCCGTTCTTAAAAATGGGAGTCATGGGCTTAATTTTTTACGGAAAAATTGACCATTTTAATTCGTTTGGACAATGGTTAAAACATCGCTTTTGGAAAAATTTCTTAGAGGGGTGGGGGGGTGGGGGTGGGTGGGGTGTATAGACATCCCCCAATGTAACGCTTGATAGAAACTAACTCTGACACCAACCCCAAACTGACCCTAACCCTTAATATAAACCCGAAAATTCTCAATTTGCCTCATAAGTCTCATATCTTAGTAATTAAGCTCATAATATATCAAATAAACTCATAATATTTCGGTAACCTCATATCCGGACAAAAAAATCTCGTAACTCCTGTATTATAGCATGGACAAACAGATAGACGGAGGTCTTCACCAGATACCCTTCGACTTTTCAAGTTGGGGGCATAATAATTAGTTTAATATCCTGTGCATTGGGTAAAGCATTAAATTAAAGAATGAGCTCGTTACCTTGCAACAGAGTAAATCCTTTGAAAAGAGTAATCACATCCAGGGGCACAAATAAGAGGGGGTGAGGTGTAGGGTGTGACAATAATATTTCCATTTGGGACATTTCTGTCTAGCCTCGATCAATTCTTAGGCATTAATTCACTATTGGTATTAACCGTGTACTTTCTTATAAGACTAGATTTGATACCTGTCCTCATGTCACACACACAGTCAGACAAATGTACGGAGGCCTATTGAACCCGACTTGGGCTGTTGGGAGCCAAGTGGAGATGGGCAGTTAACCGAAAATTCGGTTCAGTTTAGGTTTTGTCATCAAAACCAAAACTAAAATTGAAACAATTACAGAAAACCAATCGTTGCAGTTTTCAATTTCAATGTTGAAAAACTGTAATCAGGTCTTCACGTCTCAGAAAAAAGAGAGAAACAACCTAAAGTTAACCTTGTTTTCAAACTTCAGAGTCACGATAACCCTTTTTCTGAACATTTGCACCAAATGGTTATTGCGTTTGAGCGTGGCATTTACCACGAAAAAAATTACTTCTTACTCATCGTGTTTTAAACTTTCATCTGTTTGCCAAATGCGATTTCCTTTGCAGAACTGGAACTTGTCACTTGTTCCACACTTATAATGACAAATATATTTATTTCTACAAGTAATTTCGAAAGCTGGAACTCCAGCGTCAAAATCACAGTTGAAGTTGGATGGAAATTTAGGGTTACAATGGCCTATATGGGTGACTTTTACATGATAATATTTTTATGGTCGGCATAATTTTTTTAGGGTGTGTTGGGTTACCCTAAATACAGGTAGGGGGGGGGGGGACTAATTTTACAAGACTAAGGGCAAAAATAATTTTTTTCTAATTTCAAACTCTGAGATAATTTATACAAATACATTGTGCTCAGGAAATCAGAGTACCGCTATATTACACAGGTGCATTGCCCTGAAAAGGGAGTCACCATGACACTGACTGGCGTTTAAATACATCTTATATGCAATTGCAATGTACTGGTATGTTTGTTCAATGAAAACCAAAACTGAAACCGAAAACCAGACTCTTTGACTGAAACTGAAACCAGAACCGACAAAAAATTTGAAAAACGCCCATTTCTAGAGCCAAGCATGACCCATTTAGTCACAACTACTACATGTATTAAATCCACAGAAGCATAAGTAAGAACTCTCATATTTTTTAACAATAATCTCAACTGACAAATGTTCCAACTAGACAGGCCTTTGACGATGCAGTTAGAATCAGTGATGCTTTTCTCGGGGAATGTAGGGGAATGCCTTTCACTTACTTCATTCTGAGTGGAAATGCCATTCCCCCACAATCAAGCCAGAAAATAAGCAGACTGTCATCTGCAAAATGAGGTCCCCAGAGGGTGAATTTAGTGATGCTACCCTGCACAGCAGGGTAGCATCACTCAATTTACACTCTGTGAACCTCAATCTGAACCAGGGTCTCAAAACTAAACAGAAAGAGGTACCCATAGGATAAATTGGCCCACTGTATGGGATAGCATCATCAAATTCATTCTCTGGGGACCTCATAATCCAAATGTCAGATTGCTTATTTTCAGGCCTGCCCACAATTGCAAGACCTGGAATTACGATTCCCCAACACAGTGCACAATTAACACGATAAAGGAGTCCTTGGTGTGTTCAACAGAAGCCCTCCTTCGTCTTACTGGGTGCATTAACCCTTTACCTAACACATAGGAAATCAAAATTTATTATTTTAAAATGATGGTTTTTTAAATTAAAAAAAAAGAATTTCAACAACCCGTATCATGTTACCCCTCATTGGAACAAGCTCAATGAGCTTGTTCCAATGAGGGGGTCACGATATGGGTTTGTTGAAATATTTTGAAATTTTTTTTTTTTTTCAATTGCTCAATTTGAAAATTATGTGGGCGGATGAAGCCAATTCATAAGGTAAAGGGTTAAACCTATTTTAGTTATCAGTAAGTTACTCGCTTTCCAACCTTAATATAACATTTATATATTAGGTCAGATATAAAGACACAAAGTGACGTCACATAAGTGGTATCCTTGGTAAGTTGCATGTGAGTTTGTTTTAGTTTGTAACTCAATCATGTCCATTTCCATGTTCTTTTCATAAAATGGAAGGAGTGTGAATCCTCCACATTATTTGGCTATCAGAGTAATGAAATTCACAGCAAAAAATCAATGAGAATGCGATTTTTCAGTAAAAATTTCAAAATTTTCCTGAGAAGACCCTGGGCAAATCGTTGATGATTGTTGAAATGATGAGCCGCTGTCCCCCTGCTTCTTAAATTCAGAAAGCATCACAGGTTAGGATGTCAGCCATCAGTAGGGACAAACTTGGTTTACAAATCCCAATCAGTCACTTTTGCAATGAGTCTGGTCAAGGTGATTATATAATGACTTTTTGATTTGTTTCTTTAAAATATTTATTTTAAGTTCCCAACTCTATATCCATATGATTGCTTTCTGAAACACTATTCTTCTTTCCAGATTTTGGCACATTTTGCATTTCTATTTCTCTGACCTGTTTTCCACTTGGTCCAGACCGTTCAACTGTAATACAAGAGAATATGAAATGAAAACCTCTTCCTCTCTAAAGAAAATGTGTACAACTATGCATATATCAAACAATCATATAGATTTAGGCCTGAAAACTACGAGAAAAGGTACGTATCACATAATATGTTCTGATTCCGTATTATACAGATGACTCATTCTGATTCTGTATCATACAGACAACTCATTTCTGGTAATGCGACAGGCAATCATATCAGCCACATGAATACATTCTGTGTGTGTTTTAGTGATCGACTCCGCTGATCGCTGACAAAACAAAATTCCATACAGTTAGCGACAGAACTATTAATAGCCAATGATCCCTCCCCCCCAAAAAGTATAAATAGAAACTGCACAATTCAATAGTACACCTACCCGCTTCCTGAGAATGTGCCCACATCACACACTCGTAAATTCAAGCGGATCATCATAGGAAGTGACACTGAGAGTATCATGTGACCCCTCACTGGAACAAGATTGATGAGCTTGTTCTAGTGGGGGGGGGGGGGGGGGGGGGGTCACATATAGTTTTGTTCAATTTTTTTTATTTTTTCAACTGTCAATTTGTAAATTACGCATATGGATGCAGGCAATATAAACCTAAAGAAAAACATAATTGAAATGAACAAGGTGCAACATCACTAGCATCCCCTGCCAAGGGTTTCTAAGTTGAAAAAAGTGGAAAAAGGCCCATAACTCTAGAAAAAAAATGGATAAAACCTGTTCCTTGTGAATATCATTTCAACCATGGTAGACTATCAGCTTACCAAAGATCATTTAAATTCAGCATCCACTGACTGAGATATGAAGGTCCAAAGTTGTTACGGATAGATGGGCAAAGGAAAGGACAGGCGAATGGATAAATGAACGAACGAACGAACGAACAAACGGATTGACGGACCCCATTTCTATATCCCTAGCAAACTTTCTTTGAGAGGGGGATAAAAAATATAAAATAAAATTGAATTGTAGTTTTTGTGAATAGTGCTTTACAGTTATGTGAGGTTAACAACCCTTTACCTAACACGAAAAGCCGACGACACCAGAGGTCCTCCGACTGGGCGATTAGGGCGAAAAAGTCGCTTTTAGATTTCAAATTTCGCCCTGGTGAAAGTGAAAAGCGAAGTCAAGTCACTTCAAAATTTTGCCCTTATACATAGTATATAGTTTTTTGAAGTTAATTTTCCAAACCATCGGACCCAAAGTCAGATGTTTTCAGTGTTTCGAAAATAAAAGCATGTGGGACAACATTGACATTTCTTGTTGTTTACAATTTATTGTTCAGACAATAAACATTCATTGTGTGTTGTGTACTCACAAATTCTTAATAAAATAAATACAAAATGTCATCCCTCACTTGAATTAATCATATTTTATTACTCCACTTTTAAAAGCAACTCATAAAAATTGAAAACGACACATGAACTTGACCCAGGCTATTTCTAGATGGAGACAATACATCAGCTGTTTCAACTGACTGCGCAATCAGTCATGAGGTTATTTTCTTCCAATGAAATTGATGGATTAGACATGTTCACTAATTCAGAAAGATGCACTGTCACTGGTGTTAGCCAGTGATCTGGTGTAAGCAGAGAACGGTATATGCCTTTGATGAACCATCAAACACAAATTCAACTTACCCTTGTGCAATGATAACTAAAACGCAATGGCTCTTCTGTCGACCCATTCTCTTTTATCTAAGCGTCCCATGAGTAATTGTTACAAAAACGAAGTCAAGTAGAAAAGACAGTGTGCAGTTATAAATATGAATCGCATATTCACTTGGACAATCATCATGTCGCTAACTGCTTGGTTGGGCGCTACTGGATCGCCAAACAAATCTGGTTTAAAGCGAAAAAGTCCAGAAACTGACTTTCATAGATTACAAAGTCCTTCCAAAAAGTTCAATAAAAAACTTAATCAAAATGATTTTCCATGGTATGTGATGGATGACAACAAAAAATGGCACTGTTCATTATGCCGTGCCACCAACAAAAACAATGCCTATTCTATTGGACACGACACGCCTGCAAAAACAACGAATCATGTCCGTCATGCATCATGTAAGTATATTAATTACGAGATATTTCTCAGGGGGCCCCAATGACGTAGGCCTACAGAAGCAACTATCATCCTGATGGCCCATTAATTGAAAGTTTGCTTGGTGAGAGGGGGGCCTTCATTACCCTCACAGTTAAACCAAGCAAATCTGTAATAATTTGGTACGCCCTCATAATATATATATTTTTTTTGTGCGTGTGGGGGGGGGGGGGGGGTGTCAGCAGTGGGGGTAGTTGATGCCATGCCCCCCCCTCTCTCCCCGATCTGAAGCCAGTAATATATTTTTAGGGTTTGAAACGTTCACGGGACGTATAAAACCAAAAAAATATATTGCCGACTTTGGGTCGGGAGCGCTAATTACCCTCACAGTTTGTCCAAACTTGGCCTCAAAGTCTGCAATATAATTTTTGGGTTTGGTGCGACCTGTGGATGTTTCAAACCAAAAAATTTTCTTAAAGACTTTCACGACACTTGCAAACAAACTCCTTGAATAACTAATTTTTTTCATTTTTTATCTGAAAAACATCAATGAGCTCGTTCCAAAGAGGGCTCATAACCTATGTTTTTCAGACAAAAAATGAAAAATTAATTGGCGATTTTTGTAAATAGTGCTGGTCGGTTTGGGCCGTTACTTTGGGTAAAGGGTTAATGAACAAGAGGCCCCAGGGGGCCGGAGGGCGCTCACCTGACATGGTAGTCTAAATATCAAACCAGGGACTTGAATTAGCAGCATTCGCCCCTCCCACCTGGACCCCAAATTTTCAGTGTAAAAAAAAATAATTTTTTTTGTCTTAAAATTGACCGAAACGCATAAAAAACAAAAAAAAAATTCCGGATTTTGGTCCAAAATTTTCCAAGTCTCACCCTGACCCCAAATTTTCAGTGTAAAAAAAAAAAAATTTTTGTCTTAAAATTCACCGAAACGCATAAAAAACAAAAAAAAAAATTCTGGATTTTGGTCCAAAATTTTCTAAGTCCGGAACGGGGCCCCAAATTTTCAGTCTAAATATGAACCCAGGGACTTGGCTTGAACAAACTTGAATCTCACCCCCCTAAGGATGCTGCACATACCAAATATCAAAAGATTCTTATTGGTAGATCTGAAGAAGAAGATTTTTAAAGACTATTCCTCAAACTGCACTAATTTAAACATTTGGGCTCCCATAGAGAACCCAAATATGGACCCAGGGAATTGATTTCAATAAACATGTGAAACAATCTTCCAAAGATGTTATATGTGAAATTTGAAAGCTTTTGGAGCAGTGGTTTGGGAGAAAAGTAGTCTTACATGTTTTCCCCATTACCCACAGTGTTGAAAATGCTGACTCAGCACTTTTTCCAAATCCCCAAAAAGTACCCAATGATAAAACCGATAGCAATTTTTTTTTTACCATTCCATTCTGTTGGTCCTAAGGAAGCTTCACAACAAATAAGAATTCTCAGTGCCATGTAGTTTTGGAGATATGGGCGTTTTAATTTTTTTCTATTTTTAGCTCCTGCGGTTCCCATTGGGCGACAGGAAAAATTTTTTTTGCATAAATTAAGTACTTATGACCCAATAAGCCCTCATATCAAATTTGGTCCAAATCTGCCTCTCGGTTTGGAAAATAGAAATTTTGGGAGGGGCAAATATTCTTGCCCCTCCCATTACGATGCCAAATATAGCCCCACAAACTTCTCTTGAACAAATCTGAGTCTACTCCTCAAATGGAAGCTGCACACCAAATATCAAGTCTCTGCTACTGCTGGTTCATGAGAAGAAGATTTTTTAAGATTTCAGCACACTTTTTGGGTGTGGCCTACCAATGGGCGAGGAAACTTGATTTGAACAAAATCAAATTGCGATGTCATAACAAACTATTATCTCAAATATCAATTAAATTGGTTCAGCGGTTTGGGAGGAGAAGACGCAAACACCATGTTCACGGAAAAATGAAAAATTAATGAAAATTAATTGGCGATTTTTGTAAATAGTGCTGGTCGGTTTGGGCCGTTACTTTGGGTAAAGGGTTAATGAACAAGAGGCCCCAGGGGGCCGGAGGGCGCTCACCTGACATGGTAGTCTAAATATCAAACCAGGGACTTGAATAAGCTGCATATGCCGCTCCCACCTGGACCCCAAATTTTCAGTGTAAAAAAAATAATTTTTTTTTGTCTTAAAATTGACCGAAACGCATAAAAAACAAAAAAAAAATTCCGGATTTTGGTCCAAAATTTTCCAAGTCTCACCCGGACCCCTCCGGGCACTCTCCCATAAACTGCAACAAGACAAAGACATGTGCTCAAATTTTGATGACCAAAAATAATTTAGCACTCTACCAGTCAACCGAGTTCCACTGTAATACTGTTGTGATTGTGAAAAAAATTAACAGCATATTAATTAATAGCTCGACTCCCAAATCACAAAAGCAAAATGCTGAGATCAGTAATTTTTAAATATGTCCAATAAAACAAAAGGCTCCAAGGAACCTGAAAGGCTCACCTGATTACAGCCTATTCAATAATTATTTACAAAGAGATTTACAGATTTTAATTAATAATCACTTTCATCTCTTTACCAGAGATAGAATACTGTGGTCTGGGAGACTATAAGTTATCTCCTCCTACATGTATGGTATATGGAGATTTAATACCTGGATGTTGGTTTTTAAACACCGAGCCACAGGCTTGATTAGAACAAATTTGAAAATGGTAATTGCAATTATCTTACAGGGTTCTTACAGTCAAGAACCCCAAAAATTCAAGAATTTTTCAAGGACATATCAGCATTTTCCAAGGATGTTTTTTTAAAATGTACATTTGGAATATAACCATTTTTAGAAGCCTTACCTACTTTAACCCTTTACATAACATGAAAAACAGACGACACTTGCCAAAAAATTCTTGAATGACTAATTTTTTGTCTCAAAACATAGGTTATGACCCCTCATTGGAACAAGCTCGATGAGCTCGTCCCAACGAGGGGTCATAACCTATGTTTTTGAGACAAAAATTTAAAAAATATTTGAAATTAATCGGCTATTTTTGAGAATAGCGCTGGCCGGTTTTGACCATTAAGTTGGGTAAAGGTTAAAAATGTCTTCTACATCATCCTTCTAAATTAAAAAAAAAAACGCTGCTTCTAAAATACACTGTAACAAATTATGGTGCTTACAGAATGACACCCAGTTAAATAATGCTTGAATTTTAATTCCTCATTTTTGGTAACCATCGATTATCCATTATTTATGTTCGTTTTTTTTCCATTTTTTAACAAAAAAAATGCGAAAGAGCTGCTTCAATTGACCACTATTACACAGGTAAAAATGATAATGGGCAAAACTCAAGGACTTTCAAGGATTCGGATGGATTTTCAAGTACTTTTCAAGTACATTTTCTGAATTTTCAAAATTCAAGGAGTAAGACTGAAATTCAAGGACTTTTCAAGGTTGTGCACACCTTGTCTTATATCCCCCCAAAATTGAGTATCTGAAGCAATGGTTGGATCAGGACCTTTTCTCTAGAGGCGTAGAAAAAAACCTGAATTCATAAATTTGGTAAGTCTCAGATATTTATTGAGTGAGTTCTACCTTCCATTTGATTTTTTAGCTTTCCCTGACACCTCAATCTTTTCATCACTTTCCGCCGTCTCTTTCCCGATACACTGACAGAACATTTGGGATTTTTCCTAGAAAGAAATAAAAATGAGTATCAAAAAGTAATTATTCTGCAAAAACAGGTTGTATCTCAAGACAACCATCTGTTTGACATACAGTGAGTTTTATTGTTTCATTGATTCTTTCATAGAATGGAACAATCAGACCTTCAAACTTGAAAAAAAACAAGAGGCCCCAGGGGGCCTGAGGGCGCTCACCTGACACGGTAGTCTAAATATCAAACCAGGGACTTGACTTGAATAAGCTGCATACGCCCCCTCCCAAGAAAAGCAGGGTGAAAAAAAAAAAAAAAATTTTTTGTCTTAAAATTGACCAAAACGCAGAAAAAAAAAAAAAAAACAATTTTTTAGGATTTTGGGCCAAAATTTTCTAAGTCCCACCCGGACCCCAAATTTTCAGGGGAAATTTTTTTTTTTTTTTTTTTTTGTCTTAAAATTGAGAGAAATGCATAAAAAACAAACAAACAAAAAATTTCCGGATTTTGGTCCAAAATTTTCTAAGTCCCACCCGGACCCAAAATTTTCAGGGGAAAAAAAAAAAAAAATTTTTTTGTCTTAAAATTGACCGAAACGCAGAAAAAACAAAAAAAAATTTTTTTCGGATTTTGGTCCAAAATTTCGAAGTCCACAACGGGACCCCAAATTTTCAGCCTAAATATGAACCCAGGGATTTGGCTTCAACAAACTTGAATCTCACCCCCCTAAGGATGCTGCATACCAAATATCAAAACATTCTTATTGCTAGATCTCAAGAAGAAGATTTTTCAAAAATACTCCTCATACTGCACTAATTTAAACATTTGGGCTCCCATAGAGAGCCCAAATATCCACCCAGGCAATTCATTTCAATAAACATGTGAAACAATCTTCCAAAGATGTTATATGTGAAATTTTAAAGCTTTTGGAGCAGTGCTTTCAGAGAAAAGTAGTCTTATGTTTTTCCCATTACCCACAGTGTTAAAAAATGCTGACTCAGCACTTTTTCAAACTCCCCAAAAAGTACCCAATGATAAAACCGATGGCAATTTTTTTGGATCATTCCATTCTGTTGGTCCTAAGGAAGCTTCACAACAAATAAGAATTCTCAGTGCCATGTAGTTTTGGAGATATGAGCGTTTTCATTTTTTTCTATTTTTAGCTCCTGTGGTTCCCACGGGGCTATGGGAAAAAAATTTCGGCATAAATTAGGTACTTATGATCCAATAAGCACTCATGTAAAATTTGGTTCAAATCGGCCTCGCGGTTTGGAAAATAGAAATTTGGGGCGGGGCAAAAATTTTTGCCCCTCCTTTAACATCGTCAAATATAGCCCCTCCAACTTCTCTTGAACAAACTTGAGTCTACACCTCAAAAGGAAGCTGCATACCAAATATCAAGTCCCTGCTATTGCTGGTTCTTGAGAAGAAGATTTTTTAAGAATTGGAGCATTTTTGCCCCATCCCTCTGCTCAATGTGAGCCGAAACCTAATTTGACAAAAAATCGGTGTCCGCAGACACAACCCCTTCTCACATGAAATTTCATTAATATGCGGCCAGTGGTTTGGGAGAAAAAGCCCAAACACCACCTTCACGACGGACGCCGGACGACGGACGAAAAGTGATCAGAATAGCTCACCCTGACTTTCAGTCAGGTGAGCTAAAAAACACGGGTGCACTGTGAACAATGTTTCTAGAATTAATTTGGATTGTGCGATTATTGGACAGCAATGGTATGTTTCCCTCACGATGTATGGATCACAATTCAATCGCCTCTAAAAAAATATGTATCTATTTATTTATTTATTGGGGTTTGACAACACTTTTGACAGCCAGGGTCACCTCGTGTTGGACAGTTTTACAGGGTGGAGGAAGCCAGAGTATCCAGAAAGAAAAACTGAGCAAGGCAAGCATGGTTAGCATTGGTTGAAGACAAGTGCACCATCGACATGCAGCACGCCTTAGTACACAATGCCATCATGCCCCCCACGTGGGAAATAGGGATGAAGTGTCTTGCACAAGGAAACAACACGGTTGCCGCAGGTGGGATTCGAAATGAGGACCTCTCGGATTGCAGCCTGCATCTCTACCTACTGAGCCACTGCATCCCACGATATGTATCACAATACACATGATCTCTCAGGTGTGCAACTACAATGTTTTCACTTCCAGCATCGTCCTTTTAATACAAATTTTTAAATGCGTAACTTAACTGTTTACCTAACGAACTGGCTGCATCCGCCCGCGTAATTCACAAACTAAGGACTTGAAATTTTTTTTTTTCTGAACAAAACCATATTAGGGCTACACGATATATCGATAATACCCATATTCAAACCAGTATCGATTGAATACTGGTGTAATTGCAAAAATATCAGTTTATCACCATGATTTATTTATCCAGGGCAATTTTCAAGATGTCCATTTACCTAACGAATCGTCCCGTTCCACCCAGGTAATATATAAATTCAGCTGTAGAAAAAATATTATTTTTCAAAAAATTCAAACAATTAATATTTAAAATAATATATTTGGATATCATCTGCATTGGGTAAAGTTTTATTTGAACTGCATCATCAAGGCATGCTGATTCGTTCCGACTGTGATGGTTCAAGTCCCGAGTTTAGTATGCATGTTCAGATATTTTAACAGTTTTTCGATACACTAGTATACCACAGTATTTTTTTAATTATTGATACTGGTATTCAATTTCAAATACTCTGCAGCCCTAAACCATATCAGGTGACCCCTCATTGGAATGAGATCATTGAGCTTGTTCCAATGAAGGGGCCACATCATATGGTTTAGAAGTTTGTGGGTAAAATTGAGAGAGAAAAAAAATGAAAATAACAAATTTTAATATTGTCTCATTGGCAAAGTGTTCAACAATATGCATGCAACTTTTCAACATTGTAACCAATGGCATTCAGTAATTTCAATATTTGGAGTACAGTGGCTCAGTGGTTCGAGCATAATGCCATTGAGCTTTAACTCTTTTGGCGTGACAGGCGACTCAAGTCGACAGACAGCAAACCGCGGAAAGGTACTGCAGTAGTCATTTTAGCCAACTGTGTGTGTCCATTTCCAAGTGCTTTTTACCCTTTACCCAATGCAGATGAAATCAAAATTTATTATTTTAAATATCATTTTTTCAAAACATTTCAACAAAACCATATCATGTGACTCCTCGTTGGAACGAGCTTGTACGAGGGGTCACATGATCTGGTTTTGGCGAAATCTTTTGAAAAATAACATTTTTCCAACTGCTGAAGTTGCATATTATGCCAGGGGGGGGGGGGGGGGGGGGGGGTCGGGGGGATGCAGCCGATTCGTTTAGTTAAGGGTTGAACAAACATACATATTCCTATGTTTCATGCACCATTTATGTCCTATCCATGAACAACGATATCGCCCCTTGAAAGTATAAAGGTGCCATTTAAATATATACAGGAAATCATTTGAAAAACTGTCAATGAGAACATTAGAACATCTTTTAAAATAATAAAGCTTTAGTCTAACAACCTATACTTTTTGTAAAATTCCTGATGAATATTAGGCGCTAAGAATTCTGTTTCTCAGATTATTCTACGCCAAAAGAGTTAAACTGAAAGGTTGACAGATTCGATCCTGAGTCCTGACCAGAGGTAAGTGCATTGTGTCCTTAGGCAAGACTCTTAATATCAACTGTCCATGTTATAAATAAGTACAAGTTAGTTTATATGATATGTGAAATGTTTCAGATTATTTCCACAACTTTCCCAAACACTTGACATAATTGTTGTTCATTGTTGACGAATCAATTCAGGAGGCTCATTCGAGAATCAATTCAAAATTTGAATAATCACAAGACCACAGTTTTTCAGCAACTAAAAAGTTAATTATAATATAATTTAAAACATGAATGATGGATAAGAAGGAAATAATGAATAAGAGTGAATTTAAGATAACCAGCAGGTTTTCTCATGAAAAAATAATAAATATATATGTACAGTGGAGCCCTCTTAATTGGATACCTCTTAACTGAATAACCCTGTTAATTGAATATAATTTCCCAACACAAAACCATTTACCATTCCTCCAGGACAAATTTGACTGTTAACTGAATATAGGTGGGGGCGCGGTGGCTCAGTTGGTAGAGGTGCAGGCTGCAAGCCGAGAGGTCCTCGGTTCGAATCCCACCTGCGGCAACCGCGTTGTGTCCTTGGGCAAGACACTTCGCCCTGATTGCCTGCATGGGGGCACGATGACGCTGTGTACTGAGGCGTACTGCACGTCGATGGTGCGCATGTCTTCAACCAATCTAACCCTGCCTGTGCTGCGGTGCAGAGTTCAGAGTTACGATGTTGGAGAGCTGAAAGCTGCTCGTCGTTGCTCGGTGGTTCTCTCCGGGTACTCCGGCTTCCTCCACCCGTAAAACTGTCACGGTCACGATTAGCCATTGTGCATAAGTATGTGACCTTAAACACCAATAAATAAATAAATAAATATACTGAATATAGGTTATAAACTCCTGTTAACCCTTTACCCAATTCAGACGATATCAAAATTTATTATTTTAAATATCATTTTTTCAAATTTTTCAAAAAATTCCAACAAAACCATATCATGTGACACCTCGTTGGAACGAGCTCGCCGAGCTCGTTCCAACGAGGGGTCACATGATATGGTTTTGTTGAAATTTTTTGAAAAATAATATTTTTTCAACTGCTGAATTTGCATATTACGCGGGCAGATGCGGGCGATTCGTTGGGTAAAGGGTTGACTGAATAAAAAATCTTGTAACCTGTCGAAAAATTGCCCTACCTCTCCCCAGTTTTCCTTTGTTTATAGACCGATTTGGCCTCAGTACTACATCCAATACATCTTGTTTGACAGAGCTCCATGTACTCTGTCAAACAAGATATAATACAATAAAAGCTTAGTTTATCTCTAAAATACAGGAAAGTGACACAATCCCTTTAAATTGAATACTCCTGTTAATTGAATAATTTTCACTGGCAAAGTGGGTATTCAGTTAACAGGGTTCCACTGTACTATTATTTGACTCATATTTCAAACATTTCATCAACATACAAGCGCCTCTTGAATTCATCTTTACTTAAAAACTTTGCATCAGGAATCTCTAGAGTCTTTGCAGCAATAGCTTTCTTTATTGCATCTTTTTTACTGAGTCTTTTTAATTTTTTTTTTGTTTTCTGTTTTCCCTGCAAAACACAAAAAAAGATCATGCTTTACAAATGGATTTATTCTAACAAAACCTCATCAGGTGGCCACTCATTGGAACAAGCCTGGTGAATTCACTGAAATAAGGGGGTCACAAGATAGGGTTTTGTTTGATATGGGGCTGTCACGATTTTTTAATTTAGGAATCGATTAATCGTCGCAAATAATCGATTAATCGTACCTAGATGATCCCCCTCTCCCTCTCTCTGAAGTCGTTAAAAATGAAGTTCAAGTCAGTTGACCTACCTCAAGTAAACAACAAAGACGATTCTCTTTTAGGTACATTCAAAGCTTTGATGTTCTGAACTTATAAACCGTCAGTGTAATAATCAAGACCGGTAATCAGTTGCGACCACTCTTGATTATTGCACTGATGATTCAAAAGTTCAGAACATCAAAGCTTTGAATGTACCTGAAAGACAAATGCTTCTAGCAGCTTCTTGATGTTAAACGTCGACATTCTTGACATTTTGCCTTCAGAAACAGTAGTTTTTTCATCAATTTTTTTTTTTTTTTTAAACGTTTAAAATGGGGTAAAATTTTCGATTCTTCAACAATGAAAAATACTAAGCGATTTCAGTATGATTGATCGACAATCGATTAATCATGACAGCCCTAGTTCGATAGGGTTTTGCAGTTGGCATATTCAGCTGTTTCTTCCCTTCTGGGAAGATGTTGTACTTTTGGGTATAATGAAAGGCAGAAACAGGTTTGGCTGGCTTGTTCTTGGCTCCACAGAGCTCTATGGAAAGAGCTGATTGGGAGATTATTGCAAAATTCACTCAAAACAAATGTTTTCTCTATTGCCCAAGGTAAAAAAAAAGGTCAGACGGGCCCATAATACTTTAATTGTTTGAACAAGCCCAGAATCCTCCTTCCAAAGAGACTATGCATGTGTGTTAGTCCTGGAAATGAGATGAGTGAGGGTGCAATTGCTCCTATCAGCACCTGTGTTTTCTCTTTTACGGGAACTAAAAAATGCACTCATTGAAAAATATTGTGGAGTACTAATATACTGTGAGGGCATATAAATGTTTGTAGTTTTGAGAAAGAAGCACTCAGCAGCCAGTGGCAAGTTACTGTCATAATTCAGTAGTTCCTTATACATTTAGCCCCTTGAACCCAATTGGTCGCTTTTCTGGCCAGGATCATGATACATGTGCATCATAACATCATTAAATGGTATGGCTGTTCAGTAAATGTGCGGGGTAGAGCAATTAATATTTTCAACGTGCAGCCCTGAGGCTGCACGTTGAAAATATTGATTGGTGTACCCCAAATAATGAATATGGATTCTTCTAATTGCTGTCATTGAACTGGCATGAAAGAGTTCAAAGGATTACTGTTTCTGGGGTTTGGCGACAGTATCCCCTCAAAAATTCAAATACGCAGATTTTACAGGTGCAATTTACTCCCGTCTCTGAATTCACGGGAGCTTAACCCTTTACCCAACGTAACGGCCAAAACCGGCCAGCACTATTCTCAAAAATCGCCAATTGATTTTCATTATTTTTTCATTTTTTGTCTCAAAAACATAGGTTATGACCCCTCGTTGGAACGAGCTCCACGAGCTCGTTCCAACGAGGGGTCATAACCTATGTTTTTGAGACAAAAATGAGAAATATTAGTTATTCAAGAATTTTTTTTGCAAGTGTCGTCTGCTTTTCATGTTAGGTAAAGGGTTAAAACTGCACCCGTCAATTTTGTTCATTTTCAGTCCTGGTGTGTCAATTATGAAAGTTTTTGGAGCAGTGTTTTAGGAAAAACTTTTAAATGTTTCCTCATTACCACAGTTTTGAAATGGTAGAACCCCCACTTGGATCTCCACCAATAAAACTGATCAGGATTTTTTACAATTTTGATTATACTTCTCCTAAGCATATTTCATATCAAATATCATCACTATCAGAGAAAATCGTTAAGCAAGAAAAAAAGGAAGGTTTTGAGTCTCATCACTCTCATGTAATCTCTCATTGAAATTAAGCCCCCACGTTAAACCTTTTTATTGTCTTCCAAAATTACTGGGAAATTGTAAGATTTTAACTTCTCTGATTACCGATAAAGTATTATGTGAACAGCCAATTTGCTATGTTCTGCACAACACAACTCAACTGAATACAAAGCGCATTCAATATTTATTTACTTATTGGAAGCTATAGAGTACTAAATTTTTCGTATTTTTGCTTATTATGAAATAAATTCACTTTAAAGATAATGTTGTCTATGTCCACAAAATATGAAACCTTTAACCGTTTGAACCCGGGTGGCCCATTTCCAGACCAGGAACATGATATGTCATAATTTCATTAAATAGGATGGATGATAAGTGAATGTGTGTGGTAAACCAATCTGCACGTTGAAAATATTAAGTGGTCTACCCCTAAATAATGAACGTGGACTCTTCCAGTTGCTGTCATTGAACTAATATGGAAGATCCACCATGGTTCAAAAGGTTAAGTTGTGGTACTAGAGATGGGCAGTATTGAAAATTTGAGTTGGTATTTTACCTGTGAAATACCATGGTACTAGAGCTGTAGGTTAACCGAAACCGAACCAAGGTTTTTACTTTTTTTTAAAAACCGAAACGGAAACCGTCGACATCCCGTAATCTAAGGTTTTTCATTTTTTTTTATTAAATACTCTCTTGCTGCAGAAATTTACAGAATGTAGCCATCCCAGAGTAGTGAGAGTACCCAGACACTGCCAATGGCAGTGTCTGGGTACTCTCACTACTCTGGGAAGGCGACATTCTGTGAATTTCCGACATTTCAGTTTAGTTGTGTTTGCAGCTTTCCTCAAGTTGCGTGTAGGTGTCAGACCTCGAAAAATGGCCAAGCACAATAAAAGTTCTGTATATTTAGGTACAGTTAAAACTAGAAGTCCTGTCATGAAATGCGCACAAATAGCACGTTGATATTCGCGTTAATGTACGCGTTAAGGCCCAAGTAAATCTATCAAATTTCTGCATATGGCCTGTGCACAAGCAATGTTTCAGTCAATGGACCTCCGGGTAACCCGGAGGTCCATTGGCAGAAACATTGCATGTGTTTGCTATGAGTAACAAAGAGAACCTGCCGTGCTTAGGATGCCATTCGATATGGCAATTGCGCGCAATTCGAACGCGCAATTAAGCCTAGATAAGCGCACTATTCGTGACAGGACTTCTACTTTTAACTGTAATTAATATATTGGACTTCCTGATTCTTCATGTATTATAGCTTATTTCGGGCATTCATTGAGTTTCACTCATTTTCACTACCATTCAGTTATAACTCCAGACATAAGAATGAGTTTTATTGAATTTTACTTGGCCTCATGAACAAACCGAAAACCGAACCGAACCGAGGTTTTACTCCACCTGAAAAACCAAAACCGAAACCGAACAAGAAATTTAAAAACCTACAGCTCTACATGGTACAGTTCGGTATTGGTATTATTCCATAATCCATTACCATCATTTGTTTAAGCAGGCTTAGCAAATTCAGGAGAGCGATTTTTTAGCTCTCCTTACTGCCCTCCTGAAAGAATTAAGGAGAGCGAAAAATTGCCCTCCTAAATATTCTGATCTGGGATGATTGAGATTACATGTATTATGGTCACATTAAATTTTTGTTGTAAAGCAAAAATGTAATTTAATTTCGAAGTCACATAACATCATGTAATTTCATTTTGCAAGTGGTTTTGTGGTAAAAGGTAATGGCTGCAACCATACCCAAACACAGTTGCAATCATTTGAAGCAAAATGGGTCACAGCAATATTTTTTTTTTCTGTCAGTTTCAAGTTCAACAACTGACATCACAGTTTGAGGGGTAATTATTCAAGGAATATTGACACTATAATATACTACCATTACTACTATCCTGTCACTTGAAGCACTTGCACCAGGATGTGGCTGTAGATTCAAGCAGACCTGTTGTCCAAGAAAGCCATACGCCTACCACTACCACCTTCAACCCCCCTTGGGGGGTTGAAGGTGGTAGTGGTAGGCGTATGACTTTCTTGGACAACAGGTCTGGGTACACACACAGGTCTTGTCAAGTGTGTGTTCGCTTGTTGAGTGAGACATCCAGATGTCTAAGAGATTTCGCTTTACCTTAGTAAAGTTAATAAAATCACTGATGTAGTCTGTTGGTTTCAGTTTCAATGAGTTTGTTCAACTGGATACTTAAAATGCTGTGTAAAGCTAATTGCTCTCCTAAGCTGATTGAGGAGAGCGATTTTTTGCCCTCCTGCATTTTTCAGAATGCCAGGCCTGTTTAAGGGGAGGTGAGCAGATAATAAAATGTGGCAAACGGGGATGGAGTACAAAAACATTAGAATATAATCAATGTAGTGTATGTGTACTCTCAGAAATAGAGAATTACTGCTGGTCATGGCAAACTGGATTTATCTATCAACGTACTTGAGATGTGCATGCTTCAGGTTGTTGTGAAGCACATGTGTAATAGCAAACACAGACAGGGTTGTATTATTCATAAGGCTGACTAGGCTGAAGGGGCCCGCCAATTTTTTTTTTTGCTGAGGCACTGTTACCAGCACCTTAGGGCTCTAATGGTTAAAGGCACTTTGCACTCTGCGCCATAGCGATACATGCACATATGTATTTATTGATATATATATAGTCTCATAAGTATACTATATATATATATTTATATACAGTACATTATTTTAATGCTTATTTAAATAATATGTCAAGTTGTGAGTAGAATTCTTCAGGAGACCTGAAAATGGAAAGAGGGATATGAACTGTGACATAGTGCCTACCGTACCAGGGTCACGACTCAGGCTGTCAGCTGTAGTGGGAGGAAAGATTGAAGTGCTGGAGTGGCCCCCGAGGCTGAAGTACCTAAAAGCCTAGAGGCCTGGCCACAGAAATAAATGCCTTTTGTTTTAAATCTTTAATGATGTTTTTGGTATCAGTATACAATAAATGGTAAGCCAAGTGGGCAGATATTATAATCAAGGTGTTCCAATAGGAGAGAAAACATTTAGTTGTTTCTGTAAGTCATGAACATATTGCGAACTTACCCACTCTCTTTTCTTTTGACTCCTTACTTACGATATTTAAATCTCCATACTGCAAGAGTATGTTTCAATCACTGATATATTTATTTTTCATTGCCAACCCACGGGACCAGGGTACTCTAGCTTTTTCTGTATTTGGTAAGGTTAGTTGTCACGTTCATCAGATGACTGCAAGGCAGGCACTTAACCCCGATTGTCCACATGGGGGCACGTTGATGCCGCGTACTAAGTGTACAGCACGTTGATGGTGCGTATGTCTTCAGCCAATCTAACCCTGCCTGTGCTGCAGTGAGGAGTTACGATGTTGGAGAGTTGGCAGCTGCTCGTCGTTGCTCGGTGGTTCTCTCCGGGTACTCCGGCTTCCTCCAACCATAAAACTGTCACGGTCATGATTAGCCATTGTGCATAAGTATGTGACCTTAAACACCAATAAATACATCAAATGACTACTTACCTATTTTTGTTGTAATTAAAATGACTAAAATCATCTTTATTTGAAAACTGAAAAGTACATGTAGATTGTGTGCTTAGACTCAAAGGGGCCAGTTGGTAACTCACAATTGTAAAGTTATAGATGGTTTATGCCAGAGTATGTGCTCAGACACGAGTAACCAGGCAGTGCAATATGTGATAGAAATTGGCTGGTGGGTTTGGGGGAGGGGGGTGCTGAAGTTGAAATTGCTAATCATTTTTCCAGGACCACGATAAAACTGCAAATCAAATTTTTAAAAACATATAATACCCTGAAGCTAGGCATTCAAAACACTTTAGGATGCAGCGATAGAACTGCATTTGGGAAAAGGAGAACACTGTCTGCATTTTTAATTTAGGATGGATTCCTTGTTTAACGGACATGCACAAATCACTCGATACCACAAATTTCCATAAAAAAACAAAATCGTAATTCTAAGAAATTTCTACAGGTGTCATGATGATACCTTGCATAGAATATGGCAACTATGCAGTCTCTATATAATAATAGTATGCTGAATTAAGGCGACCTTTCTCATTATTTGATTTTAGACTGTGTTGTTTTTTTTATGCTTTTTCCGTCCAATGACGTTCACCAGAAATCCAAAGTAAGAATATATGTAAACAAAGCAGTCACTTTTTGAATTTACCCCCATGCAGCTCTGTCACTGTGTTTTGAAGGATTTTGATGCCCAGGCTTTGTTCTGGGATGTGTGAGCACAGTTGGCCACAAGTTGTTCTTGCAAAATATTATTTTATTATCAGTTCTGGTACGAATATGGTACTGTCAACTCTATGAGCTGATTACATGTGTTTCATGTTCTATACATCCCAACCTTCATTTTGATGTATAATTTGTGTATATTTAATCTGAATTGAAGGAATATGAGAGGTGAGAATTTCAAAATAAACAAAATTCCATTATTTATATAGCCCTTATATAACACGAAACACATATGTAATCAATTCGTAGAGTTGACAGCAGGCACCACTGGGTCCTGGAAGTCTGCTATCGTATTCGTACCAGAACTGATGATAAAATAATATTTCGCAAGAACTCGTGGCCGAATGTGCTTCAGATATTCAATAACGAAACTAGGCATTCAAAACGCCTTCGAGTGCAGCGATAGGACTGCATTTTGGAAAAAGACAACACTGTCTGCATTTTTTATTGAAGATGGTTTCCATGCTCGACAGACATGCGCAAATCACTAGATACCATGAATTTCCATCGAAAAACAAAATGGTGATTCTAAGAAATTTCAACAGGTATCATGACACCTTGCATTGAATATGACAACTGTGCAATCTCTATCTAATAACAGTATAATGTATGAAGGCGATCTTTCTCATTATTTGATTTTAGACTGTGTTGTTTTTTTTATGCTTTTTCCGTCCAATGACGTTTTCATTATTTGATTTTAGATAACGTTGTTTTTACATGCTTTTTCCATCCGATGACATCGACCGGAAATCGAAAGTATAATCATATGTAAACAAAAGCAAAGGCTTTGGAATTTACCCCATGCAGCTCTGTCGCAGTGTTTTGAAGAATTTTGATCCCCTAGCTTTTTTCTTGGATATGTAAAGCACATTTGGCCACAAGTTGTTTTTGTGAAATATTATTAAATTATCAGTTCTGGTACGAATGCGGCAGCAGACTTTCAGGAACCAGTTGTGCCTACAGTCGACTCTATGAGTTAATTACACGTGCTTCGTGTTCTATGCATCTCAATCTTTATTTTGATGTACATTTTTTGTACATTTAATTTGAACTGAAGGAACATCAGAGGTGAGAATTTTCAAAATAAACAAAATTTCATTACGTATATAGCCTAGGCACTTAGGCTTAAGTTAAGGAATATGAGAGGTGGAAATTTCAAAATAAACAAACTTCTATTACTTATATAGCACCTTAATAAACATTATCAGAAGAAAATGTCTACAATAGCTTTTTAACGTAATACTTCGGTTATGGGTGAAACCCTTATCGATGGTCCATTTGGGTGAATCGACTTGCGCAATTGCACGAAATTAGACGACTTGTACTCTTTAGGCGGCTTTACTACAAGTAAAAAGGTCTTACGATTCTGTTACTGTTGGATAATTGTCTGTGTGTCATTCCCATTGTAATCTTCGTGTGAGATCTTTACCAAGTTCAAGCGATAATGACGCCACAGGTGATGAGATATTTGAATTTCTCAGAAATTTCAACACGTTGTTGAAATGGTTCCAAAACGTTTCGTCCGAAGCCCATTTCGTACCGGAACATTCCGCCCCAAGTTGAAATTGCCTATGGTCCGATTCGTCCCGGGGCGTTTCGTTCCACATTAGCTGCCACAGAAGTTTTTTCAGTGAATGATGATGGAAATTTCTTTTACATTTAGCATCACCATTTGTTCTAATAGCCTAACCAGACACACTGTCAATTTTAAACGAATGAGTGATAATGCTTCAATGGAGCCAAGCACAGTAATGGAAGAAGAAGAATTTCATCGAAAGATAAATGCTCAATTTGACTTTTACATAAGATAACATCGAAAACACAAAATAATTTTGGGACCTCCAGCTTTTTTGCCCTCTCAATTAAATATTGATCATTATGACAATAATTTAGGAAATTTCATAAATAAAACGAGTAGTTCCCTTTTCTGGCGCGTTGGTTGAGTCGGTTATGCCATCCTTCACAGTCATTGTTTGTACAGATACTGAGGCCAAATACTGACCATGTTGCTATGGGCCATTTAGTGCTTTTTATCCATGTAGTATCAACATATTTCAAAAATATTTTGTATGTATAAAGTTCACTTATTTGTAAGGTAATTTGCATTTTCTAATTATTTTCTAATGTTAACCAGGGTAGTCGATGCAGTGACAGGTGCTAAACTAAACAATAAAGTCAACTATTTTAACAAGTGATCAGTTTAAAATTCTAAACAAATTGAACATCACCTCGATGTTTTGACAACTGCAGAATACTAGTCAAAACGTCCGATGAACAAAAACCTGGTCACTATATTTGATATATTCCAGACTGGTGCAGTTTTTCTTAGCGCAATATTCTTATAAATATGCTAGGAAAAGCTGCTCCGGCCTGGAATATATCAAATAAAGTGGCTAGTGAGTGGTTATCAACCATAAGTCCATTTCACATCTCAGATTTGCTCTTTTAATTTTATGAATGAGATTAGGTTAAGTTTAGTTTCCACCACGATCTGGTCACTATATTTGATATATTCCAGACTGGTGCAGTTTTCTTAGCGCAATATTCTTAGAAATATGCTAGGAAAAGCTGCTCCGGCCTGGAATATATCAAATAAAGTGGGCTAGTGAGTGGTTCTCAACCATAAGTCCATTCCATGCGCACGAGTGTTTTACAATATAGTCCCTCGCCTCGATTGAATTATTTCACATAACCAGTCCAGTCAAGCGATTACTCTGTTTATTACTTTTCATTATTAATAATTATATGATTTAACCCTTTACATACTGTAACGACCAAAACCGGCCAGCGCTATTCTAAAAAATTGCCAATTAATTTTCATTATTTTTTTCATTTTTTGTCTCTAAAACATAGGTCATAACCTATGTTTTTGAGACAAAAAATGAAAATAATAGTTATTCCAGAATTTTTTTTTTTTTGCAAGTGTCGTCTGCTTTTCATGTTAGGTAAAGGGTTAAAAAAAAACAAAAAACAATGAAGTCCCCATTATACCCACGGTAAAGCGTCTTTGTTTGCGCGTAAGGATACATGACCCAATTGTTGATTGCATAATTCACTTGTGCAGTTATCATTAATAATCAAACCTGGAAATCCCAGTAAATCACACTTTGGAAAGTAATAAATAATAATAATAAATCTATTTAATCTATTTACACATTAAAGCTTAACTCTTAATAACTATTTAAAATAATAATAAAACAAAAGGCTCTCAGCCTAGACAACTCTGCCTGGGGTCACTGCTTTTAGGGGAAGCTAAATACATAACAACAATCCAAGTGTTACTGCATGTGACCTTAAGTTTGCTGCCTGTGACCTTGATCTTGATATGACTATCAATCAAACAAACCTTTCAGTTATAAGCAGTAATTGTAGCAAGTATAAGTAAGATCTGTCAATCATACCAAGTTATATGGACCGGACAAGGGCTGTTTAACAATATCAAAGTTTTGCTGTCTGTGACCTTGACCTTGATGATATGGCCTTGGATCAAGGTCACAATACACTATTCAGTCATGGGCAGTATTTGTTTGAAGTATGAACAAGATCTGCCAATTAGATCAAATTATATGGACTGGGCAAAAATGATAGTAAAATATCGAAGTTTTCTTGAATGTGACCTTGACCATGAGAACATGACCTTGGGTCAAGATCATGACACAACCTTTGGTTATGGTCAGCAACTGTGTCAAGAATAATAAGATCAATGATATGGATCAGATTACACAGACCGGACAAGGGAAATATAGCAATATCCAAATATGTTTGTGACCTTGACCCTGACTTTCACCTTGAGGATAGAGACCTCATTATGACTGATGACACCCTGCCTATTAACAATACATACAGCTACAAAGTTTTGTTAACAAATATTCAGGGGTTAAGAAATTATGGCTCGTACAAACAAAATGTTGACAATGGATGGAAAGACAGATGGATGAGAGACGATGGACAACTTAGCATTAGAAAAGCTCCGCTGACATTTTGTCAGGCAGAGCTAAAACCTGAGGAGTCAATGCCTGACAATTTAATACTCAACACTTGTTTTGCAGTTATTTACTGGAAAGTACCAAGCAATCCTTTTCAATAAATAACTGCAAAACAATAAAAAACTGAATAATCAACACCTGACAATTTAAAACTCACACAAGTTATTTATTGAAAACTTAATGAAAAGCACCAAGGGACCCTTTCCAACAAACAAAGAGGCCCCAAGTGGCCTTAATCGCTCACCTGCCAAAGTGGTTCAAAGAAGTATGTGGGGTCACATTCAGTTAGACATTCATCAACACTACAAAGGAACGAAGTCATTAAAATGAAAGGCAAATTTTATGGAAAAACACTAAGGAATGGATTTTAACAAACCCGAACCTAACATGCACCCCCTGCACCCCCCCCCCCCCCCCCCACTCCACCCATAGAAAGCCCAAATATTAAGCCAGGGACTCAAATTGAACAAACTTGAATCTCACCCCCTTATGGATGCTGCATACCAAATATCAAAAGATTCTGATTGGTGGATCGGAAGAAGACTTTTAAAGAATATTTCTCATATTGCACTAATCTGAACATTTGGGCTCCCATAGAGAGCCCAAAATGGACCCAGGGATTTGATTTCGACAAAAATGTGAATGAATCTTCCAAAGATGTTATTTGTGAGATATGAAAACCTTTGGAGCAGTGGTATGGGGGAAGAAGATTCTTTAATGTTTTTCCCATTACTCACAGTGTTAAAAAATGATGACTCAACATTTTTTCAAAAGTACTGGAAAAGTACCCTATGATAAAACTGAAGGCAATTCTTTTGGACCATTCCTTTCTGCTGTTCCTAAGGAAGCTTTACACCAAATAAAAATTCTCAATGCCATGTAGTTTTGGAGATATGGGCATTTTCAATTTTTCTATTTTTAGCTCCTGCGGTTCCCATGGGGTGATGTGAAAATTTCTTTTGGCATAAATTAGGTACTTATAACCCAATAAGCCCTCATATCAAATTTGGTTCAAATTGGCCTCTCAGTTCGGAAAATAGAAATTTTGGTACAATTCGGACTCCCACAGGAAGCCCAAATATGAACCCAGGGACTTGGCTTTAACAAACTTATATCTCACCTCTTTAAGGATATTGTATACCACATATCAAAAGATTCTGATTGGTGGATCTGAAGAAAAGGATTTTAAAAGAAAATTCCTCATTTTGAACTAAGTTATAATTCAGGCGCCCACAGTGAGCCCAAATATTAACTCTTGAACAAACTTGAATCTCACCCTTCTAAGGATGATGCATACCCAATATCAAAAGAGTCTGATTGGTGGATCTGAAGAAGATTTTTAAAGAATATTCCTCATATTGCACTAATTTGAACATTTGGACTCCCAAAGAGAGGCCAAATATCGAGCCAGGGAATTGATTTCAACAAATATATGAATCAATCTTCCAAAGATGTTATATGTGAAATATGAAAGCTTTTGGAGCAGTGGTTTGGGAGAAGAAGATTCTTTAATGTTTCCCCCATAACCAACAGTGTTAAAAAATGTGGACTCAGCACTTTTTCCAAGTCCCGAAAAAGTACCCTATGATAAAACCGATAGAATTTTTTTTTTACCATTCCATTTGTTGGTCCTAAGGAAGCTTCACACCAAATAAAAATTCTCTGTGCCATGTAGTTTTGGAGATATGGGAATTTTAAATTTTTTCTATTTTTAGCTCCTGCGGTTCCCATGGGGTGACGGGAAAATGTTTTTGGGGCATAAATTAACTACTTATGACCCAATAAGACCTCATATCAAATTTGGTTAAAATCAGCCTCTCAGTTTGGAATAAATTGCCCCTCCCATAATGATGGTAAATATAGCCCCTCAAAGTTCTCTTGAACGAATCTGAGTCTTCATCTCAAAAGGAAGCTGCACACCAAACATCATGAGAAGATTTTTTAAGATTTAAGCACACTTTTTGAGCATGGCCCTACCGAGGGGCAGGGTAACATGATTTGAACAAACTTGAATTGACATATGATAGGGAATATGCACACCAGATTTGGTTCCATTTGTTGAGTAGTTTGTGAAAAGAAGTTGATAATGTAAAGTTAACACCGGTCGACGTTCAACGGGAGAAAGTGATTAGTAAAGCTCCCCTTGAGCTTCGCTCAGGTGAGCTAAAAAACTGCAAAATAATAGAAAAGTGAAGAATCAATGCCTGATAATTAATTAACAATGAAATTATTTTTAAATTATTTATTGGAAAGCACCAAGGGGTCTTTACCAATAAATAAATTCCAAATACAAGTGTATTGAAGTCCCGACTGATAAAATATTCCAACTACATCATCAAGACATGCCTTCATCGAAGGCATGTCTTGATGATGTAGTTGGAATATTATCCAGTTCTGTGTAGAGGTTATAAACGTAAATGAAAGTGTCAATGACACTGTAGCTCAACTTGACAAACTTGAACTTGGAAAGTTGAAAGTGAAATGGCAAAATTAAAGATCAATGGTACCAATGTTATTTGATGAAATTTCAACATAACAGCATTGTGTGTGCACAACGTCAGAGTAATCCATGCATTGTTAAATGTAAACTGTAAGAATGGCTAAAGGAAGAATGTTGATGCACAAATGCAGTATGTCCAGAGGTTATTGTAAATGGCAGCTTTTTTCACAGAAATGAATGCTAATCAATAGCTCTTATCTAAAGGTCTTGTCTAATGAGCACACCAAGTTCAAAAACAATCCTATGATAAAATGTGGCCTGTAGGCCATGTCAAAGAATGTTGATGCTCAAATGCAATAAATTCAAAGATTGTTGCTAACAGCAAAAGTTTTTGATGGAAATGAAAAGGAAATCAATAGCTCCTATCTTTGTCACCCTGCATAAGCATACAAAGTTTCAAAACAACCTGATAATGAATGTGCCCTCTGAGCCATGCCAAAGGAAGATGTTAATGCACAAATGCACTAAGTAGAAGGTCATTTCATGTGGCAATGGTTTTTGGGGAGATTTTTTTTATGGAAATTCATAAATATACCCTGCAGAGAGTGCAAAAGGGATAAGTTGATGCACAAATGCAGTAAGTTGAAAGGCTGGTGATAACAACAATAATTTTTTATGGAAATGAAAAAAGCAATAGCTCACATCTAGAGGTCACCCCGAACACACATACCAAGTTTCAAAGTGATCTGATCATAAATGTGTCCTGAAGGGTGTGTTAAAGGGAAATATTGAGGTCTGACTAAACTAAGTTCAAAGGTCAGCGGCAACATTTTTTTACAGAAATGGAAGAAAATCGACAGCTCCCATATAGATGTCATCCCACACAAGCACACCAAGTTTGCAAGCGATCCAATCATAAATGTGCCCTGCAGGGTGTGTCAAAGGGAAATATTGATGCTTAACTGCACTAAGTTTTTACCAAGTTCATCAAAGGTCTTTGTCAGTGGCAACATTTTTTGACGGAAATCGAAAAAAATCGATAGCTCCCATCGAGAGGTAACCCCAAACAAGCATACAAAGTTTCAAACTGATCATAAATGTGCCCTGTAGGGCATGCCAAAAGAATATATTGATGCCTGACTAAACTGAGTTCAAAGATCGTTGCCAGCGGCAACATTTTTTGACGGACGGAAATGGAAGAAAATCGATAGCTCCCATCTAGAGGTCACCCCAAACAAGCATGCCAGGTTTCAAAGCAATCCGATCATAAATGTTCCCTGTGGTGTGTGCCAAAGGGAAATATTGAGGTCTGACTAAACTAAGTTCTAAGAACGTTGGCCGCGGCAACATTTTTTGACGGAAATGGAAGAAAATCGATAGCTCCCATCTAGAGGTCTCCCCAAACAAGCATGCCAGGTTTCAAAGCAATCCGATCCTAAATGTGCCCTGTAGAGTGTGCCAAAGGGAAATATTGAGGTCTGACTAAACTAAGTTCTAAGAACGTTGGCCGTGGCAACATTTTTTGACGGAAATGGAAGAAAATCAATAGCTCCCATCTAGAGGTCACCCCAAACAAGCATGCTAGGTTTCAAAGCAACCGATCATAAATGTGCCCTGTAGGGTGTGCCAAAGGGAAATATTGAGGTCTGACTAAACTAAATTCTAAGAACGTTGGCTGCGGCAACATTTTTTGACGGAAATTGAAGAAAATCGATACTCCCATCTAGAGGTCACCCCAAACAAGCATACCAAGTTTCAAAGCGATCTGATCATAAATGCGACCTGTGAGGTGTGCCAAAGGAAATTGTGGACATACGTAAGTACGTACGTATGTACGTACATATTACGTACGTATGCTCGGATGTACGTACTAACATACGTAAGTACATACGTATGTATGCCAACAGACGAGAAGTGATGGCAATAGTTCAGCTTGACTTTGTCAAGTTGAGCTAAAAATTACCAAAATAGGCTTTATTTGGTTCGAATTCTTTCAGAATTCTCGTTTTTCATTTCTACCTTCATAGGGACTTTATCCATGTAAGAGTGTGTGTGAGGGTGTGTTCGATTGGCTGAGAGGGTACTCTGGCAGAGCAGAAGAGTTTTAGAGCATACATACATGTTTAAAAAGAAAATACTTAGTTCATTCTTGAATGGATATTCTTCTGATATTATTTGCACCAATCCATTTTGTCCGGATTGTGACTCAACATAAAGTGATCTCATCCTCCCAACTATCGCTATTTCTACAATTGATCCTAAATCTAAGACTTTTCAAATCACCACTTGTTTTTTCTGATTACCTCCAAACATGGGGAAAGCTTCACAAAAAGCCTCTCTAAGGGTTCACTTATTGTGAATCGGGGAGGACAAAGAACTAAACGACTCTGATGTCAGGACAAAATAAATCATGTCTGGGAATGGCAGGAAGACAGCCTTTCTGGCTATGCCATTTCCATGCAGTGTACACTTTTTTATTGTTATTTTGTATTTATGTAAACTGTACATGAGTATGCTGCAAAATAAAGTTTCATTCATTCATTCAGATTAATTGTCTTTTTTTACTAGTTTTAGCTTTTCTGTCCTGTTTTGGCTATTCAGGTCCCTTTCCCTTCAGCATGGCATGTGCCTGTATGTTTCCTACAAAAAAGTCTAAAATTCAAACAATCCGTATCTAAGCAGGCATTGCTTGGATGACTTGAATCGTGTTAAACAAATAATATCTGGAGCATCGCTCGAAAAAGTGACTTGATCTTCATTGTAACTCTTTGATACAAAATTGATTCCATAAGGCCACACAAAGTAGATCTTCTGTTTCTCAGGCCATTATTTGTGAAATTGCATTCGGGCGAGCGTTTTTTTATTTTATTTTTTATTTCAGTAATTTCTTCTTTGCCATCAAAAGTTCATGTTCTTGGTTCAAGTTTTAGGCCACATAATCTACAGAATAGCATGGGTGGTGGTGTATTTCATCCCTTGAGTGCAAGAAGGCTTTGCAATGCTAAAGCATTGCAAAGCCTTCTTGCACTCAAGGGACAAATTCATCAATTTTTTTAACTTGGGTAAAATATCAGACATAAACCATTTAATTTTTATTTTTTTTTAAGTTTAAATTGGTTATAAAAAGAGAGCATGCGGCAGCCAAAAGGACCATGCGGGAGGGCCTGAGAAACAATTTTTTTTAATTTTTTTAGGCCTAACCAGACATTTCCTCAAGGGAATTCCATGAAAAGGATTCTATAAGCACATTCTCATGGTTTCAAATACAACTGTCTCCTGCCTTCAACTGGTTGAGTGCTAGAAGCCAATATCAGGTCTTTCCAAACAAAATTTGGGTACCAGTGTAAAAGCCAATATTTCATATTTCATATTCAGTCAAACGCAAATATTTTGTTTATATACATTTGTTTTATCACAAATAATTGAAGAGAGCCTGCATTCCCCAATAATTTGTAATAAAACAAATTTTGATGAACATATTCAGACCACAAAAATAATGTAGCTCTAAACCAGTTAACCCTTGGGGTCTGGACAAGTGTTCTGAATTCCCACCAGCCCACAGCCTCTTCACTTCCAGTGGCTTAACAGTGATTTCTAGTCAAATCTTGGCTGCCTGTTAAGGCTGCCAAGAGTTGACTAGAAACCTCTGCCTAGGTATTTGTTGCCATCAAGACCTCCTCATGATGACATGTTATAGGAACCAGTTCTGAGGTCGTAAGAATCAGAAATAGGCCTTTTAACTGGTAGAGTGCTGGAAGCCCATACTTGGGCTTTATTTTGAAGTGCGGGTACCACAACTTGAAGGCTTCATATTCAGTGGATGTGCCTCATATTATTTTTGAAGTGCAATTATTTGACCTGTAAGGATTTGCCATGTTACAATTTATGGAAGAGTGCCTGTAGGCACTCTTCCATAAATTGTAACAATGCAAAGATATATAAACAAATTTTGATGACTAAAAATAATTCAGCACTCTACCAGTTAAGGGTTAAACTTCTAGATATCCCTCTCACAGTCTCCTAGTAGTCCTATGTACCATTGGCTTTTACCCCGATTTCAACTATCTATTATATGATGGGCTTTGAGTCTTCACCCAGTACTACAGCCTTCCACTTTGACTGCCTTGAGTCATGTCTATCATCATCTGTCCAGTGCTAGAGTCTCCCACCATTACTGCTGATTTGTGTAGGGCCCTGAAAATCACACATTTTCGATTCAAATCAAATCTCAAATCGAATCTGTTATTCAAAATCGAATTGAATCTCAAATCGAATCAGACATGCCTTGAAGATGACCAATGAGAGTTGGGGATGCTATAAACGTGATTTGTTCCAACTTTGATTACTCAAGTCCCAACTGATAAAATAATCCACCCACATCATCAAGGCATGCCTCCGTCGAAAGCATGTCTTGATGACGTTGTTGGAATATTACCCTGTAAGGATTATAGTTCACCATCAACATTGCTTCTAAACTTTAAATTTGCATTTAACAGTGGTAGGGACTAGTGATACTGGAATTAGCATGGTTGATAGCATGAGTTCAGATTAGGGCTGCACGTTATTCAAAACTAAATACCGGCATCGGTATTCAAAACAATACCGCGGTATACCGGTATATCGAAAACTGTTCAGATATATGAACACAAGTACCACAATCGAGACTCGAAGCATCACAGACGGAACGAATTAGAGTTCCTTGATGATGCGGTTCGAAAAACCTTTACCAAACGCAGACGATATCAAAATTTATCATTTTCAAAATTAGTTTATCAGATTTTCCCCAAAGATTTCAACAAAACTATATCATGTGACCCCTCATTGGAACGAGCTCAACGAGCTCGTTCCAATGAGGGGTCACATGTTATAGTTTTGTTGAAATTTTTTAAATTTATTTTTTCAACGGCTGAATTTGTATATTACAAGGGCACAAGCAGACGATTCTTTGGATAAAGGGATAATATTATTCATTCAGGGCTACAGTTAAAAAACTCAAGACATCTTGAAAATGAAATTGTGGGTAAATAAATAATGCCGATAAACCGATATTTTTTGTAATTACACCGGTATTCAATCGATATTGGTTTGAATACCGGTATATATTGGTTTATCGATATACCATGCAGCCCTAGTTCAGATGTTATTGATGTTAATGTAGGAGAAGTTAGACTCGGTCTTGTATTTCAACATTATTTATGTACAATTTCAATTGTGAGACGATGAAGAGGACTGCTACCAAACTATATACATGGTTAGGGTGAAAATATCAAATTCATTGTGAATCACGACAGCACAACTCTGTGGGCAGCCGGTGGACTGCTCAAGTTTGTAGTGAAGCACAATGCAGTTACTGATGCCAGTAGGTAGAGGTGCAGGCTGCAAGCCGAGAGGTCCTCGGTTCAAATCCCACCTGCGGCAACTGCGTTGTGTCCTTGGGCAAGACACTTCACCCCCATTGCCTATGTGGGGGCACGGTGACGTTGTGTACTAAGGCGTACTGCACGTCGATGGTGCATCTGTCTTCAATCAATGCTAACCCTGCTCGTGTGGAGTTCGTATGTTGGGGAGCTGACAATTGCTTGCCGTTGCTCGGTGGTTCTCTCCAGGTACTCCGGCTTCCTCCACCCGTAGATCTGTCGCGCTCATGATTAGCCATTGTGCAGAAATATGTGACCTTAAACACCAATAAATAAAATATATACTGATGCCAGTACCTTTATATTGTGTAGTAGACTGGGATCCTGTTTTTACTTACACAAGTAGCACAGCAGGGTAGCATCACTAAATGTACCCTCTGTGAACCTCAAGCTGAATCAGGGTCTCAAAACTAAACAGAAAGAGGTGCTCACAGTATAAATTTGCCCACTGTATGGGATAGCATCATCAAATTCACCCTCTGGGAACCTCATTCTGCAAATGTCAGACTGCTTCTTTTCAGGCCTGTGTGTATGTTCATTTTATATGGAGATCTGACAATAATCTTGTCTTGTTATCATTCATTGGAAAGCTTTCCAAAATAAATGATAAGTAACAAATTTTTTTAGGATATTAGTGAAGCCTACTGAAATTGAACAATTTTTTATGTTACAGACTCCTGTTCAAATGTAACAAATTGCACTAGTCATCAGTGGCACCAGAGCAGTGGGGAACCTGCCCCCGCCGGGGGGGGGGGGGGGGGGGGGGGGGGGGGGGGCAGGAGAAGGAGTGACCTTTCCAGCTGGGATGTACCTTACTCCAACTTTTTCTTAGGAATGTTGTTACATGCTTCAGTAAATGCCACAGAGCATGATTTAACAAGTGTTAAATTGTACCCCAGATGTTCAGTGATAGTGTCAGAATTTTATTTGATGCCCCTAAAACACTAGCAAATCAGAAAATAAGCAGACTGTCATCTGCAAAATGAGGTCCCCAGAGTATGAATTTGGTGATGTTACCCTGCACAACATAGTTTCAAAATTTTATTCGCTGCCCATATAACACTGGCACTGGATATCAGCCTCTTGGAACTCTATAGGCACATGAACTTGTCTGAACAATCAGGGCAATAAAACATTGTAAATTTGTCTTATCTCATGGAACTCCGTGTACATTTATTATTCGAGTGGGATCAGGTCACCTTAAAGATTAGTATGCCCCCTTACCCTTTCCATCTTGTCCTGGTTAATTATTATGTTAAGCACAGGTGAATTGTTGTGTGTCAAACCTGCAGGTTGTACCTGTTAATAACCAGGACAGACTGCTTATTTACAGCCTCGAAGTCATGACTGCTGTAAAAAGGTTGAATGGTGTATGGCCCCATGGAAGTCACTGATCCTATTTGTTGAGGAATAAATATAAGTCTACTTGGTAAAAGGGTGTTTTTGTACTGCCAGAAAAATCCACCAACAGATGACAAACAGTTAACTGTGACTAAGAAAGTATTAAGAATTCATATTTTTAACCCCTACACTCTGGTAGTGCAACATAATTTTTTCAAATCACTCTGTTTTTCTTGTGTTTAACTATGAATTTAACCAATTATAACTTGTTTGACAGAGCTCACTGAGCTCTGTCAAACAAGGTATATTTGGTTAAATATCAAACTGCATTATGGGAAATATTTGCTGCTGAAGAAACTTAGCCATTTGACATTACAGTGCAGAGTTAAATTTTAAATGAAAAGCATCTGGTTACTAAATTTGCAAAGTCAGCAAAAACAGAAGAATGAAACTAGATAGCCATTTGATTCCATAGACCAGTGGGTTGACATATGGGTGATGGTCCACCCAGACTGTGATAAGGTTTAAAAATCCCCCGGTTACTAAACTTGCAAGGCCAACAAAATCTTGGGTTTTATCAATTTGGTCATTATCTGAAAAGTGCACGTTAGTTTTCACACACTTCCACCAGTAGAAAGTGTATGACTGGATTTCCGGGGACGCAGTGGTGTTGCGGTAACTGGTTCTCGTCAGATCACCGAAGTTAAGCAACATTGAGCCTGGTTAGTCCTTGGATGAGTGACCGTCTGAGTGATTGATTCAGGCTCCCACATTGTGCCCTTGGACAAGGCACTTCACCCCAATTGGGGGCACGATGACGCTGTGTACTAAGACATACTGCACATCGATAGTGCGCATGTCTTCGACCAACAATCTAACCCTGCCTGAGCTGCAGCGCGAGTTATGATGTTGGGGAGCTGGCAGCTGCTCGTCTTTGCTCGGTGATTCTCTCTGGGTACTCTGGCTTCCTCCGCCCCGTAAAACTGTCACCGACTCGATATAAGCTTGGCTGTTAAAGTGTAGTTAAAACCTTAATAAATAAATAAATGACTGGATTTCCTCCTGAGAGTGATAGATTATTGAATTATTATGAATGCATTGTGACTGCCTCGCTAGTTTCCACTAATGTCGGCATAAGGAAGCAATTTCTTACAATTTGAGCCATTTGCTGTCAGGAAAATCTTCAGCCTTCGGCAGTTTACAGCTATGCACAACAGATGACTGGTGGAGTTTGAAGGAGAAATGTCTGAATCTCGGTTTGAAACAAATTGAGTCTCTGTGGGTAACGCAACGGTGGCTATGAACTAAAAAGCATCAGAGTACCTTTTCTAAATAACTTATTTGCCAAAAAATGACTAAGTCAGCCCAATATTTCTGCTGCCGTATATATCAGACTAAGCCTATTTTCGAACCTGATTAAGAAAATGTTCCTGGAAACCCGCATGACGAAAATGAATTGGATCGGTTGACATTTGTTCAAGTTGTCATGCTATCAAGCACAAAATTCACAAAAAATGACCATGTCAGCCCAATAATTCTACTGCTGTACATCGGACTGAGTCCGTTTTTGAACTCAATTAAGACATTGTTCCTTGAACCCATGTGTCAAAGGTCAGTCAAATTGGTTGATGTTTGTTGAAGTTATCGCACTATCAAGCTCAAAATTAATTGATTTTAACAGAAAATGACCAAGTTTGCCCAATAATTCTGCTGCCGAGTCCGTTTTTGAACTTCATCAACACATTGTTTCTTGAAACCCATGTGCCAAATACCAGTCAAATCAGTGGATGCTTTTGGTGCCCTTGACCTACGATGTATGGCCCTGGATGTTATGTGTAAATGTTCCACTGTGATTGTATACGCGAACAAAGAATAGCAATCAAATTAATCTTTTACAAAATGTATCAGGAAACCAGTCCATCACTATTCACAAACATAATGATTCATACTTTAATATTTTTTTCCGTTTTTGCCTCCAAAGCATACTTTCTCACTCTGCATTAAAACAAGGTCATTCAATGAAAGTTCATAAGCTATTTTGAAGGCAGAAAATGAAACTTTTTCTTATCAATTACCATTTTGCAAATGTCTGCTAATTGCATAAGGTATGAAACACATTTTTAAAAATAATTTCAACACTTTACTCTTCAGTAAGTTAATCCTTTACCTAACATGAAAAGCAGACAACACTTGCAAAAAAAATTCTTGAATAACTATTTTTTTTCATTTTTTGTCTCAAAAACATAGGTTATGACCTCTCTTTTCAACAAGCTTGATGAGATCGTTCCAAAGAGGGGTCATAGCCTATGTTTTTGAGACAAAAAATGAAAAAAATATTGAAAATTAATTGGCAATTTTTGTGAATAGCGCTGGCCGATTTTGGCCATTACGTTGGGTAAAGGGTTAACAGATATGTACTTAAATGTAAACATTTCTGCTTTGTTTCATTTTCTTGTGTAGTCGGCAATTTTTTTTATTTTTTATTTTAATTTTTTCCCTCCTATCAAGAACCTATTTGTTATTTTAAAAACAGCTGATAAATGCTCCTGGCATTCCATTGTAATTTTATCACGATTACAAAACATTCGTCCATAAACAAGGTCTGAAAGTAGACCTAAAACAGATGATCTGACTGATCTATACATTCCACTTTCCAAAAATTTCTCATAAATACCTCATTCTACTAAAGACTGTCCTATCATGGTTCAGTGTGCACAGAGATGCAAACTCCAAGAGGTTGTCTCCCTTTGTATGGCTCAAAAGGTATCTCTCGAGTCATACAGAGGGAAGCAAATGTTTGGAATTTGAAAGAAATGCTGCATGCTTTTAATCAAGTGCCTGAATATGTGAAGGCAGAGCTACCAAAATTGAAGTAAGTTACAGTATTAAATTCAGTGACCTCACTTGGAAAGATGTTAATCTTTTGAACCCTGGTGGTATCTTCCATGTCAGTTCAATGGCAGCAGTTGGAAGAGTCCATGTTCATTTTTGGGGGGTAAACCAATTAATATTTTCTAACTAAGCAACCACACATATTATGACTACAGGCAGTATAACAATCTTGGACCAGAAAAGCAGGCTTTCACATTCAAAGGTTTAACCCTTTACCCAATGCAGACAATTTCAAAATTTAAAGTTTTAAATATCACTTTTTTAATTTTTAAAAAATTTTTTAACAAAACCATATCATGTGATCCCTCTTTAGAACGAGCTTGATGAGCTCGTTCCAAAGAGTGGTCACATGATATGGTTTTGTTGACATTCTTCAAAAAATAATATTTTTTCAGCTGCGGAATTTGCATATTACATGGACGGATGCAGGTGGATGCTGGCGATTCATTGGGTAAAGGGTTAAAAGAAATGAAATGCAAGAAATGGATTCAGCTAATACCAGCAATCTGTAGCGAACTTCTGTTTCTGAGGTTGTGCCATGTTAAAATGAGAGAAACCTCTTCAAGTGAATTTAATAAGCAATATATAATGACAAAATTAAAAACTGAAGTTCAGTAATTTTATTTGGTATATATCTACACATCGATGGAGATATAAATTATAATAAATAATTTTCTATGGATTCATATCACAACAATAAAGGAATTTAAGGAATAGTCATTCACTGAATGCAATCTCATACAACACGCTCCTTTCAACACCACTAAAATATCCACATTCTTCATCTCTCATACTGATGACTGTTTTCACTGCGAAGACGACAGCTCCTTAGGTTGGCTTGGTGAAAACTGAAAAAAAGAAGAAAAATTCAAAATGCAATAACTGATTGACCATTGAAAGTTATTTGAAATTTAATTTATTTTATTTTCATTTGTTTTTCTTCCCCTAAAACAAATCATATTCCCACTCCCACTTGCCAAAAATACAGTGGAGCCCACTTAATTGGATCTCTCTTAATTGTATATCCCTGTTAATTGAATATAATTTTCAAACACAAAACCATTTACCATACCTTCAGTACAAATTTGATCTGTTAATTGCATATGGGTTGTAGAGTAAACTCCTGTTAATTGTATATAAATTTTTATAATATGTCGAAAAAATAACTGTGGCACGCACCAAATTCCCCTTATTTATCAAGCTTTTTGGCCTCGCTGCATCCAATACAAACATTTATTCTATTATATTTTGTTTGACAGAGCTCTATGAGCACTGTCAAACAAGATATAATAGAATAAATGCTCAGTTTACCTCCAGAACACAGGAAACTGACCAGATCTCTGTTAATTGTATACTCCTTTTAACTGAATAATTTTCACTGGCAAAATGGATATTCAATTAAGAGGATTCTACTGTAGTATTCTACTAACTGCATCATATTCCCTTCTCAGCGATAACAAACTAGTTTTTATTTTTTATATTGATCGGTTGAGTTGAATTAATTATAATGGGTTGTTTTGGGAAAACAAATAAGGAGAAAATAAAATAAACACAAAAGTTCACTGCTCGGATTCGAGTACAATTTTATCCTCTCGTGGGCCATGCAGATTATTTCACTCTTCTAACGCTTCATGAAATAATCCTCCTCATCACCTCAATCCTACTTGGGTTCATACCGAGGGTTCAAGCCCAAGGTGCTGTGGAGTCTTGCATAGATTAGGAAACCCTGTACTTTCTATTGCAGCTGTTCATAAATTCGACCAGGAGATTGTTAAAGGGAGTCTGTTGAATCATGAGATGTGTTGGGCGTGACATAGTTATACCATATCAATAAACTTATGCTAATATACTAGAGACTGCCCTATTATTTATTTATTTATTGGTATTGTCACATATTTCTGCACAATAGCTAATCATGACCAGAACACTGATATAAAGTCAAGTCCAGTCAATCATTTATACCCATGTGGCCCTTTTAGAATACTTCAACCCAAGCATTGGTTACTGGGTCCTATTTTACCAGTAAAACATAGCTTGTTTACCACATCAAAAATGCATTGATTCACTTTCTGGGCTTCTCGTGGAGAGAGCGAGTCGTTTACCCTTCACCCAATATAATGACCAAAACCGGACAGTGCTATTCTAAAAAATTGCCAATTAATTTTCATTATTTTTTTCATTTTTTGTCTCAAAAACATAGGTTATGACCCCTCATTGGAACGAGCTCGATGAAAAAAATGAAAAAAATTAGTTATTCAAGAATTTATTTTGCAAGTGTCGTCTGCTTTTCATGGTAGGTAAAGGGTTAAGTGGTAATGATCAAGCATGGAAGTAAGAAATTTGTCATTTGCAGAATGAGATCCCGGGAGGGGGGAGGGGGAATTTGTTGATGCGATCCCATACAGTGGGACAATGTATCCTCCAGATACCTCTTTCTATTCAGGCTCGAGACCTGAATCAGTTCACAGAGGGTAAATTTAGTGTTGTTACCTTGCTATGCAGGGTAGCATCACCAAATTCACCCTCTGAGGACCTCATTCTGTAGATGACAGATTGCTTATTTCCAGGCTTGGTAATAATATCTATTGAAGAAAGCCCTAGCATTTTATGTAAACTCATCTTCAGTTATCCACTTTTAAGATTATATTACTTCAGATCACTTGATAGTCAAGAGTTCAGATTCCTAACTGGATTGAATTTTATACTTATAAAGTTTCCTGACGAGGGCAGTATCAATGATATTATTGTTCCAAGAATGTGACTTTCATTTTTCTTTTCTGATATCAGTAGTGCTTGTCTTGCATGCAGTAAGTGACAAAAACCTATTTGTAATTATTTTATTTTCATTCCTTTTTCTTCCCCCAAAACAAATCGTATTCCCACTCAGACTTGCTGAAAATGGTATTCCACTTCCAGCATCGATTTCCACTCTCAGCGATGACAGACTTTTTTTTTTTGGACATGTTTTGAAAGTAACCATGGAATCAATTACAATGGGTTGTTTTAGGGAAAACAAACAGGGAGAAAATAAAATAAATACAAAGGTTCACTGCTCGGATTTGAGTACGATTTTATCCTCTTGTGGACTGTGTGGATTATTTCACTCAGCTAATGCCTCGTGAAATAATCCTCCGCATTCCCCACTCAAAGATAAATATTATACTCAAATCCGAGCAGTAAACTATTGTCTGTATATTTGACTATGGAATTGATAATGGGATGGGAGTATAAACTTTTACACTGGTTCTCAAATTGATCACGGAGAACCAGTGTAAAAGTTACCTGATTCAGGCTGTCAGGCCCCTGATAGCCTGAATCAGGTACTACAGACTTCCATTTGTAGGGCTGACTGTAACATGAGAGATAAGTGCAGGAGCTGGGGTTCGAACCCCAGCTCCCGCACTTATCTCTCCTCCTGTTACATTTGGGGGCTCATCCGGGATATGGGGTGAGATCCATGGTGGGTAAATCTCAAAAGAAGGGGAGAGTAGTGTAGCGGTCAAGGAATAAAGGCCATTTACCAACCAGCCTGGTTGTTCCAGATCTATTAGTCTCATGGTAAATTGGTTGCTTTGTGTGCTAGAGGTCGATAGTTCGAACCCCGGCACCCACACTTATCTCTCCTCCTGTTACATGACCTAAGTCCAAGTATCAAATTCAGTTTCATGAGAAAGTACATGATTACAAGCAAAAGCGAATCATTATCTTAGACTCCAATACAGATGAAAATGTTCAGACTAGAAAAATTATTGGGGTGGTGTAATCCCACCCCCATGAACCTACCTTAACTGGCTCATCGGAAAGCTTTTATTTTTTCACTTCTAACACTACTCATTCAATTGAAATACATGTTTTGAATTAAAGGTTAGCAGGGACACAGACACAGGGAAGCCAACGCGTGATCCCCCCCCTCTCCCCCTCCCATCCCACACTACCACCAAAAGTTTTTCCAGAAAGTTAAGGTTCTGTCAGATTTCCTTGAATAATAGTCTGTTCCTTCCATTGGAAGACAAAAAGATCAATACTAAAAGCCAGACTCGCAGAAATTTTGCCTTTTAACTCTTTGACTGCTGAGTATTTTTGAGATATTTTTCATCAAATCCAGTCATGGCTGCTATGAAGCAGCCATGACTAAATTTGATGAAAAATTAATCTAAGTATAACACAAGAAATCATTGGCACAAAAATCTATTCAATTTACAGGGGATAAATGTGATTAACCCTTTACCCAACGCAGACGATTTCAAAATTTATTATTTGAAATATCATTTTTTAAATTTTTTCAAAAAAGTTTCAACAAAACCATATCATGTGACCCCTCTTCGGAACGAGCTTGACGAGCTCATTCCAAAAGGGGTCACGTGATATGGTTTTGTTGAAATTTTTCGAAAAATAATATTTTTTCAGCTGCTGAATTTGCATATTTTGCGGGTGGATGCGGGCAATTCGTTGGGTAAAAGGTTAAATATGCCCAAATTATAGGATTTCAATGACAAGAGAAATCCTGTGCTGGGCATGAATAGCTGCCAGCAGCATGCAGAGTTAAAAACCGAAATTTTCCCAATCTTTAGGGAGGGTTACATTGCCTTATAATACCTTCCTATGCTTGGCACTGCTGCTACACTGTCAGAACATGTAGGGCCTCCCCCACTCCGACACAGGAAAAAAACTATCTATATCATTGAAGATAAAAGTAGTTGATAAAAATCCTCTTTAAATGTGTTAACTGTCACTTACTGATGTTGTCACAGTTGGTGCTGAAGTACGCTGTTGAGAGACAGAGCTTCGATTTTTTGCACGTAATTTCTGCAGTGCAACTTCAGCTGCATCAGCACGCTCTTCGGCATCGTCCATTTCCTGTTGCAAATGCCTGTATTTCGAGAGATTCAACGCTGCTAACTCTTCCTGGAATGGAACAAGTTAATAGATAGATTCCTTTATAATCAGGACTTGCAAGTACATCTCTAGTAAAGGAAACCAAAAGGTTTCATGAAAGGAGTGACACCATCTGTTTTCTGATCGCAATACAATTTTTTTAAATCATACAAGTAGATATATATGAATGTACATGTACTGGTTTCTACTTTACTGTATATTTCTAAACACAGTAAACTTGTTAACTGTGTATAGTTTTCAAACACCAATCTACTTACAACAAATTTCAACAAAACCATATCATGTGACACCTCAATGGAACGATCTTGATGAGCTCCTTCCAGTGAGGGGGGAAGGGGCAAATGAGATGGTTTCATTGAAATATTTCTTTAAATAATTTTTTTTCTACTGCTGAATTTTTATGTTATGTTGGCGGATGCAGCAAATTCACTAGAAAAAGGGTTAAAAGTAAATCCTATTAATGGCATTACACAATGCTGTGATGTAACAAAAAATCATCCAAGTGACTTAAAGATTCACTAGCTAGCCCAACAGACCAAGCTGGCATTTATACTCCAATACAATGGAGGCATGCACATTGAATTATTTGAATAGCCACATGGGCGCTAACTTTCTACCTTACATTTGCAACTTTCAAAATATCTAAAAAAAGTTTTATTTTTTTCCATTGAATAAATTTCTCATGAATCCTCAATGGAACATGGTCATTGTGCATTTTCCAATGAGGGGTAATATGATAAGTTATATTTTTGAGGAACAAAGTGAAAAAATAATAAAATTTGATTGGCTATGTTAGATAAAAGGTTGATCAACAACTAGTCATTAAATTCCTAAAAATCAAGAAAATAATGTCAGTGCTGTGGAGATGATCCCAGTGGTGTTGTGGATCGGACCACAAAATACTGGTCCAGGGCTGGTCACTGGTCTGAACTGGACCACTAGTGCTGTACTGGTATATAAATAAGCTGGATTAATCCGGGACAGTCCAAGCAGTCCTGAGGAGCATTGTAATGTGTCAAATTATCACTAGTATGAGACACAGTGCTCATTTTTTAACTTTATTTTCCAACTTAAATTGAGAAATAACCAGGAGAACAGTTCTGGCAACATGCTTCCCTCACCGTCTAAAATCCAGGTAGTTCCAGATAGGAGATGCCTACACATTCCAAGTGAAGGCTTAAGTGATACAATATTTTGTCCCTCGAGTGCAACAAGGTGCCATCTGTAATGCTAAAGTATTGCAGATGGTGCCTTGTTGACTCAATGCCAGCATGAGAAAATATAAAATCTCCTAGTTACAAAGGCCATAATGCTTTACCGAATTCTTCATTTTGCTGGCAGTTTTTCAAACATGTCTCATATCCACTAAAAACCTACCGTCACCCTCCACCATTGAATACATACATGGAAGGTGTCAAAATGCCCTACAGTGGTTTAAAAACAAAAACATTGCTGTGGATGCATTGGACTGGTCTAGTGGGAAAAACAGACCACACACCTAGGTAATGGATGGTATCAGGCCGTTATTTTTTTGACTGGATCACCAACAATGGCCCAGTATGGTATAGAGGGATGAAACACTTAGTAACCAATATTTATTTATTGGGATGTAATGACGCATTCGACAGCCGTGGTCACCTCGAGTCAGATAGTAACCAATATATGAAGAATAAATCATACTAATGTGATAAGGACATAACCTACTGCCCTGTTGTGATGACAAGAACTTTGCCATCCATTAGATTAACTGTTAACCTACTGGGTATTTTTAAAAATATTTTTCATCAAATCTAGTCATGGCTGCTGTAACGCAGCCATGACTAAATCTGATGAAGAATAAATTAAAATTTGACTAAAAAAATCATGGGTCCAAAAGTTGACACAATTTGTAGGAGAAAGTTTGGCTAAGCATGCTTAAATTTTACTTATTTTAGTGGCAAGCGATTTCCTGTTCTGGGCAGGAATATTCACCAGCAGCATGCAAGGAGTTAATTTAAAACTGGAAATGATCCCTGTCCTCTGGTGAAAACTAACCTTTCATAGCCAATTAAACATTTTCAAAGAATTAGATTACTCACGGCTTCTTCCACTTGTCTCTTGTAGGTTTTGATTTTATTCTGGAGTTTATCAACAATTTCTTTACTGCGTTCCTGATTCTTGTTGTTCTCATCAACTTGGAAACAAAGTTCCTTGAGGCGTCGGTCACTCTTACGGACTAGCTTTTGGGTTTCAGTGTGATTTTTCTTCTCTGAATCAAGTTCCGATTCAAGCTCTCGAATCTGTTGAAATGATAAAAGAAAGATTTCACTGTATAAATATTAAGACAAAAGAATATAAACTCTTTTCCTGCTACCCCAACTTTACCTTATATGGAGGAGGGCCTATATATATACTTGTAAGTGGGGAAGTTTAATAACACTTATATGAGAAGAAGTTTAATAACCTTTATGATACAGCTGTTACTCCATTATTTGATTCAAGCCAAAAAATAAACTAAGTGTGTTTTAGGTTACGTACCAAACTAAAGAAAAAAATAGGGTAGGTAGGTTGGTAGGTAGGTCATTTTTTACAAGTATAATTTCAATACATTGTCTGTAAAAACTTAGTTATGCCACAAATTGAACAATTGTGCAAGACATCCTGCAGGTATTCAAAACTATTCATGTACCAAGGGCTACACAGAATAGATACATATTTCTAAAAGTGAGGGTGTCTTCAAGAGCCAAGGCAGAAGCACAGAATAATATTTCAACATGCTCGAATGCATGTTGGAAAGATGGCAATGTTCACAAATTATACTAAGAAATGCAAAAAAGTGGAGCTTACTGGTGAAATATTTTGGAATTAGCATCCAGAATCGGCCTTAAAAATTGGGTAGGGGGGTTGTGTAGCCTGAAACAAACTTGTTTTTTTTTTGGGGGGGGGGGGGGGGGGGGTGGAGGTGTTAATTATCGGTTGGTTACTGACTCCCATCAACACTTTGTATTACATGTATGCTAAAGGCCAGTGAACAGATTAAATTTCTTCTGTATTCTGAAGAATTTTAGACTCAGCACATTCTAAATTAATATCTCCAATATAAAACTTTCTTCATGACCAGTTTCCTGGTCATAGAAGCAATAACTGAAATTTTGTTTAATTTTTTTGAACCAGTCAGTTCGGATAAACAACTTACATTAGGCCTAACAAAATTAAAAATCTGTTTCTCAGGCCCTCCCACATGGTCCTTTTGGCTGCTGCATGCTCTCTTTTTATAACCAATGTAAACTTTTAAAAAATTAAAATTAAATGGTTTATGTCTGATATTTTACCCAAATTAAAAAAATTGATAAATTTGTCCCTTGAGTGCAAGAAGGCTTTGCAATGCTTTAGCATTGCAAAGCCTTCTTGCGCTCAACAGACAAAATACAACATCACCCATGCTATTCCATAGATTATGAGGTCTAAAACATAAACCAAGAACGTGAACTTTTCATGGCAAATAAATAATTACAGAAATAAAATAAAAAAAAGCTTGCCTGCATGCACTTTTACAAATGATGGCCCGAGAAACAGAAGATCTACTCTTGTGTGACCTTACCTGGTTTGTTTGTGCATATTTTTAGAATGACTTGCTAAATGACGTCAGTCAAAGATTATAATGTTGAGCGTCAAGTACAATAACACACAAGCTGAATTTACTCTTTAGCTGTTAAGTATTTTAAAATATTATTCATCAAATCTAGTCATGGCGACCGTAAAGCAAGAGATTTCCGGTTCTCGGCAGGAATATCCAACATCAGCATGCGAAGAGTTCAATGGGAAATGGCACCTTTTTTGGTTTCCTAATGCTGTGAATAGTTAAAAATAAAATTTGCTTTAGACGTAAAAAAAAAGATAAAAATCTGTGTCTCAGGCCCTTCAGTATGTTTAGTTTTGGCTGCCGCAGGCACTATTTTTATAACCATTGCAAACTTGAAAAAATAAAAATTATATGGTTTATGCCTGATATTTTACCAAAGTTAATAAAATTGATAAATTTGTCCCCTTCTTGCACTCAAGGGACAAAATACACCACCACCCATGCTTTTCTGTAGATTATGAGGCCTAAAACAAACCAAGAGCATCAACTTTTGCTGGCAAAGAAATAACTAAAATAAAAAAAAATACCCACCCACATGCAATTTTACAAAAAATGGCCTGAGAAACAGAAGATCTACTTTTTGGGGCCTTATGGCCTAATGATTCAAATAAAAGAAGTTGGAAGATAACTGTTATAAATTTATGACTGTTACAATTTACTGCATGACCAGTCAATTTTTTCATATAAAATTACAAAATTCCGGATTTTTGAAGCAGTTCTGCATTTTGGAATTTCATTGTGTGCTGTTTTGTTCGGTCTGTTCCTGTCTGAAAGCATTGTAAAAGAGGAGGACGTTTTCAGACTCTCTGAACCCAAACCCTCTCTTACTGAACCACTTATTAAACATCAAACATAATATGTTATACAAAAAGAAAATTCCAGACTTTTCCATTGATACTTACTTTCATTTCTAACTTCTGCACCAATTTCTTTCCACCTTTCATACTTGATGTCTCAGATTCTTCTAAACGTGCCTGCAAGTGTTTGATTTGTGACTCGAGTTTTCTCTTGATGTTCTCAATTTGTGTGGAATGCTCCTGTTCCTGTCTAAGTTCTTCAGCAAACCGAGCTACTTCTGTTGATGCCCTCTTCGCACTTTCCTCAGAAGTTCTCATCTCAATACAGAGATCTTCAAGTTCAGACTGTAACAAAGACCAAATTTTTTATATGTAAATTGGATGACCAATTAATCGGATTCCACTGCATTTACTTTGGGTAATGTCACTAGCACTACCATGTTTTGTTGTGGGGGAATAAATCTGAGGTACCACAGTTTAACATTATCAATTCTTCGATAAGACAAAAAAAATGTTTTAACCCTTTAACCCAGCACAATGGCCAAAACCGGCCAGCGCTATTCATAAAAATCGCCAATTAATTTTCTTTATTTTTTCATTCTTTGTCTCAAAAACATGGGTTATGACGTCGAGCTCGTTCCAATGAGGGGTCATGACCTATGTTTTTGAGACAAAAAATGAAAAAAATTACTTATTCAAGAATTTTTTTTGAAAGAGTAATCTGCTTTTCATGTTAGGTAAAGGGTTAATTCCCAGACAATCCTCACTGAAATTGCCCCCCCCCCCCCCCCTCCCACACACACACACACTCCTTGGATGTTTTTATTGCCCTGCAGTGTCTTCCAATATTACTGCAAAATCGGTTGACTCATAACTTTTTGTTTTTTGATTGAAAACTGAAACTTGAGGAGCATAACTAAAGACACTCTACATCCTGTGGCTCAGCAAGCAGTTGTTTCTAGGGAAGACTTGGCTGCCAATATAGGCAGCCAAGACTTGCCTAGAAATGACTGCAAGGGCACTTGGAATGTAATATGCAAATTTCCCCCAAAAAGACAGCATGGTCTGGCACCTGTTCTGTTGCAGTAAAAAGTGATCACAGGTGGAAATAGGTATTTGTAGATTAAAATTAAGTGAATTGGACCTCATAAAGCAAATTTTCTGTTTCTCAGGCCATTTTTTGTAAAATTGCATGTGGGCAGACGGTTTTTTATTTTATTTTTTATTTTTTGTAATTATTTCTTTGCCATCAAAAGTTCATGTTCTTGGTTGTTTAATGTCTTAGGCCTCATAATCTACAGTCCAGAACAGCATGGGTGGTGATGTATTTCATCCCTTGAGTGCAAGAAGGCTTTGCAATGCTTTATGGTGTATTTTGTCCCTTGAGTGCTAAAGCATTGCAAAGCCTTGTTGCACTCAAGGGACAAATTTATCAGTTTTGGGTAAAATATCAGAAGTAAACCATATCTCTTTTATTTTTTGAACTGTGCAATGGTTATAAAAAGAGAGCATGCGGTAACCAAAAGGACCAAACGGAGGGGAATGAGAAACAGATTTTTAACTTTTTCAGGCCTTAATTTGTATAATTATGCACTTTCTACATATTCAGTGTGAAAAGACAGTGGAAAGCCTATCAATCCATGTTCATTACATCATGAAAAAAATAAAAATTACCCCCCCCCTCCCAACCCTGCTGATCTGAAGAAAAAAACTGCCTGAGAATCAATTAATTTATTTTGTGTGGCATAATCATTATTGTCTACTGATGTTATATCATAAATCCTTTTTACAGCATTGATACTTCAAGTTCATCCCAGATGTATATTAACAAATGCAACAGGGGTAATTTTTGGTTGAAAATTCTTTTGAGCTTCTATAACACTATTTATTATATTCTAAATGTTTATTTTATCATCTTGGATAAGCCAGATACGAGGCTTTTAATCAAAGAAGCAAAGACATTTAAGGCTTCTGTCAACATTCTAGAAAAGACTGGGCAGTAAAGCAGTGTGAAGATATGACTGTGTTACCTGTGCAGATGTCATATCACTCTCCAATTTTCTTTTTTGTGTTGATAGTGAGTTGACTTGAACACACAACTCACTGATGCGGTTCTCTGCATCCATTAACTCATTTTCTGTTCCTTTACGGGACCTCTCAGCCTGAAGAATAGAAAAGCAAAAAAATTATTCAAATTGACTCAAGACTGACTAAAGCACATCAGATGCCACCTTGTTCCATTCAAGGGACGATATGTACTTTACCTTTTACCTAACAAAACTACAGGTGCGTGGCCAGTTTTCTATAATAGGGGGTGCCCTAGCCAGTTTAGGGTGCATAAGGAGGAGGGGCAGAGATGATATTTTAAAGGATGTTGTGTGGGGTTTCAGTGGCCTCCCATCGTCCTGAGGTGGATCCTCTGGTCATTGCCCCCTCCTCCCACTTCCCTGAAGGGAAGTGGGAGCAGCTGGCAATGACCCGAGATTCTTAGTTAAGACTAGCCTGCTGCCACCCCCACCATTTGTATTGTGTGCAGCCCCTGTATAGGAGGCCATTTTGGAACTCTAAAGTTGTGTGATGAAAGTTGCACTGGGCCTAGGCGGGGGGGGCTTTAAAAATTTTATGGGGACCAATAAAATGGGATATTCATTATGGATAAATTCATTAAATCATTGATTGTCTGCACTTACCTGGTCAAGCATAGTTCTAAGTTTCTCTATATCTCCAGTTAACATTGCATTTCGTCTCTCAGCACTGTTCAGTGAATCTCGTGTCTCATCTCGACTGTGTTGTACTTCCTCCACTGACACTTCAAATTCCTGTAAATTATTATAACAAAGTATTATTTACACATCCACAAACAGATATCTAATACTGAAGTGAACATTTGAATATATGTACATATGACATAGGGACCTGCAAATTGCCAATTTTGATCCAATCGAATATTGAATCGAATTGGTGAAAATAAATCAAATTTCAAATTGAATTTTGAATCGACCTTCGAATTGAATCACAGTTGATGGATACATCATCAAAACAAAGTTTTTTTTCTAAAATAATACCCTTGATTAATAAAAGACACAACAGTTATGTAGAGTGCATTGTTTGCCTCACCACTTCTCACGCTATAATTAAGGAATAGTGCATGGCTTGGAGTTGACTATGCCCATATAGTGCCCAGTGAGGTGGTGTGTTACCCAACGCGAAGCGGAGGTAACTACACCACCTCACTGGGCACTATATGGGCATAGTCAATGACAAGACATGCACTAATCCTTATATTATATCGAACACCCATCAAGAAAAACATCTGTCCGATTTGTTAATCTGTTACCAAGGTAGCAACCCTACCAACCAGCGTTATATAAAAAAAAATAACATGTAGCTTTCAAAAAACATTTTCTACTTCCAAAAAATGGCTTATGACCCCTCATTGGAAGGAGAATAATGCACTCATTACAACGAGGGAGTATAAGCTAATTTTGAATCGGTCAGCAAGGGTAAACAAAACATTTCCGAAAACGGAACTGTGTATTCTAGAATCATGCAACTCGCAAATGAAAGCTAAAATTTTCGAAATTTGAGAGCTCACGTGATAATTTCCACACATTTGTCACATTGGATACAAAACTCTGAAGATTCAAATGAATTCCATTATTTATTCGTTTATTGCCCAAAACATACAATTAAATAGCGAAATAATATGAGCAGCGAAACAAACAACATTTCATATCCGGACAGGTTCTCATGAAAGTTGTACCCAGGTATGGATCATTCTCTTTGAAACGAAATATGGATCATCTTCTCAAGGAATAAAATGAACGCCTCGGAAAATGTGACTTCAACAATGGAAAAGTGATACATTTTTCCACATTGATTTCTTTCCGGGTCGTTTTGTGGATATTGTGCCTCTGTGAATCTATATTTAAATTTAGCCTGATTAGTTTTATTCGCCCAGTATGAAAACAAAACTGATATAGTAGTGTGCTAAAAATAGAAAACGTGTAGTGCCTGGGTGTAGTGCCTGGTCAGTTCTGTTGATGTAAACTATACGAAATAGGGGTGCAGCATTCGTCCAATCAGGAGCCTAGAAGGTCACGTGAGATATAATATACTGAGATATAAACCAATATACCACTGATTATAACAATTTGAACTGCTGACTTTGTAGCTTCAAAACTGCAGCAATAAACATTTTTGAACGAACCTGGCTGATAGGGCCGATACCTCACTTTTATCACATGTTTTCTCTGAAAAAAAAAACTCATTTTAAATTGGATCGACTCCATTCCGGTGGTGAAGCCTTTTGTTTTAAATAAATATACAGAGTTTCTAAAATGAAACGATAATTCAACGCCGAATGGAGTCGATTCACTTGTAAATTAAAGTCTGCTCTACTTCAGTTTAAATAAATAATCAGGGGTATTCTTTTAGAAAACCTTTGCTTTTGACGATGTATCCAGTAATTGTGATCGAATAGAAGAATACTCAATATAAAATAATGTGATCAGGTTGTGGAACAAATCATTTATTGAAGTTGAACAGCTGAATAACCTTTCAAAGTTTGAAACTTAAAATTTTCATAAATGGTCACTGGTTATAATGCTGCAAGTTGAACAGTTGTAGCAGTAACAGTGTTTGTAGCAATGTAGCTACAACTGTTGTACAGTTGTAGCTACATCACTACAAACACTGTTACCACTGTAAGTCAGTTATGATTCTACCCAGAACTGTCACTATTTCAAATTGAATCGAATATTGACCTTCGAATCAAATTTCAAATCAAATTTTGAATTTGCGCAGGAGCCTAATGTAACATGTAAAGCAAAATTAGACTAATAAATTAACATTTGAATATTCTGCATTTGCTACCACATCCCACTGAACAAACATGAAGTGACCATGGTTCCCTGAGGAAGAAAAACTGACAATATAGAAGTGACTTCTCTTTAACATCACCCAGCATATTTTGCAACCACACCTGGTTTGCGACTAAATTATCTCAGTCTTATTAATTGAAACCACATGGAAGCTTTGTGAATTAATGTGGACTTCCGGAAAACTCAACATTGGACAGTAAGGCTGTAAGTTAATTTGTTGGTGTGGCAAACATATCTGGATGAACTACACCAATAAATTAACTTTACTGTTCAAGTATGCATATATTATATTAGTAAAGAAGTGTTTCAGCAGGGTATATATGACTGTACTACCCTTCTGAGATCTGTATTTCTGGAGGCTGAAAGCTGAAGGAAATACGAATCTCAGAAGGGTAGTACAGAAACATTGTGTGATGCATTTATTACCCAGCCCCTTCAGTGTGTCAAGTTTTGTTTTATTATATAACCCCCAAATGGTATTCCAGTGACGAAAACCTTGATAAAAGTAGTAATTTGAGAAAATGAAAGAAACATATCTTTCTTTATTATTGAACAAGAATGATTTGGAGTTATTTTTCTTTGATTTGGGAAACTTCCATTCAAGGACATTGGGAAATGATGCATCATTATTATTATGGGACACAAGTTGACTTTATAAGTGTTTTATTCGATACAGTGATGCATTGTGTGTCTTGGAGAATCGGGAACACTATATTCAAACTTGTACAAGTGCTTTAGTAAGTTTCACTGAAGAGACAATTCATATAATGAGGTTGCATGTTTCTCTATAATATATACGTACCCTTATGACAGTTTGATATTTTTTACAAGCCTTCTCCATGTCTGCTTTGGCCCTGTTTGCTGAATCGAGAGCAACCTCGAGCTCACTCACATCACATTCCAGTTTCTTTCTAATGCGCATGGCCTCAGTTTTTCCCTTAGCTTCTGCATCAAGACTTGCTTGCATTGAATCCATTGCTCTTTGATGGTTACGCCTATAAAAATTAAGGAACAACTACAGTGGAGCCCACTTAATTGGAAATCTCTTAACTGAATAACCCTGTTAACTGAATATAATTTCCCAACACAAAACCATTTACCATACCTCCAGTACAAATTTGACCTGTTAATTGAATATAAGTTATAGAGTAAACTCCAGTTAATTGAATAAAAGATCTTGTAATGTTCTTGTAACGTGTTGAGAAATTACCCAGACTCTCCCCAGTTTTCCTTTGTTTATAGACCTTTTTGGCTTCAGGACATCCAATACAGGCATTTAATCTATTATATCTTGTTTGGCAGAGCTCATGGAGCTCTGTCAAACAAGATATAATAGAATAAATGCAAAGTATATCTTTAGAATACAGGAAAGTGACACAATCCCTGTTAATTGAATACTCATGTTAATTGAATAGTTTTCAATGGCAAAGTGGCTATTCAATTAACAGGTTTCCACAGTACATACTGTTCAGCAATATGGTCAAAATATAGAATCAAACAGTTATAATGACAGACGATTGCTTTGCTTGAACCTATATAGAAATCAGCAAGAAGGTCTTTTCTGATCTATGGAGTGTTGTAGAACCAAGATAGGATGCTGACTGTATTGCAAATGGCATTTGGGGGAGGGGGGGGGCAATGGGCCTGTAAGAGGTCCCCCCCCCATAAATTTCCAGTTGGGACATTTTCTTTTGGATTGGAGTTTTAGATATCGATTTGCTCTTGCTGATTATCATGTTCTTTCTTACAGGACTAAATTTTCTTCTTGTTCATTTGTCACACATATAGTCTGTTTCATTCAAATGGGGTGGTCTGTGGCTGATTGTGGATGTTGGGAGTCCCAGCTGTGCTAATTAAATAAGTTGAGAAGTCCATGCATCATAACTACTACATGTATTTATTTATTTAACAATAAGTCCCACTGAAAAATATTCCAACTACATTATCAAGGCATACCTTCGAAAGAAAGCATGCCTTGATAATGCAGTTGGAATATTTCTTCAGTCAGGATTTGAATCATGAGGGTTGGAACAATTTGGGTTCACACCCCCCGCCCCCTCCCCAATCACTCATCTTCACGATGCCCCTGAGCGAACTCAATCCAAGAATGTTTCATTCAACACTGATCACCTAGTGAAACTGCACTTAACCCTTTACCCAACACAAAGGATATCAAAATTTATTATTTTAATTACTATTTTTTTCAATTTTTAAAAAAAATTCAACAAAACCATATCATGTGACCCCTCATTGGAATGAACTCATCGAGCTCGTTCCAATGAGTGGTCGCATGATATGGTTTTGTTGAAATATTTAAAAAAAAATAATTTTGTTCAACTGCTTAATTTGCAAATTATGCGGACAGTTGCAGGCAATTCATTAGGTAAAGGGTTAAAATTGCATCACCAGGTTATAATGGACCTATAGAACTAATTACATCCAAATCTTAGCCTGTACCATTGACATAATTTAGGTCCACACAATTATTACTGTAGTGCCATCAAGTGGCTTGTGTAACTTGGGTCCACCCAGCTATTAATATCATTAACGTAACTTAGGTACACTCAAATATTAATGTACACCATCAGTGTACACCTAAATATTACTGGAGGCCATCAATTTGGTTTAACTACAGTTTTGACATCCAGGATCACCTTGTGTCCCGCAGTTTTACTGGTGGAGGAAGCAGAGATTTGGCTAGAGGTTTCCGATTGGGGGTTTAGGGTAGTGAATTTCCAACTAGAGAGAGGGACTGGGAGGGGGAAAGCCCCTTCCCAGTCCATCTCCCTAGTTGGAAATTCACTACCGAGAAAATTTTTGAAAATGAAGCCATGAAAAGGGGCATAAAATTGATTCTAGTAACTGAAATGCCAACACATTTATGATAGAATTATCAGGTTATTATTTGGTATTATTCTGGAGATTGAATATGTGCTAAACAAATGCTCAAGCTGAGAACTTTGAGCAATTCACACTGTCCTAACATTAAATCAGATCTTTTGCAAGAATGATCAGTTTTCGATGTTTCATCATTTTGTAACTGCGAATGATGGAATTAATTCCGGATAACAATTTTACATGATGTAATTTTCTTGAAGTGCATTTCGAGGATTTTTTTTTATTACAATAAGTAAACGTACTATAAAAATCTAATACTGATTGACATCATGTATACTTATGAAGCTCGATACACTGTAGATGTAAACTGCAACAGTTGGAAGTTTTGCCGATTAGAAACCGAGTTGGGATTTTGGGAAGTAAAGGAGACATCAGCATCACCAAAAAAGCTCTAAAATCCAGATAGATGGAATTTCCAACTGCTCATGACTTGCTCTCTGAATTTCCAACTATAGGAAATTTTGGCCAGGATTGGGGGTTTCATCCCCTTCCCCCATTGCCATGCCCCTGGGAGGAAGCCTGAGTACCTGGAGAGAACCACCCAGCAGTGGTGAGCAACTGTCAGACTCCCCACCGTACTAACTCCACACGAGCAGGGTTAGCATTGATTAAACACAAATACACCTTTGACATGCAGTACACCATAGTGCACAGCGCCACTGGACCCCCATTTGGGTTATTAACTTAGTATCACCCAACTATGGTGAATATCATCAATGACTTGAATAGCACTTCAATGATTATATTTTCAGTATCTTCAGTGCACATGGTTCCTCTAGCTTTTGAAAAAACTGAATTCCATGATTTTCCTTGACTTTTCAAGGCCTGCCTAACTCAAATTCCATTATCTTTCATGGTAAATGCATATAATTTCCGTAACATTTCATAACCTATTGAGAGAACATGAATGTAGCCAATCCATTGTAACATCGATGTCAATAAGTAAAATTCTGTATAATTTTAGTTTGAGCTGTTTTTTCACATCTCTCACATTTGTGATGTTTTGTTTGTGAATTTTATTCGATTTTTCTTAACTTGCCAGTCAAATAACTGGTGTAACAAACAAATTTGGGGAGACTGAACACTTTTGTTTGTCAAATAACAGGTCTTCAACCAGATTTGCTTGCTTGAAGACAAGTTGTTTGATTATTAAAAGTTTTTGTTCTCCAAAACTTTCCTAAACCTTTTTTCAAATTACACATTTTAGAATTTAAAAAAAAATCTGTTTCATAACTTTACAGACTTTTCCACAAGCAACAGGAACCTTGGGGTATAGTTACCGTGTATTATCAAATTCATCCTCTTTTTCTTGGATCCTCTGTTCAATCTCTGTCCGGATTTTAGAAATCTCAAGTTGTGCACGTTGCACTTTTGCTTCTTCTTGCTCTAGAGCAGCTTCGGCTTCTTCAAGGGCTGACTGCAATTCTTCATTATCCATTTCAAGGCGTCTTTTTGCTTTCTCAATCTCATGCACTCCACAACCATCCTCAGTTAGCTGTGCTGTTAATTCATGAATTTCCTCTGAAAATGAAAATCAAATTGAAGATTCAGACCGTCAGTTTTACAGGACGTCAATAAGGTCACACAAAGTAGATCTTCTGTTTCTCGGGCCATTATCTGTAAAATTGCATTCGGGTGAATGGTTTTTTATTTTATTTTTTATTTCTGTAATTATTTTTTTGCCATCAAAAGTTCATGTTCTTGGTTTATGCTTTAGGCCTCATAATCTACGGAATAGCATGGGTGGTGGTGTATTCCATCCCTTGAGAGCAAGAAGGATTTGTTAAAGCATCGCAAAGCTTGCTTGCACTCAAGAGGCAAATTTATCAATTTTTTTAACTTGGATAAAATAACAGACATACAATTTTTTTTTTAAAGTTTACACTGGTTATAAAAAGAGAGCATTCGGCAGCCCAAAGGACCATGCGGGAGGGCCTGAGAAACAAATTTTTAATTTTTTTAGGCCTTATTGCAACTTATTATTAATGCACAACTATAACACATAAAACTCTTCCCCATCCAGGCCTACCTCACTGAGCTCGTTCCAATGAGAGGGTCATAAGGTTCGCTTTGGCAACAAATATGAAAACAGAAAAAAAAAATGAACAAATTAGAATGGCAATTTTTGTGAATAGAACTGGTCAGTATGGATTGTTACATTAGGCAGAAGTTTAGCGTATATGTATTTATCAGGAATCAATTCCATCAATTTTCAGATTCCCCCAAATTCACGCCGGTAAATGGTGTGCTCAAATTACCAAAATGTGCCCAAAATAGCTTTCCCAGATAGCAATTTTTATTGTGAAATAAGCAGAAATAAAATTCACTTTGTAAACAAAATCTGAATTTAAATTGACAGAAATATGCCGAAAGCGGTGTTATTTTTATCCGGTGTTTCGTGTTTATATTCCTATACCGATTGCTGATTATGTATTCAATATTTCCAATTGAATATGTTGTTCTTTGGAATAAAAATAAATGGTTTTAATTGGTGAATAAAATGGGCTTGCCTTACAGGGCAGACATCAACTGACGAGAAGGGCCCATAACAGGGATTTGTCAAATTATAAATCTGAACACAAAACACACGATTATCTTCCAGAAACTGTCGTGGAATGGAGCAAAGATTCCTCATTTTTTCTGGTCCCAAAATTCTTGTAACTGCAAATTAACAAAGGTATGACTCAGATCTCAAGTAAGAATGACACATCGTTAAAAGATCTTCAAGTTCAAACCAAAACAAAAAACGGTTCTTTCGGATTCCCTGTGGTTAAAACTTTGGAAACAACTGATTTCTTGGTTGATAACCCTTATTAGGTGCTGCGCTAACTCAGAAAATGGATATACAAAGTTTTTTTTTTTTAACTGGTTGGGTGCAGTAAGCCACTATTAGATCTTCAAAAATAAACAGCTGTGCCATGAGTACATGATACACCCATTATTAATTACAAGAGGGAAGCACACAATATGAGTATACATGTATCGCCTATATTTTGACGAATAAAGTCCCATAACTCTGGAATGACAAAATGGACAGCGACACAAATCGAAAGGGAGCTTCCTTCCATGAACATATACTTTCCACCAGAAAATCACAAAAATTGCTTGAAGCATTTTCGAGTTATTGTATGACGTGTGGACGGATGGACAGATGGATGGATGGATGGACAGATGGACGGATAGACAGCGGTATACCATAATACGACCGTTTTTCAAAACAGGCGTATAAAAATGGGACTACCAGATTAGAAGCCAACATTTTCCCTGCTCATGTTTCATATTCAGTCAAAGGCATTGAATATTTTGTTTATATGAATCTGTTCTTTTACAAATTAAAGGAGAGTGCCTATGGGCACTCTCCAATAATTTGTAATAGACCAAATTTTGAATAACAAATTCAGACCACCAAAAATAATCTAGCCCTCAACCAGTTAACTTGGTGTTAGTGGTAAACCAAAACTTAAGAAATGTTATCATTTAAAAGAGTTAATTTCCATAGTTTGATAAAACTGGAATTTCATTCACATATGCCAGCAAATTGTTTCTTTCAGCGTCAAAAATTCAATTTTTCTCACACCAGGTCAAACCTTGGTCAAGCTAGTGGGTCCGTGGTTTATCGGGTGTGCCCAAATTAGGGGAATGTAAAGGCTGCAATTCCTTTGAGTCTAGGTGGAGGGAGACTCTTGATCCCATTCTTCATTAGTCATTCCCCCCCCCCTTTATGATCACTAATAACAATTTTATCTTACCAGACAGGTTCTTGTTCTCCCTACGCAGTGAGACGATGGTGTCTTGCAATTCTTCCACATTAGCCTTCACCCTAAACAGCTCAGCTGAGTAGCTTCGAGTTTCTTTTTGTGAGTTTTCTAGCTCACATGCAAGTTCCTTACATTTGTTTTCATAATCACTTACAACTTTGTCAAAAGATCGCTGTTTCTTTTCCATCTGGACAACTGCAGCATTTGCCTTGAAAGATAAAACCATGAATATTACATTGTTAAAAATATTTCAAAATTCTAAAGATATCTTAACCCTTTACCCAATGCAGATGATTTCGAAATTTATCATTTTAAATATCATTTTTTAAATTTTTTTGAAAAAATTTCAACAAAACCATATCATGTGACCCCTCTTTGGAACGAGCTCGATGAGCTCGTTCCAAAGAGGGGTCACATGATATGGTTTTGTTGAAATTTTTCGAAAAATAATATTTTTTCAGCTGCTCAATTTGCATATTACGCGGATGGATGTTGGTGATTTGTTGGGTAAAGGGTTAATTCCATGTGTAACATACTGCCATCATCAGATAAATTAGTAAATCTCATTAACTGGTCAAGTCCTGGAAGCCCATATTTGGGCTTTAATCTGTAGTGCAGGTAACCCAACTTAAAAACTTCATATTCAGTGGATGTATTTCATATCATCTTTGAAGTTTAATTATTTAGTCTTTGAGGATTTTCCTTGTTGGAATTTATGGACGAGCTTGTTCCAAAGAGGTGTCACATGATATGGCTTTGTTGAAATTTTTCGAAAAGTTAAAAAATTTATAGTAATTTATATATTTTTTATACTTACCAATGACCCAGACATAGCTGGTGCTAACTCTTAAAATATAGGGCCAAACACAAATTTTGCCCCCCAATCCCCAAAATTTGCATCTAAAACTAAAGAAAACATGTCCTGAAAGGCCCTCCACACTTCGCCCCTACTGCGCATGCGCAGTGTCAAGGACGTTCTGAAATTGGCGCCATTAATCATTCTAATAACCAGTGCCTGGTAAGCGCTATGTACTCAGCGGGGAGGCAAGAGTTCCCAACTCCTGGGAGGGCCATCCCCGTCTGGGTCATTGGTAAGTATAAAAAATATATAAATTACTATAAATTTTTTAACATTTTTATACTGTACCAATGACCCAGACATAGCTGAATAGTAAAAAGGCTGGAGGGCCAAGGACATAGAGCAAAATGGAATACGCTCAATAAAAATAAAATAGAGTCATCCCCTGTAGGGAAAAGAAGTAATAGGCCTTACATGTATCTTTCTTATTTATGATAAATTAGAAAGATACAACACCTTCCAAAAATTGAGCTTCATACATCCATGTACTCTATTAATATCCAATAATCCTTATACTAATAATTTTTAAAGTAAGCCAATAATAAAGTAAGTCTAGAGAATAGAGACTCTTATACTTCTAAAAGTGTGTGAGAATTGCATAATCATGTCCGTTGACATATGCAATATTCAAAGGCTATACTTTAAAAACTAAGACTTGAATGAATTTAATAAACTTAAACTTCTCACTAAACAACCATCCCAATAACAGCTCAGAATTACTAACTCCGGAGGAGGTATCCCCTTGTTTTCATAGTAAAAACAGGTGACCCAAGGGAACACCCTCCCCCCCCCCCTTTTTCTTGCCCTGGGTCAAATAGCCCAGAGCGAAGAGGGCAGCCGAACGGAGACACTGCCGAAACAGACAGCCTACCTAGCTATAGTAGCAACTGTTAAGAGAATGACATTCTGAGCAGTAGATAATAGACCTAACAATAGAGGCCTCCAGAAATGGACTCGATATTTCTGAGATAAAATTCATGAATGGATGGCTGAGCGCAATGAGCAGCCTTCAAAAATCTATAATAGCAACACTATTAATGTAAGCCCAAGAAGTAGAAGAACTCTTACTTCATGAGCCGAAATCTTAAGCACAACTGCTAAGCTAATGATATACCATAAGCAGTACGCTAGATAATAGAATCCATTAACAATAAAATGGAGCGTAACGTCCTTCTACTAGACATCAAAGACAGAAGAAGCTTACGCCCTTGTAATAAACAGATATCTGTTTATAAATACATAAACTGTACCCGGAAAGAGTAAAGGCCTATGCCCATACGAAGACGGAAGGACCTTAAAATAATAGGTTCCGGATAATAGGAGCCTAACTCTTATGCAACAATCCAACCTAAATAGTAACGGAAGTATTGATTCCGAAACTATGAAAGTGAAAATCATCCATCGATAGTGCATGAAACTCACTGACTCTACAGTAAAAGAGAAACCAACAGAATTACTGTCTAAAAGGTCAGAATTTGAAAACTACTGTTTCCAGAGGCTCAAATGATTACTTAGCTAAATAAGAACCGAAGTTAAAATCCGTATAGGAATTTAATCTAAAGATTCTAAGTCTATTTATCAAAAAGTTACTAACTGACTTAGATAAAGAGACAAAAGACTCAATTGTAAACTATAGTAGAGTGCATAGGTATGAGGTAACATAAACCTATAACCTAAATAACACAGGCTGCAGTAGATCTTGTGAAACAAGTATATTGAAAAAATAGCAATGAGTAGTATGGAGGGATCAACCATATGAACATAATGATCCCTACACCACGACGGAAGAGCCTCCACTTTAGTCGCATAGAATAGCGAAGAAGAGGATCTCCTATAGTAAGAAATCGCATCCAAAGCTCGTCCAGTACAGTGCATACAATGCAATACGGACCACACAACAGAATACATGAAGGTTGCGACCTTGCTGGTTGTGATAAAGATGACACGATTTACCCAGTGAAAAAAGATCCTCACATAGAGGAAGATTTCACGTTAAGATCCACAGTAGACAAGAGAGTAAATTACTCATGATCTCTGTGAAGATAGAGATGCTATCAACAGAAATGTATAGTGGTTGTTTATCTTAGCAATACCTGCTAAAACAACAGCGCCGGAGGATACGCGTATCCTATCATTCCGTCCTATAGATCAATAGAGCGTTAACAGTATTAGCTCAGAGATCTGGACAAGCCAACACATACGTCTGCAATTGATTAGCAAGCTGTGTCATAAATAAAACATCATTGGGCGCTCCCATAGATAGCCAATCTGATTAAATACTTGTTTGTTGAGAGTCCATTCTGACAGCAACAAGCGACCCGTAAGAGAACGGGAGTGCGATAAAACAATCAGACGACCCAGAATATGACGGACCAAAACTGAACTTGGTGTACTATAACCAACAGACGGATTCTTTCCATTAAATTGAATAACGGAAACGAAAGAGTGCCTCCCTGGTTCCGGAGATACGCCACTACTGTCGAATTAAAGGACAGGAATTTGGGCATGCGTTTCTGAATAATGTTCATGCAATGACATAAAGCAAGCCTAAAAAACATTATTCCGCGGAAGTTAAACTGATAGCTAAAAGACTGCGGAACCCAAAGACCCTGGCACTTCGAATCCGTAGGGATCAGTATATATCCCAATCTGTTTGACTGGCAACCGTCATAACAGCCACACTCGGGTCCGGCAACTGCGGCGGCACTCTCTGAGTCAACCACCGAATGTTTGCCCCAGTCTGAATCTCTTGTAACACTAGATAGACAAGAGAATGTATAATTCAAGCAATTCATGGATTGCCGGAAAGTTGCCGTCGAAGAGAAGCTCCTCCGAGAACGAAGCGACTCTGAGAGAGTTCTTAACCTACTATCCACGCGTGGATGTAGCTAGGGCTGCATCACGTCTAACCAACTCCAATCAGCCACTGAAGGGCGGAGTTATACGTGAACAAACTACTGCCCTCAAAAGAAATTACATTGAGAATAATATCCCGTAAATCTTTTCTTGAAGACGTAATGATAACGCCTCAGTAAGGCGGATTACGTATAATAAAGCGTCTAAGTTAAGTCTACTATACATAATGTCGTTCCCAACATTGAAATTGGAAAAGACATAAACGGTGAAAAAGAATATATGCAGTCTTTAATCACCGTCTAGACGCATATGAACTCTCGGTATGCCCTGCTCTGCCAAAATAAACTATATGTAAAAAAGATAAAATGGCAGAAATGAGCCACGCGGACAAGAAACTAAACTATCATGCTTAGTAGCAGGCTTGTATATATATATAAATATATAGCGTCGAAAAATAAAACACATGTTGTAATGACAATATTGGACTGCGTCGGTAAGTCAGGGACAAAGCCCCTGTACCGATCGAAAAATCCGAGTCCAATGACGCTATAAGTCTCTTATCCAAGATCGCAGCAATGAAGTCCGAAAAATAATCACTGGAAGAAATGCCAGAAGATAAGAAAGGCATCTTCCGATACTACTAAAGGGAAAACTCGAAATCTTTCGAATCCCTTTCGCCATCCTGTCGGACCCTATAAAGCGTTCGGTCGTCCGTAGCTTGATGCAACCGCGGACCGCACCGACCCAGCGCCGTCGGATAATTCCTGATTCGACCGAGAAACCGTCAATTGCTGGGATGCTGCGAAACAACTGTGCTAACTCGGATAGCACGTCCGTCACTGAGGCCTGAGGAGCAGCGGTCTTACGATGCATTGCCGCAGGAAGCTCCGAGATCGTTACCCCCGTGCATACTTCCAATATGCGAGCGAACGGAGTGTATAGGCCTCGTGTCCCTTGGCTACCGGATGGCGCGACCTATTCGCTGTGGAATCACTGAATGCCGAAACTGATCGGATACTCGAGGTCACGTAGCCAATGTGCGGTCGTGTGCCCTGCTGTGAGGATGAGGAAGCATTAAAGACAGTCTCTGGGACTGTCAATATAACGGAGCGTCCCGAGCAACGGACATATGCTCCGAATGTAAAATATCTGAACCACAACATGCGGTCCCCTATGTTGTTGGCTTCCTCCGATCTGTCCTCAATCTGCCGTCACTGGGTGAGTACTAAAGTAATTAAAGTGCTCGCATCACCCAAATCTCCTTCCTAGACCGCAACGGACGAACCCGGCAGCCGAACCATTCGATGAATGTACGCTACACCGGGTGAGCTAGCGAATGTCACTCCGTAAGCGATAGACATATTCCATGAGCACATATTGCCGCTAACTCTTCATTAACTATGACGACAGAGGCACACTTTAGAAAGACATCTCCATAACTCTTCGAACAAGAAACCAGAAATGCTTGGATAGCAAGCATAAAATAATAATATATATAGCGTCGTTCAATAATTCGATAGTTTGCGTGACATTATTGGACTATGTCGGAACTGAGGGACGATGTCCCTGAACCGAACCAAAAATTTCTAAGTCCACCGACGCTATCAGTTTCTTATCCGGCATCGCAGCATATGTTGTTCCGAAAGGGAAAGCTAGAAATCCACCGAATCCCTTTCGGTATCCCGTCGGACCGGATGAAAATTTTCGGACGTCCGTACCCGCTTCCGCGGAGCGTCCCGACCCAGCATCGTCGGATAAAATATATGCGACAGATTCAGTTGATGCTGGGATGCTGCGATAAACTGTGCTATTAAGGAAAGCACGTCCGTTCCCGAGGCCTGTGCAGTAGCGGACTTACGATGCATTGCCGCTGGAAGCTCCGTGTACGTTGACTCCCGCACACTTCCTATGCGAACGTCCGGAGTCTGCAGGCCTCGAGTCCCCGGCTACCGACCCAGCGCTGTCGGATAATTCTCGATCCGACACCGTTTCTGTCGGCTGCTGGGATGCTGCGATAAGCTGTGCTATGTGCACAAGAATGTCCGGCGTCGAGACCTGCGGAGGCGCAGACTATCGCTGCTTCGCCGAGGGTAGCTCCGCATCAGATGGCTCCCGCATACTTCCTATGCGAACGTCCGGAGTCCATCGGTCTCGAATCCCTGGCTGTCGGATGGTGTGACCTGGTCGCCGAAGAATCCTTGATCGGCGAAGCTGGTAATATATCGGCGGTCACGCAGCCAAGGTGCGGTCGTGTGCGCTGACGAGAAGAGGAAGCCTTAGCAGTCTCAGCGGACTGCCTATACAACGGAGCGTCCCGAGCGACGGACGTATGCTCCGCTAACGACACATTTGTACCACAACATCTGGGGCCAGATGTTGTTGAACGAGAGAGGGGCCTCTCTCGCTTGCCGTCCGGATGGACCGGAACGAGCTATGAACCGGACTAAAAGGCTTCCTCCGTTCTCCCTCCGATCCGCCGTCACTGGGTGTGCATTAAGTTAATTTTATAGTGCTCGCATCACCCCAAAATTCCTTCTAGACCGCAACGGACGAACCCGGCTGCCGAACCATTCGGTGAATGGACGCTACACCGGGCGAGCTAGCGGATGTCAAAGGCCGTCGAACCTACTAGGGTCCTCTTAGGCAATTGGCGTATTACATGAGCACTTTTCCGCTAGCCCTTCATTAATTGTGACGACGGAGGCACACTGTTGGAAGACATCACAGATACATCACCCTAATCTTGATCGTCTGAAATAGAAATTGATAAAGTAGAGTGACCCTGCGGGGAAAGGACCGGAGTGTCCAAATCCCCAACAACATACCGTGACATACGCTTCCCATATTGTCATCGAAATCATACGATACAGAACAGGAGTTAATGCGAGTACACTGACCACATATAGAATGATAATAAGGTCAGAGGAAGACTTCCTCTTAAAACAATTGATCAATATCCTTTCAATGTGAAAAGAAAACAAGTCCTGGTACTCGCACTAACCCCTGGCAATCAAAATACATAATAATAATATGATCCATTAATATAGAAAAAATAATTGAAATCAAAATATTTTGAAAAAATATTTTTTCAGAACAGCCCAAGTTTCTGAAAAGTAACGTTGAGCCCCAATGGATCCCAAGCCTAAGTGTGGACAAAAATTTTAAAAATATTTTAAACAATTTATTCAACACTTACGAACAATAATAATGTATCTATTTATGATTAAAATAACATAAAGATATTATTATTTAGAAATCCCCCCCTCACACAGAGGGCTGTTGTAAATGTAAACAATGAGTGTAAAAACACTAAAATAAGACTCCAGGCACCCAGGCCCGAAATCAGTTACCAAAAATACACCATCTGATGCAAAACAGAGACTTCCAGGGAAGAAACTGCAGAACATCAGATGGTAGATGCAGAACACAACGCCTAACCACCCGTAGGTGAAGACGTAAACATGGGGAAAGAACAGAATTCATTCTGTTATTCAGCTAAAACTCCCAAGAAATTTTAGTAATAATAATTACAGAAACTATGCCAAAAGCATGGGAGAATAGCAAGGGGGAACTTAAAGGACAGGGAGAGAGGAAAAACACTTGAAAAAACAGTGTAACTAAATAATCAGAATGACAACAAAATGGCTGCTGCCTTGAAAATAGGTAACTTAACATAATTTCATTAAAAAATTTTAAGTTACAGCCCTGATAATATTCTGTCACACATTCTTTTCCTCTCCTCCTTTTCTATCCTCCTTAGAATCACCATTTCACTAATATTTATGTGTCTGGCATCATTTAAACTGAGATTTAAAAGCACAAAGATCAGTCAGATGTTAACTGATGAAGGGCCAAACTTAGAATGATTAATGGCGCCAATTTCGGAACGTCCTTGACACTGCGCATGCGCAGTAGGGGCGAAGTGTGGAGGGCCTTTCAGGACATGTTTTCTTTAGTTTTAGATGCAAATTTTGGGGATTGGGGGGCAAAATTTGTGTTTGGCCCTATATTTTAAGAGTTAGCACCAGCTATGTCTGGGTCATTGGTACAGTATAAAAATATAATAATTTTTCAGCTGCTGAATTTGCATATTACACGGGCGGATGCGGGCGATTCGTTGGATAAAGGGTTAATACCTAATTGGTCACCTTTATAAACTGATTCATCACATAATTGTTTGAGTAATTAGTTATTTTAAGTAAAATTATTGCTTTATTGTGAATAATGTGTTTTTTACCATTTTGTACAGTTTGAAATGATGTACTTGAATGGTGGTTAATGTTTTTCTCTTTTTTTTTGCTATTTGCAAAGATGTAGTTTGAAAAATTTGATATAAAAATAATATAAAATGTACTTGTGTGTACGTAGTGTCATTGTTTGTTTGTTCCTTAAAATACAATTCTCTAAAAAGTATTTTGCCATAAAATGACATTTCGCCGAAAAAATTACTGTCGGTGAACTGTCTGATATTTTCCGGTGACCAGTCTTTTTTTGTGGCGAAGTGTCTAAAGTTCCTTTGAAACATCCAAAATTCCGGCGAACTGTCCAACTTTTCACGACAAGATGTTCAAAAGTTTGGTGAACTGTCATAAATTTTCTTCCGGCAAAATGTACTTTTAATTTAGCACTCTATCAGTTAAAGTATTGGTATTATCGGCCCTTTACTTAACTCTTTGCATGCTGCTGGTGAATATTTCTACCCACAGAGGGTTTCTCTTGTCACTGTGAAATAAGTATAAGTCGGGCACATTTAATCATATTTGACCCTTGTAAAGTGAATGAATTTTTTCACCAATGATTCCTTGTGTTACATTTAGATTAATTTTTCATCAAATCTAGTCATGGCTGCTCTACAGCAGCCATGACTAGATTTGATAAAAAAATATCTAGAAAATACTCAGCAGGTAAAGAGTTGATACATTTTTCAGGTGACTAATAGAGATATATCACATGAAACGTCGTTAATTTCAACGTAACAACCCATGTCTTATTTCCTGATTATCAACTAGTGTCTAATCAGCGCATGGTCCCATAGCAGCAGCATTGTATTCTTGTGCATAGTTCACACGATGTCAATTACGACAACAGGTTCAAGTCAAGCACATTCATGACATCATGGTGTGAAGCGTCTGAGCCAACGAACTGATTGTCAATTGTTTTGGGAGAATTTAGCGACAATGAATTAAATAAAAAGTGTAAAAAACATTTGAAAATTCATGTGATATACAGAATCTTTAACTCGTGATGTTTGGATATAAGATTTTTTGAAACTCATTTGATGAATTCGATTCACAACTCGCCTAAAGGTACGTTGTGAATCAAATTCATCAAACTCGTTTCAAAAAATCTTATATCCAAACATCACTCATTTGAGATCCTCTATATATACTTGTGAATTAATTTATCTATTTATTGATGTTTGGGATAATTATCAGAATCTTGGTCTACATCATGACCACAGCACATATATTTAGAGTCAAGTTTAGACAATCATTTAGATTAGATTAGATTATTTTTATTTAACGATATAGATAGAATGTGGTACAAAATAATAATCGTGGATCATCGAGATACATTATTATAACCTGCAATAGAGATACATTTATAGAACAGAACAGCACCATGATCTATACCTTAGGGAGATGACATAGCCAGATTGGCTGTCTACCTGCCAACTCCCATCGATGTTAGCCAAGTTGTGAGCACTGCACACAAGCCGTTAGAGAACAGTTATTTGTGAAACTGAATTATTACACCTGTTAGGATTAATGTTTTCTATTTTCACATCAGGGGTTCTGGACTTGGCAGGTCAGATAGGGTTTGTATTACTAAGACGAGATAGCAGACATATGATTTAGCTTTGCTGTTGTTTCATGGATGGAATTTGAAATAAAGGAATATGGCCTTACGATAGTGAAGTTCTGATTCAGTGACTAGGTAGAATCTTAAATATTTCCATACTGGTTAAAAAATTATGAAAGAATAGGATCTACTGGTACAGTGGAGCCCACTTAATTGGATATCTCTTAATTGTATATCCCTTTTAATTGAAATATAATTTTCAAACACAAAACCATTTACCATACCTTCAGTACAAATTTGATCTGTTAATTGCATATGGGTTGTAGAGTAAACTCCTGTTAATTGTATATAAATTTTTGTAATAAGTCAAAAAATTTACTATGACACACACCAAATTCCTCTTATTTATCAACCTTTTTGGCCCCACTACATCCAATACAGGCATTTATTCTATTATATCTTGTTTGACAGAGCTCTATAAGCTCTGTCAAACAAGATATAATAGAATAAATGCTCAGTTTACCTCCAGAACACAGGAAACTGACCAAATCCCTGTTACTTGTATACTCCTGTTAATTGAATAATTTTCACTGGCAAAATGGATATTCAATTAAGAGGATTCTACTGTACTATTAAACCTACAATCTTAACAATAAGGGTTGTCACATTCTACGTTATTTGTATAATGGGAGAGGAATTTTGATGTTAGCAATCTTTTAAATATTTTTCTGTTTCTAATAGTTCTTATTTCTGAGTCCATTTCATTCCATAACTTAAGGAACACATTAACTGGAAGCCTTTCTAGTGCTCTAGTATGGGTTCTACTAATGTGTAGCAATTCTGATTGTCTTGTAGTTCTTTGTGAGGTATGTCCTGATTGTGTAAAGAAGGAATGGAATGACGAAGGAAGTTCCCCCTTTTCCCAATTGAATATGAAGAGGCAGGCTTGGAGTGTGAACAGATCATTAATTTTGAATATTTTATCTTTGGCAAACAGGGGATCAGTATGAGTATTATATCTAGAATTATTAATAACATGAACTGAGTGTTTCTGCATGAAAAGAATTTACCCCACATTTGGATTCCATATAATAGATGACTGGATAAGGGTAAAATATAGCGTTTCCATATACACATTTATACCCATGTTATCCACTTTAGAGGACTTCCATTCCAGTCACTAGTTACCATGCCCACTTTTACCAGTAAAAAAACAACTTGTGTACTACAGTAAAGAAGCACTTTTCCATCCCTAAGTTTTCCATGAGGAATACTTGTGAATAAACTCCATTCCAATACAAGTCTTTTTCAGGTAGATGTCAGAAGCTATTTTCCCTAAAAATTCCTTCTGTAACCAATTGTGCAAACAATAATTGAAGAGATCACTATAGTAATGACAATGATTTAATTCAGTCCTTCTAGAAGCTCATTTCCAACCTGTTAACCCTTAAAAACCTATTTCCAACTTTTACGACCTCAGAACAGATACCCTTAACATGCCATCATGAGGAGGACATGTAAACAACATACAAATTAAGTAGACAGTAGTTTCTAGTCAAGTGTTGGATGCCTTAACAGGCAGCCAAGACTTAACTAGAAATCACTGTTAAGCCACTGGACCAAGCCTGGAAATAAGCAGACTGCCATCTGCAGAATGAGGTCTCCAGAGGGTGAATTTAGTGATGCTCTCCCATTTTGTGGGTTAGAATCCCCCAATTTATCCTCTGGGTACCTCTTTCTGTTTAGACTTGAGACTTTGATTCTGATTGAGGTTCACAGAGGGTAGCATTTGGTAGCATCACCAAATTCACCCTCTTGGGACCTCCTTCTGCAGATGACAGTCTGCTTATTTTTAGGCTTGCACTGGACATATAGAGGCTGTGGGTTGGTGGGAATTCAGGACATTTGCCCAGGTCCTTAAGGGTTAAGTTTATTATTGTTTTGACTGGTTGAGTGCTGGAAGAGCCATATCTGTTTCTATCTATTCATAAGTGCAGGTACCACAACTTTAGGGTTAAAATATTCTATGGATGTAATTCACATTGTCTTTGAAGTGAATTTATCCTTTTTACAATTTATGGGAGAGTACCTTAATTCTAACAAGACAAAAACATATGAACAAATTTTGTCAACCAAGAAAAGGTAATGTGTACCAACATTTAAAGAAGTATCTTGAGGTCATATTTCAAGTTTGTACTGGTGGTTAATGTCCCCGGGAACAAAGTCAGAAAATTTTAACTCTCGCCACATCATTTCAGAATATTTTCGAGATTACAGCTTCGGGTATGACTAGTGCTGCTGTATCGTAATGCCAAACATACAATAAATACCTTTTCAACATCAACCATTAAATCTTCCAATTCTCCAGTCAACCTCATTTTGGCTTTCTCCATACAACTGGCTTTTGCTGCTGCAGCTTCAGCAACATGTTCTGTTTCCAAAAGTTTTGCTTGCAGTTTTCGCCTTCAAGAAAAATAAGTTTGTTTTTAGAAATGATGTTATCCATGGATTACACCACTTCAAAGCTAGATAAATTACACTTCCCAGGCAAATTATGGTTTCTGTGAACACCACTGCTCTATTACTGTTATTTATATTATTAACCCTTTACCCAACATAACAGCCAAAACCGGCCAGCTCTATTAACAAAAATCGCCAATTAATTTTCATTATTGTTTTCATTTTTTGTCTCAAAAACATGGGTTATATCTCCTCTATGTAACAAGCTCATCAAGTCCATTCCAATGAGGGTTCATGACCTATATTTTTGAGACAAAAAATGAAAAAATTAATTATTCAAGAATTTTATTTGCAAGTGTCGTCTGCTTTTCATGTTAGGTAAAGGGTTAATCCTTTACCTAACGAATCGGCTGCATCCACCCATGCACTATGCAAATTCAGCAGTTAAAAAAGTTAATGGAGATGGACGGTTATTGACTTTGTACTTCAGTTTTCGGTTTCATGTTTTTTGAAGGGAAAAAACTTTGATTATGGTTCATTTTTTTCTAAACTTCAATTACTGCCTTCCCTATCCCCCCCCCCCCCCCCCCCCCCCCCCCCCCCATACAAGTTCTTCAGCAATAGAAGTGGGTAGTCCTGGCAGGTGTTAAACTCACATTTTCACACTTTTCCCCTTTCCCCCTAGTAAGAATTTCAGAGATATACTGGACATCTTAATTTATGAGCAGAGTGTATTTGGGTGATTAACAATCAAATAAAATTAAGTCATGTTCTTTTTAAACCAATATTTTTGATAAAGCATTTTTCTTGTAAACCTCTCCGGTGTCCTTGTATTATTTTGTCTTAAAATCCCAAGATATGGACAACTCACACACCATGAGGATTACACTAAAGTGTCATGATCTTTTCTTTGAAAACAGTATCCCATAATTTATCACTTCCATTTTTAGTTTTATTTGTTATATTTATTTATTGGTGTTTAAGGTCACATACTTATGTACAATGGCCAATCGTGACCGTGACAGATTTACAGGTGGAGGATGCCAGAGTATAAGGAGAGAAGCACCAAGCATCGATGAGCAAATGTCAACTCCTCAACATTCTAACTCTGTTCAAGCTCCGCTCAAGCAAGGTTGAAGACATGTGCACCATCGACCAGCCATACGCATCCTTGCGCCCCCATTTAGGCAACTGGGATAAAGTGCCTTGCCCAAGGATACAATGCAGGCCATCCGGATGGGGATCAAACTCGGGACCTCAAGCATAGAAGTTCAACAGTCTACCACTGAGCCATCGTGCACCCTTAGTTTTATTTGTTAATGAATATAACACTGTTATGGAGTGTGGATGATTTTGCCTGGGAGAGCATTGGCGAGACCTGTTCTTGTTAGATCACCGAAGTTAAGCAATGTCAAGCCCAGTTAACTGGTAGAGTGCTGAAAGCCCATATTTAGGCTTTACTCCGAGGTGAAGGTATTGCAACTTGAAGGCTTCATACTTTGTGGATGTGCTTTGTATTATCCTTGAAGTAATATTATTTAGTCTGTAAGGACATGTCTTGTTACAATTTATGGGAGAGTGCCTGTAGGCACTCTCCCATAAATTGTAACAAGGCAAAGATATGTGAACAAATTTTGATGGCCAAAAATAATTTAGCACTCTACCAGTTAATTCTTGGATGGGTAACCACTCAGTGAATGAGTCGGGTTCAATGTTTATTCCTGAAACTCAATCTGAATCTGAAAAATGAAAACCTATCGGCTTTAGTTCTGGATCAAATCATAAAAAGAAACTTCTACTTGCCCCCATTTATAGTGAAATTTATGAAACTTGTCCAGTACATTAGCCCTGGGCCAAACCTTTGGCTGTGTAGTGATTATCCACACTGGCCTTTGGCACAGTCAAGGCCTAATTTACTAACTTGTTTCATAAATTCCACAAAACACTGCAGACTTGATGGAGATCCTCTGTTTGTTGTAAATTAATGTATAAAAATCGAACATTTATGTTTACTCTTACCTGGATTCTTCCAATTCATCGGCTCGTGCTGTACCCTCACTTTCATATTTCGATCTCCATTGTTGAACTTCATTGTTTGATCTTTGTAAAGATCTTTGAATGTCATTCTTAGATTCCATCTCCTCTTCTAGCTGATCATGAAGAGTCTCTACATCAGCTTGAAGTCCTCTTATTTCACTTTGGAATTTCTGTCGAACCTTCAAGAGATAAAAGGGGTAATTTTAAAATACTCTTGAATGACCACTAATTCCAATTCCCCTCCAGATCTTACCAAGACATGGTATATCATACCATATTTTATATGCAGGGCTATGGAAAGTAGTTATAAAATAAAGTACTTATAAAATAAAGTAGTAATAAAATATTAGACTTACACACTTGTAAAACTTAATAAAAATTAAGTGTATATAAGGATATTTATTCATTGGTGTTTAAAGTCACATACTTATGCACAATGGCTAATCATGACCGTGACAGTTTTACGGGTGGAGGAAGCCGGAGCACCCAGAAAGAACCACCAAGCAACAACGAGCAGCTGCCAGCTCCCCAACATCGTAACTCTGCACTGCAGCACAGGCAGGGTTACATTGGTTGATGACATGCGCACCATCGATGTGCAGTACGCCTTAGTTCACGGCGTCATCGTGCCCCCATGTGGACAATCAGGGTTAAGTACCTTGCCCCAGGACACAACGTGGGAGTCTGAATTGATCGCTCAGACGGTCACCCATCCAAGGGCTCGACATTGCTCAACTTCGGTGATCCGACGAGAACCGTATATAAGAATGCAAGGGACAACAAAAAAAAGGCGAGTACTTTTGCACCTAACAATACAGTGGAGCCCACTTAATTGGATATCTCTTAACTGAATAACCCTGTTAATTGAATATAATTTTCCAACACAAAACCATTTCATTTACCATACTTCCTGTAAATTTAATTTGACCTGTTCATTGAATATAGGTAAAAGAGTAAACTCCTGTTAATTGAATAAAAAATCTGGTAACCTGTCTCTCCATTTTTCCTTTGTTTATAGACCTATTTGGCCTCAGTACATCCAATACAGGCATTTAATCTATTATATCTTGTTTGACAGAGCTCATGGAGCTCTGTCAAACAAGATATAATAGAATAAATGCCAAGTTTATCTCTAGAATACAGGAAAGTGACACAATCCCTGTTAATTGAACACTGCTAATTGAATAATTTTCATTGACAAAGTGACTATTCAATTAACAGGATTCCACTGTACAATTAATTTCCATTATATTTTTACTGTTTTTGCAATTCTCGAAACATGGTACAGTGGATACCTCTTAATTGAATAGCTACTTTGCTAATGCAAATTATTCAATTAATAGTATTCAATGAACCAGAATTTGATCATTTTGCTGTATTCTAGAGACAACCTAAGCATTTAATTAGGGACCTGCGAACATTCGATTATTCGATTCGATTTCGAATCCTTGCAGCTATTCGATTCGATGCTGGTGTGATGGGTTCAAAATTTTCGAATCTCGTCGGACTAGGTCGGGAAAACTTTTTTCACGCCACTGTGCCGATACGTGTGTTTCTGCTACGATAATAGGCTTGCAGTCACGTTCGTTTATCAGTTAGTTAGGCACGTGCATCGGAGTAGCGCCCCCACCCACCACCATCCGGTAACATTCCCGTTATAATATAACCTCGCAACTTGGTCTTAAATCGGCATGCTCGCATGATCGCATCGTATATGCATTATGCACACCACTGTGTGTTATGGGAGTTCGACGAAACCAGCATGTTTTACAGTAAAGTGCAGTATAATAGAATTACTCCCCTTACAATGCAATTTGCAATGAAGCGGTCACGCGTTTACATAAAGATGCCGACACGGAATGTATATAAAATGGAGAGGTGAATGTACGTTTATATGCGTCGTGAATCACTCGTGATTAAAGATCAGGGGAATTTGGTAACAGCAGTTATTGTCGATACATGTGATGACCCAATGAAGTTGAATGAACGTACCAGAACAAGCTAACTTATATGATATACCAGGCTGCAGAATTGCGTTTCGTTTAGTTTGAATGGTTTAATTTAGCTTTCGATATTTTAATTCGCGCGTGACGTGTGTTTACAAAAGTTCAGTATGGCCAAGTATGTTTCCGTTTCCCGCCAGTTATCACCGCCGGTCTATTATCCAAAAATGCCAACGATCCTACGGCACCCGAATCAACAATTGTCAGCATATACACGACCACTATTTGAGATTCGATTCGATTCAAAATCCTCGTTCACATTCGATTCGAGATTCGATTCGAGACAAAATTTGATATTCGCAGGTCCCTACATTTAATCCATTAAATCTTGCTTGATAGAGCTCCATGTTGACATATTATACAATTTCTCATTCAATTAACAGAAGTTTATACTATAACCTATATGCAATTAACGAGCAAATTTGAAGTGAAGAAATGGTAAATGGCTTTGTGTTTGGAAATCACATTGAACAAACAGGCTGATTCAACTAAGAGATATTCAATTAAATGGTCTCCACTGTACTTGAATCTTGCCTAAGCAAAGTTTTGTTTGTGATTTAACATCTAGTCAAACTGAATAAGGAGTAGAAAATATTATATTAACGCTCATTTGTCGCAAAGTTTTTGGCCCCTGGCCTTCTTCAGTGCTATCTATATTCAATAAAAAGTTTCACATAATAAATTTTACATAGTAATCACCACAGATCGTTCTAATAACATTGATGATTACAAACAGTTTTCCTGTGTGTTATTAGAATGATCTATGGCGATTACTTTGTAAAATTTATATTGTAAAACTTTTTGATGAATCTAGACAGCACTGAGAAAGACCAGGGGCCGAAAGCATTGCGACAAATGAGCGCTAATATTATATTTTCTAATATTGTGTCCCTAATATGGACAGTGCATTGTGATGGATTAATAAGGAGTTTTGTTTTTTCTATTTATTTTATCATAATTGTTCCCACTTACTTAACCTTTCAATTTTCATTTATTTTGTTGCAATTAACCCTTATTCCAATCCAGCTCAAAACAACTCAACAGTATTTTTTTAACATTTCTAAAACTTTTCATCTGTTGCTTCTGAAACATAGCGTATGAATCTTCATTTAACGAACTCATCATACTCGTTCCAGTGATAGACCATAAGCTGAGTTGTGAAAGCAAAACTCTTTTTAACCCTTTACCCAATGCAGACAATATCAATATTCAGGCCTGAAAATAAGCTGTCTGACATTTGCAGAATGAGGTCCCCAAAGGGTGAATTTGATGATGCTATCCCATACAGTGGGCCAATTTATTCTCTGGGAACCTCTTTCTGTTTAGTTTTAAGACCCTGATTCAGATTGAGGTTCACAGAGGGTATATTAAGTGATGCTACCCTGCTATGCAGGGTAGCATCACTGAATTCACCCTCTGGGGACCTCATTTGCAGATGACAGTCTGCTTATTTTCTGGCTTGTCAATATTTATTATTTTAAATATTATGTATTTCAAATTTTTGAAAAAAATTCAACAAATCCATATCATGTGACCCCTGACGGGAACGAGCTCAACAAGCTCTTTCCAATGCAGGGCCACATATGTTTTTGTTGAAATATTTTGGAAAACAAATTTTTTTCCATCAACTGAATTTCTATATTATGTGGGCAGATGGAGCCGAATTGTTAGATAAAGTGTTAAAAAATCTTAAATGGTGATCTTTGTGTAGACGACTGGATAGATTGACCATTGCATTTGGTGAAGGGTTAATTATGTTTACTTACCCTTGTTTCTTCTTCTAGTCCTCGTCTACTTTCTTCTAGCTGATCAGTGAGATGTTTCCTCTCTTTAGTAAGAGATCCAACACGATGTTCAGCATCTTCAAGTTGTCTGATCAATTCTACATTCTCTGTCTGGAATTTCTTTTTCTGATGTTGAATGTCTGTGAGACTGAGTGTGTTCTCTTCCAGTTTGCTGCTCAGTTCTGATATGTGTGCTTCAAGCTGCTTCGTAACTTTGCTGGATGCACCCTGGAAACAAAGAGAGATCCACATGCAATATATCAAACTCTCAGGCCACCAGTCTTATTCTGTTTCAAATATTACCCTATTATGGGCTGTTTGTTAAGGCACTTTTCGTGGAGTGTGCATGCATCTGACTGTTGGTACAATATGAGGGCCCTGATTGATTCAAACGTTTTTGTTTGACTTTAGGACAAATACTGCAAGTGAGGTGCTGTCGTCTTTCAGGATAGACAAAATTCAAGAAAATGTATAATTGTTCCCACTGAACTCCAGGCTGTCTACATAGCGCTGTAACATCTCACGTCTTACCACAACTGAGGCTTAAGTTTCACAGGTCCAAGTTTCAGCTTGTTATTTTACAAGGAAATTCTCAAGTAATATAACCATATAAGCCATTGTGAATTCAAGTGTTAATTTCAAAAATTAAAAACTCATTTTAGTTGGTCAAAGAAATAGTACTTACACCATTTTTCTTTAAAAATTCAACCTGTGCCATGAATTCCTCTGCATCATGTTTAAACTGATTCCTTTCCTTGTCTGACCTACAGGAATATAAAAAACAATAGCAGAAGTGAGGCTAAACTAGAAGACATGATTGCAGATGAACAAAGAGAAATGATTTTCAAGTGCTTTAATTGTGGGACTCTGTATAAAACCTTCATATATAAGCATTAAAAGACAGTATATAGGATTTAAAAAAACTAACAAATTAAAGTCAAATAAAAAATATATTTGGTTCTTGAACAGTTAATTTTTCAAATCAATCAGGGAGGGAGGTTTTTATTTTCATTTTTTGTGATTGATAACTGGTTAAGTACTAAATTATTTTTGGTCTGAAAAATCTGTTCACAAGTTGTTGCCTTCTTAAAATTTATAGGAGAGTGCAAATCCTTAGCCATGATAGGCCTACAGGTTAAATAATTTCACTTCCCAGATATTATGAAGCACATCCACGGAATATGAAATGTTCTAGTTACGGTACCAACACTCAATCAGTTTGTAAAGAATTATGAAATAGATTTGTGTTCCATACAAGTTATCTCTGCCAACATGTATGGTATATGGAGATTTATTACCTGGATGTCGGTTTTTAAAGACTGAGATGCAGGCCAGGTGTTTAAATGAGACACCCAGTTATTAAATCGCCATATACCATACATGTTGGTGGAGATAATGTTTTTGTCCTGTTTGAAACACAATACAAACATTGTGGAAATAAATTTGTGGACGCATTTCTCACATTCCACAATCACTTGGACCAAATTTGTGAATATTTTTTGTTTTTATAAACATAGAAGACAAGATAGAGTTACATCCCTTGGTTCATTAAGGAAACGAGTAAACAGTATTTTGTTGACATATCGTCCCCTGAGTTCCAATGTGTTCTATGTGCCTACTGGCACATAGAACACATTGGAACACAGGGGACGATATTTGCTCTTATTTTACTTTTCTCAAGTTGTTTCATTTAATTACTTGTCTATTTGATTTATAACAGCAAAATATGATCAAAATGTCGGAAATCTGATAATATTTGTAACTATTTTCAGGTTTTTGGTTCAATTATAATACCGAGGCGAGTGAATGTGAAAAGCTTTCATTTAAACCATATACCCTGGATATTTCACATGCCCATATATCATGGATGTTGCACGCTCTCATATACCTTGGATGTAGGGTGCTTCCTTTGCCATGGCTACTTGTCCAAGGCATTCTGACCAAACAAAATACAGAATTTATCGGGATATAGGGACTATTATATTTATGTACTGGAATGATTGTTGTACTATGGGGCAGTCACCCTCCTAAACCTTTTCTAAGGATTGCATCAGTCGCTCTCCTGAGGTTTTCAAAATGACGGCCAGATAAAACAATATACAATTTAAAATTCAATGTACACCCATTGTGTGTCTTTGTAATAAGAAAGACATACTTCATTTTGGATTTCTGCAAGCTCTCAATCTGTTCTGTTAAGTCATCTGCCATCTCTTGGGTCTTCTTCCTCAACATTGATATCTGTGACTCACTTTGTAAAGTGTATTCCTCTAACTGGCGACGAAGTTTTATTAGTTCTTGTTCTCGTTTTTTATTGATTTCAATCTAGAATGATAGGGAATTATACAAGGTTATGCAAAAAAATAATCTACTATTCAAAACTATTAATTCCATACCCCAACGCAGATGATACCTGATATCAAAATGTGTTATTTTTTTCAAACTGTTCCATAAAGTTCAACACAACCCTATCATGTGACAGTTCAATGAGCCTCATTCCAATGAGGGAGGGGGGGGGGGGGTGGAGGGGCACGTGATATGGTTTTAAAAAAAAAAAAAATTTCTAAGAGTTAAATTTATAAATTAGGCTGACAGGTGCAGTCGATTAGTCAGGTAAAAAGTTACACAGTTTATTCACTTTCAGTTGGGTGAAACTGTTTATAGATCATTAGTTGCATTGCATCCCAGAACAATGTGACCCAGAGTCAAGCCCCACTTGTGCTTAGTACAGTGGAACCCACTTAATTGGATATCTCTTAACAGAATAACCCTTTTAACTGAATATAATTTTCCCACACAAAACCATTTACCATACCTCCAGTGCAAATTTGACTTGTTAATTGAATATAGGGCATAGAGTAAACTCCTGTTCATTGAATATAAAATCTTGTAACCTGTCGAGAAATTACCCTGACTCTCCCCAGTTTTCCGTTTGTTTATAGACCTATTTGGCATCAGTACATCCAATACAGGCATTTAATCTTTTATATCTTGTTTGACAGAGCTCAAGGAGCTCTGTCAAACAAGATAAAAATAGAATAAATGCTACGTTTATCTCTAGATTACAGGAAAGTGACCCTGAAATTACCCTGACTCTCCCCAGTTTTCCCTTTGTTTATAGACCTATTTGGCCCTGGTACATCCAATACAGGCATTTAATCTATAATATCTTGTTTGACAGAGTTCATGGAGCTCTATCAAACAAGATATAATAGAATAAATGCTAAGTTTATCTCCAGAATACAGGAAAAGTGACACAATCCCTGTTAATTGAATACTCCTGTTAAATAATTGAATAATTTTCATTGGCAAAGTGGCTATTCAATTAACAGGGTTCCACTAAAAATATAAAGAAAAATCTTACAGTTTCTCGTAACTGATCAGGCAGCCAAGACTTCAGCAGAAAACGACTGAAAGGTATCATAACTCTCATCAGCAAGAACACCAAATGCTTTATGTTGGAACATGCATTCGGCATATACTTGCAAAACAAAAAATGATGAACTGGTTGCACTTTCAATCCTGACAAGTGTATAAGAACACCAAAAGCTTTATGTTGGAACATGCATTCTGCATATACTTGCAAAACAAAAAATGATGAACTGGTTGCACTTTCAATCCTGACAAGTGTATAAGAACACCAAAAGCTTTATGTTGGAACATGCATTCGGCATATACTTGCAAAACAAAAAATGATGAACTGGTTGCACTTTCAATCCTGACAAGTGTATAAGAACACCAAAAGCTTTATGTTGGAACATGCATTCTGCATATACTTGCAAAACAAAAAATGATGAACTGGTTGCACTTTCAATCCTGACAAGTGTATAAGAACACCAAAAGCTTTATGTTGGAACATGCATTCTGCATATACTTGCAAAACAAAAAATGATGAACTGGTTGCACTTTCAATCCTGACAAGTGTATAAGAACACCAAAAGCTTTATGTTGGAACATGCATTCGGCATATACTTGCAAAACAAAAAATGATGAACTGGTTGCACTTTCAATCCTGACAAGTGTATAAGAACACCAAAAGCTTTATGTTGGAACATGCATTCGGCATATACTTGCAAAACAAAAAATGATGAACTGGTTGCACTTTCAATCCTGACAAGTGTATAAGAACACCAAAAGCTTTATGTTGGAACATGCATTCTGCATATACTTGCAAAACAAAAAATGATGAACTGGTTGCACTTTCAATCCTGACAAGTGTATAAGAACACCAAAAGCTTTATGTTGGAACATGCATTCGGCATATACTTGCAAAACAAAAAATGATGAACTGGTTGCACTTTCAATCCTGACAAGTGTATAAGAACACCAAAAGCTTTATGTTGGAACATGCATTCTGCATATACTTGCAAAACAAAAAATGATGAACTGGTTACACTTTCAATCCTGACAAGTGTATAAGAACACCAAAAGCTTTATGTTGGAACATGCATTCTGCATATACTTGCAAAACAAAAAATGATGAACTGGCTGCACTTACAGTGCTGACAAGTGTATAATAACACTCTCAATTTCTAAATTAAAAACAGAAAGGGAAAACTGATTCTTGCAGCCTGAGTTCATGAGAAACAAAATTGATTCTCGCAAATCAGGATGAATTTTAACCCCTGGCAGTGATAGTATTCTGTTAAAAATAGAAGAATTAAATAAAAGTTGTCAGTGATTTATATTCTTGTTTTTGCATTCAATGCAAATTTTCAGACTGACTCTACTAAGACAAGAAATGATGGGGCAAGTATTGCTACAACCACTCGTTCCAATGGGGGGTCATAAGCTATGTGTTTGAGACAAAAAAATAATGAAAACTGAATGGTGATTTTTATGAATACTGCTGGCCAGTTTTGGCTGTTATGTTGGGTAAAGTGTTAATGTGAAAGTATTACATAGTTACCTGTGCAGCAGTGGCACCACCAGCATCCTCCAGCTTCTCTGTGATTTCATCTAATTCTTGTGTTAATTCATTTCTCTGTTTTTCAACCTGAAAACAAGTAAGTGCTCAAATCATGACATCTCTTTGCAGATAGATTCATTCAGATGCAGCGTTTATGGTTCCTAACAGTTGCGTTAACACTGGCAATTACGACTGGTGCTTTAGCCCTTTACCTAATGAATCACGCACATCCGTCCAATTAATTTGCAAATTGAGCAGTTGCCAAAAAATTAATTTTTTTAAATATTCAACAAAACCATATCATGTAACCACTCATTGAGCTTGTTCCAATGAGGGGTCACATGATATGGAAATATTGAAATTTTTTTTAAAATTTAAAAAAATAGTAATTAAAATAATAAATTTTGATATCGTCTGAGTTGGGTAAAGGGTTAATGCATCAAACTCAAAGAATGGAAGAGTTATATTATTATTATTTATTGGCGTTTAAGGTCACATACTTATGCACAATGGCTAAACATGACCGTGACAGTTTTACGGGTGGAGGAAGCCGGAGAACCTGGAGAGAACCACCGAGCAATGTCGAGCTGTCAGCTCCCCAACATCGTAACTCTGCACCGCAGCACAGGCAGGGTTAGATTGGTTGAAGACATGCGCACCATTGATGCACAGTATGCCTTAGTACACAGCGTCATCGTGCCCCCATGTAGGCAGGCGGGGTTAAGTGCCTTGCCCAAGGACACAATGCGGGAGCACGAATCAGCTGCTGAAATGGTCATCCATCAACTACTAACCGCGCTCGACATTGCTTAACTTCGGTGATCTGACGAGAACCAGTTACCGCGATGCCACCACGCCCCAGGTAAAGGGTTAAGAGATAATATAGATGATGTAATATGAGGCTCAATTTCATATGAAATTTATGTACAGATTTCACTAAAATCAATCTGAGCAGAGTTTCTCTGGGGTTCAAATTGATTTTAGTGAACAAGATTCAGAAATTTAATGAGTCGCAATTTCATATGAAATTTTTGCACGAAGTTCACTAGGTTTGATCTAAGCCAAGGTTTACCAAGGCTCAAACTGATTTTAGCGAACAAGATTGAGAAATCTCGTGTCAAATTGTGACAAATTTAGGATTCTTTTTATCACATAATGTGTAATTTAACCTTTTACCTAAAGTAATGGTTAAAACTGGCCTAGTGCTTTTCAGGAAAATCACCACCAAACAAATTTAATATTTTTTTCAATTTTGCCTCGGAAACATAACTCATGGCTACTCACTGGAACAAGCTCGATGAGGGGCCATATGCTATGTTTCTGAGACAAAAAATGAAAATATCCAGTTATTCAGGAAATGTTTTCTGCAAATGTTGTCTGCTCTTTGTATCAAGTGGACAGTTAATGAAAAATAAGAGAAGATTAATTCAATTCTACTTCTGAAAGCAACTCACATTACCATGTTGGCATTAAATTTTGACATCATTCCCCTATTAGACATGTGAAACGATATTTTCTGTAATAAGCTATTTGATGGTGATTATGTGATGAACAAAGTTAGAAGCAATTGGATACATGAAGCCCACTAAAACAGATGAAGAGTTCAGATATCTGCCCTGTGAAACTGGATGTTGGTAAAATCTGAAATTCTACTGGTAGCAGACATGTTAACTCTCTCGGAATGCCGGAAAATTCTGTAAATTCAGTGTAATTCCTGGCCTCCTGGAAGGGAATCAGTTTTAGACAAAAATCCCGGAAAATTGTAGTCGAAAATTTTTCCATTTCCAGACGTTCAAAGTCAAATCATTGGCCTTTGAAGCACTGATCATAATGAATAAAACCAAAAAAAAATATGCATACAAGTGAATTATATTTAATAAAAGAGTAATTTATTATAAATATTTCACTTATATCCACTTTGTTTTCTTTTTCACTCATTTCAATTTAGCTGCGTGGTCAATTTATAAGTGCCGAAGCAAAAATAGGTGACTTGAGTTCATCACCTACTGACATCCACCTTCACTTAATTGATGATTCCTGGTAAATAGGTGTGGGGGATTTCGGATGAAAAAAGAGGGACATGAAGTATTAAAACCAATGATTTGTTAACCCTTTACCTAACAAATCGCCCGCATCTGACCACGTAACATGCAAATTGAGCAGTTGAAAAAATTAAATTTTTCAAAATATTTCAACAAAACCATATCATGTGACCCTTCAATGGAACGAGCTAATTGAGCTCGTTCCAATGAGGGGTCACATGATATGGTTTTGTTGAAATTTTTTGAAAAATTAAAAAAAAATTATATTTAAAATAATAAATTTTGATATCATCTGCGTTGGGTAAAGGGTTAACATGGCATAAAGTGCATCAGCAAACTTTTAGCCTATGAACCATTGGGTGCCAGTGGTAGTCCAAGAGCTGAAATTTTTTAGTCCTTATGTATATTGTTCACACACGTATGTTTCCCTGAAATTCATCCCATTTCCGTGAAAATCACCCTAAAATTTTCTGAAAATATTTTTCTGAGGTTAACATATCTGACTGGTAGATACTTGAATTGAATTTGATATTGGTACTATTAATTCTTCCAATGATATATAGTGAATTTGTATCTTTGGTTCTAGTGGTAGAAAACCAAATACTTGTTCTAGAAACCACAGCCCAGGTAACTTATCTATTGCAGCAGGACATACTCATGAGGGCACCTGTCCTCAGGCCGTAAAAGTCAGAAATAGTCCATCAAGGCTTTTTAATAATGAAACTCTGATTCTAATTTCTACCATTAGAAATTGGAATTCCATTTTCTATCAACAGAACCTTGGATTCTACCAAATTCCAGTTTCTCCCTCGACATATGCATTAAGAATTCTAACCTTTGTCCTTGAAGCACGTTCATTTTCAAATTCTTCTTCCAGCTCTTCAAGATTATGATGAAGGTCTTTGATTTTCTTCTGTTGTTGAGCAACCACACCCTGTTCTGTCTCCAGTTTACCATTAATAGAACTGATTTCAGTGTCTCTCCTGTTGATAAATGATGGATTTGGTAAAACTATGACACCTATATAGTAGTGCTCAAACGACTAGTGAATTCCAAAGTCGACTAGTCAATACCCAAAAGTCAAGTCAACTTCGACTAGTCATTGGTGATAACTTGTCTCCTTATAACAGTGTTGGTGTTCCGGTGCTGAAGGTCCAAATTTGGCTTCACTTGGGCATTCATATACAGCAACTTACTGGAACATTATTCTGTTAATGTGCTTCTAATTATGCCAAGAGTGAAATTATATAGTCTTACTTAATTTGCCTTGTTGCGATTTATGGGAGAGTGCCTATAGGCACTCTCCCATAAATTGCAACAAGGCAAATTAATAACATATCCTGATAGCCCAAAATAATTCAGCACTCTACTAGTACCAGTTAAAACAAACTACTGTCACTACTATTAGATGGCAATAGATGTATACATTGATTGCCCAATATAGCTGTTCAATCTGTCTGACAGTGGCACAGAAGGGATACTATTTACCTAAAAGCTTGAACTCCTCCGACTAGTCGACTGCACAATTGAGAGTCGACTACTGGTTTGCCCAGAGTCGACATCGACTAGTCGACTAATCGTTTGAGTACTAGTGTATAGTCCTGCATATGTGGTTTGTTTTTATTTATTTAGTATAATTCATTTATTTTACGGCAAAGTAATAATACAATATAAGTTTATTAAATTGCTAATCTTGCATGTTTTTACAGAAAGACTTGATGATCTTTCGGGACTATCTCGACTGAAAGGTTTCAGCATTGCATCCACATTTTGACTAGAATGGCATTCTGTTTCCACATTGAAATAATTTCCGCCTAAATAAATAACAACAACTAACTCATGATTTGTTGTTGCTATTTACTTTGGCGGTAATCTTGTTAAGATGTAAATCAGAATCTATTTATTTATTTATTGGGGTTTAACAACACTTTTGACAGCCAGGGTCATCTCGTGTCAAAAAAAAACAGAATCACTGGAGTAGTAAAACAGATAAGGTAGAGGCAGAGAAAAATCACAATATGTTCTTCCTAAGGGTTGGTACCATAATTTATCATATGACATGCCCGTTTTGTTCACTTTAAAACATTTGATATTTTGTTTTCATATTAATCAGTGATAAATAAAGCCTTCCGTCAATTTCATTGGTCAATTTCAAAACTGGACACTTTGATTGGCTGAACAAAATACAACTGGGCCACATTTTCATAATTTGCATAATTAGAGTTGGGAGCTTTCATTGGTCAATTTTAAAACTGGACAGTTTGATTGGCTAAACAAAATACAACTGGGTGACATTTGCATAATTTCAGTAGGGAGAATTTACATTATCTGTCCTATTTAGGGTGGGTTATACTGTATTAATCTTTTACTTACAAGAAAAACGCCATTCATTTCTTTTTATATTTTCACTTTTTGCTTCCAAAACATAGGTTATGACCCCTCATTGGAACGAGCTTTTGGAAGCAAAAAATGAATTTTTTTTAGTTATATGAGGATGTTTTTTCCAAGTGCCGTTTGCAACTCAAGTTAGGTGATGGGTTAAAAAGTCATACTAAGTGGCTAATTTGTGCGTGTGTGTGTCATATGATAAATAGAATATGAAATGAGTGTTTTTCTGATATAATATTTATGAAACTCGTCCGAATTTTCAGTTTGTGCTCGCCAAAACAGAAAATTCTTAGACTCGTTTCATAAATATTATATGAGAAAAACACTCATTCCATATCCTGTATATATAGTATAACCTGCCATTGGGTTATGATATAAGCCCTATATTTCCAGGCCTGTTGGAGGAATATTATTCACAATGAAATGAGCATGCCTATTTTTATTTGTGATGAGGTTCAGAGATAATTTAATCCCACAGCCCAATTTGGGCTGTGGGATTAAACTATCACTGAATCTCCTCAGCTCTTCTTATTTTTCACATCTTCTTGTTATTGGCGGACAATATTTCTTTTACAATAAAATTTATGTATATTGGCTTGAAAGGGCTAATTGCTTCATATATGTTAATGTATAATGCATTCCATCTGCTAAGGCAGACTAGCACTGTTCAAGTTAGAGGATTTTTTTTCTTCGTTCGATGGTTTTGTGAACCAACAATTAATTAGTTCATCAGTGTCAGATTTTTTTAAAATGCTGGTCTGTTTATTTTACCTTCTAACTGTATCCTCAAGATCTCTTTTCAGTCGTTCAAGATCATCAACATTTTCTTGTGTTATTTTCAATTCTTGTTCCAACTTGCGTTTTGATTTTTCTACATCGCCTCGTACCTTCTTTTCTCGCTGAAGATTATCATTGAGCTGTGGAAAAAAACAAAAACAACATTTAAAAAATTAAAAATGAGAGAGATATTAAATCGTGGCATTATAATTTGTTTCTGTGACAAACGCTGAATAAGAAGATATGGACAGCCAAGTGGAATCCCTGTTAAAAAGACCTACCGGGTACATGCATTCCAACATTACAGATTGCCTTAAAATTATAGTTTGGCACAAGGCAGCTCTCAACTTTATTATATTAAATGAAACTCAATGATTGCGTATCCTAATGGAAAGTCCAGGAAATGGAACAAAGCTTCAGGATCTCGGGTCACCAGTCTAATTCTATTCAGAATTTGGTCCTGTTATGGGCTGTTTGTTTGTCCACTTTTCTTGGAGTTTGCATGCAGATGATGTAATATGATGTCTTCTTACTTACAAAGATATACAGTTAATTTTTTGTGCTCCAGATATTCCAATTAATAAGTATTTAATTCAGCTTTAAACTATATTAACACAATTAGGGAGCTACATGGCAAAATCATAAAACCTACGGCTGTGGTGAGTCTTCATTTCTAATGGTAATGTTATCAAAAAGTTGGTCAAATTAAGTCAAGATTGTGGAACCTTTCTAACATTGATTCAAAGATGAATCTTTGTGGTATTTATTAGATTCAAGCATAAGGAATATTGCAATTGGTTGGAAAGCAAACCTTAGATTCACTTTGCTGACCAACTGAAATATTCCAGAGGAGTGAATCTAAACATAGGCAGTGGACTATTTAAGAACTAGACTTATTCCAGGTCATAACAGCATCAAAGTCCTTACAAAATTAGATTGGTAGCCTGAGAGCTTGGTGAATCCTATAAAGTAGGCTGTATATTCATAACAGATTGGTGATAAGTCACCACAAAGTGGACCTTCTGTTTCTCAGGCCATTTTTTGTAAAGTTGTATGTGGGTGTTTTGGGGGTTTTTTTCTATTACTTTATTTTTTATTTTGTAATTATTTCTTTGCCACCAAAAGTTCATATTCTTGGTTTGTTTTTATGCTGTAGGCCTCATAATATACAGAATAGCATGGGCATTGGTGTATTTCGTCCCTTGAGTACAAGAGGGATTTGCATGGCTGAAGCATTGCAAAGCCTAGTGGCACTCAAGGGACAAATTTATCAATTTTATTAACTGAGGTAAAATATCAGACAAAAACCATTTTATTTTTTTAAGTTTGCATTGGTTATAAAGAGTGCATCTGGCAGCTAAAATGACCACGTTGGAGGGCCTGAGAAATAGATTTTTAACTTTTTTAGGCCTAATTGACTTTGTACTTCTGTAGGTATCATCTTTAGACCATAGACACTGAAAATTACATCACACTACAAACAAACAAACGTAAAGGGAAGTAAATCAATATTTTCACCTGGCAACCATAAAACTGCATGTATAAAATATTAACCCTTTACCCAATGCAGATGATATCAAAATTTATTATTTTAAATATCATTTTTTCAAATTTTTAAAAAAATTTCAACAAAACCATATCATGTGACCCCTCGTTGGAACGAGCTCGACTAGCTCGTTCCAACGAGGGGTCACATGATATGGTTTTATTGAAATTTTTTGAAAAATAATATTTTTTCAACTGCTGAATTTGCATATTACGCGGGCGGATGCGGCCGATTCGTTGGGTAAAGGGTTAATGGATCTCCCCAACATTTTGAAGATGAACACTGCCAATACAAATCATTCAATTAACATAGACGATGCCATTGTTTCATTTTGGGGACAGAGAGTTAAATCATGGGTAATACGAAAATAAATCACTTATGTTTCTATTTCAGAGACTGTGCATACACTGGTTTATTGTTTAGCAAACTGGACATCTGATTGAAAAGTGCAGAGGTGAATCTGACCAGTGCCACTTGTATACCAGGCTCTCCATCTCAAAAGCTCTGGTGAGAACGTGGTGACACAGTGCATCTTCAACTACAGCGACATGGAAGCAAGCTCAGCGTGTGTCCAATAAGTCTGTTGAAAAGTCTGAACATAGTTTTGTGGTTTTCTCATAGTAACTGGGCTTCCTCAACCCACCAAACTTCCCAACCGAAATACAAAATACTTTCAGTGCAGGTTGCACCAAGTTCAGATGATCATTGCTTTGTTCAATAGAAAATGAAGTACAAGAGCCCAAAAATTGTGTCAGAATTAGGGCTGTCATGATTTTTTAATTTAGTAATCGATTAATCATCACAACTAATCAATAATAATTGATTAATCTTACCTAGATAACCCCCGCTCCCTCTCTTTGAAGTTGTTAAAAATGAAGTTCAAGTCAGTTGACCTACCTCAAGTAAACTTCGATATCAGGATATAAATCCTGTAACATTACCAGCTCTGTTGTTACATTGATTTCAAGATCACTTCTTCCCCATTCAAGCCTATACATTTCTGGGACATTGTTTTTAGTAGGGCTGTCACGATTTTTGAATTTAGGAATCAATTTATCGTCGCAAATAATTGATAATAATCAATTAATCGTACCCAGATGACCCCCTTCTCCCTCTCTTTGAAGGCAATAAAATTGAAGTTCAAGTCAGTTGACCTACCTCAAGTAAACAACAAAGACGATCCTCTTTTAGGTATATTCAAAGCTTTGCTGTTCTGAACTCTTGAACCATCAATGTAATAATCAAGACCGGTTATCAGTTGCAAACTTCGCAAGTTCGCAACTGCCAACTGGTCTTGATTATTACACTGATGGTTCAAAAGTTCAGAACATCAAAGCTTTGAATGTACCTAAAAGACAAATGCTTCTAAGGCTTCATGAGGTTTAATGTTGATGTTCTTGACCTTTTACCTTCAGAAACAACTGTTTTTTCATCAATTTTTTAAAAAATTATTAAACGTCTAAAACGCTGTAAAATTTACCGATTCCTTGACGACAAAAAATACTAATCGATTTTGGCATCACCAATTGACAATCAATTAATTGATTAATCATAACAACCCTAGTCAGAATTGTGAAATGAGAAAATATTGATCATTATTTATCACCTTATTGCAACTCTTGGGACGTTCCTTTTGGTGTGTAGTGTGTTTAAGAACAAAAGAAGATAGTTCACTCACCTCATCAAGACTCTGTTCCAATTTATTTTTAAGTTTTGTGAGATGGTTTACTTTATCTTCTTCCGCTTGTAATTCATCCATTGTCTTTCTGTGTGCCTCTTCCGAGAAAGTTTTATCTTTTGACAATTTTTGAATGGCATCATCTTGTTGAGCCATTTCATCTTTAAGAATTTTTATTTCATTGTCTTTCGCCGAGTTTTCTTGTTCAACCTGAAACATAAGAAGACAGTTTTCTTGCATACTTAATTCATTAAGAGGTTATTATACAAATTTCAATTTTGTGATGTCTGGTCAATCGTAGTGGTCAGTCCAAGATGTAAGCTGTCAACAAACTCTCATTTGGTATTTAAGAGACCCTTATAAGTCATCACACATTTGACCCCAATATTTACACAATATAGAATAATTCTATAGCAAATGCATTGAGGCCCCCTTAATTCTATACTGGTTTACCCTTTAACATATGTAACAGTAATTTCTGGTCAGTGCTTTTCACAAAAATGTGAATTTTCCCCCATTTTGTCTGCAATACATAGGTTTTGACTCCTCAGTGGAACAAGCTCGTCAGGGGGTCATAAATTATGTTTTGCAGGCAAAAATAAATATATTTAGTTTTCCTAGGAAATGTTTTGCAAGTGTTTACTGGCTGTTAGGAAAATGGTTAAAATAGAAATGAATAACAATGTTCCAATAAGACTAAAATCCTTTCCCTCTGATTGGACGAGAGCTCGCTTATTTTTTTTCTATGTTTATGGCTCCAGTGGCATATGTTACCATCTGACGTCACCAAGTGAAATATTAGAAAAGATGATAAGAATGGGACGAGATTCAAAGCGCATACTGCCTATAAAATCATATTTTTCAAGGCCCGTGGTTTTTCTATGGATGTATACCCACAACCCACTTATAAAAAAGTCAAGTTTACTCAATCTCAGTTCAAATCATGAAATTTGATGATGACGTGAACAAAGATGGAGTAAACTCAACATTTATCTAAGTTATTGATTTTTTGTTGTCCAGCGACATCATGGATGACACGAGAGGTGTATTTACTAATTTGTTATCATTAACTGGTAGAGTGCTGGAAGCCCATATTTGGACTTTATTTTGAAGTGAGGGTACCACAATTTAAAGGTTTCATATTCTGTGGATGGGCTTCATGTTATCTTTGAAGTGATATTATTTTATCTGTGAGGATTTGCCTTGTTACAATTAATGGGAGAGTGCCTATTGGCACTCTCCCATAAATTGTAACAAGGCAAAGATGCACAAAGAAATTATAAGAACCAAAAATAATTTAGCACTCTACCAGTTTGAAGTGAGGGTACAATTTTAAGGTTTCATATTCTGTGGATGGGCATCATATTGTCTTTGAAGTGATATCATTTTATCTGTGAGGATTTGCCTTGTTACAATTTATGGCAGAGTGCCTATTGGCACTCTCCCATAAATTGTAACAAGGCAAAGATGCACAAAGAAATTATAAGAACCAAAAATAATTTAGCACTCTACCAGTTTGAACTGAGGGTACCACAATTTAAAGGTTTCATATTCTGTGGATGGGCTTCATATTATCTTTGAAGTGATATTATTTTATCTGTGAGGATTTGCCTTGTTACAATTTATGGGAGAGTGCCTTTTGGCACTCTCCCATAAATTGTAACAAGGCAAAGATGCACAAAGAAATTATAAGAACCAAAAATAATTTAGCACTCTACCAATTAAAGTTGTCTTGTTCATTGAAGATGCACTGTTCATTTCACGATATGAGTTCTGGGCCTGGGTTTTGGATAGGGTCTTATTCGAACATGTACGTTATTGTGGTGAACTGGCGGTAAAATGGTCTGAGATTTGTGTCTCGGAGCGTACGTTCAACCTCAACACTTCTACCAATTGATCATATAAAAAATTGAATTGCATATTCAGATAGAGCATCAAAATATTCTGTATATACCAAAGGTACATACTACAAAAACAAGTGTTAGGAATGGATTAACATATGAAGTGAATTGAAAGAGCCGACACTCCAGGGACATTACTTTTGGAATTATTCATTGCCATCATGTTGAGTGGGGTGGCAGAAAAATCATCCTTGAGGGCATGGTGTAGGGAGGGGATTGGTAGCTTTGTCAACTGAAGCCATGTTTGTTTACAAAATGCAGATGATGATGAAATAGTCCAGCAATTATTATTTATTACTTTCCAAAGTGTGATTTACTGGGATTTCCGGGTTTGATTATAAATGATAACTTCACAAGTGAATTATGCAATCATCAATTGTGTCAGGTATCTGTGCGCGCAAACGAAGACGCTTTGCCATGGATGTAATGGGGACTTCATTGTTTTTTGTTTTTTTTTAACCCTTTACCTAATATGAAAAACAGAAGACACTTGCAAAAAAAATTCTTGAATAGCTCGTTCTAATGAGGAGTCATAACCTATGTTTTAGAGATAAAAAATGAAAAAATAATGAAAATTAATTGGCGATTTTTGAGAATAGCGCTGGCCATTACGTTAGGTAAAGGGTTAAATAATATAATTATCGTTAATAATGAAAAGTAATAAAGAGAGTAATCGCTTGACTGGACTGGTTACATGAAATAATTCATTTGAGGTGAGGGACTATATTGTAAAACACTCGTGCGCATTCGTTCACTCGTGTTTGAACAACGTCCCTCACCTCTCATGAATTATTTTATGTAACCAGTCCAGTCAAGCGATTACTCTCTATATATTCAAATGAGGATGGACACATGGGGTGGGTAAGATAGATCTGTCTCACCCAGGTATCTCACCGGGGACACATGTATGTCAATGGGCTGATGGTGGGAGGATGGACACATGGGGTGGGTAAGATAGATCTGTCTCACCCAGGTATCTCGCCGGGGACAGGTGTACGTCAAAGGGCTGGTGGTGGGAGGATGGACACGTGGGGTGGGTAAGATAGATCTGTCTCACCCAGGTATCTCACCAGGGACACGTGTACATCAATGGGCTGGTGGTGGGAGAAAACTTTACCCTTGTCAATGCATTCTCTAGTTCCTCACAGTCTTGTTTAAGTTCATCACATTCATGTTCTGCCTTCTTGCTCTTATCCTCAAAACTATTAATAGCATCCTCGGCATCCAAGAGACGATCCTCATACTCTTTAACCTGTGACTCGTGTTCTACTTTCTGTTTCACTAACAATTCAACTTTCTCTTCCAAGTCTGCAATATGATCCTGCTCAGACTGAAGTTGGATAAATAAGTCATTCTTCTGCTGCAACAATGTTACATTCTGTTCCTCCAGTTCTTTCTTGTATTTTTCTGATTTTTCAAACTCATCTTTCAATTTGCTCATTTCTTCCTCTTTTTTCTTCATGTCTTCTTCAGCCTTGGCGACATTTAACAAAGGCTTTACCTAAATTGAAAGAGATGTTCATTTAATACCATGATTACCTATTCTAAACATTAAAAGCCTATGACATAAATTTTAGCTTTACGCACCAACTGTGGTGAACACGTCAGCAATGGGATTTCAGTGGTTAAAATTTACACCTACAGTGGAACAACATGCAAGCTGACCTTTGGTGACGTCGACCTGAATGTAAACTTGTCTAAATTTATCACACATCACCTCACGAAGAGTGAAATGAAAGTGGCAATTATTTATTACGTTTTTAAATGAGTTTACCCCATAAAACACCAAAAATTAACAAACATGCATTGTCTCATGTTAATAAAGCATCCATAACTCGAAATAGTATGTTATTATGTTGTTAAAATGAAAAAGGTCCTCTTTCTTTTTCAATTTCGTTTTGGTAATAAAACTGACAGTGGAAGTACCGCCCACCGATCCTCATGTAAACAAAAACAAATTTGCACGTATTTACGGCTGCTGCTCAGTAAAATCGAGAAAAAATAATAGCGACTCTTAATAATCTGACGATCATGGTATAAATAAAATATACCCAAAGTAGCTTTGCATACCAAATGTTCATCACTTGTGGTGAAGTGGCGTTAACCCTTTACCCAACGAACCGCCCGCATCCACCCGCGTAATATGCAAATTCAGCAGCTGAAAAAATATTATTGTCCGAACAATTTCAACAAAACCATATCATATGACCCCTCTTTGGAACGAGCTCGTTCCAAAGAGGGATCACATGATATGGTTTTGTTGCAATTTTTTTTAAAAATTTAAAAAATGATATTTAAAATAAATTTTGATATCGTCTGCGTTGGGTAAAGGGTTAACCATGCGCCGAAGGCTCGCAGTTAACACCACTTCACCACTTGTGGTGAACATTTGGTACACCAAGCTACTATGGGTATATTCTATATATAAATCATGAGTCTTCATTGAATACAAGAAATGTTTCAACAATTGTAATATTATGGGGATTTTACAGGGCCATGCAAAGCTTCAAGATTCAATTTGATTTCAAATCTTAAGTCGGTTCGATTTGAAATCAGCTTCCCATTTTGTTTCCTTTTGGATCATTTGACAGGAATATAGCTTGGTATCAGTCATCTACATTGACTTACAAAACATTTAGTTCGGATAGAAATTGTACATAAATACTGCTGAAAATAAAGACCGAGTGTAATTTACACTATATTAACTGGTGATTAACCAATAAGGATTTGCGACCGTCACCTGCTTGTCGATTAGTTGAGCACACAATCTGCTGATTTATGAGTGCCGAGGTCAGATAGTAACAACCAAAAGGAGTAGTATGTTTAAGAATGCATAGAGAAGGTTTACTTTTGCAGTGCAGCCAGGTTGATTGGTTTGTTGACCTGAAGAGTATGTCAGTGTGTGTACTAAAATAAAAAATATGATGTCAGTGGAAACAAGTTAACAGTGCAGCGTCTCTGATCAATGATCAAAGATGCTGCACTGTTAACTTGTTTCTGCTGATGTCGCATTTAATTAAGTCATCACACAACACGTGGTGCGTGTGTCCTGAGCAGCAATCAAGGGGAAGATCAGACCAATCAATGAGATTAGGCCAATCTTGATTCCTACCAATCATTGTGGCAACTTATTATGTTTGTTACTGCTTGTATGAGATTGTTAATCAAACATAAACACAAACAATTTTGATCCAGTGGTGTTCTATGTAGCCATCGGCATGGACCGATGTTCAAATACCTCTACCAATGATCAACCGATGACTTAAAATCTGCCGATGTCAGATGCGATTGCCAAACATAGATTAATCACTAATATTAACATAAATAGCATCTGCACTCCCCACCCCCCCTCCCCCCCCCCCCCCCACCCATGCTAATTCCAGTCTCACTTGTCACTACCACTGCTGAAAGCAAATTTAAAGATTCCAAAAAATCTGATGATGAGCTGTTGCATAACGGCTTGCCCTGTGTAATGCTTAGTACTGGTAATTCTTGCACCCATTCCTGGTTTTGAACTATGATCCATATTGGGTAATATTCCAACTACATCATCAAGGCATGCCTTTGATGAATATTTTATCAGCAAGCAGTTGAGCCATCACAGTCAGATTGAAAAAGGTTTACAGCCCCTCCCCCCCTCCTAATCAGTCATCTTCAAGATACCCCTGATTCTCTTAAAAGTTTGATTTGAATTCAAATAACAGACCTAATTCAATTCGAGATTTGATTGGAATCGAAAAAAAAAGTTATTTACTTGCAGAGTCCTAGGAATTTATAAGCTTGATAAACATTCACCCAGTGGTTCAGCTAAATCCAAGTAGCCTGTAAACCTTTTTGATCTGGTTTACAACAACCAATCAACAACCGTTATTGTTATATGCAATAAGATTATTTGAAAGCATATTATGGAAGCCTATAACTCTGATTTGTCTACAAAACAAGAAAGCTATGTATGTATACTCAACATGGAGTAAAAGCATTCTTGTAGAAGGATTTTTAAATTTTTTTGCTTCAAAAACATAACTTATGACACCTAAGTGGAACAAACTCAATGAATTTGTTCCAATGTGGGGTCATATATGTTTTTGAGACAAAAGCTGAAAAATAATCAAATTCAAATGACGACTATTTATGAAAAGAGTTGGATGGCTTCGGCCATTATGTTGGGAACAAGCCAGAAAATAAGCAGACTGACATCTGCAAAATGAGGTCCCCAGTGGGTGAATTTAGTGATGCTACCCTGCATAGCAGGGTAGCATCACTAAATTTACCCTCTGTGAACCTCAATCTGAATCAGGTTCTCAAAACTAAATAGAAAGAGGTACCCAGAGGATAAATTGGCCCACTATATGGGATATCATCATCAAATTCACCCTCTGGAGACCTCATTCTGCAAATGTCAGGCGGCTTATTTTCAGGCCTGGTTGGGAAAAGCTGCCACATTTTCACTATTTAGACAAACTTCATTGTTTCTATTAATTGTTATAACCAGGGACCAGCCGTGACTAGGGTGATTAAGTTGCCCTTCTAAGCCCAAAGTCGCCTAGAAAAATAGTCGGGGCGATTACAAGTCGCCCTCTAAAAATTGGCCAAAATGAGGAAAGTCTGAACTGAGTGATCCGAGGTTTTCACAAAAACGATTATTTTCAAGAATCGAATGTGCTTGAGTGTGATAAATGAGCATTTCCATTCTTCAAATAAGAGACCATTTATTTGAAATCACAGGGAGAATCAATTGTCCATTGTCATTTTTTGCGGGTTTTTTTATTTCTATTTTGTTCCGTTTCAGTCGGAGCTTCAAGCGCCGAAACAAAAATAGGTGACTTACGCGACTCAACAAAAAACCCAGTTTGAAAGTAGGTTACATCGCTTAGGATGCCGAAAATGTATACACAACGGACGTATTTTCTAACACTGTATTTTTATTTCATTTTGCTGATGACTGTTAAATGTTGGATTGTCTATTCCCAGAAAAACACGAATGGAATTGAAACATATGAAAAAAAGCTTTAGTGTTGACAAGAAAAGCTTTGTACAGGGCACAAGTGTGCATGTGAAGGATCTTGAAAGAGGGGTCCTCCTAAACACCGGAACGACACAAAATGACGCGGAATGATACTGGAATGCCATAAAAATGATGTGGAATGACATTTATTTTACAAAATACTCAACCCCAGAATGTATTTTGTTATTAACAAACAAAGTACCTTCCAAGCAACCTTCTTACATCTGGTCCTGTTCACACTTTCAAACTAAGGAAATTATTAGCTTAGTAGACTTTGTTGAAAGTCAACCACAGGAGGGTGCTGGGGAAATTGGCAGAAGAGGGGAGGGGTCATGAAGGAGAAGGTAGCAGTGGGGATTTTCAGTCAATAATTACTTTGTGATTTTTTAACCTGGCATAGATGCATCATAGACAACTGGACCTGGATTGATCAGACGTTTATGGAGGACCACAAGCTGAAAATATGAAGGGGCGGCAAGGGGTGGTACATAAATATTCTTAATTTTCCTCACTTGCCTATGAAGTCTCCCTACTTGACTCTGCAGTCTCCCTATTTTTTTCTGGAGGGAGACATCAAGTCTCCCTAAAATTCCCCCCTAGGCTGGTCCCTGGTTATAACAAACCTTTTCTTCCAAAGAAAAAGGTTTATTCATTTATTACTAACTTACCTGAGTGTATAGTCTCCACCAGGACCAGTTTTTCATTGTCAACCATTTTCGTACATTTCGCTGAACAACACTCAATCCAGTTCTACAAATATGGACAGAAGTTATGATGCATTTTAACATTTTAAAGATCGGTGTAGAAACAAAAGAATACAGTGAAGCCCACTTAATAGGATATCTCTCAACTGAATAGCCCTGTTAATTGAATATAATTTCCCAACACAAAAGCATTTACCATACTTCCAGTACAAATTTGCCCTGTTAGCTGAGTATAGATTATAGAGTAAACTCCTGTTAATTGAATAAAAAATCTGGTAACCTGTCAAGAAATTACACTGACTCTCCCCAGTTTTCCTTTGTTTATAGACCTATTTGGCCTCAGTACAATCCAATACAGGCATTTAATCTATTACATCTTGTTTGACAGAGTTGATGGAGCTCTGTCAAACAAGATATGATAGATTAAATGCTAAGTTTATCTCTAATTAACAGAGTTCCACTGTATTATTTAATAATTTTATTATCTCAGAGTCCTCACAGAATGGAATATCTGGCAATATTGTGATGATTGTCAGTCAAAGAACCAATTATCACCACAATATTAAGATCAATTCTCACATACGGCCATTGTAGGAATGTGATAGTACATTAATTTTAGGAATACACAATGACCATGCATAAAAAAAGTGAGCAAGAAAAAAATCGCAGCCATATCCTCATCTTCAGCAACATTGCCAACATGGGCATAGCTGTTCTTTCACCCTTTCAACCCATAATGGATAAATCTTCTCTAAATCATGAATAAAAAGTAAACTCTCCATTAGTAAGCAACAAAATAAATACCAAAAAGTATATCAGAAGTATAAATTGATGGTGAAGACTAAGAGACTGTAACTGTGGATACAGTAATTAGGCAAATGAAGACCATACTTGGAGCAGATACTCTGTTAACCCTTTACCTAACATGAAAAGCAGACGACACTTGCAAACAAAATTTTTGAATAACTAATTTTTTTCATTTTTTGTCTCAAAAACATAGGTTATGATCCCTCGATGAGGTCAGTCCAAAGAGGGGGGTCATAACCTATGTTTTTGAGACAAAAAATGAAAAAATAACGAAAATTAAATGGCGACTTTTGTGAATAGTGCTGTCTGGTTTTGACCGTTATGCTGGATAAAGGGTTAAACAAAATATTGTTGTAACAACAGGACAGGAAGTGTGATATGTTGTCTCCCTGATAAAAAATGGAGGGGACAAGTTGCCTCCATCCACAACTCGACTCCAATCATCCAAAACTCTTGATGACAACAATTAAAATTTTGCTAATTGATATAAAAAATGACAAAAAGTCATCGTCAACTCTTAAATAAATAATACCTCTGATCTTGGAGTTTCTTGTATGATTTACGCAGTAGATATGCTCTGATGTGTGATTGGAACATTGCCACTATGTTGCCTAGAGCATCATCTCTCATCTCCTCAAGAAGACCCAAAACACCTGCCTTAAAGAACACTTTTGTATGGCCAAGTTTATAATCTGACTGATCCAAGGAAAGGGCAACCAATATTTTCTCTGTCACCTGTTTTCCTTCAACAAATCCTTGAGGAATGGCATTTGGTGCCAAAATTGAATATCTGGAAAAAAATATATCTTCATTTAACATTCTAGAAATGTGATCTGTCAGTTACCATTTCATAATTTATAACTGATTAATAATTAATAATATTCTTTGAATCTCTCCATCCTTGACAACATCTGTTAATGCATCACAATGAGTGTTAGGGCTGAGGAAAAAAAATGAAATGGTTCTGGTTTCCCGATCAATCCTAATTTTCAGGTCCAACCTTTATCTTTTTATAAGCACTTAACAAAAATATTAATTCCATTTGAAATGATCTCGGAAGATATGTTTGGACTGGACTTCAAATACATGTGCATGGTGAAAATAGGTCACACATTTCACCCCTTCACCTAACCCCAAAATGCAGATGAAGCCCAAACTGAACAGCTAAAAAATTTTCATTTTTGCCTCAAAAACATAACTAATGACCCCGCACTGACATTTGCTCAGTACACCTGTTCCAGTGAGGGAGTCATAAGCTATGTTTTTCTGACAAAAAAAAGAAAGAAAAAGTAATACAATTTGAATGGCAGTTTTTTGTAAATGGCAGTGGTCGGTTTTTGCCATTACATTGGGTGAAAGGTTAAGTGACTGTACAAGGAAAATAAAATAAATTTTTAAAAATCACAACCTACCAACCCCATTTTTTTCAAAGAAACTATCCGAGTCATGTAGGTTGAGTAAAACGTCATTTAGGGCATCCCAGTATGTATCAGCCCTTGGCAATTTATGTGAAAAACAGAAAAGGACTTATTCAGTAGGGTGCGACATGAGGCAAACTTTTCAGGGGAGTAGTAAGTGCACTCATTTTTAACATTTTTAAATAGGGATAGGTCATCATCTTGTCCGTTGTAGACTTTTTCCCTTGTAATGTCTAATAAAATCATATTCTGGCCTTGTTTGGATCCTGCCTATCTCTATTCTATCTGCCATTACTAACAATATACATGTAATTGCCAAGTACTATAAGTGCACCACGCCTAACAGAAAACAATATGAAATTTAGTAAAGAGGGATATACAGAATAAGACAAGGTTTGAGTCAGCCTAAGGGTGAAAGCACAGGACCTTATGCGAAAGACAACAGTCTGGGACAATGTAAACATAATTGTATCAATGGCAGAAACTAAGAAGGTTAAAACAAAAGGAAAGAAGCTGTTATAACAAATCAATGTATTGATGTATTCACCTTTACAAAATTATTTAAATCCTTCATTCTTATTGTTTTTTTGGGGGAAGATAATATTTATGAAATCTGATGAAATCATAAGTTTTAAGTTTAGCTCACCTCTGCTTAAACTCAGAATAGATAATTCTGCTGGGAAAACCTTTTCGACAAATACGAATGCCTTCCAGCACACCATTACACTGAAGCTGATGCATGACCAAGTGAGCATCAATGACACCTGGAATAAAGAAAGGAAAGTGTTTTAACTGTTCACCTGTAGTACATAAACAATGTATTTTATTAAATGAATAAGCAAATGTATAAATTTCTGTGCTATACCTGACATTATAGAAAAATGAGCCAGTGTGGTATATAAATTGTATCATAACTGCATTGTAATACAGTGGAACCCTGTTAATTGAATAGCCACTTCCCCAATGAAAATTATTCAGTTAACAGGAGTATTCAATTAAGAGGGATTGTGTCACTTTCCTGTATTCTAGAGATAAACTTAGCATTTATTCTATTATATCTTGTTTGACAGAGCTCTATGAGCTCTGTCAAACAAGATATAATAGATTAAATGCATGTATAGAAAGTACTGAGGCCAAATAGGTCTACAAACAAAGGAAAACTGGGTCAAGTCAAGGTAATTTCTCGACAGGTTACAATATTTTTTATTCAATTAACAGGAGTTTACTCTATAACCTATATTCAATTAACAGGTCAAATTTGTACTGGAGGTATGGTAAATGGTTTTGTGTTGGAAAATTATATTCATTTAACAGGGATATACAATTAAGAGATATCCAATTAAGTGGGCTCCACTGTATCACATTTATCTTTACTGAAGTGGAAATGATATACCTATATTTTACAGTGATATCTGAGCCTTTCCATGTTCTGCCAATGTAAATTTAATCTGCCTTGACAGACCTGGAATTAAATGGCTTATATTGTAACCCATAGGCAGGTTACGCCATATAACATGCTCATAATCCATGGGGAAAGGGTGTTGTGGTGCTTCTACACCATCTTTGTTTTTAATATGCTAGTCATGCTTTTTTTAATGTTTTAATGGGATTCCCACCTATGTTAATATCAACAACTAATGTGTGATCTTGTTGGATTGCACGTTAGTTGTTGCCATTTATTTTGGCAAAAATTCTTCCAAGATGGTAATTTAATAAACTTATGTTGTATTTCTTTGTCGTAATCCAATACAGGATGTGGCCAATTCATTGGACAAAGAGTTAATGGAATTCCCACCCACACCCATGTAAATATCAACAACTAACGTCTGATCTTGTGATTTCACACGTTACATTTACTTTGGCAGAAATTCTTTTAAGATGGTAATTGTAATTAAATAAACTTATGTTGTATTACTTTTTATTAACCTGTCAAAACCTACCATAACTTGTAGTTCGTTTGCATATTTTATAATTGACGTAACCTAAATGGTTGTTTGCGAGTTATTTCCAGGCCTGAATATCCCAAATTACCCCTGGAGATTTTTTTAACAGTACTAACAGGTACCAACTGAAATAACTTTTTGATAAAGCAGGAAAACAACTCAAATATTAGATGGACAGTATTTGTATTTTGAAAAGGTACATAAATATCACAAAAATAGAAACAAAAGCCCCCAACCCCAACACTGATTTGAAAAATTATTTGCGTGTGAGCCAAATGTATTTTTCCATTTGGCCTAAACAAAAAAGTATTTTGTTTTTTATGTTCAGAAAAGAGAATACATATTTGTTTTTGACATTCATTGTCAATTCTGGAAAGTAACAAGAAACATAAGAATTAACCCTTTATTTAACATGACCAGAATGACACCAAAAAATTACTTGAGTAACTAAAACATTTCCATGATTGTCTCCAAAAAACAACTTATGATCCCTCATTGGCACGATCCTGACAAGCTCATTCCAGTGAGGGCCGTGAGCTATGTTATGAATGCAAACAATAAAAAAAAACAAAGAAAATTGAATGAGTGTAGTGAATAGTGCCAGCAAGATTTTGCGTAGTAACGTTTGGAGAATAGTTAACATACCTGGCTGCTTCATTTCATTTGGAATGATACATCTCACAAAATGAGGATGTGTTGTGTATAAGTTCTTCATCAGTTTGTTCAACGATTCCTGAAAAAGAATGTCCAAATGGATTTATAGAACATCTACCTATAAATGTCACTGATTTTCTATTTTCCCATTCAGTACCTATGGAGTTGCTTACTAAAAATTGTAATTTGTAGATGAATTGGCAAGAATTCTGTTTTTCTTCTCTTTTCACAATATGATACTTCATCATGACTTATTCAGTTTTTCGTTCTTCTTAAACTCCTTGAAAGATCGGTGCCCCTTTATTTCTGCAATGCTGTTCACCACCCCACTCCCCACAGAGCAGCATGGCTGCTGGGTGCTACTTGTGGCTTGACCCTACCCTGATCATTTACAACAAGAGATTTATAATCACCGCAACAAACTCTAATCTAACCTAATCCAGCTACACACTATTAAGGAAATGGATTCTATAGAATAATTCAAGTCAGGTATTAAAATGTACCTTTTCCATAAAGCAGTTTTCAATTTTGTACAGCCAAAGAGCACCGTGTGTGCAGCGGTCAAGGTATAAAGGCCATTTACCAAACAGCCTAGTTGATCCGGATCTCTTTGTTCCGTGGTATATCAGTCACTTTGTTTATTGGAGGTCGACAGTTTGAACCCCAGTTCCCGCACTTATCTCTCCTTCTGTTACATTTGGGGGTTTGTACGATCCTAAGCAGTTGGTGGCACTGTGGGTGTTTCGACTGCTCTGAGGGAGAAATTCACATGGTGAATCTCAAAAGAAGATGAGGGTAGTGTAGTGGTCGAGGTATAAAAGCCATTTACCAAATGTGAGGGATTTTTGCTGGTTCAGTGAGAGAAAATATATAACACAACTTCATTTATTCATTTCTAACAGAGGACTGACAAGCCCTTCACTTTCACAACATTACTGCTCGTCCAATCCTAAGCAATTGGTGGCACTGCGGGTGTTTTGACTGCTCTGAGGGAGGAACCTGGGTGAAATTTACATGTGGTGAATCTCAAAAGAAGATGAGAGTAGTGCAGTGGTCGAGGTATAAAGGCCATTTAACAATCAGTCTGGTTGGTCTGGATCTCTTAGTCTCGTGGTAAATCAGTCGCTTTGTGTACTAGAGGTCGACAGTTCGAACCTGGTTCTTGCACTCATCTCTCCTCCTGTTACATTTGGGTTCTCATCCGATCCTCAGCAGTTGGTGGCACTGCGGGTGTTTCGACTGCTGTGAGGGAGGAACCCGGGTGAGATTCACATGTGATGAATCTCAAAAGAAGGGGAGAGTAGTGTAGCGGTCGAAGTATAAAGGCCATTTACCAACCAACCTGGTTGGTCCAGGTCTCTTTATCTCACGGTACATCGGTCACTTTGTGTGCTAGAGGCTGACGGTTCGAACAGCTGCTGCCTCACTTATCTCCCCTCCTGTTACATTTGGATTTAAGGCTATAAAATTATTATTACTATTTATTATCCATATATTCTTGAAAGTTTCGATACATCCACATCCTCTTACCAATATGCACCATTGTATAAACCCTTAAGGGTCTAATTCCGACTTTGATCACATTTTTTCCAACAGAACAGGTGCTCCTACATCTCGTCTTTAGGTTAACTCACAAGTTACATTCTAAGCACCTTAGTAGTTGTTTTTAGGCAAGCTTTGGCTGCTATAGAGGCAGCCAAGACTTGTCAAAAAACAGCAGCAAAGTCACAGGATGCAGACTCTCAAAGCATAGCAAAAATATGTAAAAAATCTCTAGGCCCTGAATGGTTAAGTTTCAGAACAACTGGCCTTGAATTAATTGAGTTTGTGAGTAAACTGTATGATTTTGATTTTTTTTATCTAAAGACAGACAGTTTAAAAAATTAAGTTGGCTGGCTACTTTGTATAATTTATGCATGAGAGAAAAAAACCTCATATACTATGTTATGTACATTGTGTTAATTGTTTTCCATACCAATATTAATCAAGATCAAAATCACTGTTAGACGTTCTTGCTTAAAAAGTATAATTGCTATTTATAGAACAAAATGGCCAACAGTAGCCGTTTGTGATGACTGTCAAACTCCAAACCGTGAAATCCTCAGCCTCTTGTCAATAAACACCATTAAATTAAGTTTCATAACAATTGGTCTTGAATTTTGGAGATTTGGGTGATTTGGGGGGTTTTGTCTATAGACAGAGTTTCAATAACTGTGCTGGCTGGCTAATTTATGTGCAAGAGAAAAACCTGTATATTGTAAATTATACAGTATATATAAATTGTGCTAGTTGTCCATACCAAAATAATCAAAATTCAAATCACCATTACGAAGTTCTCGCTTAAAAATTTATATTGCTATAATTAGAACAAAATTATGGACAGCAGCCATTTTTAATAGCTGGCAAAACCCCAAATGTGACATCCTTGTCATCTTATCAATATACACTATTGTAACAAGTTTCAAAACAATTGACCCTAAATTAATTGAGTTATGGTGATTTTTGTTTCTTGTCTACAGGATGGACATGAGACTGATCATGATATCCAAATTTTGTCAGGCATAGAAAATTAGAGAATATGTTGCTGGTTATGTGTACAGAAAAATGAGTCTTGATATATCTAATTGTACTCACCCTATGTGTAGCTGATATAGTCTGGAATGCTGAACTCTTCTTCTTTTTCTTACCACCTGATCCACCTTCTGGTTCTGAAAAGCAAACATTTCTCACATTATTTCTCAAGCACACAATCAATAATGACTTTGTTGATTGTGGAAAAGAGACTACTGCAGATATTTCGGTTCTCGTGCAATCTCTCATTTAAAATGAACCCCTCCTGTTGAATTTTTTTATTGGCTGGTTGTATCTTCAAAAATTACTATGACATCATGAGACTTTACAATTTTACCTTTTTTGACTGATGTATATTTATTTGCATAGGTTTTCAACAAAGCATGATTAAAATACATTGTCCCTATATCCTGATAAATTCTGTCTTTTGATTGGGCAGAATGCCTTGGACAAATAGCCATGGCAAGGGGAGCACCTAACATAAGGTATATGACAGCATGCAACATCCAGGGTATAAGCGAATGCAAAACATCAGGGGTGTATAGTTAAAATGAAAGTTTTTCGCTTCTGCTTGCCTTGATATAAAAATCGAACCAAAAAATGTGAAAATAGTGACAAATATCCACAGATTTCCAACAATTCGATCATATTTTGCTGTTATAAATTAAATAGTTGACTTATTACCTGTGGCTTGGTGTTTAAATGAGACATCCAGGTATTAAATCTCCATATACCATACATGTTGGTGGAGATAATGTTTTTGTCCCATTTGAAACACAATACAACTTAGTGGAAATAAATTTGTGGACATATTTGTCAGCTCCACAATTATTTGGACCACATTCATGAATCATGATAATAATTTTGTTTTTATAATCGCAGAAGACAACAGATAGAGTTACATCCCTTGGGTCATTAAGGAAACAAGTAAACAGTATTTTGTTGACATATCGTCCTTTGAGTTCCAATGTGTTCTATGTGCCTACTGGTACATAGAAAACATTGGTACTTAGGGGACAAATTATTTGCTCTTATTTTATTTTTATGATTGTATTATCGGAAATCTGATGATATTTGTGACTATATTCATGTTTTGGGTTCGAGTTTTATAATGAGGTGAGCAGAAGCGAAAAGCTTTCATTGAAACCATATACCCCCGATGTTTCGTGTGCACATATACCCAATGCATTCTGACCAATCAAAAGACAGAATTTATCGGGATATAGGGACAACTTATACTGTCTATTTGTTTTCGTAAACTTCCTGTTTGTTCTCTTTTTTTAAGAATTATAACTAAAATATGTGCACAGTATTTTTAAAAAAAATGATACATAAATATAACTGAATGCAAATGTATTTTATATTTCTGTATTAACTGATTGACAGCTTGAAGTCTAAGTTTGGACTTTTTTCTTTCTGAAATGTGGGTACTGCAGTTCAAAGGCTTTAAATTTTGTGGGTGTGCTTCATATTATCTGTGAAGTAAAACTGTTAAGTGACCAAAAATAATTTTACACTCTACCAGTTATCAAACAGAAAAAATAACAAATAAAAACCTCCCTCCATCATTGATTGAAAAATTAATTGTGCGAGACCCAAATGTATTTTTTTATTTTGCCTTAGTATGAACGTAATTTTTACAATGCAATTCAACACAATCACCAAATGTAAATCAATGCACACTCTGAAACAAAGAACTCCACTTAACAACCAAAAGTAATTTATATTAATCTCCAACAGCACAGAACAGTTCAAGGAATCGGGTGGTGATAACCTATTTATCGATAAAAAGAGGGTTACTTTTCCAGCTGCCATAACTGGGTATACGAAAATGTATAAATTTTATAACAAATAAATTCAGGTGGTCTCCATGAAATAAAACCATAGACAAAAGATACAATTCAAATTACTGTTACAATTCATTTGCCTGTATTGAGAATGTTAACATTTAAGGGCCTGGACAAGTGTCCTGAAATCCCACCATACCACTGCCTCTATACATCCAGTGGCTTAGCAGTATTTCTAGTGCAGGCTGTGAGGCAAGAGGTCCTCAGTTTGAATCCCACCTGTGGCAACCGCATTGTGTCCTTGGGCAAGACACTTCACCCCATTGCCCAAGTGGGGGCATAGAGGTGTTGTGTACTAAGGCAGACTGTATGTCGATAATGCACCTGTTTTCAACCAATGCTAACCCTGCTTGTGTGGAGTTAGCGTGGAGTTAGTATGTTGGGGAGCTGACAATTGCTTGTCGATGCTTGGTGGTTCTATCCAGGTACTTCAACTTCCTCGACCCATAAAACTGTCATGGTCATGGTTAGCCATTGTGCAGAAATATGTGACCTTAAACATCAATAAATAAATAATCTCTTCATGACAGACTGTTAAGGGCACCTTTTCTAAGGTTGTAAAAGTCGGAAATAGGCCTTTAAGGGTTAAAACACTTACCAGCTGGTGCTTGGAACAAAAGACTGACTAAAGGCTCCTTTGATTTGGATAACAAATCAACCACTGTCTCGTTGAGTGGATCTTTATTCTTCTCCAACCAATTAGCAATGCTGTAATTAACCTGAAATTTGTGTGTAAATGTTGTTTATTATAATCTTGCTAAAACAATTCTATTTCATATCACCAACAAATTCTAGTATTTTTGGTAATCATGTTACAGAACTGCAAGGATATTCTTTTAACCAATCTTTGAATGCGCAACACATGGCCACTGCATCACTCGCAATGAATTCTTCATATACCAAAATTATGAATTTGTTAGAAAAGAATTTCCTACGGAAGCGTTGAGGCGCCAGTGGAGTATTATTTCTATCTTGCACGTGCAGGTTAGCTATCTTGCACCTGCAAGTTACTATCTTGCACATGCAGGTTAGCTATCTTGCACCTGCAAGTTACTATCTTGCACATGCAGGTTAGCTATCTTGCACCTGCAAGTTACTATCTTGCACGTGCAGGTTAGCTATCTTGCACGTGCAGGTTAGCTATCTTGCATGTGCAAGTTACTATCTTGCACGTGCAGGTTAGCTATCTTGCACGTGCAGGATAGCTATCTTGCACCTGCAAGTTACTATCTTGCACGTGCAGGTTAGCTATCTTGCACCTGCAAGTTACTATCTTGCACGTGCAGGTTAGCTATCTTGCACGTGCAGGTTAGCTATCTTGCATGTGCAGGTTAGCTATCTTGCGCGTGCAAGTTACTATCTTGCATGTGCAGGTTAGCTATCTTGCACGTGCAGGATAGCTATCTTGCACCTGCAAGTTACTATCTTGCACGTACAGGTTAGCTATCTTGCACCTGCAAGTTACTATCTTGCACGTGCAGGTTAGCTATCTTGCACGTGCAGGTTAGCTATCTTGCACGTGCAGGTTAGTTATCTTGCACGTGCAAGTTAGTTATATAAAAAGTCATATTTGAAGTCGAGTTCATCAAAAGTAGTATATAAGGGTCCATCCTAGCCCCAATTTGCCGGCCGGACCTAGGTTCGGATTTGTCGGCCCCCACTCCCGGACTACGGAAATTCCTATCGCTGAGACAACCACTATAGGCTCATTGGCCATGTCTAGCCGCCTGGATATGTACGTTTCGTATCGATTGCATCGCAGGCTAGGTGTGGATGCTTTATGCTGGGGGTGTGAATGGGAAAAGTCAGGCATAAAGAGTGAAAAACGGTTAGAGTTGCAATGACGTCGGTGGCGTCACGGTGAGCTCGCGACGTCATGACCACGTTGACCGCAGTCGATGTCCACAGAGGTGAGTGATTGGACGTCCGTAGGGTCTTTGAATAGCCGATGTTTCCCTATAGGTGGCCGTGCCGTTGGTAGACCATGCTGGGCCGGGTCTCAATACCCCTTAACAGGAACAGGAACAGGGATGTCCCTTTTCTAGCTTTCGACCCTTCTTCTCCCTGATCGATTCTGTCCTACTCTGTCGGCTCGAAACAAGGAGCCACTAGAGCAGCCCCTCGAAAATTGACACCTCGAACGACTTATACAGATGTTTGACTGGGGAACTGCTCCAGAAGCAGCTTTTCGAACGACTCACTGAAATGAGCCTTCGAGGAGAAAATTAGTACTCAAAGAGTTAGTCCCAGCGACTCTTCGAACGATTCTTCTACATCTGGATTATAGTGATCACCAGCAATGACTGACCTGTCAGGTGACTGTTCGAGCTTGTTGAGGTAGGGGTACTGGAAGATGGGGAAGAGTGGCTGTGCCGCTCTTGATCGGAACGCTCGGTGTAGGGTTCCTGGTTCACTGGCGCAGGTCACGGAGGCCCGGGTCGTGGAATAAGGTCGACGGGTCTCTGATGTGATTAGGGTATTCGGTCGAGAAGGCAGGGTTAGGGAATCGTGGCGTGAAGGGCTTCTGGAACAAGAGGAAGGGCGACTGTGTCGCTCTTGGTCAAGTGGCAGAGGTAAGGACACCGGGTCAAATATGGGAATGTAAGCCTCTGGACAAGTATGGGGAGCCGGGTCTTCTGAGATAGGATGGCTGTCAAATATGAGAATGTAAGCCACTGGGGCAAGTTTGGGGAGCCGGGGCTTCTGAGATAGGGTGGCTGGGGTGGATGTCGTAAGATAACTAACTTGCAAGTGCAAGATAACTAACCTGCATGTACAAGATAGCAACTTGCAGGTGGAAGATAGCAACTTGCAGGTGCCAGTCACCCATTTCTGTGGACATCGACAGCGGTCAACGTCGTCATGACGTCGCGAGCTCACCAGGGCGTCACCGGCGTCATTGCAACTCTAACCATTTTACTCTTTATACCTGGCGTTTCCCATTCACACCCCCGACATAAAGCATCCACACCTAGCCTGCGATGCGAAACGTATATAGCCAGGCGACTAGACATGGCCAATGAACCTAAGTCCGGCAAATTGGGGCTAGGTTGAACCCTTATATACTAATTTTGATGAACTCAACTTCAAATATGACTAAAATGATGTTCCTCAAATATAACTAACTAGCAGGGTATTCCGCGTTCCACGGGAAAATGTAGGGGTCATATGAAAAGTACCCCCCCCCCCCCAAAAAAAAACAAAATATAGGGGCCGCGTATTTTTCGACCCAGCCCGCCCTACGGGCGGCACACTCGGGGCCTTCAATCCCGTCACTTTTTAATCCCCCACCATTAGATTCCTGGTAAAAAGTTACCCTTGGTAGACCCCTTTGAGGACCTATATCAGTGAAATCCATCAATTTTCCCTCTCCACACCCACCCCACCCCACCCCGCCATTTTTTTAAACACCACCATTAGATTCCTGATAAAAAGTTACCCCAAGTAGACCCCTTTAAAGACCTATATCGGTGAAAAAGGCCTCCGGGCGGGGCCTTCAATCCCGTCACTTTTTAATCCCCCACCATTAGATTCCTGGTAAAAAGTTACCCTTGGTAGACCCCTTTGAGGACCTATATCAGTGAAATCCATCAATTTTCCCTCTCCCCACCCACCCCACCCCGCCATTTTTTTAAACACCACCATTAGATTCCTGATAAAAAGTTACCCCAAGTAGACCCCTTTAAAGACCCCTTTATATCAGTGAAAAAAATTTGGTCTAACTTTCGGTTCCCCTCCCTGCCTCCACTCCACCTGCACACTTTTTTAAACCTGACGAGGACCTCCACCATAAAAAAGTACCCCCTCCCCCCCCCCCCCCCAAAAAATAGGGGCCGCGTATTTTTCGACCAACCCGCCCTACTGGCGGCACCTTCGATCCCGTCACTTTTTTTAAACCCCCACCATTAAATTACTGGTAAAAAGTTACCCCTAGTAGACCCCTTTGAGGACCTATATCAGTAAAATTCATCAATTTTGCCCCTCCCCACCCCACCCCGCCACTTTTTTAAACACCACCATTAGATTCCTGATAAAAAGTTACCCCAAGTAGACCCCTTTGAAGACCTATATCGGTGAAAAAATATTTGGTCATAAAAAGTACCCCTAGTAGACCCATTTTGGGCACTCTGGATGGCCCCATATTCATTTCTATCGCGGACAGGCAGACAGACAGACAGACAGAGAGACAGACAGACATTCTAAAATATAGTATAGACTTGCAGGTGCAAGATAGTAACTTGCAGGTGCAAGATAGCTATCCTGCATGTGCAAGATAGTAACTTGCAGGTGCAAGATAGCTAACCTGCATGTGCAAGATGGCTAACTTGCAGGTGCAAGATAGCTATCCTGCACGTGCAAGATAGCTAACCTGCACGTGCAAGATAGTAACTTGCACGTGCAAGATAGCTAACCTGCACGTGCAAGATAGCTAACTTGCAGGTGCAAGATAGCTATCCTGCACGTGCAAGATAGCTAACCTGCATGTGCAAGATAGTAACTTGCAGGTGCAAGATAGCTAACCTGCACATGCAAGATAGCTAACCTGCACGTGCAAGATAGCTAACCTGCATGTGCAAGATAGTAACTTGCAGGTGCAAGATAGCTAACCTGCACGTGCAAGATAGTAACTTGCAGGTGCAAGATAGCTAACCTGCACGTGCAAGATAGTAACTTGCAGGTGCAAGATAGCTAAGTTGCACGTGCAAGATAGAAATAATACTCAACTGGCGCCTCAACGCTTCCGTAATTTCCCAATTATTCCATTTCAAATTTAAAATCCTATGTTCCAATAAGACTAAATCCTCACCAGTGTGGAAAATTTGATGAGAATGCTTGTTTCATTCACGTGGTGGTTATGCAAATTTAAATCTCTGCAAACGGATGACTGGTTAGCCAAATATTACAACTTGAATGGTAAAGTCTGAGTAACTTAACTGGTAGAGTACTAAATTTTTTCTCATCCTCAAGATTTGTTCACACATTTTTGTCTTGTTACAATAGGCACTCTCCAATAAATTGAAACAATGCAAATCGATGGAGATGAAGTAATTTTACTTCCATGATAATAAGAAGAACATTCACAAAATATGAAGTCTTTAACTTTAGGTACCTGTAGTTCAGAATCAAGACCAAATATGGGCTTCCAGCACCCTTCCAGACCATCCAGTTAATCAGTCGTTCTTGTGTCTTGATAGATTTTTGCCTTGAGAGGCAATATATATATTTCAATTCCAAGCAATATATGAATACTTGTTAATGATAAAGAAGCAGTTTCCCAAGAATTTTTACTCAGCAAAACACTCGGTTAGCCATCCCCAAACCACGTGACTGATCAGTCGGTTAGAGTCATATTTGAAATTCTGCACACCTGGGGAGGTGAGCATTGGTCCTGCAGCCTTTTTTGTAAACGTTCTAAGGATGCACTTTTGTCCCTGACAAGTAGGATAACTCGCAGGCCTGCCCCCGAACCAGGGTAGTTCAGGTCTTTTGGTGTTTTGTTGAGAGGGACCATTTTCTGTACAATTGTCTACTGAATCCGAAACCGTTCTCCCAAAACAACAAGATCAGCCTGAGGTAGACTATATTTGCCAAAGAGGGCATCAACTATTTATCAACAGACACAAGTGGAATATTCTACTTGCCTAAAGAGAACACCAAAACTCAAGCCCTTCACACTTTCCTCCTCTGCTGCGACTGCACATGATGGCATTTTGCGAAAAAATCTCTAAAACTTAAAACATTAAAGTAGGGTTGAAAGGGGCTCGCCCCACATCGTCCCTGCATGCCTTTGGCAAGCAAAAGCACTGATCCACAGCTCTCATAAAAAAAAATATTTCCTTATAGTCACCCAAGAGATATTTCTGCTACCTACTCAAAAACAGTAGGTTTCTTTATGTTTTAGTAATGTCAGTGAACAATATAGTCAAGAAATATACTTACTGTTCCTGCATAATGATGGAGAGCAAAGTGAGATTCTGGTTGTCCTGGCTTGGCTTTTCCTGGTTTACCAAAGTTTTTAGATTTCCCCATGTGATTGTTGTATAGTTTCTCTTTGAAGGTCTGGTCTGATGCCTTGGGGAACATGCATTCTTCCTCCAGAATAGACAGGATACCTAGTGGCTATAAATAGAAAAAGGTATAAAACAAGTGGTCTAACTTTTTAAAATGACAGTATATTTCCGTTAACTTTACCAAACTAAACTAGTACAGTGGAACCTTGTTAATTGACTAGCCACTTTTCCGGAGTATATATTCAGTTACAAGGAGTATACAATTAACAGGAATTGGGTTATTTTCCCATCTTCTAGTTATAAACTATGCATTTATTTTATTATATCTTGTTTGACAGAGCTCATTGTCGGAAAAGTTATAATAGAGTAAATGCCTTTTCTGCATGCACTGAGGCCAAATTTGAGATGTTTCTGTTTATAGTGTATTCATTCATGCAAGCTATTTTGGATTGCCATCATCAATACACAGGAGACTGATTTTATTGGAAACAGTGAGTTTTATTTAAAATATATGTGATACAAAGTTTTTCATCTAATAATAAATAGTAACAAGGACTATGCAAAGCATGGACCACTGGCCCTGCATGTTCGAAGTAGCCTTAAAGGTATTGTGGGACAGAAACATTTTCTATGTCAAAAGAGTGAAAACAGAAAAAAAGTACAAAAAGTGAAAAAGGGTCATAACTCTGGGAATAATTATTGGATGGAAACTGTTCCTTGTGCAAATCTATCAGCATACCAAAGGAGATCCAAATCCAACCAATGGCTTTGAACTTACAATTCAAAATGTTTATACAAACAGATGGATGGACAGACAGATGGATGGACAGATGGATAGATGGAGAGCTTCACTAGATACCCCTGGCTCCTCCTCGGAGCTTTGGGGCATAACAATGGTTAACTGTTGCTAAAATAATGTGCAGTTTTTGTTTGTGGTGGATAATCATTCAGATATCAGTGAAGGCAAATTAGAAACCATGTGTATTTGGAAATTATGTCACGGTGTCAGTGGCAGTGCCATAGGGGGCCAGCCATCAAAGTTCAAACTGCTAGCTGCCCGTCAATACATATCATGCCCCATTAATTATTATTACAATGTCTAACATGCATTTTCTTTATATATACAGTATATGTCTATATTGCAATGTCCCCAAAACAACCTGTACTGCCCAACCACATTCTACTGTCGATGTTGACATTACCAAGATTAGGTAGTATAATTATCCCTTGCTTATTCTGCAAACTGTAATTCTCGAAAAGTTACAAATAATGATAGGTTATGAGCCCACTTTTAGACACAATCTTAAACTTTGAAGACCACATCAGGTGTTGTAGAAATGCTCAAGTACTGCTCTCAGGGCATCCAAATTTGAAACATTTTCCTGGAGGAGATCACCCAGATCCCCACCATGAGGAGTGAACATCCCCTCCTATACCCTCCAGCTCAGACTTGCAGCCTTCGGGAGATACCTTCAGCATCCTGACCTTGGAATCCCCCCCCCCCCCCCCCCCACATTTCTTACTCAGGCCACCCCTAAATCGAAATCCTGATGCCCTGCACGGTGTTATTTACATCTGAAAAACTAAGGAAACTGTGTCATATGAGGCCCAACAAAACAGGGACAGGGTTCATACACTTCTAAGGGAGAAAAATTCCATAACCTTTCCAAAACTTTTCAAGGACTTTCCACGCATTTCCAAGACCACCGGCGAGAAACTTTCCATACCTTTTCAATACCCCAGTGTCCATAAAATTTCGGCTTTTAAAACATCAGACTTGACAACAGAAGATATTATCTTGGATGCGTCACTATTATTATTGCTTGCACATTCACTTTTTTTTCGTTTGATAGCTCATAAAAGAGTTGACTGTTTTTCTTGGATGTAGTTGCCTCCAAATGTTTTTTTTCCGTTCGAATGACTGACAAGTGCAGCTTCTCCCATATTGGCAATGTCAATCGATTTCACACATGGAATGCATCTGGGTTTCAGTTTATTAACATCTTTTTGTATCCAGCCACAAAACTTTGATTCCGATAGCCACTTTTCTCTGAAGATACAATTGCAAGGCATGTTTTGCGATATATTTACAAATTTGCAAAAATGAGGTCATCCGCCGGTGTTTCTAAAGTGTCTTGATACTTTACATCCGTCGGTGTTTCTAAAATGTCCCGATAAATGCAAATAAAGACCGGCCAAATAGCAGATGTTCATGAATTCCGACGACGCATCGAGATTTTCATTTTTTTTTTGAAACAATATTCGGATTTTCGAAACAAATGATCGATATAACTTTTCCATACACACCTCTTCTGTGTTCAGTTTTCTCCAAGACTTTTTCCAAACCAGCTCAAAAAAGGTGCCGTTTTCCAGACTTTTCCAGGGTATGGAAATTTTTTTTCTAATTTCCAAAACTTTTCCACGATTCCAGACCTGCGTGCGAACCCTGAGGGAGTTCCTGAGATGATTTTCTCATGTCTCCACAGACAAGGAGACATCCAGTATTGTGCTCTCCTCTACCTTGCCACCTAATGGCTTGGATAATGTTCTCCACACCACACATGGGTGACCCGTAACAAGACCACCCAGGGTCCAAAAATCACTTTGACCAACCTACAAGCTTTAATGAATAACCCCTTGTATAAACAAACTCGCATTTTAGGGTTAACCTTTTACCTAATGAGGCAGCCACATTCACCCACATAATTTACAAATTAAGCAGATGAAAAAATATATTTTGAACAATTTCAACAAAACCTTATCATGTCAAGCTCATTTCAATGAGGGGTTATTTTGATATCATGTGCATTGTGTAGAGGGTTAACCCTTTACCCAATGTAATGGCTAAAACTGACCAGCGCTATTCTAAAAAATTGCCAATTAATTCTCATTATTTTTTTTCATTTTTTGTCTCAAAAACATTGGTTATGACTCCTCATTGGAACGAGCTCATCGAGCTCGTTCCAATGAGGGGTCATAACCACTGTTTTTGAGACAAAAAATGAAAATAATAGCTATTCAAGAATTTTTTTTGCAAGTGTCTTCTGCTTTTCATATTAGGTAAAGGGTTAAAAAAAACCAAAAAAACAATGAAGTCCCCATTACACCCACAGCACAGCGTCTTTGTTTACGCGTACAGATACATGACACAATTGTTGATTGCATAATTCACTTGTGAAGTTATCATTTATAATCAAACCCGGAAATCCCAGTAAATCACACTTTGGAAAGTAATAAATAAGAATTGCTGGACTATTTCATCATCATCTGCATTTTGTAAACAAACATGGCTTCAGTCGACAAACCTACCAATCCCCTCCCTCGTTCCAACGAGGGGTCATAACCTATGATTTTGAGAAAAAATGAAAAAAAAAATAGTTATTCAAGAATTTTTTTTGCAAGTGTCGTCTGCTTTTCATGTTAGGTAAAGGGTTAATGTATTATTTATTACCTTTTCAATAAGATCAACACATGCTTGTAAGTCCATACCAAAGTCTATGAACTCCCACTGAATACCTTCTTTGGCATACTGTTCTTGTTCCAATACAAACATGTGATGGTTGAAAAACTGCTGCAGTCTCTCATTGGTGTAGTTAATACACAACTGCTCAAAACTGTTGAACTGTAATAATAAAATGTAGAAAGATTAAAGTATGGCACAGATGGGCACAAGTATCAGATAAGTGGCTTGCTCTTTTCAAAAATGTTACATGTTATTTTATATTAGTTTACAGGAGACTGTTGACCCTTATTGGGATGAACAAATTAAGTTTCTACAAAGGTTATACAAATTTGTTAGTATTACCTTCAAAATTATTAAGTCAGTTTTAATTTACCTTGTCACAATTTATGCTTACACAGAAGACATATGAAATTAAATTTATTTAGTTATCCCAGATGAGATGGAGATCAGTCCATAAACAGCCAGGCTCAAAGCTAGTGGATGGGTGGAGAGTGGTGGGCGAACTACCCCCACCCATGACCATGTCTGTTGGAAATTTGTGATGTTCCAGCAGGAAAATTGTTGGTCATTCAAAAGTCAACATTTTCCCAAGATACTGCTAATTTTAAAAAAATGTTAACTAATCAGCAAAGTACAATTTTCATTATGCAAATACATTTTTATGTTTCAAATTTCCTTTGTATGAAAGTGCTTGTTTGTTTTAAGTGTATGACAAGCAAGTTGTAATGTTCACGAAAGCACAGCATGTATTATTATTATTTTTAATAATTACTTTCATTTCATTAAATGAAAGTAATTTAGAAAAAAAAAACACTGTGCAAGCATTTCCAAATGGTTTCATTTTTAACTTTTTAAAAAAATGTCAGCAAAACCATATCAGGTGACTCCTTATTGGAAAGAGTTTGACTAGATCATTCGAATAAGGGGTCACATGATAGGTTTTTTAAAAAAAAATTTGAAAAATAATTGTTTTTATTTGTAAATTACATGGGTGGATGCAGTTAGTTTGTTAGGTAAAGGATTAACCCTTTGTCTAACACAGTATTTTTGAATAATAGATTAAATTTCACTTTTTTCGAAAAAAAATTTCAGAATTTTTCAATAAAACCATACAAATATGGATATTATTAGAACCAGCTCAATGAGCTGGTTCTAATGATATCCATATTTGTATTGTGTTATTGAGAAACATCCAAGACATTTTAAGATGTGGTAGACTTATTCTGGTTAATTTTCTAGCCGGTTTTGGCCGCTGTGTTAGGTAAGGGGTTAAACAAGTATACTGAGTCAAGTTTCAAGTTCGAACCAATTGTCAACACTATCAGAAAATTCTAAGTCTCGCTCCACCGTGTCAGAAAATTTTTGAGATCCTAGCTTCGGGCCTGAAAACAGCTTTGCTTATACATGTACCCTTTTTACATTATTTTCTGAAATTCAGCTGTGTATGAGCTGTTATTATTAACACTTAATAAATATACTTACATCAAAAATTTCAAATCCAGCAATATCCAGAACACCAATAAAATAGTTCCTCTTTTGTTTTGTATCCAAAGTTTGGTTCACTCTCTTGACCAACCAGTTAAAAAGACGATCATAGATACATTTTGACATGGCTGACACAGAGTAGATAACTTGCTTGACATTACGACCTTGAATCACATAGTCATTTCCAACTTTAATCTTTGGTTTAGTAAATGCTTTTACTAGATCCCCAGCATTGATACCCAGGAGGAATGCAACCTTCTCAGATTCTGCAATAGAAAATGGTTCATAAATGAATTATGTCAGGTGAGATGCTAGTTATCTTTTAACGCTTTACCTAACGAAAAGCCTGCATCTGCCTGCGTAATTTGGAAATTCAGCAGTTGAACAAAATAAATTTTTCAAAATATTTCAACAAAACCATATCATGTGACCCCTCACTGGAACGAGCTCAGTGAGCTTGTTCCAATGGGGGGTTACATGATATGGTTTTGTTGAAAATTTTTTTTTTAATTTTAAAAAATACAGTGGAGCCCACTTAATTGGATATCTCTTAACTGAATAACACTGTTAACTGAATATAATTTCCCAACACAAAACCATTGACCATACCTCCAGAACAAATTTGACCTGTTAATTGAATATAGGTTATAGAGTAAACTCCTGTTAATTGAATAAAAAATCTTGAAACCTGTCAAGAAATTACCCTGACTCTCCCCAGTTTTTCTTTGTTTACAGACCTATTTTGCCTCACTACATCCAATACAGGCATTTAATCTATTATATCTTGTTTGACAGAGCTCATGGAGCTCTGTCAAACAAGATATAATAGAATAAATGCTAAGTTTATCTCTAGAATACAGGAAAGTGACATAATCCCTGTTAATTGAATACTTCTGTTAATGGAATAATTTTCATTGGCAAAGTGGCTATTCAGTTAACATCATGTCATGGGAAAGATCGCTTTCATACAGTACAGTCCCCGTCGACTGGTTGTAATCCAAGCGCAGGTAGTGATGTCCATGCATGCGTTTATCAGGTAATAAAAATCACCAACAGGTTCCACTGTAGTAATTAAAATAATAAATTTTGATATCATCTGCATTTTGTAAAGGGTTAAACTCTTAAGTCTTTATATATAACACAATGCCCCACCCCCACCCCAATACTTTATTGAAAACAACCATATCTATTTTCAATCAATTCCTGTCAAATGAAGGCACCAGAATTTTGTTTATTGGGTATGGGTGAGACAGGTTGGGAAGGTTGGTTTATAATTAATTTTAACCACTCAATTAACAACACCTGTATTTTATTTTTAAATATAACGCAAGATTAATTCTACTTCCGAAACTAACTCACTTACAATGTTACGACATTGAAGTTAACTTGCACATTCGACATGTTGTCAACGATATTTTCCATAATGAGCTACTTGGTGCTGATTTTTGTGATAAGGCCTAAAAAAATAAAAAATCTGTTTCTCAGGCCCTCCCGCATGGTCCTTTTGGCTGCTGCATGCTCTCTTTTTATAACCAATGCTAACTTAAAAAAAATAAAAATTAAATGGTTTATGTCTGATATTTTACCAAAGTTAAAAAAAATTGATAAATTTGTCCCTTGAGTGCAAGAAGACTTTGCAATGCTTTAACATTGCAAAGCCTTCTTGCTCTCAAGGGCCGAAATACACCACCACCCATGCTTCTCCATAGATTATGAGGCCTAAAACATACTGAGGACATGAACTTTTGATGGAAAAGAAATAATTACAGAAATAAAAAATAAAATAAAAACCTGCTCGCCTGCATGAAATTTTACAAATAATGGCCTGAAAAACAGAAAATCTACTTTGTGTGGCCTAAACAGACATATTCAATTTTAGGTATTTTTTTTTACTGCAGATATCATGTTGTTATACTGACCAGTGGTGGAGAGATCTCTTTGAGTCCCCCTCAACTGCATGTCATATAACAGTACATCAACCCGATGACCAAAAGGCAAGCATACAGCTGACAGTCTTATTCAGGGACTACTGGGAAGAGAATGCAGGCAAGTGAATAATCACTCTCCTCATTTTGATTGAGCAGGAGCAAAAAATTCAGGAGAGTGATTTTAAACCCTTACCTAACATGACAGCCCAAACTGGCTAGCACTATACATGAAAATGATCATACAAATTTTGTTATTTTTTATTTTTGCTCTAACAACATAGCTTATGACCCTTCATTGGAATGAGCTCATTAGGTGTCATAAGCTATGTTTTAAGCAAAAAATGAAAGATTTTAGTTATGCAAGATGTTTTGCAAGTATCGTCTCTTAGTTGGGTCAGGTAACAGGTGATTGAAATGCAATGTATAACTTGATGTTCAGACATAATTTCTACACACATCATGAAGACGAGTGAATAATTGCTACCCTAGTGAAATGTTTAGAAGAGTGATGGCGTGTGAGAGCAATCACTCTCCTTTCCTGTCAGTCCCAGCTTATTGACACTTCAGAGCAGAGTTTGGCACTGGAAACACCAAGTTTCATGAAGCCATTTTGATAAGTAAATATATGACTACAAACCTGCTGTCCCATCAAGCTCTGCTTGCTCTTCTTTGCCTCGTTGTTTGAATTTCATCTCACCAAAATTGAGAATGGCACATGTCAGTTTGTAAGCACTTCCTTTTTCTTCTGCTGTGAATCCCAGAATGTCAAAGGCAGTCTGCAAAAATATAAAAATACTTGCAAGTGTAAAATAGATTCATACTGCAGTCTGCATGTGTTGGTGAACATGCAACTTTCGAGAACTATGAATTAAACAACGGCATTTGTTGCAAGATTACTTTGTTAAACACAGGGATGAGCAATGAAAGGTAATTGAGGAGTTAGTCACAAATATCGCAATTCAATTGTTTTAATTTTTCAATTTTGTTTCTAAAACATAGTAGAACCACAAATATGTCTGAAATTCCTCTCGAATTCTGTGAACAAGACACAAAAGCAATGATTCAGATAACAGACACACTTTTGACTTATCAACTAGTTTAGTGTGAGAAGCCCATATCTGAGCATGAACTGGTTGAGTTATAGAAGCCCATATATCTTACCTCCTACAAGTATCTGGGAATTTCATTGGTTCAAAGACGTCACATGCAGACTGCATATAAAACCATATAGTGCATGTCAACATTAATATACGCTGACAGCTATGGGTAATCTCCCCTTTGTTCATTGATTATTCAAAATGGCGGCAGCCCATAAACGCTTTAAGTTGAAAGATTGAGTGTTGGAAGCCCATATTTGGTCTGAAGTGCAGGTTTGGCAACTAAAATGGCTTCATATTCTGTGGATGTGTGTCATGTTACCTTCGAAATGAAACTGTTTGGTATGTATGAATTTACCTTGTTACAATTTATGGGAGAGTGCCTGTAGGCACTCTCCCATAAATTGTAACAAAGCAAAGACACGTGAACACATTGTGAGAATTCTCTCATTTAATTTTGATCGCTGTTATTAGTTCTGTGCATCGATGCAGCAGTCGGTAAGATATATTCGTTACACAGTTTGTTGGTGGCCTAAGATGGTATCAGTTAATTCCACATTGGACGAGAGCGAAGCTCGAGTCCAATATGAAATTAACTGACACCATATATACCATATTAGGCCACCAACAAACTGTGTAACTAATAATATGAGCGCAAACTGGTTGAGTGTTAGAATATGCCCGTACTTGTACTCAGTTTCCTATCTGTGAATGTGCTTATTATTCTGTTAGATGTAGAGATATTCTGTTAATATGGGTTTATTTTGTCTACATTTGTTTGAGAGTACCTGTAGGAAGTCTCCAATAAACTGTTACAAGCCAAACTGGTATGAACCAATTTAACCCTTAACTGGTAGAGTGCTAAATTATTTTTGGTCATCAAAATTTGTCCACGTCTTGGACTTGTTACAGTTTATGAGAGAGTGCCTACAAGCACTCTCTCATAAATTGTAACAAACCAAATCAATACAAACTAAATAATTTTACTTCCAAGATACTATAAAATATATCCACTGAGTAAGGTGCTTGTACATTGTGATACCTGCACTTCAGAGTAAAGCCCAAATATGGGCTTCCAGCACTCTGCCAGTTAAGTCCCCACACTGCAGGGATTCAACTATAGAGGCAGCAGATCCCTTTTAAGAGACCCTTTCCTCTCACTAATTTTTTTCCCAGACCCTCAATATTTTTATTAATAATTAACTAAAGTCGTAAATGCTATCATTATAGTAAAGTAACAACTTTAGATAGAGCTAAATGTTGTATCCTTGTGATTGTGTCAGCATTGAACTAGACGATTAACCCTTTATCTAACATGAAAAGCAGGCGACACTTGCAACAAAAAAAAAACCTTGAATGACTCATTTTTTTCATTTTTTGTCTCAAAAACATAGGATATGACCCTTGCTTGGAACGAGCTCGTTCCAACGAGGGGTCATAACCTATGTTTTTGAGACAAAAAATGAAGAAATAATGAAAATTAATTGGCGATTTTTGAGAATAGCGCCGGTTTTGGCCGTTATGTTGGGTAAAGGGTTAAATGAGAATTGAAAGAGTGCTTCTCAGAATGGGTGCTATTAACAGACATCTCATAGATGTGTCAACAGTAGACTGTACCATTAATTGAAAATTGAAACTAGGATCATGACTCATTCATTGTTTTCTTAGAATGCATGTGACATACATTCGATACATGCATGGAAGAGAAACGTGAGGATGAAAGTGGCAGGTCATGTAACCCAAAAACTGTGGAATAATAGTCATAAAAGTCTATAATATTTTCATGCTCTGTGTGTGTTCGGCCATTACGACCTTGATTAATTACTACAGTAACATTCGCACTGAGGAGAATATATGGGCTTTTTCTACTATAGATAATATACAGAGAGTAATCGTTTGACTGGACTTGTTACGTGAAATAATTGATGAGAGGTGAGGGACGTTGTACAAACACGAGTGCGTTTTACAATATAGTCCCTCGCCTCGAATGAATTATTTCATGTAACCAGTCCAGGCAAGTGATTACTCTGTTTATTACTTTTCATTATTAACGATAATTATATTATTTAACCCTTTACCTAACGTAACAGCCAAAAACATCCAGCACTTTTCTCAAAACTCGCCAATTAATTTTCAGTATTTTTTCATTTTTTGTCTCTAAAACATAAGTTATGACCCCTCATTGGAACGAGCTCATCGAGCTCATTCCTATGAGGGGTCATAACCTATGTTTTTGAGACAAAAAATGAAAATAATAGTTATTCAAGAATTTTTTTTGCAAGTGTTGTCTGCTTTTCATGTTAGGTAAAGGGTTAAAAAAGCAAAGCAAAAAAAACCCAATAAAGTCCTCTTTACACCCACGGCAAACCGTCTTTGTTTGCAGGCATGGATACATGACACAACTGTTGATTGCATAATTCACATATGAAGTTATTGTTTATAATCAAACCCAGAAATCCCAGTAAATCACACTTTGGAAAGTGAAAAATGGGCTTTTTCTACTATAGATAATATACAATATTAGCATTGCAGTTATCCTGCTGATAGCTTTTTAAACAGCTACATTGGTAACCAGTTTGTAACCAGACATCTGGTCAGCCGTTTCAGCACAAGACTTTTCCCCCAAAGCACCATAAAAAGGGGATCCAACATTTTATCCGCAGTGGAAATACTTCATTCTGCCACGAATTGTTCTTTATCACTCGAGAAATACATAATATGGATGCACGTCAATATGTTGGGTAAAGGGTTAAGAGAAGTAAACAAATTTGATAACCCAAAGAATTATTACTGAACCAGTTAAATAAATTCAGGTTTGAAGTGCAGTGACTTTGAATATATATATGGTACAAAAAACTTACATCTGTATCTTTCATTTCTTGAACATCATCGATATTATCAACTGTAAGGACACCTTGGTTGATGAAGGAGTAGAGTGCTGGATCTGGAGACACCAATAATTTTTCTGAAAAATAGGGATATTTTATTAAATGCCTTTCCTATGAAATTATTTATTTATTGGTGTTTAATGTCACATACTTATGCACAATGGCTAATCGTGAATGTGACAGTTTTACGAGTGCAGGAAGCCGGAGTACCCAGAGATAACCACCGAGCATTGACAAGCATTTTCAAGCTCCACTCAAGCAGGATTACAGCAGTTGAAGACATGTGCACCATCGACGTGCAGTATGCCTTAGTACACGGCATCATAGTGACCCCATGTAGGCAACTGGGATAAAGTGTCTTGCCCAAGGACACAACGCGGGTCCTCCCAGATGGGGATTGAACTCAGAACCTCTAGTATAGAAGTCCAACACTCTACCACTGAGCCACTGTGCTCCCTTCCTATATGAAATTAAGTTGGCAAAATGTTTAATATCAGGCCATACATTCTAGAATACAGGTGTGCAAAAAATTGTTCCCTCAAATTTTCTAGAAGAGAAATTGCTCTCCTGAATCCCATTCTCTAAAAAGTACATGCTTTTAGATTCAAAGGTTTATTTATTGGTGTTTAAGGTTACTTATTTCTGCACAAAGGCTAATCGTGACCGCAACATGGATATAAAGTCAAGTCCAGCCAATCGTTTATACCCATGTCACACATTTTAGAGGACTTTGACTCCTGGCATCAGTGACCAGGTCCTATTTTACCAATAAAACAGCTTTTTTTACCACAGCAAACAAGCACTGCTTCACTTCATGGGGTTCCCACGGGGAATTCAAAGGTATTTCAACATTTTTGGAAGAATTCAACCTCAGAGACAAGATGAGTAACCTTTGTTATCAAGCATTTGAGCACACAAATTTAGACACATAAAACTCACTTGGACTCTACATTAGTCCTGAAAAAGACCGCCCATGTTGTTATACCGCTTTGTGTGACAGTGTGAGGTATAATGAAAACTGATTTTTTTTACCACAGTAAACAAGCACAGCTTCACTTCATGGGCTTCCCACGGGGCATTCAAAGGCATTTCCAGTATTTTGGGAAAAATTAAACCACAGATACAGACAAGATAAGTGACCTTTGATATCAAGCATTTCAGCTTGTCGAGTCACACAAATTTAGACATATAAATCCCACTCTGACTCTATGTTAGTCCTGAAAAAGACCCTCCAGTTGTTATATCTTGCTGAGTGAGGTATAATGACTGGATGTTCCTTTTGAGGACAAACTCTACATGTGACAGGCTCTGTAATGTGGGAAGCCCAAATGCCTGATGATCGCTGGACTATGTTTGCCTATGAAACAAATCAAGTTACAACTGCAAATTCTGTGTTTATAATAGTGATGTGTTGTGATGATAGATTGTGAACTTGTATCTTCCATATTTCACTTTCCTTTTCAGAATGAATGAAACTTTGAATGAAATGTTATTTTGCAGCATTCACAAATACAATATCAATTAACAAATAACAAGGTAAATGTACACTGCATGGAAACGGCAAGGCCAAACAAAATATAAGGCCAGACAAAAAAGTGTGATTCACAGACAATTAATTTTTAAATCAGGGATGGAATGAGGCTTTTATTTTTTGTATTTTGTTTTTTTGTTATATTTAAGCACCTTTGGTGAAAATAAATACCGTCCACATAATATTTGAGTTTTTGTCTACAGAACGGAGCAAACTGAATGTTTACAAAACAAATATAATAAAAGAAATTGTACTTTAATCCATCACCCAATATCCTAATTTGTTATTTTAATTATTTTCTTCAAATTTTTAAAAAATTTCAACAAAACCATATCATGTGAGCCCTCATTGGAATAAGCTTGATGAGCTCATTCCAATGAGGGGGTCACATGATATGGTTAGGAAAGATCAGTCATCCTATTTCATTTGGGCTGAACAATTTACTGTACCAAAGTCTACCCAAAAATGGTAAATAGTTTTATTATATATATAGAAATTATTACCATTATGTGGATGTACAAATTTGTATCAGAGTCGAGCTTGGGGTTCTAAGGGCAGATCACGACAAGTCGAAGATATCTTACAATATATTGGGGATAAGTCAAGAATGTAGACGAATATATAATGAACTATTTATTCGTACGGATGAACAAAAAGAAAAAAATGGAACTCACGTGAAAGGAACGTGCTTGTATCCGACCCCCTGATACAAACATCTGTATCAGGAGGTCAGATACATGACAGTTGCGGAGTTAATACATACAAAATACATGTTGATTGTAAGATAAACTCTTTTAATAGAGAACTTACCATATGATTCTGGGAAGGCATTAGATAGTAGCTGATAAAAAATGTGGTAGTTTCTCTCAACGGATTGTTGATATGTTACACGTGACTTCTCTAACAAATCTAAATGAAAAAATGATTCAGATGTAGAAAAAATTTCAAAAACCCATGCAATAGAAGTCATAAAATTTTACATTTAAATTTATTAATCTTCATAAGTGGCAAATACTAAATGTATTTCTCAAAAATGGGAATGGAACAAGCATATATTAACCAGCTTTAGTATATTGCAACAGGCCTGGAAATAATCTATGAACGATTGTTTCGGTTATGTGGGGGTTACGTCAATTATAAAATACACGAACGAACTACAGGTTATGACAAAATAATGCAACATAAATTAAATTCCTAATCCAGAATGTTTTGACAATCTCTCGGGACTAGCTTTAATCACTGATTGCACATTGCATCCACATAAGTAGAATGGCAAGCCATTTATGTCTTAATAGAATTTCCACCACAATAAATGGCAAAAACTAATGCGTGATCTTGCTAAAGTGAGATTGCGCATTAGTTGTTGCTATTTATTATGGCCGAAATTGTATTTAGATGTAAATAGCATGGCTGACATAGTGAAATAGAAAAGGCAGAAAAGCATCACAATACATTATTTCTACAGGTTACTACCACGTTATGTAGTGTCACCTGCTAATGGGTTATGATGTAAGCTCTTTATTTCCAGACCTGTGCAAGCACTGACCTTCAAGTAGTTAGTCTTAGTGAACAATGGTTAGAGAGATGACAGAATATTACAATGCCATCCCTGGCCCTCTTCTGCACTATGGAGACTATTCAGACTTAACATAAATTACTTCCTGTTGATATCCAAATTCTTGTTTCAACGTGCGCATTGGTTTAAATTATGATGCTTTTGAATTGCATTGTCAAAACTACATTTGTACTCATGGAAAAGCCCCACTACTGTCATAACTTGATCGCACTGGCAAAGTTTTCAGCGCTCGCAGTGTCGCTTTGTGTGATGTGCAATGTACAGGCCAATGTTAATTGCCATGCTGTTTGTCATGCATATTTTTTCCTTGGGGAGAACACCCAAACCCCCTTCTTCACCCTAGCTGGGGTGGGTAGGTGGATGGGAATCCTGTGGTGCCCTTCTTTGGAAAAAATTTAAATTCTAAGTCTAAGTTGAATTAAAACTGTGAGGAAAGGATGAGGGTGTCATGCTTTGAAGCATCTACGCTCGACTAGTGTAATTTTTATCTCTTGTTCAAAACAGATTCAGGCAAATTGGGACTAATTTTAAGGCTTGTCCAATATACTTAGTACAGTGGAACCCACTTAATTGGATCTCTCTTAACTGAATAACCTGTATTAATTGAATATAATGTCTGAACACAAAACCATTTACCATACCTCTAGTACAAATTTGACCTGTTAATTGAATATAGGTTATAGAGTAAACTCCTGTTAATTGAATAAAAAAAACTTGTAACCTGTCGAGAAATTACCTTCACTCTCCCCAGTTTTCCTTTGTTTATAGACCTATTTGGTCTCAGTACATCCAATACAGGCATTTAATCTATTGTATCTTGTTTGACAGAGCTCGTGGAGCTCTGTCAAACACGTCATAATAGAATAAATGCCAAGTTTATCTCCAGAATACAGGAAAGTGAAACAAACCCTGTTAACTGAATACTCCTGTTAACTGAATAATTTTTATTGGCAAACTGGCTATTCAATTAACAGGGTTCCACTGTATCAACAGCATCTGATGGAAGTTCATTTGTGTGTGAGCCTGCAAAATGAGTAAACAGTTTCTTTAAATCCATAAAAGGTTTAGATCTGAACTGTTTTGGAAAATCAAAACAAAACAAAAAAATTCTAGAAATACTGTTATCACCACAATTACTTACATGTTTCAATATCTGCTCCAGCTATCTTCCCTTGTGGGCCAAAATGTATCCTCACAAATTTACCCTGCAAAAAATATAACATGACAATCAGCTCACAAAAATTTTAACACCTTTTAATGTCAGAAAAAGAACACATATTTAATTATTTATTTATTGGTGTTTTAAGGTCACATATTTCTGCACACTGGCTAATCATGACCACAACAGTTTTATGGATGGAGTAAGCCAGAGTACCCGGAGATAACAAACAAGCAACGGCAAGCAACTGCCATCTCCCCAACATGCTAACTCCACACAAGCAGGGTTAGCACTGGTTGAAGACCTGAACACCATCGACATTCAGTACACCTTAGTACACAGCCACACCGTGCCCCATGTGGGCAATGGGGGTGAAGTGTCTTGTCCAAGGACACAATGCGGTTGCTGCAGCTGGAATTTGTTTTCACCAAATCTAGTCATGGCTGCTTCAGAGCAGCCATGATTAGAACTAATTAAAAATATCTTGAACAACTGACAATAGAGAGTAACTATTTTGCAGCTAATATCTCTCTCTCTCCTTCTCTCTCTTTAGTTTCTTTCTTCTCTGTATCTCTCTAACAGCCAGGCCTGGCATTCTTTAGGAGTGCAGGAGTGCTGCACACCTATTGCACGCCTAGAAAAAATTGAGGAGGGCAATTTTTTGCACCCTTTGATTTTCTGGAATGCCAGACCTGTTTGGGACTGCCTTTAAAATTTCTTATCATTTTGTCCCCTGAGTTCCAATGTGTTCTCTGTGCTTACTGGCACAGAGAACACATTGGAACTCAGGGGACGATTTGTCAATGTTGCGTTGATTCGCAAAAATTCATGACCCATTCTGTGTAGCATTTTGATACATTTTGAATGTAGGAGACAGTCACATAAGAATTGAATGCAACATTTTGAATAATGAGATGTGTGTGCCCAATTGTCCACTATGTAGCTGAATGTAGTAGAATGTTTCAGTCACAATATTAATACCTTGAAGTGAATATAACCAAAATAGCATACAAGTTTTTGCATTAAAAATTCCAGGTGCAATTGCACTCCCAAGCAATCTGAGGAGGGCAATTGTTTTGCACTCCTTGATTTTCTAGATTGCCAGGTCTGAACAGCTGTGCTGACTGCAGCCATGTCACTTTCTACATGCCAAATCATCCATTCATAAAATATCAGGCTTCTTGTAAAACTAAAGAGAGGCAAATAACTGCTTCACAACTCAACTGCAGTGGCCTCTTCAAAATGAATGATACTCTGGTTTGCATCTCATGGACCTTCTTGTGAATGCACAAAATTTAAGATCTTTAGATTTTTGTCTTGGAGTTATGACAGCTGCAGCCAACAAGACAGGTAGCCAGCCAGACAGAGAATTATTTTTATAGCATAGGTTCTTGACTGTTAAACACCTGAACTCTCTGTCAATAGTTATTTTAAATTGAATTGAAAGTTGAAACAACAATGGAATCCAAAATTCAGAAAAAAATTATTTTTTTTAAAACTGTTTTCTTACAATTTCTTTGAGAGTGCCTGAAGACACTCACCAATAAATTGCAACAAAACAAGTTTATAATACTGTTGTGGAAGAACATAATCTATATTTTGAGTTATTCTGTTTGTTGTGAATGATGTGCCCTAATCTCCTCCAACTTCGAACTCGGCAAGTGTATTTATTTCTATCTGATATAACTAAATTGACATGTTTGGTGACAATATTTTGCGTTATTTACCAAAAATCAGCAATTGTGTCACAAGATAGAGGTATTTACTGTTTGCAAAACAGTTTAGAAATTCAAAGTGTCCTATGGTATAAGGGAGATAACTCAAAATTGAATTGTCCCATTATTCATGCAAGAAGATTAAAAAAGTGTTCATTACTGAAATGCCACCTATCGAAAAACCATGCATAGCAAGCGTCCATCAACTGGTATATGTAATACGTCCTAAGCCATTACAGTATCCAAATCAAGCACTTTTCCAGAAAAAAAGACATTTTGGTGAAGGTTATCTCAGTATTGAGTGTGGAGATGGGCGGTTTTCCGTAAATATCTTTCGGTATCGGTATTGAGCCAATACCAATTTACTATACTGAAGAAAACTCAAAATACTTTAATTTCAGTACTGAAAAATATTTCTGACATTGGTTAAAAAATAAAAGGACAAACAACAGAACATTGTGCAAAACTCAAGGGAAGGAGAGCCTGTGGACTATGTATTTCTAAAGGCAGTCACCTATTATATTATGTAACAAAAAGGCTGAGAGAAAATACCCTATGACCAATGGTGAGTGCCTGTGTTGTTTCCAACATTTTGACACTTTTGCAAAGTTGTCTGCTATAAAATGGTGAACTATATGGGCAGTATACCAAAAATACCACATGATATTGGTATCAATATGAGTACATGTATGTTGTTGATACTGAATATGTACCGTACCAATACCGAGATGACTCATTCTAAAATACTGATACTGAAACTGAACTTGAAATTTCAATACCGCCCAACTCTAATTGAGTGTACCAAAATCAAAATACATGACTCAAGTGGAGACTGATTCTGATGTTGCCTGTGTTCAGTTTCCAAATAAAATACATTGTACTCACAAATCTGGAAGAGTTGTTGTTCCTTGTCGTCTTGGCATTACCGTAAGCTTCAAGTACAGGATTGGCTTGTACAATCTGATCTTCAAGTGATCCCTGCAAGACAGAAATATGTCAGTTGAATTCTCACTTCTCACAAAAAAGATTAATGATGATACTAGTAGAAACCTCTAAGTGAGAGAGATTTAACCAAGATTCAGTTACAGACTTTTATCTTACAATCAACATGTATTTTGTCTGTATTAACTCAGCAACTGTCGCATGTATCCGACCCTCTGATACAGATGTTTGTATCTGGGGTAGGATACAAGCACGTTCCTTTCGCGTGAGTTCCATTTTTTTCTTTTTGTTCATTCGTACGAATAAATAGTTCGTTATACATTTGTCTACCTTCTTGACTTATCCCCAATATATTGTAAGATAAAATGATTATTACCATTATGTGGATGAACAAAATATGTATCCGAGTCTCGCTCCGGGTTCTAAGGGTAGATCATGACTCGTCTTCGACTCGTCGTGATCTGCCCTTAGAACCCGGAGCTCGACTCGGATACATATTTTGTACATCCACATAATGGTAATAATCTCTATGTATCATAAATGAAAAAAAATATTTTAAGTACAAAATTCTTGTAACTGCCCTTCAATACACTTTAACCCTTCGTGTAGATGAATTGCAATGGAGTGAAAAGAATTAAACAAGTGCAATGCCGTGGGATGGCCAATTCCCTGCCACTTAAGTCAAACATGAGCAACAATCCTCACTAAAAATGCTATATTCTAAATCTTGAAAAAAGTTTGAACAGCTCTCTTTAAAATGTGATGACGAGAAATGGTAGGGATGACAAGAAGGTCCAAGTCCAACAAGGGTAATAACTCTTGAAGAAATATTTGAACACTGCTGTTTTGCAATCCCATTCATGATATCATATCCAAAAGGCTATTAGGATGTACGGACAGACGGATGGGAGGACAGAGAGAAGGGTGGACGGATGGAGAAAACTCCACTTTGTGGCGGGGAATAATAACCACATTTGTATATGCCCAATAAATATTTTTGATAAAATATGGTAAAATGAGATATCCAAAAGATTCAGTGAGGTTTAGTGTCACTACGTGGAACATCTAGCTAATCCATAATACCGTCTTTACTTGTCAATACCAGTTGTCAATGAATGACAACAAATGGAGGTTGTCCGCCTGTGAGCGTATCAAGGGAGATAATGTTACAACAACGCATTAACTCAACAGATGCCAATGGACATACTTGAAGTTGAGGAAGACCACCAGAACAACAACACCAATCATAAAGTTCAGACGCTCGTAAGAGAAAGATTTAATTTGATAGTTCCGTGTTTGATAATGTAAACATAGTTTTCACGGCAGCAGTTATGATCTATATCTCAAACTTCAAACAAAGGGTGTGCTGCGCCTATGAAGTTGGGAACATGCTTTCAATTCATAGGCAGACGACAGCTTGTCAATGTCAGTTTGTCACGTTGCTCCATCATCAACAATTCCAACTTTTTGCGTTCAGCTGATTTGGTTTTATTTCTTTCTTTTATCTCAATAATGTTCGTGGTGATCATGTTTAAACTGCTAAAACACATTGCCCTGATTGTCCGATTTTATTCAAATTATGTCTGGACTGGCGGGCCCACCAGTGCCTGAACGGGAAGCCCCGCTCACGCGATGGAAAAGCAGCCAGTTGCATATCAAGGGAGATAACTAAAGCCAGAATTTCTAGTTGGCGGGAACGTGATGGAATTATATGCAGACTTCCCATTTAAAAAAGCAGATAGGGCCAAGACCAAATGAAATGTGAATCGGCGTTTCATCACAATTTAGGCATATTTTCTTCTTGCTTACCAATGGAGGAATATTGAAAGTTGTGAAGTAATATCAAACAATGTGCCAGATTGAGATCTTTACCCGCAGAGGAAAAAAAAAAACAGAATGGCCAATTGATTTAATCCTTAACGTAACGCAAGGACAAACATGACGACTCTTTTCCCAATCTCGTTGAGCTCATTCCAATGGAGGGCTCTTAAGATATGTTCTTGAGACAAAGATGAAAATTTTTAGTTGTTCTAGAAATTATTTTCTAGGTGCCGCGTGCAATTCGCATTGGGTACAGGCTAAACTATTTTTATTATAAGTTTTGACCAACTACTGACAGTTTTAGTAAAGGTTTACTATTGGTAAACCGACTTTCCTTAGTTTCCGTTGGCCTGGATTAGGCAAGTACACAACAGAGCAATATAAACCATATCAATTATATTACACGTGTTATGTCTGATTCTGAGACATTTTGTCTCGGTACCTTATTAAAAAAAATGTTGAATGGGCTTTGCCCCTTTTAACTTTTTTTTTTCAAACTGCCTACTTGAGAAAATAGTCCCCGTATTCAAATGTTACCATCATATATACTATTAGCCCTTTACCCAACGCAGACGATATCAAAATTTATTATTTTAAATATAATTTTTTGAAAATTTTCAAAAAAATTTCAACAAAACCATATCATGTGACCCTCGTTGGAACGAGCTCGACGAGCTCGTTCCAACGAGGGGTCACATGATATGGTTTAGTTGAAATTTTTTGAAAAATAATGTTTTTTCAACTGCTGAATTTGCATATTACGCGGGCGGATGCGGGCGATTCGTTGGGTAAAGGGTTAAGAGGGCTCTGAAGAAAATGATTATGACACTGGATTAACTTCTTGCATGCTTCTGGCGGATATTCCTGCCGAGAACGCTAAAATTATTGCCACTGAAATTAGTATAATTTCTGATCATTTAACCAAATTTTACTCATTCTTTTTGATTTTTCAATTAAAGTTATATAATTTTTTCATCAAATATAGTCTTGGCTGCTTCACAACAGCCATAACTAGATTTGATGAAAAATATTTTTTAAATTCTCAGCGGGTAAAGAGTTAAAAGTCATCCATATTATTGGTAGAACATCTTGACTGCCTGTTCTACAGCGTCACAATTTCCTGTCTATCGTCGTATTTACACTGTACCTTTTTGGACGCCCCATCTTCATCCTTCTTCTCTTCGGTGTGGGCAGCAACCAGAGCGAAGTACATAATGACCTTCTTGGTATTCTCTGTTTTACCAGCTCCAGATTCACCACTATGAATAAAATACAAACATCAAAATTAAAAATTAATATTGGATGACTTGAGTATACTACATGAAATATACACCCAGAAAGCCAACCTCCTGTTTCACGCCCCACCTTTCCTCCTGGAATCGTAGGCCTATATATGTGTGCGTGTGTGGTGGATTAGGGGTACATGAGGGTTAAAGTCTTTGTTTAGGGGCAAATGGCCTTATCCCCCCCCCCCCCCCCCCACCCCCACCCCGCCCTCCCGTAACGCCACCACTGCTTGAAAAGTGTGGTAAGATTCGATTTGATTCAAAACCCTCTGTCTGATTCTATTTTGGATTCTGTTCGACCCGAAATTTGAGATACTCAAGTCCTAATTACTTATCAACACCGCCCCCCCCCCCCCCCCCCCCACACACACACACACACACACCCAACCCCGCATTCAAATTGTTCAATTACTACAAACCCTTTACACTATACACACGATATCAAAATTTTTTATTTATTTTTTTTTTTTTGTTCAAATTAAACAAAGAATCAACAAAACTATACCATGTGACCCCCTCATTGGAACGAGCTACCGATTCATTAGCCAAATGGTTAAAATATATGGCGTATATACTTACGTAATTAAACATGACTGATTCTCTCGGTCTGAAAAGAGAAAAAGAAAATGCATTGAGAAACAAACAAAAAATCTTTTATCCATTCAAGTAGCAACAAACAGACACTCTCGCCTACTTTATTAATTCACTTTTCATTAACATTTAGTCAGTGTCACAAATATTTAAACCTCGAAGCAACAGGAGCTTATAACAAACTTGATGTTTCTAGCTCGTCTTTCTGACAGACAAGAAGCCCAGGAAACGCGAAAGGCCGGGACAGGGAGTCTGCAAGAGTTGCTCGAATCCCCCCCCCCCCCCCCCCCACCCTCCATCCACTGAATATGAAGCCTTAAGTTTATATTTCACAAGGGCTTTAACAGGTGTGAGTTTATTTACGATGGTGTAATGTTTTATGTTTGTTAGGAATAAATAGTTGTAGTTAAAAACCTAGCGATCCAGTTTGTTCCATAACACCTCTCTGGTTTGCCTGTGAATGTCCATGTCCTAAGAACAGGAGAGGCCTGATGTGCCATAATCACTAGCGCCGCCCCGGGGGGGGGGGGGTTAAGTGGGGCAACTGGCCGGGGATTTTTGATGTTTTCAAGAAGTGTAGGTATCGGGAAAGCTTTTGCTTTGGGCCCCTGACGCAAGTGGGGTGGCAAGAGTACGTAGTTACATAACTGACCAAGTTCCATTAATAAAAAAAACCCCACTTGTTCCAGTTTGTTGGTCTTTCACCGGTCTTTCCTGCATCGTGGTGGTCACGATTATTTTTGGAGAAAAAAATGCACCAAAACACAGAAATACAGGTAATAAATTACCCACATTAAAAGGAAATAATTGAGTACATATTGTAAAGAAAATGCATGAGAATGCTTAAAAAAAATTCTGGGAAGGACCCCGAGACACCCACTGACCTCTCCTCCCCTAATCGATTCGCGCCTTCGGCGCTGGCGGTGCTAGTCATGCCCGTTCTGCGCATTGCACCGGGCCCCGTCCTCGCTCTCTGCGGGGCGCTGGCCACAATGTATAATATATATTTCTTTACGTACCGGTATAATTGTTTTCCTTGTTTGGTGTGAACAAATGTTCCACACCCACTTAAAGCTCCTTTTTCATTAAGATAATAAATACTATTTTATCCAACAAAGCGTTGTTTATTTTTTCATTGATTTAGTGTTCCAGTAGACTAACTGCAATGCGCTTTGATAAATATGATGGACACGTGGCTGTACTCATTATTTAATCAAAAGCAGATTCAGATGTTTCTTTGATATAATTACCGTGAGAGATAAGTGATAAGAATCCTAAGCTGTGATATGTTATATTAATGGAATATCACTGGTCCTAATTTTGGTAAACATTTTCAATAATGGATCGAGATAACGCACAACAAGGTAGGACACAATAATAATAACATCTGTATCATTATAACATAAGTCAGGGACGTAAGACGCATCTCATACTTGGGGGTGGGGTGAGAGCACGGACATACAAGGGCACCCTCACAATAATGTATGTATCGGTGTTGGCCTATGTACGTAAGTGACATGATGGGAATACAACACAGTTAGCCATGTTTGGGGGCTCACGCAACTCCAGATTAAGAGAAATGAACATCTTGGGGGATGGGGGTGGTGGTGGTGGTGTGTGTGGGAGGGAGGGAGGGAGGGAGGGAGGGAGGGAGGGAGGGAGGGAGGGAGGTCATAAGCAACACATTTCGGCCCGATGTGAAAATCTGTTATTCATGGCCCCCCAAATGTACGTTTGTCTTGACTTCAAAGCAGGGGCGTCATGCTAGGGACAAATCTTGGGGGTGGGGGGGGTGGGGTGGGGGATCGGTAACACCATCTAAGCGGAACGCCACCAGTGGTTGGAGCGTAGTGTGCCCCAAAATTTTTGGCAAAAAATTCCTCCCAGACTGCCGGAAATGGCACCCAGGAATCTTTGTTCACCTCCTTTTTTCTGTTAATTCCCCCAAAATATTGAAATGTCGGATTGGTGAAGATAATGTTGACCTAACTTCTCTCTCTACTTTCTGAAAAAAGTTGGGTGGGGCACGTGCTCCCTGTGCTCCCACCCCCGATTCTTACGTCCATGCATTCAGTTAATTCATTCCCCCAAACGCAGAGGTAGAGGGGTCCTTATAAGCCTAAAAGGGGAGTATAAGCGGTTTTTATTTCTAGTCTCGTTCGATCAGAAAATAAAAAAAATAATTGTTCAGCGAATAACGCAACAATTTTGCATTTGTGTTCGCTAAAGTTCCTTCCTTGAAATGAGTAAAATGTTTGTGAATTACGGTAGAGGCCTACCACACATGTGTACGCTTTCAAAAGCTTTTCTGTCAGTGGTACAAACCTACCCTATAGCTTTTCAACACTACTGGCATTAATAGGCGACAGAAAAATGTTTCCCGAGGGTGGAGGGGGGAGTGGGGAATACGTTCCCGTGAAAGGGGGTGTAGGGGGGTAGTACGCAAATTGTCTTTAAGAATAATAGCATTACATTCAGATAAACGTAAACATCTACGCAAGTAAATTAAGCTCGGACAATCATAGCGTTTTTTCGAGAGTGCTGGAAGGGAAGGGAAGGGGGGGGGGGGGTGGTCTCCTCCCAGATAAGAACTGGAATTGTGCTTTCTAATGAAGCTTTTTGGTGGCTTTTGGAGTAAATCTTCACTTTTTTGGACGTCGAAAATGAAGGAAATGAACGAGGAAAGCTAAGAAATACAAGTACATGAAGATCTGTCTGAAGGTATGAAGCGCTACAGGGATGGTGGCGAGGTACATGAACATACAGTACGTGGAGAGTGTATTATCACTAAATCACCTGCAGAGTGGAAATTCCACCCAAGCAATAATTGCGAATTTGTTGCAAAGCACAACCAGCACCAGCAATGTTTCAGCCAATGGACCTCCGGGTTAAACCCGGAGGTCCATTGGCTGAAACATTGCTTGTGTTTTTTGTCGATATGAACAAAATTTGAAAGTTATAGCTTGGGTGATAACCCCACGCCGCGGGTGATTTACTTACAATCCACTCTCCACTTACTGAACATGAGTCATACTTATCTGCATCCGTGCTTGTAATGCATTATTGGATATGTTCATCTGTTAGGTTTGAATGGGAATAAAGAAATGAGAGACAGCGTGAGGGTGTGTGTATGTGAGGGGTGGGTAGATGTGTTTGTGGTGGACGGGGCAAATGACGAAGGGGGCAAAGTCAACATTTGGGGTGACAAGGAGTGCAAAATGTTCAATTTGGGAGTAAGGGAGACCCTGGAGAACTTTCTCTTAGAGTGTCCAAAATGTCATCGAAACAAAATAGGATTCACAAGGAGTATAAAGGGGAAATGGGAAGGGAGACCGAAAACGGGTGGTTATTGGGTGATCCGATGGAGAGTGCTAGTACGCTGATAACTGTGAAATTGGGAAGAAAGGAAAACAGGTTAACATAAAATAGCCCGTTTCTGGGTGTTGGAGATGAGAAGGGGCGGAAGGAACGGCAAAATATTTGAGTGCCCAAGGGAAAGGAAAGCCCTCTCATATCTGAACCGCGACAAACCAGCGCGTGTCCCAAGATTTATTATTTTTATTACTATATATAGATTTTTACCACCGTGCAGGTTTCCGAGATGGTGTATTGAAGTCGAGACCTTGAGGTCGAGACCTTGAGGTCGAGACTTCCATATACCATCTCGGAAACCCACTTAGTGGTACTAACCAGTTTATCTTACAATATTTTTCACTTCCTTGACTTGTTCGCATATATTTTAACAATCAATCAGCGTCTATGAACGGATTTTGTTTACGAACGAAGGTCATGACGTCGTGGTATTACGTTCATGAGCTGTGCATGACGTAATCCCCATTCATTGTTCACTTGTGCTATAACCGCCGAAGTTTATAGTTGTATTTCAGTTGTGTGTTCGTTGTTTTATTTTTCAGGTCTAATGCATGGTAGGCCTAAAAAATATCATCAAGTCTAATTTATTTCGCCGAGCTGGTGATTTATTTATCATCAAATTACTGTTATCAAAACGGTGACCACGACATGTTTAATCAGTTTTCGATGAGTGCAGGTGATCGAATGATCGCTCGTGCGGTTGCTACCCTCAATACAGTTTTGTATTTTGTCTGGAACTTTTTACTTGTATTGAGGGAAATACGTTATTGTAAGATAAATACCTTGTAACATAAATTGGAAAGCATTATCTGCGATAGAAAATAAATGTGGTGGCATCTCTGTCTTCCTCTTGCCTCTATATTTACTGATAAGACTAGCCGTGTATATGGGCAATCTTCTATACGGATTCACAGCGATGCAAAACAGTCCAGAATATGTCTGAAATCAAAGCAATAGTCGTGATTAACCCTTTGAACTCTGGTGGTATCTTCCATGTCAGTTCAATGACAGCCGTAGGGAGAGTCCATATTCATTATTTGGGGGTAGACCAACTAATATTTTCAACGTGCAGCGGGTCAGGATCGAACCGTCGACCTGAAGACCAATGTGCTAACCGCCGAGCGGCGTCGCTCCCGGTTAAAAGAGGTAAGTGAAACACTGGAAAAAGTTTGGTCTAGCGGACTTTCTAGATACTAAGGAAACACAGAACACAGTACAGCCAGGGCTAACAATAACTGGAGGGGGGTAGAACCGTTCACTGCCCGACGGCAGCTTATATCGCCCATCTATTTGGGACATACCAAACTGCTTTTATCAGTCTTATATGCTACAACTATACTTTCCATTCACGGATAAAATACTTATGACAGGGTGTCAAATACACAACAGCTAGGTAGAGGTGCCGGACGAACTGGGTGCTTTCAACAGGCCATGGTCATAAAAATAATTTGTTATTAGTTATTCTCTCTCTCTCTCTCTCTCTCTCTCTCTCTCTCTCTCTCTCTCTCTCTCTCTCTCTCTCTCTCTCTCTCTCTCTCTCTCTCTGGATGTGGAATTCTATACCGATATACTGAGTCAGGCATTTATTGCACTTTCTAATCTCTGTATATCTTCGTCGGGCAAGCAAGGAAGTCTGCCCAACTTGATATTTCATAATTTCTTGCCCAACTTCTGCACGACGAAATCCACGATCGAAGGCTTTTTAGGGGGGGGGGGGGGGGTGCACGGACTTGACGCCCCTGAGTAGGGCACAATCGTAGATATACTGCTGTTCATTTGGTTACCCTGTTTCAGTTTCTACAAACAAAACAGGGTCTAAAAATGCAACCATTCTTCAATCCTAGAGTATCTCATATGTTTATAGTCGGCCTTTGCAAATTTTTTAATTAACCCTTTACCTAACATGAAAAGCAGACGACACTCGCAAAAAAATTTCTTGAACAACTATTTTTTTTTCATTTTTTGTCTCAAAAACATAGGTTATGACCCCTCATTGGAACGAGCTCGTCGAGCTCGTTCCAATGAGGGGTCATAACCTATGTTTTTGAGACAAAAAATAAAAAAAATAATGAAAAATAACTGACGATTTTTGAGAATAGCGCTGGACGACTTTGGCCGTTACGTTGGGTAAAGGGTTAAGAAAACTCACATAGATCATTCCGGAAGTGTATCTTGATCTTAAATTGTGCAGTACGGAGGCTTCGTTTAAATACGTCATGTTAGCCATGTCTTCAATCTTCTCATACTTTGGTGGATTCATCTGTTGCATGTCATCCTTCTTCACGGTTCTCGTCTGAAGCAAAAAAAAAATGTTTTCTTTACATCTACGTTTGATTATCTATGTTGTCTAAAGAGGGGTAGCTCGGGTTCATCTCTGACACATATCATCATGAAAAATCGACTTTCGATAAAGTTATCTCCCTTGAAATTTTTAGATGATCGGGGAGCGTCCAATTAAGAAGCAAGTAATTGTTGAGAAAACACCTGTGACATCAGTAGAAAATAAAGCCAAGTTTCCTTTTGTTACTTTTAATAAACGAAAACAACAGACAGCTCTCGGAGCTGTCTGTTGTTTCGTTATTAAAAGTAACAAAAGGAAACTTGGCTTTTTATGACGTGTCAGTTAAACGCAACTACTTCATGAATAATACGTCATTAAGAATGTCTATGAGAATGGCACAAACCAACACCAAGTAAGTGTCAACTTTTGGGTCTTTGTTTAGCGAATGTGTTTTTACAGTAATTTGCAAGTTTTTATTCTTCCCAGAAAAGAAAATTGGTAAGTCTCACCACCAAGACTTTTAAGATAAGATAAGATAAGATTTATTTAGCAAATACACCAGAACAAAGGCAGATTGCTTTGTATATACAAAATTAACATAAATAGAAACATAAAACAATACTAATTCTGAATGACAAACGTAAATATTAAGGCTTATAGTGGTTGTAATGTAATATTGTTAATGTCACTTCTTGGTGTCAGATTGACAAAACTTGTTCTCGTTGTTTTAAGAATTGCTGGGTCATATCACAGATAATACCGCACAGCTGTGGCACATTGTTTCTCACCAGGAATATGAATCTCTCGGATGTGTCCATCTCAACAAACTCTTGGTATTCACGTTCAAATTTGTTAAATGAATGTTCTCTGAGAGATGCATATTCACCGCACTCCATAACGAAGTGCCATTCTGTTTCCACTGCACCTGAACCGCACGCCGTGCATAAGCGTTCACTTACAGGGATGGGTGGTTGCATATGCCTCCCCCTTTTCTATCATAAGCTTGTGGTTACTTATACGCAAACGAGTAAATATGTTTCTCGCCTCGGGGGATGATGTATAAATCAAGTAAGGCTCCAGGTGATATTTGTTCTTAAACTCTCTATAAGTTCTCAGTTTATTTTTTTTCCATTTTTCCTGTTGTCGTCAAATACAGCATTTATGTCAACAGAAAGAACGGTGTATGTATTATATGTCAGGATGCGCACACAGCCGATGCCATGAACAGAAAAAAGTTACCGAACATCAAAACATGGTGAAAATGCGGTTTTCTTATTTTTAAATGTGTTTCAACAGAGAATAACAGCCAAATTTTCAAACTGATTGGGGTAAAATGTAGAAAGCCAGCTTCCGTATTTTTTATACTACCCTATAGGAAAATGCCAGATTCACAATGCTCACATCAATGATGCAACTTTGCTAACATTTCGAAATTTTATTTTTTGTATGAAATTACCATACTCTTAGTGTTATATTTACTGATAATTTTAGAAAATTAAGGGGAGTTAATTTTCCACTGAAGATGTGCTTAATTTCCGGCCATTTTTCTTAATGAAGAGGTGGGCGAGTCCAAAACATAATTTGTGTTTTGTGTATCTGCCATTCTACTAGGGCACATGAACCACATCTAATATATATCAGTGCGTGGGTGCCCAGGTATGAAGGGTCAAACGCCCCTCCTCCGCCCCAAGTTCGACATGCTTCATACGTCCCTGTCTCGAAGTCTCCACTTGACCCTCTCACTACTGTCCTTACTGTTAGCTTTACAACAATAACAAACGTGAAAATCCTGGCAACACATTTAAAATATTACCTCGTTTCTAATTGTTTTGACAGTGATCTGATCTCCACTGCTGCTCTCAATCTCAGCCGCGACAAAACCTTCCTTTTCATCTGGAACCCAGCATGCTTTCTTGCCGTCAAACGACTGTGTCTGCTCTTTCAAAAGCTTCTTCCTATCGACAGCCAGAAACTCAAAATCCGGATCGTTTGCGAAAGTGTTCATTGTTGCACCTTTGTTCCAATGAGAACGTTTATATAAAATTATAAAAAGGAAACGAGTGGTTGTGCTGACTGAGAAATGATAGTCTTCGCCACAGACACCTGAAACAAAAATGTTATAAGGTTAAATATATCGCTACACGGATGGGATGTGATCTCGCCAAAATAAGTTCCGAACAAGCCTTACCAACTATAATCTTACGTACACTCTAGTGGGACACGGTGGCGCTGTGTAACATCGATGGTGCACCCGTCTTCAACCAATGCTAACCCTGCTTGTGTGGAGTTGGCACGTTGGGGAGTCTGACAGTTGCTCGCCGTTGCTCGGTGGCTCTCTCCGGATACTCCGGCTTCCTCCACATGTAAAACTACCCGACACGGGGTGACCCGGATTGTCGAAAGTGTCGTTAAACTCCAATACATAAAAATATTAATACGTGCACTCTAAAATCAGATGGGTTAAAAATTAACCCAAATCAACTGGGTTGTGTGAATATGAACCCAGTTGGGTTAACATTCACTTAACCCGGTTGATTTTGGTTGATTTTAGCCCAACTGATTTTAGAATGTAATGGTACGCATTCCAGTTGGGGTCTCGGCGGCTCATTCAGGCATTAGTTAATAGCACTGGACTTAGCCCTCTACCCTACGTAACGGCCAAAACCGGCCAGCGCTATTCTCAAAAATCGCCAATTAATTTTCATTTTTTGTCTCAAAACCATATGTTATGACCCCTCGTTGGAACGAGCTCGTTCCAATGAGGGGTCATAACCTATGGTTTTGAGACAAAAAATTAATTATTTTAAGAATTTTTTGGGCAAGTGTCGTCTGCTTTTCTTGTTAGGTATAGGGTTACAAGCGACCACGACCCATGCTATCTTTGCTGTGTCCTCAGGCAAGACACTTAACCCTAATTGCTTATGTAGTGGAACGGTAGCGCCATGTTATAAGTTACGGGATGTTTAGTAGGCGGATATGGTGTCATGTGAAGCGAAGTGAGATTAATATTAGACGAGGCGTTAGCCGATGTCAAACAGCGAATCAATATTCACCCAACCTACAGAAAACATATTCATTCAACCCAGTTGATTTGGGTTAATGTTCAACCCAACTGATTTTAGAGTGCATATTCTTGTCATGGTGGGAAAAATCTGCGAAAATTCAGCCGATCGAATTTCGCCGTGTAACTTAATAATAATAATAATAATAATAATAATAATAATAATAATAATAATAATAACAGCCATTAATATAGCGCAGATATCTTATCTATCTGATGCTATCTTACATCTCCATAAATATGTCGATAAATTATCCAAAATTGCTGACGATAACATACTCTTCAACTCATTCAAGGAGTCACTCAATTGTAAACGTACGAAAACTTGGATAACTCAGTTATCTCGTTACAATATCAGAGTTTCCGATGCTAATACGTTAACCAATAGTAATGGAAAATGCCTGAAAGATGTACTAGAATCTCAGCATAGAGAAAGATTTACTAAAGATATGTTTAATGATGACAAAATGAAAGGCAGTAATAAGTTACGAACGTATCGATTAGTTAAAAATGAATACAAGTTTGAACCTTATCTGAAAATCACCAGATCTCGACAGGCCCCTGAACTGTTTACTAGACTTAGGATTAGTAACCTTAATTTAGAAATAGAAAAGGGACGACATAAACAACCCCCAACGCCCGCAAATGATAGGAGATGCCGGGTGTGCGATACCGGTGAGATAGAGAGCGAAAAACATTTTGTTATGTATTGTGAGGCATTATGTCGAAATTAGGGAAACGGGGTTAGAAGAAATTATAAATGAAAACAAAGAATTTGAACAATTAAATGATTCGGAGAAATACTATTATATATTGATAAACTGTGATAGTAAATCGATTAATATTATTTCTAACATGATCTGGTCATTCTTTTGTGTGAGAGAGATCACCTTGTTAAAGAAAAAAGTCATTAGTACTTTATATTATACATCATGTTTACTTATTCTTCTTATTTGTTATGTTTGTATTGTGCAACTGTCATTATGGTGTAATGCATTAAACTTTTAAACTAAACTAATACTAGAAGGTTCCATGGCGCTGTATAACTTGTAAACGTAAATACAGATCGGTACATTGAGAGACTTTGTAACCTATAAACCTAATCCCCAACTTGTTTACAAAAAGTGCTGCTCAAATTCCTCCAGCCAATCTTTTGTACAACAAGATAAAATTATTTATCACATGGTCACCATCAAATAGCTCATTACGGAAATATCGTTCGAAACACGTTCAATACGAGAATGACGTCAGAAGGCAAAGTCGAAGTGGTAACGTTGTGAGTGAGTTGGTTTCGTAACCCTTTGCAAAACGCAGACAATATCAAAATTTATTATTTTAAATATTATTTTTCAAATTTTTTCAGCAAAATCATATCATGTGACCCCTCATTGGAACGAGCTCGGGTAGCTCGTTCCAATGAGGAGGTCACATGATATGGTTTTTAAAACTTTTTTTGGAAAATAAAATTTTTTCAACTGACGAATTTGTATATTTCGCTGGCATTTCGTTAAGTAAAGGATTAATTTTCTCTTAGTACCCGATTCTGGCTGTTGGTGATGGGTGGAGGGGGTGGGGGGGGGGGGTTGGGCGTGACCACTTTCGAGTACCAGTACAGTACGATTACTACATGTATATTTTATTTATTCACTATTTAGTTCCAAAGAAGTCTTGAGTTTTTAACTAGAACCCCGTTGACCAATTTTCCAACATCATCAAGGCATGCTTTCGACGAAAGCATGCCGTGATGATGTCGTTGGAAAACGAGTCAGTCGGGACTTGAGTCATCACAGTGGGGACAAATCAAGTTTAACCCCATCATCGGTCATCTTCGAGATGCCCCTAGCTGTAGGGTAAGAATTATTCGGGAATCTCCTCACAAATACAGAGTAAATTCGCCAATTATGATAAAACTGCCTTTAGTGTCAAAATTTGTTGATTGAGTTGCGAAAGGGGGAAACAGAGAAAGAACGTCTAGCTAAACAGAAGAATACTCACAGTAAGAGATCCGGCCTGCAGTGTTTCTGTTCTCCTCGGTTCGTCTTTATATACAACACAGAAAGGTTCACGTACATTCCAAAATTACGACATCGGGTCAGATTTTCATTGGTTCCTCTCTAATTACCAATTAATTCATATGTGGTAGATATATCTTCTGTAATGCACGTGTAGACTTCTCGCAGAGTTCCATGTGTTTTTGATGATACCCTATAGCTGACCAGGGAATGTCAGACAGCGATGGGCAGATATAATTATTCAACGTATAAACTGTGGATATAGCGTCGTATATATATCGACGTTATGTAATGATTCGTTAATGAGATAACTGATGCTGTATCATTTACATGTGCTGCTGAGGCCACCTCTTCCAGTACACAGAAGAAAGCTTATACCGGTACATCAATGCACACTGGTGTCACTTTCTGGGCTCTTCGTATGTCTGCAATCCACCCAACACTCTGCGGAAAGTTATTCTGCTTTTATTCTTTTTTTTCATCATTTTTTTTTTCTCTCCAAACCTTTTTCTTATTTCACACTTTTGGAATGAGCTCGTCTTGTTGGATTTTAATGCCACTTGCTAGGAATATATGTTTGGGTAGATAAAAGTGCGTGCAGTGGCGGCGCAAAAAAAAATGTTTCAGTAGGTAGAGGTGCAAGCTGCAAGCCGAGAGGACTTCGGTTCGAATCCCACCTGCGGCAACCACATTGTGTCCTTGGGCAAGACACTTCACCCCCATTGCCCAAGTGGGGGAACGGTGGCGTGTGTACTAAGGCGTACTGCACGTCGATGATGCATCCTGTCTTCAACCAATGCTAACCCTGCTTCTGTGGAGTTAGTATGTTGGAGAGCTGACAGTTGCTCACCGTTTCTCGGTGGTTCTCTCCGGGTACTCCGGCTTCCTCCACCCGTAAAACTGTCGTGGTCATGATCAGCCATTGCGCAGAAATATGTGATCTTAAACACCAATGAATAAATAAATATTTAGGATCATAGCATTAGGAACCCGCGCATATGTCTACAGGATCTGAATACAATGAGCAATCCCAGGTGGTTTGTTTAGGGCGGGCTCCTCTTCAGAAAAATACTGAAATCGGTGCTTTCAAATGAAGCCTTCTAGCGCCTTTGAAACAACTCTTCCCGTTTTGGACGTCGAAAATAAAGGAATGTCAGTACGATCGAGCGAGAACACAGCAACCGACGTCAAGTGATTTAGCTGTTGAACTCCTGCTTACCAGGCGGGGTTGCCGACGGTTCAATTGCCGACCGGGGATCAGAAATCAACATTCCAGATTCTTCTAAAACACTAGTGTGTCCTTCAATGCACACACAACGCACAAGCGATGCACAACTCTTTATTAAGGTACTGCCCGCTAGGGAAATGTTCGACGTTCGATACAGCATACTGCAAAGGGAAATTGTTCAGCACTGAGTAATTGAGAAGATATTTGATCAAGTAACTTTTGTACACAACTTTCCCGAACTTGGTCAGGGCCTTGATAGTTTTGTTGGTGGTCCGGTCTAAAAAAATAGCGACTCGGCACGGTCCGTTTTTTCCCCACTGGACCGGTCCAAGGCTGTCCACGACGGTGTTTTAGTTTTTAGCCAATATAGGGCATTTTGATGCCTTCCGTGTATGTACTCGGTCAGGGGCAGCGAAAGGTCGATAGAAGTGGAGGGCACAAATTTACAATGCTATCATGGTTCGTCCCAGTGTGAGAAAGGTTACTATCGTATATCGGTAAATATACCATGACTCGCTATAGTCTCTCCTTTAGGTGAATAAGCCGCTGTGTTGTCACTGTCCTGTCCGTTTTTTCTACTTCAACCATCTTCCAACCCGAAGGCCAGCCTTCGGGTTGGAAGATAGCTAAAGTAGAAGAATCCCACAGCAGCGATCGAAAGTGGAATTCTTTGGCTAAATATTGTTCACATGAATGCGTATATTGCACGTTTTCACGCACCCATTTTAACTCATTGTGTAACTGCGAAACATATCAGTGGAAAAGATAGGAGGGGCACGTGCCCCCTGTGCCCCCTGTGCCCCCTGGCTCTATCGCCCCTGTACTCGGTGGTGGGGAGTGGGGGCGGCTACATGTTTTTTCGTGGATATCAGACGTATTTGATAAACTATTATCAAAATCAAGAATTCTATAAGGCATTAGAGCTTTGTCAGTGTATTCCTCTGTCCTCATGAGTTATGAGCCCCCATAAGTTATGAGCCCTGCAGTCACGAGTTATGACCGTCCATTGATTAATCTATCGGGCTGGAGTAATAAAGTGGAATATTGTATCGGTCAGTAAAAACATGGCACGCCAGACTGTTCAGAGCTATTAACGAAGGAAGGGAAGTAACTCCAAACTTTTTTTGCCTCACTCCCTGATCGCAAACAGAGAGATTCATGTGGTGGTTGAAATTATGCATAGTATCAACATCCGTACGCCCAAGGCGCCAGGATCGGCACCGGGTGAAGATTACGGACCACGAGGCATGCCACCCCAACCCCTTTCTTGAAAGTTTAAAACTGACTGAGAATTGAAATGAGATCTTGTGAGTTCTCTGAATTTATTTGAGACTTTCATCATTCCACTACGATTTACCCTTTCAATCATTTGAGCCCATTTTTGCCTGTAACAAAACCTATGGGGTCAGTGAACAAACATTACAATGAACAACAACAGTTAGGCAGAATCAGTTGTATCATGAATTCCTAAAGTCCCATTGGGTTATGGGATTACATTATTGCAAAGTCTCGGTACAGAGGCAGCCCCGTCTCGCTTATCGCCGAATAACCGTTTGTTGGGCCCACAATTGGGTATAGTAATTGTTTTTGATTAGATGGTGGTTATTTTCTATCAAAGGGATTTTTATCGTCCTTCGGGAGAACGGAGGCTCATTGGTTACCAATGTTATCTTACAATCAACATGTATTTTGTCTGTATTAACTGCGCAACTGTCGTGTATCCGACCCCCTGATACAGATGTTTGTATCAGGGGTCGGATACAAGCACGTTCCTTTCGCGTGTGTTCCATTTTTTTTCTTTTTGTTCATCCGTACGAATAAATAGTTCGTTATATATTCGTCTACATTCTTGACTTATCCCCAATATATTGTAAGATAAAATGATTATTCCATTGTGTGGATGTACAAAATATGTATCCGAGTCTCGCTCCGGGTTCTAAGGGCAGATCACGACGAGTCGAAGACTCGTCGTGATCTACCCTTAGAACCCGGAGCGAGACTCGGATACATATTTTGTACATCCACATAATGGTAAAAATCTCTATGGATCGAAAGGCCGACGATCCGATTCTGACCATCGTCATCGGCATTGATTCCAGAGGCGAATAGCACGTTGACGGAGCACTTGCTATCAAGCAATGCTAACCCTGCTTCTGTGAGTTGCTGAGTTGGATAGTTACTCGCCGCTACTCAGTACCTTTCACCGGGTACTCCGTTTACCCCACCTGTAAAACACTCCGACATGCAAGATATGACCCTGGCTGTTCAAAGTGTCACTAAACCCGAATGAAAACACAAATAATGAACATTTTCTTCCTCCATGGACCAAGGACAAGGAGACGACGTTCTCGTGTAAATAGGCTTCCGGTGCCCTGGATGCGCTTTAACACATGGCGTCACCCATCTCCCATTTTATCAAGTGGGCTGAAGTGTGTTTCTTAAAGACTCAACTCGGATGACCCCCGACCTCGCGATCAAAATTCCAATGCACTAAATAATGACCCACTTCACCACTCAGTGTTGGAGCTCCAGGGGGGGCATAGGAGGGTTTTGCCCCTAAAATAGACTTTGAACCCCATTGACCACACACACACCATATTCCCAAGTGGACATTTCTCCAGTATGGACGGACATTAACCCAGATATTTCCTCATAGATGGGGGACATTATGAGATATTAACAACACTTTCAATGTAACAGCAATTACCAGAGTGACGATAAAGAGAAACAATTCTACGTTAATAAAGCATGGTCCTTGTATCGTTTCAAGAACTTGAAATGATTTGTATGACTATTATATTTTTTCAGTGTTGGTAAAACCAGGCCCTGGTATCATTTCTTGGAACACTCTTTGAGAGAGCGTTACAAGAAATGATACAGGATCTGGTTTTCTCAACACAGGAAAAATGTAATGCGAATGGTTTCAAGTACTTCTTGAAGTTTACGCTAGGGCTTCACGGTATATCGATAAACCGATATATATACGATGATACCATAGTGTGTTTTGATATGTTTGATTTCTCAACGAGTTGAAAGTGGGTTTTTTTCGCGAGGCTTGCCGAGCGAAAAAAAAACTCACTTTCAACGAGTTGAGATATCAAACATATCAAAACACACTATGGTATTGTTGTATTTATCTTATACCGACCATTTTTGTTCTTTTCTGCATTTTTAAAAGGGTTTTGGGGATGATTTCGTGTCAAAATGTCGACTCATCTGGAATGGAGTCGACTGCTTTCTCTTGTTGGGCATGAATACATGTGATGTGCCCGGAAAAGCTGTTGGTGCGTAACAAGGCTACAAATTCAAGTGAATGATAGAGTATAGTTCCCCTTAGAAAGTGGCCCTGTAACTGGGAAAACAATTACAGAAAATATACTTACGCCTCAATTCTTATGATTTATGACAAAAATATGTTTGATAATCAATTTCACCAGATTTGACACGATTTATAAACAATTTTGAAAATGTCATCATTATATTATAATATAGAAAAAGACTATAGTCCGTTCTCCAATCTATATGACATAGGGGTATGTGTTATAGATAATCTATAACACATGGGCTATATCTTCAACAGGTATAAGATAAATACCGGTATTCAAACCAATATCGATTGAATACCGGTATAATTACAAAAATATCGGTTTATCGTCATTATTTATTTACCCACAGTTTAATTTTCGAGATGACTTGGGTTTTTTAGCTGTATCCCCGAATGAATAATAGTGTCCCTTTACCCAAGGAGTTGTCTGCATGCGCCCATGTAGGCTAATATACAAATTCACCAGTTGAAAAAACTATATCATGTGCCCCCCTCATTGGAACGAGCTCATTGAGATCGTTCCAATGAAGGGTCACATGATATTGTTTTGAAGAAGTTTTGGGGGAAAATCTGATAAACTGATTTTTAAAATAATAAATTTTGATATCGCCTGCGTTGGGTAAATGTTTTTCACACCGCACCATCAAGGCATGTTGATTCGTTCTGATTGTGATGCCTCAAGTCTCGATTGTGGTAACAATATTCATATATCTGAACAGTTTTCAATATACCGGTATACCGCGGAATGTTTTTGAATACCGATACCGGTATTCAGTTTTGAATATCGTGCATGTATCTTGAGACATGCGTCGCCACTGAAAATGTGTAGAGTTGCTTCCCTTGGACCGAAAAGTGAAAAGTGAGGAGAAACCTCTGTTCAACTGGTGGTCACTGCACACACACACGAGCAATGGCAATAAAAGTGAGTGCTCATTGAATGTTTGACTGGGGGTGGGGTGGGGGAGGGTTTTTTTTATAAAAACCAGAATACGAATATTTACCTCCTTGCATACTGCTGGTGGATTTTCCTGCCCAGGTCAGAATTTTCTTACCTCTGAAATTTGGGCACATTTAATACACTTTTCCCGCATGAAAACTGAATGGATTTTTTTCACCAGCTTTCAAAATTCAATGGGGAGTTTGGCGAGTTTGGAAGGAGGTGCCCCCACCCTCCCAATGGGAGGAGGGGGCACCTCCTCTCAAAATCACCCATCTCGGACCTTAGGCATTCGATATATGTATGCTTCGGCGTGTCATGGGGGGGGGGGGGGAGGGGCTACTAGTACGAGTAAATGGCCTTTTCTCGGGGTCTGACCACTGCCCCCCCCCCCCACCCCCACCCCCACCCCTCCCCGCCCTCCCTACCCCCCCCCCCCCCCCCCCCCCCCCCCGCTGCCATACAGTGCTCCCTGTGCCCCCGTGTGCAAGATTTATAATACTCATTGATATTACTATGGCGATCAACGCGGGAAGTTATGTTCAAGATTTATATTACTACATTGTCTGGGAAGTGTAACAGACTGTTTTAATCATGAGAGAAAATATGAATTTATGAAAATGTAATTGATAATGATATGATTCTGAAACAGACCATAGGCAAATCTTCTGAAGGTGTGAATATTTATTTATTAATTTATTAGTGTTTAAGCTCACATACTTATGCAAAATGGCAGTAGTATCAATGAGGGATTTTTAATACGACTCTTATCCTCATTTCAGAAAAAAGGGGTGCCGAAGGTCATATGTTTTTCAAAAAAGGGGTGCCGAAATTGGGGTGCCTTCTGGAGAATCCCTTTTTGTCAAATGAGGATAAGAGTCGTATTAAAAATCCCTCATTGAGGGATTTTTAATACGACTCTTATCCTCATTTCAGAAAAAGGGGGTGCCGAAGGCCATATGCTTTTCAAAAAAGGGGTGCCGAAATTGGGGTGCCGGGATATTGCCATTGATATAGGTTTTATTATGCAGAAGGGAGATAACTCTGTACGGTTAAGTACAGGTTATGGGAAATCAAGCAATCTAATCGGTTAATTATAATTTATATAAATGATCTAGATAAATGAAAAAACAAGAGTACTCGGAATAAGGTAGGAACTACTGGTATTACGTACCACCTTACCAGTAACAGGATGATACAAAGCATTTGGTGGGTTAATACTATGAACGGTTAGGATGGGACCTATAGGGGAATATACCAACCATACTCTGCTGCCGTTCTGTATTACCAGGCATTGACCCCACCCCAGAATACCGCTCAATAATATGAAGCATCTGGTGGATCAGTAGTACCAAGGGCCAGCAAGTGACCTACAAGGATATGTACAGCCTATGTTATACTACCGTTCTAAACTACCAACCATTACCCCCACCCCCACAAAATCACTAGGTCTACCATAACGTACTACATATACCAGCCATATAATAAAACAAAGCAATCGGTTGGTTAATAGTACCAAGCACTAACAGGGGCCTATAGGTGTATATACCGCCATACTATAGTACCGCTCTAAACTACCAGGCAGTACCCCTACCCACAATACCCCTATGCCTAGCATTGCATACTACCTATACCAGTCATAGGATAACATAAAGCATCAGGTGGATTAATAGTACTAAGGGCCAGCAAGAGACCTATATGGATATGTACAGCCTATATAGTATCCTCAGATAAGTATCCCATGAAAGGTATCCTCGATAGCTATCCTCGAATAATACAATACCAGGCCATGGGTATCCTCAAATACCGAGATGAGGCTAAGAGTCGTAGTAAATTATGCCTCAAAGAGGAATTTTTAATGGTCCTCATAACCTCAAAATTCAATGAGGCTATGAGGGATAATAAATGAGGACTCATTGAGGGCTTTTACATAGCCCTCATACGACAAAAAAGGGATTCCACAGTCACAGGCGTTTTCCAAAATGGGATTCCACAGGATATACCTGTTAAGTACTGAAATGAGGCTAAGAGTCGTAGAAAATTATACCTTATTGAGGGATTTTTCAAGGTCCTCATAACCTCAAAATTCAATGAGGCTATGAGGGATAATAAATGAGGACTCATTGAGGGCTTTTACATAGCCCTCATGGCCTCATACGACAAAAAAGGGATTCCATAGCCGCAGGTGTTTTGCAAAATTATGGGATTCCAGGGGATATGGCGATTGGTTATAGTCTTTTGTTACACACAAGGGAGATAACCCTGCATACAGATTATGGGAAATCAAGCAATCTGATTGGTTAGTTATAATCTAGATAAATGAAACAACAAGAGTACATGGAATATGGTCAGAACTAACAAGAATAGACTAGAATAGCTAAATATAGTAATAATACGCAAAGCTGTTCCAGTTAATAGTCTCTTCTACGCTATTGGAGTATACTCCAGGATAAAGGAACATGGTCAGGTAGACGATAACTATTGAATATATAGATAGAAGCAGAGAATTCTGGGTAAATTTGTCCTATAGCACTACGTGCTATTCTTACTGGGAAATAACACGTCATGGGATAGGGATCCAAAAAGGGATTCTGGGAGAATTCTAATTCAGAACATTACTCCTGTTCAATCGAATGCACCCCCTTGTACCCCTTAGTACTATAGCACTACGTGCTAAACCGATAAAATGGGGAAATAAAGTCAATTTCGGTAATTTCGGGTGGATTTTGGTGATTTGGAGGGATTGTCGGGTTGTTTGTTGTAATCAGATTTACCCCTGTTCAATCAAACATACCCTCCGAACATACCCCTGTCCTATTGTAGGCCTTAGGTAACATAGCAATCACGTGCTACCATAGAAACCAAGATGGCGACCTCCAGTATACAAAATGGACGACGGAAACACGTATCACCCTAACAACACGCGCTGCGCATGTGCACTAACACCACGCGTCACTATGGAGATGACGTCACAAGATGGCCGCTCACGCGGGTTACCATGACAACACAACATGACGGCACTAGGTCACGTGACATGACATCACTTCCGGGGTCCTGCACCGGGGTCCTGCCAATGGGGGGTGAAACATACGAGCTATACTACTAATGGCTAATCGTGACGTGACTGTTTTACAGGTGGAGGATGCCGGAGTACCCCGAGAAAACCACCGAACATCGACGAGCAACTGTCAGCTCCTCAACATTCTAACTCTGTTCAAGCTCCGCTCAAGCAGGGTTACAGCGGTTGAAGACATGTGCACCATTGACGTGCAGTACGCCTTAGTACACGGCGTCATAGTGTCCCTGCGTAGGCAACCGGGATAAAGTGCCTTGCCCAAGGACACAACGCGGGTCGTCCCGGACGGGGATCGAACTCGGTACCTCTCGTCCCGGACGGGGATCGAACTCCCCCCCCCCCCCCCCCCCCGTAGCGCCGCCACTGATCATAAGCTATGTTTTAAAAGCAAAAACCGAAGAAGACAAAGTTTGACTGGCAATTTTTGTGAACAACGCTGGCAAGTTTTAGTCATTACGTTACATAAAAGGTCAAAAGGTTAAATTATACATTACCGGTATGTGATAAAAAGAATATCAAATTCGTCACGATTTGATATGAAATTTCTTTACCTCGTTCATTAAAATCGACCTGAACCTTGGTAAACCTCGGCTGAGATCGATTTTAGTAAATCGGTACATTTATTTATTTATTAAGGTTTAACGACACTTTAACAGCTAAGGTCATATCGCGTCGGTGACAGTTTTACGGGTGGAGGAAGCCGGAGTATCCGGAGAGAACCACCGAGCAACGACGAGCAGCTACCAGCTCCCCGACGTTATAACTCCGCACTGCAGCAGAGGCAGGGTTAGATTGATTGAAGACATGCGCACCATCGACATGCTGTACGCCTCAACGAGCTCGTTCCAATGAGGGGTCATAAGCTCTGTCGAGGCAAAAAAAAAATGAAAAATGAATGACAACTTTTGTGAATAGCGCTGGACGTATTTGGCAGTTACGTTGGGTAAAGGGTTAAAAAGGGTAAGGAACTAAAGCCACTCTCAGCCCCTCCAGCTCTTCGGCGCTTGCGAGGGGCCCTAACGTAGGCTTCAAGCTCTTAAAAACTGACTGTATCAAAAATCCAACAAGATCCACTCATCCTCAATAAAAAAATGGATTTTAATAGTTCACTCGTCAGTTCATGTCTACCTTCAATTGCATTGCACAACCAAGATCAATAAGTTTTAAGTACTCCGTTTGTGGCGCTGTGCCGTGTTTGTAAACAAGTCGACCGCCGAGTGTTCGCTGAAGGTTGAAATCGGCTCTGTGTCACTTCTCTATTGGCCAAACGGTCTTCTTTTATCCTCTTACATCAGAAATATTCTGAAAATTGTCAGCTGTTTTAAGAATATTCGAGAATATTCAATCCATGATATTAATAGAATAGCAGTATATATATATAAAGACGTGCCGCATTTAGGGGGTAATGCAGAACGATTCTTCTGATCCGGTTGTAGATCCAGCTTGGCCCTAGTTTGATAGTCAAGATGAGCCAACGCTGTCTTTTCCACGGAGAGAGGATTTACTTTGATGATGTAAAGAGAGCTCTCAGAAGAGCTAGGCTAATACCTCGTAATTTAATGCAATGTTTAGCGATGGCGATATGTTCTTGTCGGAAGAAAGGTAAGTGGAAATATCTCTCAGACCGTAGCTTATGGCTCCTCAATATAACGAGCTCGCCGAGCTTTATGTAATGACGGACCATGTGCGATATAATATGGGGAGATTAAGAGTTGAAAAAAAACTATATGGCCAATGTTATGAGCTTGGGGATGGTGTTTTAACCAACAGTGGATACAGGGGTAGGGAGCGGAGGGGCGACCCATGACAAAAAAAAATGCATCTACTTTTACGAAATTGATTTCTTGTGGAAACGCAAGATTTTTGTTTTGGGGTAGAGGTGAGGATGGGTGGTGTTAATGTTCAGGTTCTCCATGGGTAGGGGTTTGATAATTTATTTCAATTTTTCAACTAACGCGACAAAAAATAAAGATTTTCATTTTTTGTTTCAACATTATAACCTATAACCCGTGAAATATCTAGGAGATTAATTCTGGAAACATGCTTATGACCCCTAATTGGAACGATCTCGTTGAGCTCGTTCCAATGAGTGATCATAAGCTATGGTTTTGACGCAAAAATGAAAAAAAAACCTAGTTAGTCATTTATTTTGTTTGCAAGTGTCGTCTGCTTTTCATGGTAGGTAAAGGGTCAAGGGAGCCAATATTTTCATAAATCGTACAATTTGTATTAAACGTTTGTTATAAATCAATGCATTGCAAAGCACATGTTTAGTCTGAAGCAAAATGTGTTTGACGATTTTCAGGCCTGGCATTTTCAGGAGAGCGATTTATTCGCTCGCCTTAAAAAAAAAAATTAAGGAAGGCGAAAACTAGCCCTCCTGGCCTCAGAATATAATGATTACCATAACATCCTATTCCTAAAATCCACATCTTTTCAGATCTCTGCTATGTTAGTGGTCTCTGTTAGACGGCCACACTGCCCCTCCCACACCTCCGGGCCTTACCGAGGCCCGGCGGTGTGGGGGGGGGGGGGGGGGCAGTTTATCCATCTCACCGAGACTACCTTGTTACCAGCTCAAAATAAAATCTACAAAGCCCACAAAGTAGAATTCATTAATAGTAAAACTTCATTTTGCCACTTTTAGCTTTTGTTAGCTTGAGGAGAGCTAATCGCGCCCTGGGCCATGCGAGGGTGGGGGGGGGGGGGGGGGGATTTTAGTCCTACTGCATTTTTAAGAATGCAAGGCTTGGATTTTGTGTACATTAGCGCTGATTTTGTTTTAAATTTAGTTACGTTGTTAAGGCAAGTTGAGTTCAAAATTGGAAGAGCTTGGGAACCTTTCCCGGGAAAAGTTTGGAGGCGAACTGGCCAATAGCTTCAGTTTCATTCAATCCAGGTAGGAAGGTAGAACCCCACTTCTCACTGACGCCTCATGGCTCAGCGTCAGCTGAGACTGAGAGTGTTTTTTCTGTTGTTTTATGATAGCATTACTTATAAATATAAGCATGGCTATTCTAAAGAACTCATTGTGTACGCACAAGCAAAGCTCGATATCCTATAGCAATTCAACATGTGCACTTGGACACTCACCTATCAGATTGATGACGTTCCTTTCGCTCTTCTCAAACACTGAACCAAGGTTAAATAACGTGAAATAACGTGACCTTGTTCCTGGCTGGTTGAGTTAAATTGCAGCTGCAATTTATCTTGACCAATGAGAGTGAAGATGCTAAATTGTAGCTACAATTTAGCTAAAATGCAGGTAAAATTGACTAAATTGCAGGTGCAATTTAATAACTGAAAATTACGTGACGAAAAAGTCGCCGTAATAAACTGATCAATCAGTTGGCGACGATTTTCTCTCGGCGATAGTATTTTGGGTCAATACCATGGTGCACACTGATACATTTTTCTGAAGGGGCCACAGCACCCTTCTAGGTCCCCCGTTCTACTATACTTCTGGACGTCCATTTGCACACTAAAAACTAAAGTGTTAAAACTGACACTTTCAAGGTGTTAAACCCATTCTAACTCTTAGGGTTTGATTTTAACACTCAAAGTGCAATGTTTTAAGCACTAAGACATTACAATCGTCAGACATCTGAAACTTGAATGGATGGCACTTCCCATGTGTCTAGCAATGGTGGTTCTTCCAGAATCGTCCATAATTTGATTTGCGCTTGGTGGGTACATAATTAAAAGGACACAACGCAGATGACGCGGATCGGGCTCGAGAGTTCGAGCCTGATCCGCGTCATCTGCGTTGTTTCCTTTTAAGTGTCGCGACATCACACTTGTCAAGTGGTATTATTGTAACACCTGTCAAGTTCTGGGATATCTGCACTTGAACAAAGTGCTAGTTCAGCACTTAGTAAGTGTTAAACACAGCACTTCAAGTGTAGTTTTTAACACTTCAGTTTTTAGCGTGTGTGATGACATGTATACGCCCCGCCCTTAATTGCCCCGTTCCATCCCTAAATCACATTTCATGTATTCACCCCTGTAATTATTCCCTATTTGTTTTTCAGTGCCAGTACTTCCATGCTCAGACAATGAAATGAGCACCACACTACAATATTTTAGAAGAAATCTGGAAAATATCACACAAGACATTGGACTGAAAGGTGTTATACAAAGAATAGTGAACCACGACATAGCAGTTCTTGATACAAGTTATTTGAAACTGTTGTACTTGATTCAGCAAGCTTCAAAAGAAGATTTCACTTTATTAACAAATGAACAAAAGTTGACATCAAATCATTCCCAAAAGATCGTGAAAAGGAAAAGGCGAATAAAAGTGACGCCTCAAACAGCAATGTATATCCTTAAAAAGAGAATGACCCGCATGGCGGTAAAAAAGAAATTTCTCATACCAATGTTTGCTGGGAGTATGAAACTGCTATACATGAAAACAGGTAGAAACTTTTGTAAGTTTTCTAGGGAACATGGATGTGTTGTACGACTTAATAACGACGCAAACACCCACAACATGGAGCACAAAATAGCCAAAACATCAGTGACAGTCGGTTGTAAGGATGAGAAAACATTCGAAAGTGTTCAACAGAAACTCTCCACGTTAGCATATGAAATACAAAGAGCTCAAGATGTGCAGTGGAGAAAAACACTTGTAAGTATTTACGGACATACCCAGAGTGGGAGGACAACAAACTCGAGCCAGGGCATAGGAAGCAGGGGGACACCTGTCACCCATGGCGTAACCGTGAGAGTAGGGGGCAAAGGGTGCAGCATATGTTTTTCGCCAGAAGTGCACCAGTGGAAAAGACTTTACTTTCCGAGAACTGTAACTTAGAAACTCTCGAGTATTCACGATCTATCGCATTTGGGGTATGGTGGGGGTGGTCAGGTGTAATGACAATCGTGGTGCGATGTCTAAAACTCTATATCGTCCTTGAGTGAAACACGGTGTCATCTGCAACGCTTTAGCATTGCAGATGACCCCTTGTTCCTCTCAGGTACGATATGTATATATGACGTCAGCACTATTTCACACACATCCATTTATAATACTTTGTAAACTCCCAGTCTTAACCCATACCCATAGCTGAGTTCCTTTTTTGATACCCGTGTCCTCCTTGCACGCGGATGCTTTCGGTGTCCTTGCACCCCGCCCTGCTAACCTAAAAATAAAGTGTGTGTGTATGTGTATGTGTTAGATCAGCGCATGAAGGAAAGTTGTTCCATTGACATGCAGTACGCCTGCAGTACGTAGGTACTGTTGATTTTAAATACGACGCATGTATATTTATACGAACAATATAAAAGACAGACAGTTGGAACGAGTGGGGGAAAGGCATAGAGGTTGTGTCCGGCCGTGTCCCTCTTGCGTTACTGTGGCTGAGTGTGTAGTTTTACAAAATTCTCAGGCCTCCTCTTTAGAAAATTTAAAAAAAAAAACATTGAAGACATTTTGAGGCTCGAAAGAATGTAAATCAGTTGACGCCCATGAAGATCGTAGCAATTTTTGCATGGGGCCATTGAGGATGTTGGGGTGTGGGAGGCTCCCCACCCCCATGGCTATGCCACCGGGTATAAGCTATGTTTTGGCGGTAATGATTTAAAAAATAATAAACTCTGAATGACGGTTTTTGTGAATAGCGTTGACCGGAAATGGTCGTTAGGTAAGGGATTGACATGAAATATTGAAATTCGTTTTAAAAATTTTTTAAAATTTATTTTCTCTTCAAGGAGCAGAGAAGACATTGGAAAAACATACGGAGAGAGATGCATCTAGCATGGAAATGTGAACAAACTTACAAGAACAAATCGGGTCTAGAAAAGCTCGGAATTGATTGTTTGGGTAGGTGGAGTGTATACTTAGAAAGTAGAACGTAGTTGTGGTGACCAGAATCCGGAAAGTGAAATTGTCAGTCGAATAAAGGACACTTTCCGACACATTTCCACGCCCTTGACTGAAACTTTCACCAACCTTTGAATCTGATAGACATACACGCGTTGAGTAGTTCGTTAATATTTTTCATCCCATCTACTTATTTCACTGGCAAGTATTCCTTGTCCTGGTCAAGAATATCTGCCAACAACATGCAAGTTTAACCCTTTACCTAACGTAACGGCCAAAACCGGACAGCGCTATTCTCAAAAATCGCCAATTAATTTTCATTATTTTTTTCATTTTTTGTCTCAAAAACATAGGTTATGACCCCTCGTTCCAACGAGGGGTCATAACCTACGTTTTTGAGACAAAAAATGAAAAAAAATTAGTTATTCAAGAATTATTTTTGCAAGTGTCGTCTGCTTTTCAGGTTAGGTAAAGGGTTAAGGCCCACAGAATCGGCTAAGCAGGTCAGATGTCCGGTTATAGTGGACCTAACAGAGGAAGTTATGTTTTTTTACCTCTGTATCCAATATGATATCAAAATCCACAAATTTCAAACAGCATTTTTTCCCTAAATGCAAATAACAATTTCGTATTTGATAGAAATTGCCGAGATTTGTCAAACAAGGCTGATATGGTTAAATGCCTACTTGCTCTACTGGAAAATAAACTGAGGTTTACATTTTGATATTTCGTTATCAGTGTGACATCCTATCGTCGTGTAAGAACCACAAAGTTCTATCTTCCAATGGAAGATATAGACAGAACGCGATGTGTGTTTGAATCGGTGGGTGTTTTACATAACGAGTTAGAATGGCGTAGTCATATTTCGCCATTCCAACGAGTTTAGCCGGGGACACACTAGGCGATTTTTTTATCGCTGTCGACAAACATTTTTTACGCCGTCGATTTTTGTCCGGCAGTGAGTTCAACGATTGAGTGGACACACTTGCCGGATAACAGTACGACAGCGACGTCTCCTCTTGTCAAGGATGTTCTGACCAAAGGACGGCCAATTCGTCTTCTTTTTCCGAGCTCCAAACCGCAGTAGCTGTTTTGGTGGAGGCTGCCAAGATTTGTCAAACAAGGCTGATATGGTTAAATGCCTACTTGCTCTACTGGAAAATAAACTGAGGTTTAAATTTTGATATTTCGTTATCAGTGTGACATCCTATCGTCGTGTAAGAACCACAAAGTTCTATCTTCCAATGGAAGATATAGACAGAACGCGATGTGTGTTTGAATCGGTGGGTGTTTTACATAACGAGTTAGAATGGCGTAGTCATATTTCGCCATTCCAACGAGTTAAGCCGGGGACACACTAGGCGATTTTTTATCGCTGTCGACAAACATTTTTTACGCCGTCGATTTTTGTCCGGCAGTGAGTTCAACGATTGAGTGGACACACTTGCCGGATAACAGTACGACAGCGACGTCTCCTCTTGTCAAGGATGTTCTGACCAAAGGACGGCCAATTCGTCTTCTTTTTCCGAGCTCCAAACCGCAGTAGCTGTTTTGGTGGAGGCTGCCATGTTGAAATCATGTGACTTGTAGGCGTACAGTGATTGGCTGCTGTCAATATACGCATCCGATCTGCTGTCGCCGAGGTGGGCACACTGGCCGATCTATACACCACCGATAAAAATCCGGCCGAAATTGATCGCCAATATTCAGCATGTTGAATACGCCCGATTGGTCGGGCGTACGTGTTCGCTAGCAAAGTTCGGCGTCGCACAATCAGACACACTACACGATTACGCAAGCGAAAATGGATCGGGCGTACAAAATCGCCTAGTGTGTCCCCGGCTTTATGTAAAACACCCACCGTTTCAAACACACATCGCGTTCTGTGTTCATTGCACAACCCATACATTAAAATGCATTTAAATAAACAAATTTTAATTTCGATAATTAAACCCAAAGGTGAAGAGTTTGTTTTGACTGAAGCTGTACTGATCACATGGATCGATAAAAAAATCAAAACAACCTTTTTGGAACCATAATCTGCTCAGGCATCATGTAAACACGTTCAAAACGTCAGCGTCTGAAGACTGCAATAAGAATGGTGATAATAAACTGAGAAAATCCAGGTTGTTTAAAATGACTATTCAATGGAGACGTACTAAGTGGAACTGAACTCGGCGGAAGACCGGGAAAGTTTCACAAAGCTTCGTATCAGCAAGCATAAGTTAGCTATTGCGAAAGAGCGATATTATCAACCCCCGAAGCCTGTTATCGACAGGATGTATACTCAATGTGAAACTAACTCTGGGAAAAGTAGAAAACGAATATCATTTTCTTTTTGAGTTTACACATTAGTCCAAACTTCGATCAGAACTATTTGTTCTGATCAACAGTGAGATCGACGGTTTTTAGCCATCTGAGTAAATTTACACTTGAAAATAGAACACCCAGTTTCTGCCAAAAAATCTACAGTCGTGCTTCGGGATTTTTTGGTCAGACGATTAAAATACGTTTGGTGATGTGTAACGATATGGGGGGAATTCTGGTTCACATCTCCATGTTCTTTCGCGTGTCAAATTAAGAAAGTATAGTATCTTGATCAGGGAAAATTGGTGGATGAAATTTAAATGTTTTGAGTAATATTATTGTTCATATTACTTTTAGATTCTCGCATACTGTCCAGTAGAGGATGTATTACAGGGGCGGCGGAATCTGGGGGCACAGGGGACACGTGTCCCTCCACTCTTTCCACAGACATGTTACGCGGTTACACTGTGAGTTAAATGGGTGAATGCAAATGTGTCAATATAAAACATGCCTGTTATATATTATTTGCAAATCCAATCAACATTTGGCCACAGAATTCCACCTCAAGTCGTTTCGGTCCCTTTCTTCTGCTTCAGTCATCTTCCAACCCAAAGGCAAGTAGAAGAAATTGGTAGGTCAGATACCATGCCGCTCATCTAAACGAGAGACTGTGATGGTATACTACCCGAGATACGATTGTAACTTTTCTCCCACTGGGCCGAAACCATCGTCGTCTTTAAAATTTGTGCCCCTCCACTTTTATCGAACTTCCGCCGTCTCTGGTGTTTTATGCTAAGAAATGTTATGTTATCAAGTCTTGATTGAGAAACATTTTTTACGCTGAATTTACAGAAAATGCCTGTTTGTGGTATTTTTTTCCGATTCAATCGTCTGGAACATACCAGTTGCTCGGAGAAGCGACTCGTTTTGGTTTGCTTTTCCGACTAACTGAAATATTCTAGACGAGGGGATCTAAACATAGACGAGGGACTATTTAACACTTTTGGCGCCACAGGCGACTAAAGTCGAGAGACGGCAAACCGCGGAAAGGTACTGCAGTAGTCATTTTAGCCAGCTGTGTATGTCCATTTCCAAGTGTTTTAACCCTTTATACAACGCAGACGATATCAAAATTTATTATTTTAAATATAATTTTTTTCAAATTTTTAAAAAAATGTCAACAAAACCATATCATGTGACCCCTCGTTGGAACGAGCTCGACGAGCTCGTTCCAACGAGGGGTCACATGATAAGGTTATGTTGACATTTTTTGAAAAATGATCTGCTGAAGTTGCATATTACTCGGGGTGGGGGGGGATGCGGCCGATTCGTTGGGTAAAGGGTTGAACAAAGATACGTATTCCTATGTTTCATGCACCATTTATGCCCTATCCATGAACATCGATATCGTTCCTTGAAAGTATAAAGGTGCCATTTAAATATATACAGGAAACCATTTGAAAAACTGCCAATGAGATCATTAGGACATCTTTTAAAACAATAACGCGTTAGTCTAACAACCTATAGTTTCTGTAAAATTCCTGATGAATGTCAGCCGATAAGAATTCTGTTTCTCAGATTATTCCGCACCAAAAGAGTTAAGGACTAGACTGGTTCTATGCTACAACAGCGTCGTATTAAATATATAATTAGCCTGGTGGCCCGAGAGCTTGGGAAAAACAAGGAAAAAATTAAATTTTTATTGTATGAAAATACTGCCATTTTTGGCTTCTAAAGTTGAAAAAAATACCCTTTCCTTAACAAAACGGGAAAACTAATGAGTGTTATTCATAACAATCGTCATTCGTATTTATTACTAAATTTAAATTTATTCTTAAAAGACGCAGCTTATGGCCCATACTGGAACAAGCTTGTTGTACTAATTCTAATGAGGGGCCATGGGCTACGTTTTGATGGCCAAACAGATATTTTTTTGCAAGTGTCGTCTGCTCTCCGTGTTAAGAAAAGGATTAATGGTTGTCCTCAGTCTTCAAGTCTTTCTGTGCTTCCTGTATCGCTGACATGAACATATTTCCTGCTTTCCGACTCTAGAAATTGCCCGTAACATCTAATAGACTGTAAGATGGTGCTTTATGCTGTTTTTTTTAAAAGATTATAACGGATTTTATCATTTTCATTTTGGTAGATTTTAAAGAAATAAATAGTTACAAGTGTGACAGGAAACGAGACAACGACTATAAAAACAGGTATGTTGCTAATAATTCATTCGACTGTCGTAATTCACAATAGAGTTAGAATAGGCCACACAAAGTAGATCTTCTGTTTCTCAGGCCATTATTTGAAAAATTTCATGCCGGCGAGCGGTTTTTTATTTTATTTTTTTATTTCTTTGCCATCAAATGTTCATGTTCTTGGTTTATGTTTTAGGCCTCATAATCTACGGCATAGCATGGGTGGTGGTGTATTTCGGCCTTTGATAGCAAGAAGGCTTTGTAATTCTAAAGCAATTAATTTGTCATTTTTTTAACTGGAGTAAAATATCAGATAAAAACCATTTAATTATTATTTTTCTAAGTTTACATTGGTTATAAAAATCTTGTCATTAAAATATCATTTCTATGTTTTATAGGGGAAAGAAGAGACGACAACCAAATCTGACATTATTTGATGGACATTGTCTTTATTGTCTCAAAGCATACTCTCGAACAGGGGACAGCAAATTACATGATTCCTGCATCCACCACCCAGGCTACATCAGTAAGTATCAAAACAGAACGTTGGATGAAAAACTGATTATTAACATTACATTGGCCATACTGCGGCTGGTGACATGGCTTCTTCATTCATATTAACCCTTTACCTACCATGAAAAGCAGACGACACTTGCAAACAAAATTCTTGAATAACTAATTTTTGTCTCAAAGACACAGGTTATGGCCCCTCATTGGAACGAGCTCGACGAGCTCGTTCCAAAGAGGGGTCATAACCTATGTTTTTGAGACAAAAAATGAAAAAAATGATGACAATTAATTGGTGATTTTTGTGAATAGCTCTACCGGTTTTGGTTCGTTACGTTGGGTAAAGGGTTAAGTAGGACATCCCCATCGGAATCTGGGTAAAAATCTATCGAAACAAAATGGTGGGTTCTCGAATATTTTTATGTTCCGCATTTTCCCGCTGATAGAAAGGTAAATTTGTTTGGAAGAGGTGAAAGAGCTCCCAATTCTACAGGTTACATTCCTGATGGCGGTGAAGTTTTGAGTTGTGTGTCATAAAAATGGAAAATTGGCCTTTCTTTTGATTGACAAAATATGGTTTCACATTGAGACACGATATTCGTGTCCACATGGTTTACCATTTAGTTTTATTTATTTATTGGGGTTTAGAGACACTTTCGACAGCCAAGGTCACCTCTTGTCGGACAGTTTTACGGGTGGGGGAAGCCGGAGAGAACCACCGAGCAAAGGCGTGCAACTGTCAGACTTCCCAACATACTAACTTCACACAAGCAGGGTTAGCATTGGTTGAAGACAAGTGCACCATCGACGTGCAGTACGCCTTTGTACACAGTGCCACGTCCCCCCCCCCTCTCCCCAAGTTGGCCATCGGGATTAAGTGCATTGCCTACGGACTCACCATAGTTAACCCTGGCGGGGATCGAACCGTGGGGCTTTCGGATTGAAGTCCAATGCCGTACCACTGAGCCACCGCGCTCCCATTTGGTTTAATCTTACGAAAGTACGTTTACAGAGATTCAGTTGGAAGCCCACATCCTTACAGATTCACCAACAAGAGAGGGGTTCTTTTCAATATATCTGGGCACAGTAATACGTTCAGTGTTTTCCTTGGGAAATGGGGAGGGGGGTGGGGGGGGGGGGGCTTTCCCCTACTTTTTTCTGAGAGGGGACGCCTTTCCTCCATTTTTCCAGACTCGGAATTGTTTAATCTTGACGAATATCCAACACACTATGCAACAAGCAAGACGATGGGATGCTCGCTGTGTTCAACACAACGCACACATCTTCATCTTGCTGACTGCATTACACCCATCTCAGTTATCGGCAAGTTACTCGCTTTTTCAAGCTACAAGATAAAATATATATTGGTCGGATATAAATACACAAAATGACGTGACGAAAGTTGCATCCTTGGTAAATTGTAGGCGCGTTTGTTTTGCTTTGCAACTCAATCATGTCTCTCCAGAGCGACATTTCCACGTTCTTCTAATAAAACGGGACAAAATGGCGGGTTCTCGAATATTTTTATGCACCGAACCCCGCTGATAAAACGGTAAATTAGTTTGGTAAAAGTGATAGATTCAATTCTACAGTTTACATCCTTGATTGCGATGGAGTTTTGAATTTTCTTTCATAAAAATGGAAAATTGGCCTTTCTTGTGTTAGCTGACAGAATATGTTCTGATATTGATTTACTCGTTTTTTAAAGCTAGAGCGTAAAATATATATTGGTCGGATATAAATAATTTCATTACTCTGCTAGCCAAATAATCAGGACGATTCGTCCTGATTATTTGTCTACCAGAGTAATGAAATTCACTGCAAATAACGAGAATGTGATTCTTCAACAATAAATTTCCAAATTTTCCCAGGAAGACCCCCGGCAACTTGTCGAAGATTTCTGAACAGATGAGTCCCCGTTCACACACTTCTTATTTTCGGCAAGCATCACCGAATAAGTTGCCGACAAGGATGACTTACACCACCTCTGAAGGGATTTATTTATTTATTTATTTATTTATTTATTTATTTATTTATTTATTTATTTATTAGGGTTTAACGACACATTAACAGTCACGGTCATATCAGATCGGTGACAGTTTTTACGGGTGGAGGAAGCCGGAGTACCCGGAGAGAACCACCGAGCAACGACGAGCAGCTGTCAGCTCTCCAACATCGTAACTCTGAACTCTGCACCGCGGCAGAGGCGGGGTTGGATTGGTTAAAGACATGCGCACCGTCGACGTGCAGTGCGCCTTAGTACACAACGCCGTCGTGCCCCCATGTAGGCAATCGGAGTTAAGTGCCTCGCCCAAGGACACAACGCTGGAACGCGAATCTGTCGCTGAAATGGTCGCCCATCCATCTCTGAAGGGATCGAGCCATGACAAAGTGGTGGAATGTCTCCGAGTTGTACGATACTAGTTTAGGCCAAGCTGTCAAACACCAAGTTATACGGAATGATGAAAAGGAATGGTAGAACGTTCAAATTCTCAAAATATACAGGCGGCAGCATATGGATGGCTCTAGACAGGTCTTATGTAATGGCGGCGGTACGGTGCGAGGTGGAGGGGGTGGGTGGCATATGCAAATCAGAATAGTGTTCTTTTTACATTCAATTGTCATGTAAGATCATCTGATTTGACAGGCCGTTGATATGAAATGTTCACAAAACTTTGGTCATTGCGATCAGAGGTGGATTAAGGGAGATAACCTTGTCATACCCGTTTTGAGAACATGATGCTGGGGTTGTTCCCCTTGATCTTTATTGTGGAATTGATCAAAAACATTTCTATCCGAGAATTGAAAAACTTCGTTCAGAAAACAGGTTTGTGTTCCAACAATAATTATATCAACAAACCAGACAATGAACTGTGTTTTCCAAAAACAGGAATTATCATGTAAACTTAATTGATAAACAGTTTCCATTGGTGGGTAATGAAACATGATATTATGGTGCAGATCCCTTGTATAACAAGATGGTGTCCGTCATCTATGGGAGGGAAAGCCAGAGGCTCAAGTGAGCCCGAAGCGCCTACCTGCATCAAGTTGTCTTCAAAGGATGAATAAGAATAAGAATAAGCCTACTGGTATTGAGGATCAGAAAGTCGGAAGAAAGGGGGGGGGGGGGGGGGCACCTTGTATATGGGTGCACATTTCAATGACAATGGCTCTGAAACATGATGTCTGTTTTTCAACCCCTATTCCCAGCACACACCCTACATTAGGCTTGAGATTATGTGTTAACCCTTTACCCAACGTAATGGAAAAAAAACGGCCTGCGCTATTCTAAAAAATCGCCAATTAATTTTCATTATTTTTTCAATTTTTGTCTCAAAAACATAGGTTATGACCCCTTATTGAAACGAACCCGTCGAGCTCGTTCCAATGAGGGGTAATAACCTATGTTTTTGAGACAAAAAATGAAAAAAATTAGTTATTCAAGAATTTTTTTGCAAGTGTCGTCTGCTTTTCATGTTAGGTAAAGGGTTAAAGGATGACAAAAGGGCGTCCCTCTGAAAAGACAACCTAGGATGGTTAAATTGTGATGAAATATTCATGGAAACCATTAGTTGTGTGAAGAAATGGAATGAACTGGCCGTCAACAAGGGCTTCATCGAGATACAGTGGAACCCTGTTAATTGAATAGACACTTTGCCAATGAAAATTATTCAGTTAACAGAAGTATTCAATTAACAAGGATTGTGGTACTTTCCTGTATTCTAGAGATAAACTTAGCATTTATTCTATTATATCTTCTTTGACAGAGCTCCATGAGCTCTGTCAAACAAGATGTAATAGATTAAATGCCTGTATTGGATGTACTGAGGCCAAATAGGTCTATAAACAAAGACAAGAGGCTCCAGAGGGCCTGAAGGCGCACATCTGACATGGTAGCCTAAATATCCACCCAAGCCTGTATTCTAGAGATAAACTTAGCATTTATTCTATTATATCTTGTTTGACAGAGCTCCATGAGCTCTGTCAAACAAGATGTAATAGATTAAATGCCTGTATTGGATGTACTGAGGCCAAATAGGTCTATAAACAAAGACAAGAGGATCCAGAGGGTCTGAAGGCGCACATCTGACATGGTAGCCTAAATATCCACCCAAGAAATTTGGGGTGGTGCAAAAATTCTTGCCCCTCCCATAATGATGGCAAATATAGCCCCACAAACTTCTCTTGAACAAATCTGAGCCTACACCTCAAAAGGAAGCTGCACACCAAATATCAAGTCTCTGCTACTGCTAGTTCATAGGAAGAAGATTTTTTAAGATTTAGGCATACTTTTTGGGTGTGGCTTTACTGAGGGGCGGGGCAACTTGATTTGAACAAAATCAAAATGCGATGTCATAACAAACAAGCATCTCAAATTTCACTTAAATTGGTTCAGTGGTTTTGGAGGAGAAGATGCAAACAACATGTTCATGGACAACGGATGGATGGCTGACAGTGAGTGATCACTACAGCTCACCCTGACTTTCAGTCGGGTGAGCTAAACTTTCAGTCGGGTGAGCTAAAAAACTAGGGAGAGTCAGGTTAATTTCTCGACAGGATACAAGATTTTTTATTCAATTAACAGGAGTTTACTCTATAACCTACATTCAATTAACAGGTCAAATTTGTTCTGGAGGTATGGTAAATGGTTTTGTGTTGGGAAATTATATTCAATTAACAGGTGGATTTGAAGAAGATCTTTGATGAATATCCCAAACATTGCTTAAATTAAAATTTGGGCTCCATAAGGTTTTGTTTTGAACATACTTAAATCTGCCCACACCAGGATAGTGTATCCCAAATATGAAAAGTTTCTGCCAGGTGGATCTGAAGAAGATTTTTAAATCATTTTCTTAATATTGTACTTAAGTTAAATTTGGGTTCCCATAAGGAGCCCAAATAAGAACCCATAGACTTGGTTTGAATAAATTTGAATATGGTCCCCGATGAGGAAGCTGGTAGATCGGAAGAAGATTTTAAAGAATATTCAGATTATATTCCTCATATTACCAAGGGTTACAGGCTCACACAGGGAGCCCAAATCTGAAAGCAAGGACTTGAGTTGATCAAATTTGAATCTGCCCCCCCCCCCCCCAGATTATATTCCTCATATTACCAAGGGTTACAGGCTCACACAGGGAGCCCAAATCTGCAAGCAAGGACTTGAGTTGATCAAACTTGAATCTGCCCCCCCCCCCCCAGATTATATTCCTCATATTACCAAGGGTTACAGACTCACACAGGGAGCCCAAATCTGAAAGCAAGGACTTGAGTTGATCAAACTTGAATCTGCCCCCCCCCCCCAAATTATATTCCTCATATTACCAAGGGTTACATGCTCAAACAGGGAGTTGATCAAACTTGAATCTGCCCCCCCCCCCCCCCCCCCCCCCCCCCCCCCCCCCCCCCCCCCCCCCCCGCACCAAGGCTCTATCCCAAATATGGAAAAATTCTGACCGATGAATCTGAAAAAGAATTTTTTCTCATATTGCACCAAGTTAAATTCAGATTCCCATGAGGAGTCCAAATATGAAAATTGAGCGTTAATTTGAACGAACTTGAATCTGACCCCTATAAGGATTCTGTGTATCAAGCAAGCCAGGAAACAAGTAGACTGTCATCTGCAAAATGAGGTCCCCAGAGGGTGAATTTGGTGATGCTACCCTGCAGAGCAGGGTAGCATCACTAAATTAACTCTCTGTGAACCTCAATCTGATTCAAGGTCTCAAACCTAAACAGAAAGAGGTACCCAGAAGATACATTGGCCCACTGTATGGGATAGCATTAGCACATTCACCCTCTGGGGACCTCATTCTGCAAATGACAGATTGCTTATTTTCAGGCTTGGTATCAAGTATCAAGTATCAAAAAATTCTGAGTGGTAGATCTTAAGATTTTTAACCCTTTACCCAAATGAAGCAATAGACTTGGTTTCAACAAATTTGAATCTGACCCTTCAGCAATGCTGAATATCAAATATGGACGTTCTGCCAGGTGGATTTGACGAAAAAAGATTTTCAAATAATTTTTCTCCCATTGCACGAACTGCAAATTGAAAATTCGGAAGGAACAAAATTATGAATCCATTACTTGATTTGAACAAACTGAAATCTGAGCTCCCAAAGGACAGTGTATACCATATATGAAAAGATTTTGACAGGTGGATCTGAAGAAGAATATTTTTATAAACGGTTCCTCATATGAACAAACACATACATCTTATTTGAAAAAACTTAAACCTGACGGTGATAAGGTTGCTGAATACCGAACAAGTGATGATTCTGAGTGGTGGATCTGAAGACGAATTTTGAAGAATTTTCCTCATATTGCACTAAGTGAAAATTTGTGATCTCATGAGCTGGAATACAACCCAAGGGCTTCAATTGAACAAACTTGAATTTGACCTCCATAAGGATGCTGTATATCAAATATCAAAAGATTCTGACTGGTAGATCTGAAGAAGAATTTTCCTCATATTGCACTAACTTAACCCTTTACCCAACATAGCGGCCAAAACCGGCCAGCGCTATTCTAAAAAATCTCCAATTAATTTTAATTATTTTTTCATTTTTTGTCTCAAAAACATAGGTTATGACCCCTCGTTGGAACGAGCTCATCGAGCTCGTTCCAACGCGGGGTCATAACCTATGTTTTTGAGTCAAAAAATGAAAAAATTAGTTATTCAAGAATTTTATTTGCAAGTGTCGTCTGCTTTTTCATGTTAGGTAAAGGGTTAAAATAAGAAGGCAGGGTCTTGATTTGTGCAAACTTGAATTGGATCCCCAAGACATATTGTATACCAAATATCCAAAGATTCTGATTGGTGGTAGTGCGATGTTTGGGGCCCAGTCGATTCTACTGGTCCTAAGGATTTTGTATACCAAATAAAAATTCTTTGTTCTGTGCTACTTGGAAAATATGGGCATTTGAATTTAAGCTTCTTGAGTTCCCACGAGGACAAAAAATGAAAGTGTCAATGACACTGTAGCTCAACTTGTCAAGACATGTCCATGTATAGTATATGACACAGCAATGACAAACATCTAGGTAATGACCTGATAACAAAGGTACATATAAAGTATTGTAACGGTCTGTACATAAATACTGGCCGTAGCCTGTAACAAATGTATAGGTAAAGTATTGTAAAGGTGGGCGACAGTCAGATGCTAAACTAGAAAAGAAATCTTTGAGTCCCAGAGTGGGTCTGACTGAACCCCAAAATATTTGTTCTCATAGCACAGTGATAACAAAGGCACCCAAAAACACACTCATTCCTGTCCCAAGGTGAAAACAAAGGTACCCAAGGAGTTTCGTGAAGATCAGTTCATAAATACGAGCTGTATAGAAGTTGTGACAAAAAACCGATTGGACCTAATTTCGGTCCAAAATGGCCACTGGCAGGCATCTTGAATTTTGGACCGCACTCAGAAACACTTGTTCTCGTCCCAAGGTGATAACAAAGGTACCCAAGAAGTTTCATGAAGATCAGTTGATAAATACAGCCTCTAGCCCGAGACGTATTGACATGTGCACTTACAGTGTATAAGTAGCACTAAATAAATCAAAATTCATCTAATTTGCATAATTTCTGCACGAGAAAAAAACCCGTACTATATGTGATGTATTCCATGTTACTAAACATTCATACAAAAATCTATTCAAATCAGAACTTTCATACTGAAGTTTTGTACAAAAGACTGATTGCACTAATTTTGGTAGAAAATGGCTGCTGGTGGCCATCTTGAATTTCGGACCACACCCAAAAACACTAGTTCTCATCCCACGGTGATAACAAAGGTACCCAAGAAATTTCGTAAAGATCGGTTCATAAATACGTCCTCTAGCCTGAGCCGTATAGAAGTTGTGTACAAAAACTGATTAGACCTAATTTCGGTATAAAATGGGCATTGGCAGCCATCTTGAATTTTGGACCGCACTCAGAAACACTCGTTCTCATCCCAAGGTGATAACAGAGGTACCCAAGAAGTTTCGTGAAGATCGGTTGATAAATACAGCCTCTAGCCCGAGCCATATTGACATGTGTACTTACTGTGTGTAAGTAGCACTGAAAAAATCAAAGTTCATCTAATTTGCCTAATTTCTGCACGAGAAAAAAAAACCTGTATTATATGTGATGTATCCCATGGTACTAAACATTCACACAAAAAATTATTCAAATCAGCGCTTTCATATGGAAGTTCTGTGCAAAAAACTGATTGCACCTAATTTTGTACAAAATGGCTGCCATCGGCCATCTTGAATTTTGGACCGCACCCAAAAACACACGTTCTCGTCCCACGGTGATAACAAAGGTACCCAAGAAGTTTCGTAAAGATCGGTTTATAAATAAGGCCTCTAGCCCGAGCCATATTGGCATTTGCTCTTACAGTGCTGAAAGTAACACTAAATACAAGTTAGTCTAATTTACATAATTTACGTACAAGAAAAAAACCCGTATTATATGTGATGTATCCCATGGTACTAAACATTCATACAAAAAATTATTCAAATCAGCGCTTTCATATGGAAGTTCTGCGCAAAAATCTGATTGCACCTAAGTTTGTACACAATGGCCGCCAGCGGCCAACTTGAATTTCGGATCAGACCCAAAAACACTCGTTCTTGTCACAGTCATAACAAAGGTACCCAAGAACTTTCATAAAGATCGGTTCATAAATACGGCCTCTAGCCCGAGCCGTATTGAATTGTTGACGGACAGACGGACGACTGGCCATGGCATAAGCTCAAATATGGCTTCGCCAAAGTTGAGCTAAAAACAAATTTGGGGTATATTTATTTATTGGTGTTTAACCCTTTACGTAACATGAAAAGCAGACGACACTTGCAAAACAATTCTTGAATAACTAATGTTTTTCATTTTTTGTCTCAAAATATTATCTTTGAAGTAAAAGTATTTAATCTATGTGGGGTTTGCCTCATTACAATTTATTGGAGAGTGCCTATAGCACTCTCCCATAAACTGTAACAAGGCAAACATTTTGGAGATGCGACTAAATAAATATGCACCAATCAAAAAATGTAAACAGTTTCGGGTCTCCTTCAGTTTGTACTAACATTTCAAGATACTGAAAGGCAATAAAAATGTCCAACTAGGGGGGTTCAAATTTAATGAGGGATTACCTGAGAATCAAAACACTTTTTTTTAGCCTAATATTTGTTTATTTATTTATCTATAGGTGTTTATGGTCACATATTTCTGCACAATGTTGACTTCACCATGGGTATACAGTCAAGTCCATCCAATTGTTTATACCCACATGCCCATTTTAGAGAACTTTCACCTCAGGTTTTGGTGACCAGGTCCCATGTTACCCGTAAAAGAGATATGGTTTACCATAGTAAGCAAGCATGGCTTCACTTCTCGGGGTTCCCAAGGGGATTTTCAAAGTGAATTAAATACTTGATTGGAATATCAAAAAATGGAACAAGTAAGAGTGCCTACACATCTTTTTGAGTGAAGAGACTTTTTTAAAAATTTTATCAGTTGTCTGCGTGCAAAATCCATGAGAAGTGGGTCAACAAACACGTCATAATAGGATCAAATTCCAAATAGATTTAGACTGGTAACCTGAGAGCTAACATCCATCCATATCTACGGCAGGTAATGTATTAATTATAGTTGAATCACAAATTGTTCAACAGTTGTCATAACATTACTAAGCAATTGCTGATTCATGTGTGCATGATCATTTGTTTTTGTTTGTTGCAGGGTATACACTGTGTGGGTGGACGTGGAGTTGTTGTGATGAACGTGGGCCAGAGTATCCAACCTATGAAGACCACGCACAGACAGGGTGAGCCAGCCATTAATTTAAAAGACAAACATGTGTCTCAATCCCTCCTTTGATAATTGAGAAAGTGTGTAGTAACAGGGGTGACATCAAGATTTCCCGGATGAGGGGATATGTACCCACAGGGAAGGCACGATATTCCTTGACAAGCCCACAATGATGGCATTTACCCTTCAGACCCAACAGAGGGGCTGAAATCCCCACCTCAACCCATGTGCCACCCTTCATGGTACCTGCACCAACACCTGATGCCATCACTCACCCCATCTCCATTTCATTATCAAGATTTTGTATCAAAACTCAATTATAATATTACCGACAATTGACTTTAGTAAAATAAAAAAAACGCTGACATTTTCTCTTTCTTTTTCAGCTGTACAACAACGTCACACGAATGGAAAACACACAAGAAAGCGAGTCGAAAGCCAGAAATATGGAAACACTCACAACTGGTTGACTTTCCATTGTCTAAAATTAATAGTGCGCATTGTGTTTCAGCAACAGATGCACTTTGTGAGATTAATTCATTTTATTTTGAAAACCAAAGATGAAAGTATGGAAGTGGAATACAAATGAAGTTGAATGGAGAGTTATTTGTTGTAGCCATTAATAAGGCATGTAGTGTTTACAATACTTGGAACAAGATGGAGAGTGACGATCATAGGTTTATCGGTGCTGGTACCATTTAATGGACAATAATGAAAAAACTTATGGCGATTTATTTATTTATTGGTATTTAAAGTCATATGTATCCTCCCAACACTCAGGAAATGATGTTGTCTTGGGTAGATATGAAAATGACATGGAAATACCATGTAAACTTAGGAATTAAAATTTTTTCAAAAAAAGATCTGAGTTTTCCGTTGTGTTATCTTGATCTTTGTCATGGAACTGGTGGTGCTGCCCAACACACCTTCCTTTTGTCCTTTATTGGTGTGTGAAGTTTTCTGAACATCGATCCACCCAGTCATTATTGAGTCATGACAGAGAAACCATTTTCCAGATGGGCATTACAAACAAATGGACAAACAAAAGGACAAACAGATAGCCAGTTGGATGGACCTGGTAATGCCCACGCAGCACACCTTCCTATTTTTTCTTCAACACTTTGTGAAGTTCCATAGAAATTCACCCAGTTGTTATATAGTTATGGTTGAGACAAACATTTTCTAACATTTCAGTTTTCATAATCGTAAGATCATTTTCATTGAGGCTTTGTGGTGCTGCTCTGAAGCTTAGCAGTCCGACCTTTGTCATTGGGACTTTGTGGTGCTGCTCTGTGCAGCACCACAAAGTCCCAATGACAAAGGCCGGACTGCTAAGCTTCTATAATATTTCATCAAGATCCACCCAACCATTATAGAATTAGGACTAAGACGAGCAGACATTTTTTTATCTCTAAGATATGACTTTTCATAATCATGTGAACTTTTTTTGGTCATTTGGACCTGGTGATACTGTACAATGCACTTTCTTTTTGTCCTTTACCCTTGTGGAAAATTTCTTGAAAATCTACCCAGCCATTATAGAAATGTGACCATGGCAGACTGGGCCAAGAAAATTTACCGGGGAATACACCAAGGGGTTCTCAGACCCGGAGAAAAGTTTGATTTTGTGTACGGAACCAATGCGGCTTCCTTGCATCTGAGTGATCTATGGCAGTCCACATAGAAGACACTTCGATGGCATTTTTATTTGACAAAAATGGTTCTCTGGGGATGGGGATGGAGGTGGGGAAATCAGGATGATTATTATTTGGCCCAGTCGGAGAAAAGTTTGCTTTTTGAAACTGAAAGAATGCTGTTTTCTTTCATTTAAGTGATCAATGGCAGGTATTATACTATATACTGAAATGTCCTCTATGTCCATGTCGATAACATTTCGATATACCAGCAGTCTATGCAAAAGAATCCATTCCGCCTTTAGGTCATTTTCACAAAACTTCATGTACAAACAGGTTTTGGGCTCATCAGTTTTGTGGGCCCACCAGGAATTTTCACGGTGGTCCATATACCCAGTCCACCTCTGATTATGACTAAGATACAATTTTCTGTATGGACAGACAAAAGTTTTCCAAGGTTTTGGGTTTTCATAAACAAGTGACCTTGACCATTGACATTCGGAGCTGGTGGTGATTCACATCTTCCCTTTGTCCTTGTCCGAAGGTTTGTGAAAATCTAGTTTGAGTTATGGCTGAGATATAATTTTCTGGTTGGACAGACAAAATTTTGGATGATAAAATGGCTGCAAAGATGGATGAACTGAAGGATGAACAACCCAAAATTTTAGATGGCACTCTTTGGTGGCCAAAAAAATATACCAGTTATAAATACTTGGAGATTCGACTGACATAACCACTAGAAATATTTTAATTTCCTATATTTATTTATTGGTGTTTGAGGTCACATATTTCTGCACAACGGCTAATCATGACCACAACAGTTTTACAGGGGGAGGAAGCCGGAGTACCCGGAGAGAACCACCGAGCAATGGCAAGCAACTGTCAGCTCCCCAACATACCAACTCCATACAAGCTGGGTTAGCATTGGTTAAAACAGGTGCACCATCGACGTACAGTACGCCTTAGTATACAACGCCACCGTGCCTCCACGTGGGCAATGAGGGTGAAGTGTCTTGCCCAAGGATTTAATTTCCTATAAAGTCGTCAGCTAAAATGTTCAAAATTTCCTGCAAAATTCAACAAGAAATACATAGTAAGATATAATATTTTATTGCATTTATTATATATTATTTACATTCAATTCAATTTTGAAAATATATGTGCCCCAAAAATTTTTCTGAAAATAGTTAACAATTTTATGAATATCACATATACCATATAAGGAAACAGAGCCATAGCTTGAAAAGGGGGTAGAATGGATAGTGTCTCTTCCCATCCAATGGCAAAAATAACATTACAGTGTGAAACAAAAGGAATCATATTCTGTACATTTAACCCTTAAGTCACCATATTTCCACAAAATGCCGCTTTATATTGCTTGGAATATTTTATTTATTTATTTATTTATTTATTTATTTCTTTATTTATTTATTTAATGGTGTTTGAGGTCACATATTTCTGCACAATGGCTAATCATGACCACAGCATGGAGATAAAGCCAAGTTTAGTCAATCATTCATATGCGTACTGCCCATTTTAGAAGACTTCCACCCCAAGAATTGGTGACTGGGTCCTATTTTACCAATAAAACAAAGCTTGTTGACCACAGTAAACAAGCACTGCTACACTTTCCGAGGTTCCCACAGGGACTATATTGCTTGGAAAAAGTTGTCAAAAGTGTATTCTTCCTTGAGAACTCTGCCGGCAGAATGCATTTATCTTGACAACGTTTTTACATCATTGTTGGCTGCCTCTATAGGCAGCCAACAATAATGTAGAAACACTATTAAGTCATCTACAGCTGTGTACATGTATATATAGTAGTCATTAATGCAACATTAATCTGAGGACTTTTGGGTTAATCAAGGTTCCAGATAAAATGTGTGGAGAAATTAAATATATTTATTTTTTCCAAACAAAACCAACACTGGATATAATTTTGAGGTGCATTAATACATTTTACCTTTTGACACAAGTTAATTGATTGCCTAACTTTTTTACTGATGTTTAAGGTCGCCCTCAGAATCTTTGGCTATATCATGACTGCCATGCAGTATCAAGTCAAGTTTAGCCAATCATTCGTACCAAACTGCTGCTCACTTTAGAGGACTTCCACCTCAGGAATTGGTACCAGGTCTTGTTTTTAACTATTACCAGCAAAGCAGAATGAATCTGTTTACCACATTAAACAAGTACTGCTACACGTCCCAGCATTCCCAAAGTGGATAATATTCTATCACACTTGTTAAAACTCATTTTCAAAAGGAATACAGTCAATTCTTAATCACATGTCCTAATCAGACCCTCTCCAAAAAGGAAAGTCAAGACCATGAAACTAAAAACATTTTTATATAAAAAAAATTCACAGTTAATACAATATGATCCAAAGAAATTTGCACATGTTAACCCCTGTACTTCGTAGTGCAACAGAATTTTCTGCAGTCTGTGTTTTTTTCTTGTTTTAACTTTGAATTTAACCAATTATATCTTGTTTGACTGACAAGATGTTTGGTTAAATATCAAACTGCATTATGGGAAATATTTGCTGCTGAAAACTTTATCATTTTGACATCAGTGAACAGTGGGTTAATTACGGCATTCATGCTGCGGATATATTACAGAACACCAATTATTGTTAAAAATATTTTGTCTGTAACTCCACTGCACGACATCCATTCATAGGAAGGTCCAAATTTCGGTTTCAAAATTCAGCAGGTCCCTATTATCTCTTTATTCATTTATTTGTGTTTAACCCTTCACCTAACGAATCAGCCGTATCGATTGCATAATATACAAAATCAGCAGTTGAAAAAAAAAAGTTTTTCAAAATATTTCAACAAAACCATGTCATATGACCTCTCATTAGAACAAGCTCTTTAAAAATTAAAAATAAGGCTAAAAAAAAATAATGTTTTGAATCTCAGGCCCTCCCTCGTTGGATTTGAACCTCCTCATTAGACATTTTTATTTTGTCATGTTTTTTAAAGAATTTGTGAAAACTTGAAATGGTCATTTTTTCACATTTCTCGACATATAATTATTTAGCTGTGTTTGCAGTAAATTGTTTTTTCTTGTTGCAGTTTATGGGAGAGTGCCCAGAGGCACTCTCCCATAAACTGTAACAAGGCAAATTCTGATATACTGGATCATGATTTAATTATTTATTTATTTGCTGATGTTTAAGGTCATATATTTCTGCACAATGGCTAATAATGGCCGCAACACCGATATAAACTCAAGTTTAACCAATCATTTAGAGCCATGTTTCCCATTTTAAAGGACTCCTACCCCCAAGCACTGGTTTCTGGGGCCTATTCTAATGGAATATGATGCTTGACAGATCTATACCATTAAAAAGAACAATAAAATACAAATCGTTTTAGCTGTTGTTACAGCAGTTAGTTATAATAGGTATACTATAATTACACTAAAATACAACCTTTTCTCTTTTTAGAGTGGAAAGACAGCAAAAAGATTTACTGAGTATACTCAACCCTTTACATGAAAAAAAAATTAAAAAAAAAAAGTAAAAATAAAATCCTCCCTCCCTCACTGATTTGAAAAAAAAATTGCCTGAGAATCAATTCATTTTTTTTATTTGGCCTAATATTTAAATTAATAAATTTTGATATCGTCTCCGTTGGGTAAATGGTTAAGGTATGACTAATTGTGACCACATATAAAATCAATCGTTTATACCCATGTTGCCCACTTTAGAGAACTTCCACCCCAGACATTGGTTACCGGGTCTTATTTTACCAGTAAAATAGAGCTTGTTTACCATAATAAACAAGCACTGCTCCACTTCCCACATGGATATTATCTCTTTGCACATTCAATGTTTTGGTATCATATAATGTTATCTAAAAATATCACTGTCGGATGCCTGTGCAGGAATGGACAATCCAAAATGGTGGTGCCCAGTAAACAGAATGAGAGGTAGGTTTATATATTGTGTTCAAACATATCTCAGAAGCATATTTCCGAGGCACAACTATATTTGTATATAGTTACAGTGAAATGAGTCTCTAACATTCATGCAAAGTGACTTTCTCGTAGGGTCCTGCAAAGCTTTGCTTCAATTTCGAATCATAACTTGATATTTGGTTTGATTCAAAATCAGCTGCTCGATTTGTTTCCTCTCAAATCTTTTTCATAGGACTATAGCTTGGTATCAGTCAGCTTCATCGTCTCGCAAGATGAATTGTTCAGATGAAAATCATAAATAGATAATGTTGAAATAAAAGACTAAGTAAACTTCAGCTAAATTAACATAAATAGCGTGCCACCAGCCACGTTAATTTAAGTATTACTAGCCCCCCCACCACTGTTAACGCTTTACCCAATGTAATGGCAAAAACTGGCCAGCGCTATTCACAAAAATCATCAATTAATTTTCATTATTACCACTCAATCTATAAGTTACTAGTCGATTAACATAAGTTTGGAGGCCCGTTAAAACTCCATAATTTCAGTGACGTCATTCGATGGAGCCGGGCCGTGGGCGATAATGATATAAATAGCCATTAGTGGCCCGGTTATTTTCAGATTCAAGTTAGCTGTAACAGGGAGTGGTAATAATAGTAATAACATGATTGTTGTCAGGCATCATGATTCATCAGCAGCCCTGCAGCAATGATGAACAGCCCTTGGGCTTATTAATGGCCCTTGACTTCGTCTCGGGCCTTTAATAAACCCTCGGGCTGTTCATCATTGCTGCAGGGCCGCTAATGAACCATAATGCCCTCCAAAAATCATGTTACTGTTATATTATTTTTTTTCAATTTTTGTCTCAAAAACATAGGTTATGACCCCTCTTTGGAACAAGCTCGTTGAAGCTCGTTCCAAAGAGGGGTCATAACCTATGTTTTTGTGACAAAAAATGAAAGAAATTAGTTGTTTATGAATTTTGTTTGCAAGTGTCGTCTGCTTTTCATATTATGTAAAGGGTTAAATGCAAATTTCAAGTTTCTAAGCAATGTCGACGATGAACTATAATCCTTGCAGCATAATATTCCAACTTTATCATCACGACATGCCTTCTACGAAAGCATGCCTTGATAATGTAGTTGGATTATTTTATCAGTCAGGACATGAGCCATAAGTTGGAACAATTCAGGTTTATAACACCCCACCTCCATCGGTGATCTTCAAGATGCCACAGATTTGATTACAGGCTCGATTTGATTTTGAATAATAAAAGTGATTCAATTCAAGATTTGATTGGTATCGAGAATGAGCAATTTGCAGCGCCCTACTTTCTCGTACTAAATTTGGCAATGATGGAATTGGCTTGTAATCAATTCAGTGGGTACCACCGTTGTGGATTGTTTGTGACTACATGGGTATGCGACAGTGATTATTATGTTACCAAGCTACGGCCCCGTTATAAAATGGAGTATGGCTCTATGATTACAAATGGGGTGAAAATAAACACAATATTAACTAGATGGTCATAAAAACAAATTCAGGAGAACTATTAACAAATAGTCAATTTATGGCTGACAGGGTGGATACCCAACTGACCAATCAAAATATAATTTACATTTTGGTTCTTTGAGGTCATGAAGACTGAATTTCCATCATGTAAAAGATAAAATAAGAAGTCATATTTTCAGAATAAAACTTTTGTAATATCAAAACTGTTTTGTGTACATTCCACCTTTTTCACATAAAATTATTTGATTTAGTCCATTCTCTTTTTTAGTTCATCTATCAGCTATTTCAGAATGGGAAGCAACTATCGTCGATTTATTGAGTTTTTAACTCTTTGCATGTTGTTGGAGAATATTGCCATCTATTAACATCTGGCAAAAAGCAAGGATCTCAAAATTGTCTGCAATGGTGCGGTGAGACTTAAAAAATCTTCCAACAGTGTTCCCAGGTCATTGACTTCCAGTACAAAACTTAAAACATAACTCACACACAGAATGAGACGCACGTGTGAATGGGTTAATTGATGCAGGGCTCTCATTTTATCCTTCCGCAATTGCACAAGTTTGTCATTCTGTGTTTATTACATGCCTTCACATCCAGGGCTGCACGATATTCAAAACTGAATACCGGTATCGGTATTCAAAACAATACTGTGGTATTGTTCAGATATATGAACACAAGTACTACAATCGAGACTCGAGGCATCACAGTCGGAACGAATTAGCATGCCTTGATGATGAGGTTCAAAAAATCTTTACCCAACGCAGACGATATCAGAATTTATTATTTTCAAAATTAGTTTATCAGATTTTTCCCAAAGATTTCAACAAAACTATATCATGGGACCCCTCACTGGAACGAGCTCGTTCCAATGAGGGGTCACATGATATAGTTTTGTTGAAATTTTTGAAAATTATTTTTTCAACTGCTGAATATGTATGTTATGAGGACACAAGCAGGTGATTCCTTGGATAAAGGGATAATATTATTCATCTGGGGCTACAGTAAAAAAGAGCTCGACATCTTGAAAATTAAATTGTGGGTAAATAAATAATGATGATAAACTGATATTTTTGTAATTACACCATTGTTCAATCGATATTGGTTTGAATACCAGTATATATCGGTTTATTGATATACCGTGCAGCCCTATTCACATCTATAAAAGCTATTATTAGAAGGACATTCAACAATTTGTTTGGTAACCCATCCTGCCGAGTTCCAATGTGTTCTGTGTTCCAGTAGACACATAGAACATATTGGAACTCAAAGGACGAACTATCAACAAAAGAACACATTCTTTCGCCAACCAAATTTGCGAGGGGAACCTGTGTTACTATTTTACCTATCATTAGTGAATCAAATTTTAATTGAGGTGCACGATTTGTAGAAAATTCCAGTTAAATTTCACTTCTATTTAAAAATAAAAATAGTAAGAAAAGAATTGTTTAACGCAAGTAATTCATTGACCCTTTACCCAACAACCAAACTCGCTACCACCATTCACAAAAATATACCTATGTTACCCATTTTAGAGGACTTCCACCTCAATCATTGGTGACTGGGTCGTATTTTACTAGTAAAACGGAGCTTGTTTACCACAATAAACAAGCACTACTTCACTTCCTGGGGTTTCCATGGGGGCAAAAACTGGTTACATTTTCAATTTTTATTCTCACCAAAGTGATAAAATTATATCATTTTTAGCATTAAAACAAGAATTTAATACAAAGTGGGTTTTAACTTTTACCCACTGAGTATTTATAAGATATTTTATCTCCAATCTTGTCATGGCTGCTCGATTTTGTGAACAAGTCATCTGATTTCTACTCACGAAATCATTCGTGAAGAAAGCCATTCAATTTAAAGGGTAAAATTTGTTTAACCCTTTACTTAACGAATCGGCCGCGTTATATGCAAATTCAGCAGCTGAAAAAATATAATTTTTCAAAAAAATTTCAACAAAACCATATCATGTGACCCCTCTTTGGAACAAGCTCATTGAGCTCGTTCCAATGAGGGGTCACATGATATGGTTTTGTTGAAATTTAAAAAAAAATTAAAACAAATGATATTTAAAATAAATTTTGATATCATCTACACTGGGTAAAGGATTAACTGTGCCTAAATTACACTTATTTCAGTGGCAAGAGAAATCCTGTCCAGGGCAGGAATATCCGCAAACAGTATGCAAGAAGTAAAGTCAGATAAGACACAGGATATTTGACCAGATAATGGTCTCTGGCATTGACCTCGACCATTATCTGACCCAATACCATGGGTTTTGTGCAGTATCCTTTACAGAGATTAAAGCAGACAACACCAGACTTTGGTTCCAGAGTCCTATTTTATTAGAACAGTTCATTCATCAAAGTGGTTAACTACTGCTCAACTTCTGATAGCTCTCATGAGGAAAAATATTCCCATGTTTGGAAACTGAACAGTTGGGGGCAAATTAAAAAGGAAATTATTAAAAGTCATCCCATAATATTCAGGCCTGGAAATAAGCAGACTGTGATATGCAGAGTGAGGCCCCAGAGGGTGAATTTGGTGATGCTCCCCTGCACAGCAGGGCAGCATCACTAAATTTACACTTTGAACCTCAATCTGAATCAAGGTCTCAAAACTAAACAAAAACCTGAGGATAAATTAGCACACTGTATAGGATAGCATAGCAAATTCACCCTCTGGGGACCTCATTCTGCAAATGACAGATTGCTTATTTCAAGGCTTGAGCCCATTACAACTTAGTTTGTGGAATTACTGGAATAAAATGAAAGTGTGCAATAAAATTTTTTCATTTTCTCCCAACATAACCAAATAAAAAAAAGGTTTTATAACACAAATTTGATTTTGATTTTCACTCTTTGAGGTCTGATCAATGTTATTATTATCCCTCACCCCTAGGTGCTGTGTCATAATATACCAGTAACATATTATTTTCATAGTAAAGATGCGCCAGGGGAAACTGCGTGGTGTCCTTTGGTAAGGCACTCCATCCCAGTTGACCACATGGGGGTGCGATGGTGCTGTGTACTAAGGCAAACTGCACACTGATGGTGCACTTATCTTCAACCAATGCAAACACTGCTTGGGTGAAGTTAGTATGTTGGGGATTCTGACAGTTGTGTACCATTACCTGGTGGTTCTCTCAGGCTTTCTCCACCCATAAAACTGTCTGACACAAGGTGACCCTGGTTGTCAAAAGTGTTGTTAAACCCCAAATAACTAACTTAACTGATTGATGGCACTCTCCAATAAATTTAAACAAATCAATATTTTTTCTTAAAGCTGAGAAAACAAGCAAATACAAATACTGTAAAGCCACCAAAGTGGCTTTTGACACTTTCCAATAGAACAATGAAAGTGGCTTCTAGCACTCAACCAGGTAACTTTTATCCAAACAAATGGGCTGCAGCAGCCTGTGCAATATGAAATTCATCAATAAAAGAAAGATTATTTTTCAATACATTTCAACAAAAATATATCATGTGAACGAACTCAACGGTAAAGGATTAATCAGATTTGGAATATTGAGAGAATTCTGCAGATTTTGTAAAATAAAACTGATTAAAACTGTATCCACCATGCTCAATAAACTTGTTGGCATTAATTGCTGCCAATTAACCTTTTTACCCAACGTAACAGCCAAAACCGGCCAGCGTTATTCTAAAAAATCGCCAATTAATTTTCATTATGTTTTAGTTTTTTGTCTCAAAAACATACGTTATGACCCCTCATTGGAATAAGCTCCTCTAGCTCGCCCCAATGAAGGGTCATAACCCATGTTTTTGAGAAAAAAGAAAAAAAAATAGTTATTCAAGAATTTTGTTTGCAAGTGTCAACTGCTTTTCACTGCAACATACAGTTGGGGAAAAGTATCAACAAACATGATGGAAGAGCCATACTAAAACATAAGGCCTATAAAAAAATTTCTTGTTTCTCAGGCTTTATTCAATATTATGATGAGGGAAGGTGGCTTTTTTTATTTCTTTATTCACAAAACAGTTCAGAAAATAGTTGGAATCAGAAATTTAACAACTTACACTATTATGTGGCAAAAGCAATGTTTTCCGCAGTGAAAATTCCCATAATGTAGTCGAAAATTTAACCAACTATATCTTGTTTGACAGAGCTCTGTGAGCTCTGTCAAACAAGGGATAGTTGGTAAATTATTTGTTGTACAAGTGCAAAATAATGTCATAGAATAGATTTCCAGGTGAAAAAAAAGTGATGAGGCAGATTTTCTATGACGAGGGAGGTGCCTGGGAAACTAGAATTTTTTTTTATAGGTCAAATTTACTGTACATTCACTATTTCATAACAACAACAATTTATAATTATAATAATTCTAATGGTTCATTTACATATAAGTATACACAGAATGCATTCTTAATAACATAAAATAACTTCAATAATATGACTTATTGCAACTAAAACAATTTTCTGACAAACAAATGTTATCTTAATTACATTCCTTGAATGGTAACAATATTGGCTGCGTGAATAATCACCTCCCACATGTTAATATTTTTATTTAAATGTTTTTATTTTATTAACAGAAATACTTGTGACGACAGTAAAAGGCCTGAAAAATGATTTGCATATACTGCCAATTGAAGATAAATAGAGATTATTACCATCATGTGGATGTACAAAATATGTATCCGAGTCGAAGAAGAGTCGTGATCTACCCTTAGAACCCAGAGCGAGACTCGGCTACATATTTTGTACATCCACATAATGGTATTAATCATTTCATCTTTCAACATATTTGGGATAAGTCAAGAATGTAGACGAATATATAACAAACTATTTATTTACGGATGAATAAAAAGAAATTGTCGAGTTCTCTCCTTGTGAATATTTTAAAACCCTAGCAGCATGAACAGTGGGGGGAAATCCCTCACCTATTGGGGAGGTCTAGCTCCACCATCACCACCACTTGGAAAACTGCCATCTTTATTACAGCCTTGTGGATGAATACTTTAGCCCCACCCCCCCCTCCTCCCACTATCAGGGGGGTACTTGAAACAAAGCAGTTATTTGGCAAATTATATGGATAAAATTGGCATTGATTAGGCCCCACAAAGTAGATCTTCTGTTTCTCAGGCCATTTTTTGTAAAATTGCATGCGGGCAAGCGGTTTTTTATTTTATTTTTTTAAATTTTTGTAATTATTATATCTTTGACATCAAAATTTCATGTTCTTGGTTTGTTTTATGTTTTAGGCCTCATAATCTACAGAATAGCATGGGTGGTGGTGTATTTCCTCCCTTGAGTGCAACAAGGCTTTGCAACCTCATGTTTCATATTCAGTCAGATGTAAATATGTTGTTAACCCTTTACCCAATGCAGACAATGTCAAAATTTATTATTTTAAATATCATTTTTAAAATTAAAAAAAAAAAATTCAACAAAACCATATCATGTGTCCCCCTCATTGGAACGATCTCAACGAGCTTGTTCCAAAGAGGGTAACATGATATGGTTTTGTTGAAATGTTTTGAAAAATAATATTTTTTCAGTTGCTGAATTTGCATATTACGAGGGCGGATGTGGACGATTCATTGGGTAAAGGGTCAGTGTAAATATGTTCCATTACAAATTATTGGAGAGTGCCACAAAAAATAATCTAGACTGTAGGCACTCTCCCATAAATTAAAACAAGGCAAAGACATTTGAACAAATTATAACAACCAAGAAAAATTTAGCACACCATCAATTAAAAGAAGTTTTGTTGAGTTGGGTTTCAAGTTTGTACTGGTAGCCACCAACCTGGGAATATTATCGGAAAATTTTAACTCTCGCCTTACAGCATCGGAAAAATTTGAAAATCCTAACTTCAGGCCTGAGCTGTTTTTGTTTTTTTTAATTAAATTATGTTGACATAATACTTAAATGCTTAATATGTACATAAAAAAAACAGTAACTGCTCAAATTATCATTGATGAATTGATCCCTGATTACTGACCTAATCAAATATTAAAATATTTGAATATTTTATTATTAACCCTTACCCAAATGTAATGGTTAAAACCAGCCAGTGCTATTCACAACAATCCCCATTCAAATTTCATTATTTTTTCATTTTTTGTCTAAAAATTATAGCTTATGACCCAGCTTGTTCCAATGAGGGGTCATAAGCTATGTTTTGACGAAAAAAATGAAAAAAAATTGGTTATTAAAGATTTTGTTTGCAAGTGTTGTCTTCCTTTTGTGTTAGGTAAAGGGTTAAAAACAACAACAGCGTACCACTATTAACTGAATTGTCATTCTGCCAGTAAAAAAATATTCAATTAACAGGATTAACAAATAAGATTTTGATGATTTTGCTTCATTCTGGTGTAAAATTGGGTATTTTATTCCATTATATCTTGTATAAAAGAACGAATATAATAAAATAAGGTCTATAAAAAAATTTTACGATGAGGGAGGGAGGCCTTTTTTTCTTTATTTATTCACAAAACAATTCTAAAAATGAAAGTGTCAATGACACTGTAGCTCAACTTGTCAAGACAAAGACATGTACATGTATAGTATGTGACACAGCAATGACAAACATCTAGGTAATGACCTGATAACAAAGGTACATATAAAGTATTGTAACGGTCTGTACATAAATACTGACCGTTGCCTGTAACAAATGTATAGGTAAAGTATTGTAAAGGTGGGTGACAGTCAGATGCTGAACTAGAAAAAATCTTTGAGTCCCAGAGTGGGTCTGACTGAACCCCAAAATATTTGTTCTCATAGCACAATGATAACAAAGGCACCCCAAAACACACTCGTTCCTGTCCCAAGATGAAAACAGAAGTACTCAAGAAGTTTTGTGAAGATCAGTTCATAAATACGAGCTGTATAGAACTTGTGACAAAAAACTGATTGGACCTAATTTCGGTACAAAATGGCCACTGGCAGCCATCTTGAATTTTGGACCGTACCCAGAAACACTCATTCTCATCCCAAGGAGATAACAAAGGTACCCAAGAAGTTTTGTGAAGATCGGTTCATAAATACAGCCTCTACCCTGAGCCGTATTGACATGTGTGCTTACATTGTGTAAGTAGCACGGAATAAATCAAAGTTCATCTAATTTGCATAATTTCTGCACGAAAAAAAACCCCTTACAATATGTGATGTATTCCATGTTACTAAACATTCATACAAAAATTTATTAAAATCAGAACTTTCATACAGAAGTTCTATACAAAAGACTGATTGCACTAATTTTGGTACAAAATGGCTGCTGGTGGCCATCTTGAATTTCGGACCACACCCAAAAACACTCGCTCTCATCCCACGGTGATAACAAAGGTACCCAAGAAGTTTCGTAAAGATTGGTTCATAAATATGGCCTCTAGTCTGAGCTGTATAGAAGTTGTGTACAAAAAACTGATTAGACCTAATTTCGGTACAAAATAGCCACTAGCAGCCATCTTGAATTTTAGACCGCACCCAGAAACACTCGTTCTCGTCCCAAGGTGATAACAAAGGTACCCAAGACATTTCGTGAAGATCAGTTCATAAATACAGACTCTAGTCTGAGCCGTATTGACATGTGTACTTACTGTGTGTAAGTCGCACTGAAAAAATCAAAGTTCATCTAATTTGCATAATTTCTGCACGAGAAAAAACCCCGTATTATATGTGATGCATCCCATGGTACTAAACATTCACACAAAAAAATTATTCAAATCAGGGCTTTCATATGGAAGTTCTGTGCAAAAATCTGATTGCACCTAATTTTGTACAAAATGGCTGCCATCGGCCATCTTGAATTTCGGACCGGACCCCAAAACACTCGTTCTCGTCCCACGGTGATACCAAAGGTACCCAAGAAGTTTCGTAAAGATCAGTTCATAAATACGGCCTCTAGCCCGAGCCGTATTGGCATTTGCACTTACAGTGCTGAAGGTAACCCCAAAAAACATCAAAATTAGTCTAATTTGCACAATTTACGTACGAGAAAAAAACCCGTATTATATGTGATGTATCCCATGGTACTAAACATTCATACAAAAAATTATTCAAATCAGAGCTTTCATATGGAAGTTCTGTACAAAAACCAGATTTCTGCATCGTCGGTACAAAATGGCAGCTGGCAACCATCTTGAATTTCAGACCGCACCCAAAAACACTCGTTCTCGTCCCACGGTCATAACAAAGGTACCCAAGAAGTTTCGTAAAGATCGGTTCATAAATACGGCCTCTAGCCCGAGCCATAGCAGCTTGGCACTTACAGCTCTGAAAATAACACTAAATAAATCAAAGTCAGTCTAATTTGCATAATTTACGCACGAGAAAAAAACCCGTATTATATGTGATGTATCCCATGGTACTAAACATTTATACAAAACTTTATTCAAATCAGAACTTTCATACAGAAGTTCTGTACAAAAAACTGATTTTTGCATCATCGGTACAAAATGGCCACTGGCAGCCATCTTGAATTTCGGACCACACCTAAAAACACTCGTTCCCGTCCCAATGTCATATCAAAGGTACACAAGAAGTTTCGTAAAGATCGGTTCATAAATACGACCTCTAGCCCGAGCCATAGACAATTGTTGACGTACGGACAGACGGCCAGACGGACAGACGGACGACGGGCCATGACAATAGCTCAAATTTGACTTCGTCAAAGTTGAGCTAATAACTGAAAGCAGAAATTTAAGTACTTACACTATTATGTGGCAAACCAGTGTTTTCAGCAGTGAAAATTCCACATAATATAGTTCAAAATTTAACCAACTATATCTTGTTTGACAGCATCGGGAAAAATTTGAAAATCTTAGCTTCAGGCTTACTTTCATTAAACAAAAAGTAATTTTTCAAAATTATAATAATACAGTGGTACCCTGTTAACTGAATAGCCACTTTGCTAATGGGAATTACTCAATTAACAAAATTAACAAGAGTATCCACTTAACAGGAATTTTGTCACTTTCCTGTATTCTAGAGATAAAATTAGCATTTATTCTATTATATCTTGTTTGACAGAGCTCCATGAGCTCTGTCAAACAAGATATAATAGATTAAATGCCTGTATTGTACTGAGGCCAAATAGGTCTATAAAAAAAGGAAAACTGCAGACAGTAAGGGTAATTTCTACACAGGTTTCAAGATTTTTTATTCAATTAACAGGAATTTACTCTATAACCTATATTCAATTAACAGGTCAAATTTGTACTGGAGGTATGGTAAATAATTGGTAAATTATTTGTTGTACAAGTGCAAAATAATATCATAGAAGAGATGTCCAGGTGAAAAAAAAGTGAATGCGGCAGATTTTCTGTGACAAGGGAGGTGCTTGTGAAATAAGAATTTTTTTTTGAAGATCCTAAATGCCAATATTGTAAGTACTGAGGCCAAATTTATTTACTGGGGTTCAATGGGATACAGGCAAATGGCTAGCAGACATTTGCCCCGATAACAGAACGGACATTTGACCTGAATGGACACTTGCCATGTGGACATTTTCCCCGGTTGCTAAATTCAAGACCGGACATTTGCCCCGATAAGATAATAAACAGGTCTGGCGTTTTCAAAAGAGTGATTTATTTGCTCGCCTTAAAAAAAATTAAGGAAGGCGAAAACTAGCCCTCCTGGACCTCGAAAATAATGATTTTCTCTGCTTTGTTAGTGGTCTCTGTAAGACGGCCACACTGCCTTGCTAAGGCCTGGAGGTGTGGGAGAGGCAGTGTTGCAGTCTCACAGAGACTATCTTGTTAGAATTTATTAATAGTAAAACTTTATTTTGCCACTTTTAGCTTTTGTAATTTTTGAGGAAGAAAGCTACTCGCTCCCCCAGGCCAATACGAAGGGAGCGATTTTTAGCACTCCTGCATTTTTAAGAATGCCAGGCCTGAATAAAGTCTAGTAGATACAACGAATGTCATCTTGTGAGGCTTGAAAAGCATAATTACTAAAATGACTTCTCAGTTGGATTCTCTATACCGACAGCTTTTATAAGCCCCAGTAAAATAGTGAAACCCACTAAAGAATACTCACATAACCGGCATTTTTCATGTTAAAGTAAACAGTAAACAGTTTTTTTCACATTATGACAGTGTTAATGTTAACATAAACAGTTTCAATATTTAATTACACCCGTTTATTATCACCTGTTTTCAACTGATGAATCTATTCAGGGCAAAGGTCCTCCTCTGATTTATATATCGGGACAAAAGTCTGCTGGGCAAATTTATGTCCAGGGGCAAATGTCCGTTTTCTTAAAAAATGCAACTAGGGCTAATGTCCGCGGGGCAAATGTTCGGGGTTCAATAACACTATCAACAATCAGGATCATATAGGGTTGGACAATTTTACTGGTGAAGGAAGTCAGAGTATGATCCTGGACACTCATTTCAATCAGACTGACAATGCCTGAAAATAAGAAGACTGTCATCTGTAGAATGAGATCCACAGAGGGTGAATTTGGTGATGCTATCCTGCACAGCAGGGTAGCAACACTAAATACACCCTCTGTAAACCTGTCTGAATCAGGGTCTTGGACCTAAACAGAAAAGAGGTACCCAGAGGATAAATTTGGGGATTCTCACCCACTGTATGGGTTAGCATCAGCAAATTCACCCTTTGGGGACCTCATTCTGCTAATGGCAGATTGCTTATTTTTAGGCTCAATTGAGACTGACCACATCACTAAAACAGTTACCTTTTAAAATGTAATTTGTACCCACTGAGTACTGAATATAACTATCCTGCATACTAACCCTGCAATTGCTGAGTTTGCAGCAGTTGAGGCAAGTGTACCAACAACATACAGTATGCCCATGCACACTGGGCCTCCATGCTTCATCTTGCATACTTGGAATTAGCAAGGCAGCCAAGAGCAAGGATGGGCCCTGAGTCAATGTGTAGAACAGGTGTCCTGCGAGTGCAAAAAGTTTTTAAAAATTTGTGCTAGGAGAAGCATTCTCCTGCATTTTCTTGACGATAGCTACTCAATTATTTCCTTACAATTTATTACCTATATTCCTGTGTATATGGTGCATTTTTTTCTCCAAAGATAATCGTCACCACCACGATGCAGGAAAAACTGGTGGAAAACCAACAAACTGGAACAAGTATATTTTTTTTATTTGAACAGAACCTGGTCAGTAATGTAACTACGTACTCTTGCCACCTCCGCCAGTGTCAGAGACCTATATCAAAAGCCTTCCCATGACTTTCAGCTTTTTAAAACACCAAAATTCCTGGGTCAGTTGACAACCTCCCACCCCCACCCTCCTTCTCGGAACTAGTGGGAATTAGGCAATGGTTAATTAATTTTCAGTTTAGTGTTATTCACCTAATTTTGTTTTTTTTGCCAGAAATAATAATGCATTTTCTTTATTACTGGCTCCACAAATGGGTCACCTCCTTTATAGAGCCAGGAGAATACACCATTTCATGTTTCTTCCCCATCCATTGAAATACCAGATTATTGCCTCATTTTTGCCAGATTATTATAGCAATCCAGATTTTCCACCACTTTCAATAAAGCCATGATAGCAGCTTCTAAAACTCAACCAGTTAACAAAAGAATTCATTGCACTTTTCATCAAATTTTATGTGATTAGACGAAAAACTAAACAAAACAAACAAGAAATACAAATGGTCCCTATCACCTGACTGTAAATGTTTATTTATTATTCAGTCAACAATATTGACTATTTCTCGATTAACAATTTTATTGCAGTAATTCAATCTCAAAATGAAACATCACATTTCTGTACTTTTAAAGTGGAACCCTGTTAACCCTTTACCCAACGCAGACGATATCAAATTTTTTTATTTTACATACCATTTTTTAAATTTTAAAAAAAAATTTCAACAAAACCATATCATGTGACCCCTCTTTGGAACAAGCTCGACGAGCTTGTTCCAAAGAGGGGTCACATGATATGGTTTTGTTGAACATTTTTGAATGAAAGTGTCAATGACACTGTAGCTCAACTTGTCAAGACAAAGACATGTACATGTATAGTATGTGACACAGCAATGACAAACATCTAGGTAATGACCTGATAACAAAGGTACATATAAAGTATTGTAACGGTCTGTACATAAATACTGACCGTTGCCTGTAACAAATGTATAGGTAAAGTATTGTAAAGGTGGGTGACAGTCAGATGCTAAACTAGAAAAGAAATCTTTGAGTCCCAGAGTGGGTCTGACTGAACCCCAAAATATTTGTTCTCATAGCACAGTGATAACAAAGGCACACCAAAACACACTCATTCCTGTCCCAAGGTGAAAACAAAGGTACCCAAGAAGTTTTGTGAAGATCAGTTCATAAATACGAGCTGTATAGAACTTGTAACAAAAAAACTGATTGGACCTAATTTCGGTACAAAATGGCCACTGGCAGCCATCTTGAAATTTGGACCGTACCCAGAAACACTCATTCTCGTCCCAAGGTGATAACAAAGGTACCCAAGAAGTTTTGTGAAGATCGGTTCATAAATACAGCCTCTAACCTGAGCCGTATTGACATGTGTGCTTACATTGTGTAAGTAGCACTGAATAAATCAAAGTTCATCTAATTTGCATAAAAAACGAAAAAAAAAACCCTTACAATATGTGATGTATTCCATGTTACTAAACATTCATACAAAAATTTATTCAAATCAGAACTTTCATACAGAAGTTCTGTACAAAAGACTGATTGCACTAATTTTGGTACAAAATGGCTGCTGGTGGCCATCTTGAATTTCGGACCACACCCAAAAACACTCGCTCTCATCCCACGGTGATAACAAAGGTACCCAAGAAGTTTCGTAAAGATTGGTTCATAAATATGGCCTCTAGTCTGAGCTGAATAGAAGTTGTGTACAAAAAACTGATTAGACCTAATTTCGGTACAAAATGGCCCCTGGCAGCCATCTTGAATTTTAGGCCGCACCCAGAAACATTCGTTCTCATCCCAAGGTGATAACAAAGGTACCCAAGACATTTCGTGAAGATTGGTTCATAAATTCAGACTCTAGTCTGAACCGTATTGACATGTGTACTTACTGTGTGTAAGTCGCACTGAAAAAATCAAAGTTCATCTAATTTGCATAATTTCTGCACAAGAAAAAAATGCGTATTATATGTGATGCATCCCATGGTACTAAACATTCACAGAAAAAATTATTCAAATCAGCGCTTTCATATGGAAGTTCTGTGCAAAAATCTGATTGCACCTAATTTTGTACAAAATGGCTGCCATTGGCCATCTTGAATTTCGAACCGGACCCCAAAACACTCGTTCTCGTCCCACGGAGATACCAAAGGTACCCAAGAAGTTTCGTAAAGATCGGTTCATAAATACGGCCTCTAGCCCGAGCTGTATTGGCATTTGCACTTACAGGGCTGAAAGTAACACCCAAAAACATCAAAATTAAGTCTAATTTGCACAATTTAGGCACGAGAAAAAACCCGTATTATATGTGATGTATCCCATGGTACTAAACATTCATACAAAAAATTATTCAAATCAGAGCGTTCATATGGAAGTTCTGTACAAAAAACAGATTTCTGCATCGTCGGTACAAAATGGCGGTTGGCAGCCATCTTGAATTTCGGACCGCACCCAAAAACACTCGTTCTCATCCCACGGTCATAACAAAGGTACCCAAGAAGTTTCGTAAAGATTGGTTCATAAATACGGCCTCAAGCCCGAGCCGTATCCAATTGTTGACGTACGGACAGACGGATGCCGGGCCATGACCGCTGAATTTGCATATTACTCGGGCGATTCGTTGGGTAAAGGATTAATTGAATAGACAATTTGTCAATGAAAATTATTCAATTAACAGGAATATTCCATTAACAGGGATTGTGGCACTTTCCTGTATTCTAGAGAAAAACTTAGCATTTATTCTATTATATCTGGCCTGACTGTGGCACAAGTGGTGCTGCAGTAGAATGATACAAGAACTTATTCTATATTTTCCTGATTTTCCCCTTTGGTACTAAAGTGGAACCCTGTTAATTGAATAGCTACTTTGCCAGTGAAAATTATTCAATTAACAGGAATATTCCATTAACAGGGATTGTGGCACATTCCTGTATTCTAGAGAAAAACTTAGCATTTATTCTATTTTATCTGGTCTGACAGAGCTCCATGAGCTCCGTCAAACAAGATATAATACATTAAATGCCTTATTGGATGTATGGAGGCCAAATAGGTCTATACCCAAAGGAAAACTGGGGAGAGGCAGGGTAATTTCTCGACAGGATACAAGATTTTTTATTCAAGTAACAGGTGTTTACTCTATAACCTACATTCAATTAACATGTCAACAGATCAAATTTGTACTGGAGGTATGGTAAATGATTTTGTGTTGGGAAATTATATTCAATTAACAGGGTTATTCAATTAAGAGATATCCAATTAAGTGAGCTACACTGAACTGATGAAATGCTGTGATGGGAGAGACTGCTGAAACAAAAAAACTCTCTGGACTCCTTCCAATTGTGCATAATATAACAGCTAATAATCTGCTTAATTAACTGGTAGAGTGCTGGAAGCACATATTTGGACTTTATTCTGAAGTGCAGGTGCCTCAACTTAATGGCTTCATATTCTGTGGATGTGCTTCGTATTATTTTTTAATTGAAATTATTCAGTCTGTGAGGGTGAGGAATTACCCTATTACAATTTATGGGAGAGCGCAACTTGGCACTCTCCCATAAATCGTAACAAAGCAAAAGAGACATGGACATATTTGGATGACCAAAAATAATTTAGCACTCTACCAGTTAATGAAACTTCAGAAATGATCTTGGACACTCATTTCAATCAGATTGACCACATCACTAAAACAGTTAGCTTTTAAAATGTAATTTGGAGAACAAACGAAAATCTGACTGGACAAATGCAAACTGTTTCTAGCCATAGGCTTAACACAAAATGAGTAAATCTTTAAATGGCTGTCATATGCTTTATAAGCCTAAGGTTTAAAAATGTAACTTATACATAGGGCTGCACGGTATATCGATAAACCGATATATATGGTATTCAAACCAATATCGATTGAATACTGCTGTAATTACAAAAATATTGGTTTATCGTCATCATTTATTTATCCACAATTTAATTTTCAAGATGTCTTGAGTTTTTTTAACTGTAGCCCCGAATGAAGAATATTATCTCTTTATCCAAGGAATCGTCTGCTTGTGCCCTCGTAATATACAAATTCAGCAGTTGAAAAAATAATTTTCAAAAATTTCAACAAAACTATATCATGTGACCCCTCATTGGAACGAGCTCGTTGAGCTCGTTCCAATGAAGGGTCACATGATATAGTTTTGTTGAAAGCTGGGGAAAATCTGATAAACTGATTTTGAAAATAATAAATTTTGATATCGTCTGCGTTGGGTTTTTTCGAACCGCATCATCAAGGCATGCTAATTGGTTCCGACTGATGCCTCGAGTCTTGATTGTGGTACTTGTGTTCATATATCTGAACATTTTTCGATATACCGGTATAACGTGGTATTTTTTTGAATACCGATACCGGTATTCAGTTTTGAATATCGTGCAGCCCAACTTATACACCTATTTTTTCCAAGTGATGAAGTTAATTTTGTATCCATCCCATTTGCATTTTTCCAATCTAATCGCAATTTCTTTTTCGACCACGTTCATAGTGATGGCCAGCATACATACACATCGTTTTTCAGTATGAATGCCTGAACTATGACAAGAACAAGATGATTCATTTGTGCCCCTCAAAGTTAGAAAACCCAATTTGATTTTATCAGTAGAGCATAATTGTTTGACCCAAAGAGACCAGCACCGACTTCCTTCACAGGATTCTAACAAAATATCAGTGGCAATGTTCATTAATATCTATAATTGCAATTCTCATCCATCCAAATGCAAAATATCCGGCTCCTGCACCTAGAATGATGGCGATACACAGCCAAACATTGTAAGTCATAAACACCAACATGAGACAATAACTGATGAACACTTGTATCATATGAAGTATGGTCTGTACGAAATGCAGCAATGAAAATATCTTCTTCCTGTAACAGAAAATAAAACTAGAGGTACTGTGTGCAAGCTCACAAAGTGATACCCTCCGTGCCTGAAATGTATAAGTTAGATTATTTCCCCTTGGAAATGTCAGAACGGAATTATATTGCTTCATGCACATCTGCATATGGAGTTCTTCCATTGTGTAAAGTTTCATGAAAATTCTTCAAACGATTTAGGAGGAGTTGCGCTTACAAGACTGGACAGACGGATGGACGGACAGACAGATGGACGGACAGGGTGATTCCTATATACCCCCCAAACTTTTTTTGCGGGGGGTATAATAATAAATTTCAGCCCACCACATTTCTGCTCCAGACAAATGTCTTCTTACATCTGCCATATTCAATCATTAAATTAAAGGGTTTGTGTTGAAATGAAGACTGAATACCCTACACATCATGTACATGTAGACAGTACACAAAAACATCATGAAAAGGGGGTACATGCTTTCCAAGACTGTCATGAGAAGGCTGCCTGTCAAGATAGCTAATGTAAACACTGGGGACCATCTCAATACATTCCTAAATCATATCCACCAAAAATATCGCAAATATGTCACAAGCGAATTTCACAATGATGTGTCAAATATTTGGTGCTTAGCAAACTTTGAGTAGAATACTAATGAATTCTGCCCAGTAGGTTTTGTACATTTTATTTCGTGCTGGTAGTCTCTGTGAGATGACTACACTGTCCCTCCAACAGCTCTGGGCCTCAGCAAGGCACGGTGGTGTGGGAGGGGTAGCATGGACGTCTTACAGACACCATTTACATAGCAGAGATCTGAAAAGATGCAGGTTTGTGTTTTTTGAATAAGCCGTTATGGGAATAATTATTTTCTAAGGCCAGGAGGGCTAGTTTTCGCCTTCCTTAATTTTTTTTAAAGGCAGCAGTAAGCGAGCTAATAAATCGCTCTCCTGAAAATTATAAATTCACAGTAATTTGTATATTTTTATACTTACCAATGGCCCAGACTTAGCTGATGCTAACTCAAAATTAGCCAGGGCCAAACACAAATTTTGCCCCCCCAATCCCCCAAATTTACATGTAAAACCAAAAATTTGGTGTCTTATGTGGTCCTCCATAATTTTGACATCTGTGCATGCACAGTGTCCAGGAAGCACCGAAATTGGCGCCAAGCATCATTCTTTCTACAGTGCCTGCTAAATGTTATAATCAGAGGGGAGGTATGAGTGCCCACTCATGGGAGGGCCATCCCCATCTAGGCTAATGGTAAGTATAAAAATATACAAATTACTATGAATTTATAATACTTTTACGCAACAACCAATGGCCCAGACATAGCTGAATAGTAAAAAGGCTGGAGGGCTTAGGACATAAAGGAAAATCCAATTACTCAATCACTTCTTAACCCTTTACCCAATAAATCGCCGCATCCATCTGCGTAATATGCAAATTCAGCAGTTGAAAAAATATTATTTTTCAAAAAATTTCAACAAAACCATATCATGTGACCCCTCGTTGGAACGAGCTCGTTCCAACAAGGGGTCACATATGGTTTTGTTGAAATTTTTTGAAAAATTTGAAAAAATAAAAATTAAAATAATAAATTTTGATAACGTCTGCGTTGGGTAAAGGGTTAAAGGATATCTCCCACAGGAGAATAGGAGAGAACAGAATTACATATGTCTTTCTCATTTATGCGAAATAAGAAGACATAACACCAACAATGTAATTGGGCATTACATCTAATATATAAATGTGAATGTCTGTATCTATATCTCTAGCTATCTCTCTATCTTTGTTCCGGGTGAACTCCTCAAATTTTGTACACAGGATAATTCGTCCCTGCGAGTAACATGGGATGGGTGCCGTGCCCGAGCGGGGAGAGCTTGACCTTGAAATTGGTAACCTTGACCTTTTATTTCGAAAACAGCTGGGCCGATCGGGCTAAAATTTCATGTGCGGGTATATTGACCCAGCGATCATTTTGACTTTATCAGGATGCCTGTGTGGGTGACCTTGACCTTGAAATTGGTGACCTTGACCTTCTATTTTGAAAACGGCTGAGCCAATCATATCTGGGGGTATATTGATATAACCATCTTCTCCTGTGCAATGCCAGGTAACACCCGCTAGTAATATATAATTCTCCATTTTTAATGCCAGCATAACCCATTATGCTAATTCCGTGAAGGGAAGCCAATATATAAAGATAGTCCAGAGAATGAGACTTTTTATACTCATTTAAAAGTGTCTGAGGATTGTATATTAACGCTCGTTTGACACGTGACATATACAAATGTTTCACACCGAGCTACACTTTAAAAATATTACATAAATGAGACATATTAATTGCTTCCACCGAGCTACACATTAAAACCACCTCACCACCGACTCAGAACTACTGGCTCCGGGGAAAGTCTTCCCTTGCTTTTCATTATAAAGCCAGATGATATTAAGGGAAAAACTGTCCCCCTCCCTTTACCCTTGTTCTGGGTCACATAATCGCAGAACGAAGAGGGCAGCGGAACAGTGTCACTGCTGGAACGGGATGCCTAAATAACTATAGCTGTAATCCTTTAGTGGACGACATTCTGAGCAACAGATGGAGGACCTAAACACCTAAGGTCGCCAGAGATGGACTCTATATTTCTAAGATAAAACTTTGTAAATGTAGAAGGCTGTGTCCAGCACACAGCTTTCATGAGATCAGTAATGGCTATACTGCTAGAATAGGCTCAAGAAGTGGACAGTGCTCTAACTTCATGCGCTGATGTCTTATTTACAGAATGCTGATCGGAAGATAGATTTCCATAGGCAATACGTATTGCCATCTGAATCCATCTAGCAATTGACTGAACAGATACATCTTTTCTGTTAGGAATCAATGATAAAAAAAAGTGTTTTTTCCTTTTCTAATAAACTCAGATCAGCATTTATATATGTGCATAGCCTTGACTGGACACAGCAAAGATCTACGGTTGTCCATAGAGGGCAGAGCCTTTATGATAATAGGCTCAGGCCATAAATCAAGAACTTGATGCTTAGCCAAAAATCCCACTTGTGTAGTTAAAGTGATGGTATTTCCAACCCTACGGTAGTGAGATTCGTCAACAGATAAAGCATGGAGTTCACTAACTCTTCCAGGGGAAGCAAAGGCTAAGAGAAATGCTGTTTTATAGGTCAAGAATTTGAACTCTACAACGTCTGACGGCTCAAACAGAGCTTCTTTAAGCTTCAACAGAACCCAAGCTAAATTCCACTTAGGAATTAATCTGAGAGTTCTAGGTCTATTTATAGAGAAATTTCTAACTAATTTGGATAATGAAGCATTAGATCCAATCAGCAAGCTATCATGATAGGCGTAAGTGTCCGATAGCATAGACCTATAGCCCTTAATAGTGACGGGCTGCAGTTTGAGAATGTCAAACAGGCAGACATGAAACTTAGCAATATCCGGTATGGATGGATCATAAACGTCTATCGACTGATTCTTACACCAACGGAAGAAAACCTTCCACATTGCTGCATAATTCAGCGAAGAGGAGGTCCTCCTACAGTTAGAAATTGCACCCACTGCTCGTCCTGTAAAACGCTTGCCGTGCAAGAAGGACTGCACAACGGAAATATGTGAAGGTTGAGACCTTGCGAGTTGTGATGCAGTGCGCGTGACTTCCCCCGATAAAGAAGGTCCTCCTGCAGAGGAAGCTTCCAGAGAATGTCCCATAACAGACACTAAAGGAGATTGACACCCGAGTAGATAGATCCATGGTTTCTGTGATGACAGAGATGCTACTAACAGAATCTTGCAATGCGATTGCTTGATCTTTAACAAGAACTGTTGAATGAATGGAGTTGGAGGATACGCGTATCCTATCATTCCGCCCCATGGAATTGAGAGAGCATCTACTGCGTACGCTCAAGGATCTAGGCATGGCGACACGTATGTTTGCAACTGATTGTTGAGGTGTGTCGCAAACTTAGATGTGAGTCTTCCATGGAAGACGTGTGTCGCCTGGCGTTTCAGACAGAATTCTAAGTGGAAAAGGGGCATAACTCTGGAAAAAATACAGCGGATCAAAAAATAAAATAGGAGGTGCACAATGCCATTATGTGATAAAGAATCACTGAAAGTTTCATCAAAATCCATTCATAGGTTAAAGAGGAGTGGCGGATAAGAGAAAGTGTGACGCGGATGACGCTGACGACGGGGCATAACTCTGGAAAAAATACAGCGGATCAAAAAATAAAATAGGAGGTGCACAATGCCATTATGTGATAATGAATCACTGAATGTTTCATCAAAATCCATTCATAGGTTAAAGAGGAGTGGCGGATAAGAGAAAGTGTGATGCGGACGACGACGCGGACGACAAAAGTAATCCCTATATGTCGCTCCCCACTTCGTGGGGCGGCGACACAATAAGTCTATCATAAGTCATAGGTTGATCCCACTGGTAGAAAATATGTCAGAACACTTGTTTGTTGAGAGTCCACAATGAAGGCAACAGGCGACCTTTCCAAGAGAGCGAGCCTGCTAGTACGTTCAAACAACCCGGTATATGACAGACTGATAGATGAACTTGATATTCCAAGACATATAGAAGGATTCTTTCCGTTAGTTTGTATAACGGAATCGAATGCGTGCCTCCTTGGTTCCTTATATACGCTACCACTGTCGAGTTGTCCGACAATATTTGAACATGAGCGTTCTCTATAATGTGAATCCATTTTTGTAGCGCTAACCATATTGACATCATTTCTTTAATGATTATGTGTTTTCCCAGGAACTCTGGGTCCCAAAGACCCTGGCACTTCGAGTCTGTCGGTTTCAAAGTTCACTGAACTTTTTGTTTTACCTGGTCCGCTAAAACAATACTGGTCTCGAGCGAATGCGTCTTCACACTCCAGTTCTGAGTAAAGTATATCTGGAGTGGACGTGTGCGTAAGCGACCCATTGGAATGAGATCCGCAGCTGCTCCGCACAACCTCATCAGTCGCATAAATTCCCTCGCTGTTAATGCGTTTGAGTGTAGACAAAAGCGAGCATAACAACTGACTAATTTCTCTCTGGGTAACGGCTGATGAACCAGATTGTTGTGAGTCTCGAAGCTCATCCCCAAGTGAATGAACGACATGGACGGAGCTAGATTCGACTTCTTCTCATTTACGATAAACCGAGACATCGGAGTAATAATAGCAGACTCTGAACATCGTTCTGAAGAGTAATTTTGTTGCTGAACCTCTGAAGAATGTCGTCCAAGTAAACTGACATTACCGCAGACGAATGAGCTCAGAAATAAGACATTACAGAGTTCATTATTCGCGTGAACGCCAAGGGTGCCAGATTCAGACCGAAGCACATTGCTTGGAACTGATATACTATCCCTTGATTGGCGAACCATAGGTACTTTCTGAATGCCAGATGTACCAGAACATGAAAGTATGCATCTTTTAGATCTATGCTTGCCGCATAGTCATTCACTCGTATGCTCGCTCTTACTGACCAAATGGTCTCCATATAGAACTTTGGAGCTTCGATAAGTTTGTTTATCCAGCTCAAGTCTATTACCAGTTGGAATGAGCCGTCTGGCTTCGGTACGAGGAACAGGTGACTGTAGAAACCTAGAGACTCTGGGTTCTCTATGACCTCTATTGCTTCCTTTTCCAAGAGAGACTTTACCTCCGAAAAGAGAGACTATCTTTTTACAGGATTTGGCGAAAGTTGTGTTCAATGCGGACTCCGTGTTAGCGGTGGTTTTGCTCGGAACGATAGCCTTAGGCCGTCCAAGATCACACTTCTCACTCACTGATCTTCCGTAATAGTTATCCAGTTTCTCAGGAATCTTGATAACCATCTGCCAACTCGAACGCAATAGAGGTCCTGACCATCACCTGTAGGACCTGCAAGGCTTGCGGGAGGAGAAACCACGTCCTCCCCGTGAGGAGCCTCGAACCGTCAGCTTGGAGGCGTCTGACCAGTTGCCTCGGCCAGACCCACACCCCCGACCTAAGTCAGTAATTTGACGATTTTGAGAGTAAGTATATGAGGATCTTTTATATCCTTGCGAGGAGTTCCCTCTGGACAATTTTTGTCTGGAACCTCCTCCTTCACTCTTCTCTGCTGTTGCAGGTTTATTTGATGCTGACTTCAGTAGCACAGTATTAGACGCTTTCTTTGTGGCTTGGTCATAGACCAAAGAAAGCTTGTCGTCAAAGATATCGTGTCCCGATACCAGAGCGACTCGAGGAGAGTTTTTCACCCTGTCATCTATCAAAGATGATGACGCAAGGGCTCCATCACGTCTAACTAACTCCAAATTAGCCACTGTTAGGGTGGAGTTATACATGGTAAACATTATAGCCCTGGAAAGAACTCGTAAAGAGGTACGAACGTCCTCAAATTCCTTCCCATTGAGAAGTTGCGTCATAGCTCTCGTAAGGTGATCTGCATAAGACATAGCGTCTAAATTCGCTCTGTTAGAAGAAATTGCCGTCTCCAATTGTGTCCGAGCAGACATATCTAGGTCCTCAGCCAGCTCATCCAAACATAGAGGAACTCTCTGAACACCTTCCTCTACCGTTTTAAATGGACATGGTCCAATAAACGGTAGACGTACAGAAGTTGATGATAAAAGCTGCCTTTTTTTTTGGAAAGATTGAATATGGCGTCGTTAAGAAGAGCAAAAGTCTGTGACACCTGTTTCGACTGCACTGGAAAGAAAAGGACCTCCTCCTTTGACCAGATATAGTCAGCATCTAACGACGCTAGCAGCTTCTTATGAGCGGTCGCTGCAGTCTGATTCTCAGGAACAAATTCTGGAAAGTATTGATGGATTAAATCCATCGCTACAATATGTTGTTCCGAAAGGGAAGGGTCATTTTCCTCCAAATCCCTTTCACCATCCGACAGAATCAGATAAGACTCACGGTCATCGGCATCTGAACGTGCAGATGATTGGACCGACCCAGCGTCATCCGACAGCTGTGTATTTGACGGAGCATCTGGACAGGGGGCGTGGACGTAAGCTTCGACTGATGCAAGTTCCGAACTACAACATCTGGCCCCCAGATGTTGTTGTGAAAGAGAGGGGACCCTCTCGCTCGCGGTCCTGTCAGATCTCGCCGAGCTTACTGTCGAATTTGCTGATTTCTTCCTTTCCGTCGTTGCAGGGTGAGCCTGTTTATATATTATAGTGTTCGCTCTACCCTTTTTCCTCTCCTCGACCGTAACGGACACACTCGGTGTCGTGGTGCACACCACTTCACTGGTCGAGCTAGCTGGTAACAGGAATCTGAAACCACCAGCGTGTGGTTATTGCCCTGTCTAATATTTAAGAGCACTTTAGCCGCTAGCTCTAACCGACTATCTAATTGCGACGACAGATGCACACTTTCTGATGGCGTCACATAAACATCACCATGTTCTTGTTCCTCTGAAATAGAAACTGAAAAACTAGAGTGACTTTGTGGCGAGAGGACCGGCATTGTCCTCTTGCCGCTAATAACGTACCGTGACACACATCTCCAACGTTTGTCATCCCAATTGACACAAGTTGCACAGGAACTAGTGCGAGTACACTGACTACAACTGATACAATTATCATGTGAATCAGAAGAAGACTTCCTCGAGTTACAATTAGAGCAAAAAGTTTTTTTTTTAATAAAATAAAAGTCAACAGTACTCGCACCAACTCCCAATAAATATCTGAAAAAGATATAAAACAATAATTCGAAAAATAATTTACAATCAAACATTTTTCGAAAAAATTCTGACATGAGCCCAAGTTCCCAAAGAGAACAATGAGCCCAAATGGATCGCGATAGAGCCTAAGTGTCGACAAATGTTTTTTTTTCTTCTCCAAAAATTAAAGCTACACTACCGGAATATATAATGTATCTTATAATAGTCCTAACATGATTAATTCATAGGAAATTACATGTATAAGTAAAGAGTTGTCAATGTAAACAACGTCAAAAGAAAAACTGGAAACAGGACTCCAGGCACTGAACAACACAGCCCGAAGTCAGTAACAGATTTTAAACTATCCGATGCAAAGCAAGATCTTCATTAGAGGAAAATACAATACAGCGGATGGATGATGCATGACCAAAAATGCCTCAACACCCCAGGGTGAGGATGTAACCATGGGGATACACAGAATAAACATTCTGTGAAACACGTTAAACTCCCAAAAAAATTTTAAATAAAAAAAGCCAAAAAGCATGGGAGTTTAACTGGGGGGCTTCAAGGAAGGATAGGGAAGGAACACTTAAGAAACAGTGGCAAAATCATTAGCAAGAATGATGACGTCAGGCCCATGTCATAAAATTGGGAAACATGAAATAATTTTGTCAAAAAATTATAAAGTTACAGCCCTGAACACTTAAAACCACCGTTTCTTCCTTCCATCATCCTATTCTGTCCTTTGATCCACCATTATCACTGTTGATCTGTGTCTGGCATCATTAAAACTGAGATTTAAAAGCACAGAAGTCAGTTTGTTGTTATCTGACAGAGGGCCAAACAAGGAATGATGCTTGGCACAAATTTTGGTGCTTCCGGACCACTGCACATGCGCAGATGTCAAAAGTATGGAGGACCACATAGGACATCAAATTTTCGATTTTACATGCAAATTTGGGGGATTGGGGGGGGGGGGGGGGCAAAATTTGTGTTTGGCCCTGGATAATTTTGAGTTAGCACCAGCTAAGTCTGGACCATTGGTTGTTGTGTAAAAATATGCCCAGCCTGATAATATCATTTGTGTTACACTGACTGCATTCTCTTATACAGGATCATTATGATTTGGATGATGTTCTTTGTAGTTGCAGAACTGCAGAAGAAATAGAGTTTGAATCAAATAAATTATAAAATGTAGTCTGGACAGTGCAAGAATTTTTTTTTAAATGAACATTTTGGATGCAGGCAATTTTCATGTCTTGTAAATATCATTTGTGACAATTTATTGAAGCAGTTAATTTCTCTCTTTACCATTGTAATGTTATCCTGAAATCAAAAGCAGAAAAATATTAACATAAATCAAGACTAATTGATGGTGTACACTGCAGATCTGACTGAAACTTGACATGGTCTTTCTCATTTATCTTATTACATAATTATACATCAGTAGTTGTAACGAGGCAATCATTATAACCTAGAGTGTGAAATATGACTGCTGATCAAGTGATCCCATGCATTCTCAGGATACTCTAGGCTAAAGAGAATGATTTATTAATGGATTCACAGTATTTGGGGAAAATTATTTGCAGTTAAAACAGAGACCTGCAGTTTCGAAAATTACAGAAGGGTGATTAACAACCATGTCGAAATATTAACCCCTTCGCAGCTGTTCAGTTTGGTAAATATTGTGTTGAATCAAAGATTGGGCGGGATGGGGTGTTAAAGTGAAATCATAATTAAATAATTACACCCAACCCACACTCCCAAAATCTCATGAGGAAAGATGTCTCATCCTAGTGTTTTGGAACTTGAATTTTCTATTTGACGGACATTTTTCCTTTTTCCTTCTTGAGTCACACTAATGTTTGAATAACATCAAGAATGGTAACATTTTTCAAGCCATATTTGCTTTTCTGGAAGGTAACTCTGATTGGAAGCTGAGCATGTGTTCCAAACTTGGCCTACTCACAGGATGTTGTTTAATTCTTTTCTGTTATTATCCTGTGTTACAGGATGACATAAGAAAACAAGAGGCCCCAGGGGGCCTGAGGGCGCTCACCTGACATGGTAGGCTAAATATCAAACCAGGGACTTGACTTGAATAAGCTGCATATGCCCCTCCTAAGAAAAGCATATACCAACTAGATGAAGCGATTGTGCCCACACAATACACAGGATTTTCCTTCTATTTTCAGTTCCTGCACTTTTACGTCCCAAAATTGAGATAAATGCATAAAAAACAGATTTTTTTTATATTTTTGTTCGGAAATTTTTTCAGACTAAAATTTTTTTTTCTTCTTAAAATTGACCAAAATGCATAAAAAAACAAAAAACTAATTTCTGGATTTTGGTCCAAAATTTTCTAAATCCCACCCGAACCCCAAATTTTCAGTGTTAAAAAAAATAATTTTTTTTTTATGTCTTAAAATTGACCAAAACGCAACAAAAACCAAAAAACTCATTTCCAGATTTTGGTCCAAAATTTTCTAAGTCCACCCGGACCCCAAATTTTCAGTGTAAAAAAAAATTTTTGTCTTTTGTCTTAAAATTGACCAAAACGCATAAAAAACCCCAAAAATAATTTCAGGATTTTGGTCAAAAATTTCCCAGACCCCAAATTTTCAGTGTAAAAAAAAAAAAATTTGTTTGTTTTAAATTTGACCAAAACGCATAAAAAACCAAAAAAACTAATTTCCGGATTTTGGTTCAAAATTTCCTGAGACCCCAAATTTCCAGCCTAAATAGGAACCCAGGGACTTGGCTTGAACAAACTTGAATCTCACCTCCTTAAGGATGCTGCATACCAAATATCAAAAGATTCTTACTGGTAGATCTGAAGTTTAAAGAATACTCCTCATACTGCACTAATTTAAACATTTAGGCTCCCATAGAGAGCCCAAATATGGACCCAGGGAATTGATTTCAATAAACATGTGAAACAATCTTCCAAAGATGTTATATGTGAAATTTGAAAGCTTTTGGAGCAGTGGTTTGGGAGAAAAGTAGTCTTAAATGTTTTTCCCATTACCCACAGCGTTAAAAAATGCTGACTCGGCACTTTTTCAAAGTCCCAAAAAAGTCCCCCATGATAAAACTGATAGCAATTTTTTTTTGACCATTCCATTCTGTTGGTCCTTAGGAAGCTTCACACCAAAAGAATTCTCATTGCCGTGTAGTTTTGGAGATATGGGCGTTTTAATTTTTTTCTATTTTTAATTTTTAGCTCCTGCGGTTCCCATGGGGCAACAGGAAATTTTTTTTTGCATAAATTAACTACTTATGTCCCAATAAAACCTCATGTCAAATTTGGTTCAAATCAGCCTCTCGGTTTGGAAAATAGAAATTTTGGGCAGGGCAAAAATTCTTGCCCCTCCCATAACGATGGCAAATATAGCCCCTAGAACTTCTCTTGAACAAATCTAAGTCTACACCTCAAAAGGAAGCTGCACACCTAATATCAAGTCTCTGCTTCTGCTGGCTCATGAGAAGAAGATTTTTCAAGATTTAGGCTCAATTTTTGGGCGTGGCCCTACCAAGGGGTGGGTCAACTTGATTTGAACAAACTTGAATTGACATATGATAGGGAACATGCACACCAGATTTAGTTCAATTTGGTTGAGCAGTTTGTGAGAAGAAGTTGATAATGTAAAGTTAATGCCGGACAGACGACGGACAGAAAGTGATCAGTAAAGCTCCCCTTGAGCTTCGCTCAGGTGAGCTAAAAAAGTTCACAATGCCGAACGGACGAAGGACGGCAAGTGATAAGTTTAGCTCCCTTCGGTGAGCTGAAAATTCCTCATTTTGAACTAAGTTACAATTCAAGCTCCCACAAGTGAGCCCAAATATGGTCCTGGGGACATGGCTTGAACAAACTTGAATCTTACCCCCCTAAGGATGCTGCATACCAAATATCAAAAGCATTTTTTGACTGCTGGATCTGAAGAAGATTTTTAAAGAAAATTCCTCAATTTGATCTAAGTTATCAATCAGGCTTCCACAGTGATCCCAAATATGAACCCAGGGACTTGACTTGAACAAACTTGAATCTCACCCCTCTAAGGATGCTGCATGCCAAATATCAAAACATTCTGACTGCTGAATCGGAAGAAGAAGATTTTTAAAGAAAAATTCCTCATATTGAACTAAGTTATAATTCGGCCTCCCACAGGGAGCCCAAATATGAACCCAGTGACTTGGCTTTAACAAACTTGAATCTCACCCCCCTAAGGATGCTGTACACCAAATATCAAAACATTCCGATTGCTGGATCTGAAGAAGATTTTTTAAGAAGATTCCTCATTTTGAACTAAGTTACAATTCGAGCTCCTCCCACAGTGAGCCCAAATATGGACCTTGGGACATGGCTTGAACAAACTTTAATCTCACCCCCCCAAGGATGCTGCATACCAAATATCAAAACATTCCGACTGCTGGATCTGAACAAGAAGATTTTTAAAGAAAATTCCTCATTTTGAACTAAGTTATAATTTGGGCTCCCACAGTGAGCCCAAATATGAACCCAGGGACTTGGCTTGAACAAACCTGAATCTCACCCCCCTAAGCATGCTGCATACCTAATATCAAAAGATTCTGCCTGCTTGATCTTGAGAAGAAGATTTTTAAAGAAATTTGCCTGAAATGCACTAAGTTCAAATTTGGGCTCCTATACTGAGCCCAAATATGAACGCAAGGGGACGGTTTGAACAAACTTGAATCAGATCCACCCCACAATGTTGCATACCAAATATCAAAAGATTCTGCCTGCTAGATCTGGAGAAGAAGATTTTTTAAGACATTTGCCTGGAATGCACTAAGTTTGAATTCGGGCTTCTATAGTGAGCCCAAATATCAATCCAGGGGGCCGATTTGGACAAACTTGAATCAGATCCACCCCATAATGGTGTATACCAAATATCAAATGATTCTGCCCACTTGTGCTGGAAAAGAATATTTTTTAGTAATTTCTCTAATATACATAAGGTGCTATCAGAGTTATGCCCACTATGGAGCTCCAAGTGGGCATGTCCATTTCATTTGAACAAACTTGAATTGACATATGGTAATGAACATCCATACCAAGTTTCGAGCAAATCAACCTAGGGGTTTCAGAGGAGAAGTCGTTTGAAAAATGTTCACGATGCCAGACGGACGACAGACGGCAAGTGGTAAGTTTAGCTCCCATCGGTGAGCTAAAAAAAAATATAACACCCTCCATGGCCAAATTTGAACCACAGGAGCACATTTTTGCCTCGAGTTGTTTCGATATTTGAGTAAAAAAGTGAAAAGTAGTGGAACAAAATAGATAATGTCATCTGTCACATTTGTTATGATGTGTGTGTTATATTGAGAATAACATTGCACTGTGGTATTCATTCCCTGTATGTGGTGGTATCGCTGTACTCAGTATGGACTTATAGCTCCGGGCATCAAAATTTGGAACCGTACCTAGAATGGACTTATCACAGCGAAAGGGTTAGAATATCAAGTCACAAATGTTTCCCATAAAAGCAATTAAACCAATTCAATCCTGTTTGACAGAGATCATTGAGCTCTGTCAAACAAGACTGAATTGGTTCAATAAATTCCCTGTTGCTATACAGAAAAGATTTTTGGCTTGAAATTTTGGGCATTGTGAGATTAGTGTGAAGAGGAGGGTTAATTCTCTACTGGAATAATAGTTTAAGTCGGGGTGACTGCCCCTTAGTTCAGCAGCCATTTCACTTGGATGTTAAGCCTTTATCTATTCCATCCCCCAGGAGTGCGGTGGCTCAGTGGTAGATTGTTGTACTTCTATGCTGGAGGACCCGAGTTCGATCCCCGTCCAGGATGACCTGCGCTGTATCCTTGGCCAAGGCACTTTATCCCGGTTGCCTACCTACATGGGAGCACGATGACACTGTGTACTAAGGCATACTGCACGTCGATGGTGCACATGTATGTCACTCACCTGAAAATGCCAGGCCTGGAATATCAAATAGATTTTGACTGGTTGATCTGTAGAACAAGATTTTTCGAGAATATTTCTCATATGCACTTAGTTAAAATTAAAATTATGAACCCAGTCCCCTACTCCCCAAGGATGCTTTATACCAAATATCAAAAGAGTTTGACTTGTGAATCTAAAGAAGAAGGTTATTTCTCATATTATACCAAGTTAAAATTCGAGCCCAAATATTAATGCTGTGACTTTATGTGAACAAACTCGACTCTGATCCCTTTAAAAATGTTGATTCTGACTGGTGGTTCTGGGGATGATTTTTAAAAACATTCCTCCTATTGCATTTATTATTTATTTACGAGGGTTTAATGACACTTTTCACAGCCAAGGTCACCTTGTGTCGGACAGTTTCAGGGTGGCCTGAATACGTAAAGAAAACCACTGAGCAACAGCGAGTAATAGACTCCTCAACATACCAACTCTGCACAAGCAGGGTAAGCAATGGTTGAAGGAAAGGACACCCTCCACAATGCGACTGTGTCCCCACAGGGATTAAGTGCCTTGCCCAAGGACACAATGCAGTTGCCCCTGGCAATGATCAAACCATGGACCTTTTATTTTGAAGTCCAATGCCATAACCACTCTGTCACCACGTTCCCTCAAATTGTACTAAGTTAAAATTTTGGCTTCCAAATATCAACCCAGGGACTTGATTTGAACAAACTTTAACCCTTTACCCAACATAATGACCAAAACCGGCCAGTGCTATTCTGAAAAATCGCCAATTAATTTTCATTATTTTTTCACTTTTTGTCTCAAAAACATAGGTTATGACCCCTCATTGGAACGAGCTCATGGAGCTCGTTCCAACGAGGGGGTCATAACCTATGTTTTAGGACAAAAAATGAAAACCTTAGTTATTCAAGAATTTTTTTTGCAAGTGTCGTCTGCTTTTCATGTTAGGTAAAGGGTTAATCTGCACCTATGGATGCTATATAGCGTATATCAAAAGATTATGACTAGTGGTCCCAGAGAAAAAGATATATACACAAATATTCCTCCCAATTCTTTTTTTACATGAATCAAGTACTTATGACTCAATAATATTACATTCCAAATTTGGCTCAAACTGGCTCATTGGTTCACAAAATAGAAATTTTGGAAGGGCCAAAAAACTTACCCCTCCCATTACAAATATTACCAAACAAACTTTTTTTGAACAAAATTTATACTACACCTCAAAAGAAAGCTATGTACCAGATATCAAGTCATTGTACCAATCGGTTCTTGAAGTTTATTTAAAATTGTGAACTTTTTCCTCCACCTCTCCTCATGGAGATCAAAATGCACTGTCATAACAAACAATCACCAAAAATTTCAATGAAATCAACTTAGCTGCTTTGGAGAAGTCGTGAATAACATGTTCATGGATGACAGATGAACGGAAAATATTAACCATAGCTCACTCAGACTTTCGGTCTCAAGGAAATTATGCCCTTTAGAAACTTGTTTTTGAATATTATTTTCAAATTTAACCATTTACCCAATGAAAAGTTAAAAAATTTATAGTAATTTATATATTTTTTATACTTACCAATGACCCAGACATAGCTGGTGCTAACTCTTAAAATATAGGGCCAAACACAAATTTTGCCCCCCAATCCCCAAAATTTGCATCTAAAACTAAAGAAAACATGTCCTGAAAGGCCCTCCACACTTCGCCCCTACTGCGCATGCGCAGTGTCAAGGACGTTCCGAAATTGGCGCCATTAATCATTCTAATAACCAGTGCCTGGTAAGCGCTATGTACTCAGCGGGGAGGCAAGAGTTCCCAACTCCTGGGAGGGCCATCCCCGTCTGGGTCATTGGTAAGTATAAAAAATATATAAATTACTATAAATTTTTTAACATTTTTATACTGTACCAATGACCCAGACACAGCTGAATAGTAAAAAGGCTGGAGGGCCAAGGACATAGAGCAAAATGGAATACGCTCAATAAAATAAAATAGAGTCATCCCCTGTAGGGAAAAAGAAGTAATAGGCCTTACATGTATCTTTCTTATTTATGATAAATTATAAAGATACAACACCTTCCAAAATTGAGCTTCATACATCCATGTACTCTATTAATATCCAATATAATCCTTATACTAATAATTTTTAAAGTAAGCCAATAAATAAAGTAAGTCTAGAGAATAGAGACTCTTATACTCCTAAAAGTGTCTGAGGATTGCATAATCATGTCCGTTGACATATGCAATATTCAAAAGCTATACTTTAAAAACTAAGACTTGAATGAATTTTAAAAACCTAAACTTCTCACTAAACAACCATCCCAATAACAGCTCAGAATTACAAACTCCGGAGGAGGTATCCCCTTGTTTTCATAGTAAAACAGGTGACCCAAGGGAACACCCTCCCCCCCCCCCCTTTTTCTTGCCCTGGGTCAAATAGCCCAGAGCGAAGAGGGCAGCCGAACGGAGACACTGCCGAAACAGACAGCCTACCTAGCTATAGTAGCAACTGTTAAGTGAATGACATTCTGAGCAGTAGATAATAGACCTAACAATAAAGGCCTCCAGAAATGGACTCGATATTTCTAAGATAAAATTCATGAATGTGGATGGCTGAGCGCAATGAGCGGCCTTCAAAAATCTATAATAGCGACACTATTAATGTAAGCCCAAGAAGTAGAAGAACTCTTACTTCATGAGCCGAAATCTTAAGCACAACTGCTAAGTCAATGATATACCATAAGCAGTACCGATAGTTAATAGAATCCATTAACAATAAAATGGAGCGTAACGTCCTTCTACTAGACATCAAAGACAGAAGAAGCTTACGCCCTTTGTAATAAACAGATATCTGTTTATAAATACATAAACTGTACCCGGAAAGAGTAAAGGCCTATGCCCATACGAAGACGGAAGGACCTTAAAATAATAGGTTCCGGATAATAGGAGCCTAACTCTTATGCAACAATCCAACCTAAATAGTAACGGAAGTATTGATTCCGAAACTATGAAAGTGAAAATCATCCATCGATAGTGCATGAAACTCACTGACTCTACAGTAAAAGAGAAACCAACAGAATTACTGTCTAAAAGGTCAGAATTTGAAAACTACTGTTTCCAGAGGCTCAAATGATTACTTAGCTAAATAAGAACCGAAGTTAAAATCCGTATAGGAATTTAATCTAAAGATTCTAAGTCTATTATCAAAAAGTTACTAACTGACTTAGATAAAGAGACAAAAGACTCAATTGTAAACTATCGTAGAGTGCATAGGTATGAGGTAACATAAACCTATAACCTAAATAATAACAGGCTGCAGTAGATCTTGTGAAACAAGTATACTAAAAAATAGCAATGAGTAGTATGGAGGGATCAACAATATGAACATAATGATCCCTACACCACGACGGAAGAGCCTCCACTTTAGCCGCATAGAATAGAGAAGAAGAGGATCTCCTATAGTAAGAAATCGCGTCCAAAGCTCGTCCAGTACAGTGCTTACAATGCAATACGGACCACACAACGGAATACATGAAGGTTGCGACCTTGCTGGTTGTGATAAAGATGACACGATTTACCCAGTGAAAAAGATCCTCACATAGAGGAAGATTTCACGTTAAGACCCACAGTAGACAAGAGAGTAAATTACTCATGATCTCTGTGAAGATAGAGATGCTATCAACAGAAATGTATTGTGGTTGTTTATCTTAGCAATACCTGCTAAAACAACAGCGCCGGAGGATACGCGTATCCTATCATTCCGTCCTATAGATCAATAGAGCGTTAACAATATTAGCTCAGAGATCTGGACAAGCCAACACATACGTCTGCAATTGATTAGCAAGCTGTGTCATAAATAAATCATCATTGGGCGCTCCCATAGATAGCAAATCTGATTGAATACTTGTTTGTTGAGAGACCATTCTGACAGCAACAAGCGACCCGTAAGAGAACGGGAGTCCGATAAAACAATCAGACGACCCGGAATATGACGGACCAAAACTGAACTTGGTGTACTATAACCAACAGACGGATTCTTTCCATTAAATTGAATAACGGAAACGAAAGAGTGCCTCCCTGGTTCCGGAGATACGCCACTACTGTCGAATTAAAGGACAGGAATTTGGGCATGCGTTTCTGAATAATGTTCATGCAATGACATAAAGCAAGCCTAAAAAACATTATTCCGCGGAAGTTAAACTGATTGCTAAAAGACTGCGGAACCCAAAGACCCTGGCACTTCGAATCCGTAGGGATCAGTATTATATCCCAATCTGTTTGACTGGCAACCGTCATAATAGCCACACTCGGGTCCGGCAACTACGGCGGCACTCTCTGAGTCAACCACCGAATGTTCGCCCCAGTCTGAATCTCTTGTAACACTAGATAGACAAGAGAACGTGTAAATCGAGCAATTCATGGATTGCCGAAAAGTTGCCGTCGAAGAGAAGCTCCTCCGAGAACGAAGCGACTCTGAGAGAGTTCTTAACCTTACTATCCACGCGTGTGGATGTAGCTAGGGCTGCGTCACGTCTAACTAACTCCAATCAGCCACTGAAGGGCGGAGTTATACGTGAACAAACTACTGCCCTCAAAAGAAATTACATTGAGAATAATATCCCGTAAATCTTTTCTTGAAGACGTAATGATAACGCCTCAGTAAGGCGGATTACGTATAATAAAGCGTCTAAGTTAAGTCTACTATACATAATGTCGTTCCCAACATTGAAATTGGAAAAGACATAAACGGCGAAAAAGAATATATGCAGTCTTTAATCACACCGTCTAGACGCATATGAACTCTCGGTATGCCCTGCTCTGCCAAAATAAACTATTTGTATAAATGATAAAATGGCAGAAATGAGCAACGCGGACAAGAAACTAAACTATCATGCTTAGTAGCAGGCTTGTATATATATATATATATAGCGTCGAAAAATAAAACACATGTTGTAATGACAATATTGGACTGCGTCGGTAAGTCAGGGACAATGTCCCTGAACCGATCGAAAAATCCGAGTCCAATGACGCTATAAGTCTCTTATCCAAGATCGCAGCAATGAAGTCCGAAATAATAATCACTGGAAGATAATGCCAGAAGATATGAAAGGCATCTTCCGATACTACTAAAGGGAAAACTCGAAATCTTTCGAATCCCTTTCGCCATCCTGTCGGACCCTATAAAGCGTTCGGTCGTCCGTAGCTGATGCAACCGCGGACCGCACCGACCCAGCGCTGTCGGATAATTCCTGATTCGACCGAGAAACTGTCAATTGCTGGGATGCTGCGAAACAACTGTGCTAACTCGGATAGCACGTCCGTCAATGAGGCCTGAGGAGAAGCGGTCTTACGATGCATTGCCGCTGGAAGCTCCGTGATCGTTACCCCGTGCATACTACCAATATGCGAGCGAACGGAGTGTATAGGCCTCGTGTCCCTTGGCTACCGGATGGCGCGACCTATTCGCCGTGGAATCACTGAATGCCGAAACTGATCGGATACTCGAGGTCACGTAGCCAATGTGCGGTCGTGTGCCCTGCTGTGGGGATGAGGAAGCATTAAAGACAGTCTCTCGGACTGTCAATATAACGGAGCGTCCCGACCAACGGACATATGCTCCGAATGTAAAATATCTGAACCACAACATGCGGTCCCCTATGTTGTTGGGCGAGAGAGGGACCTCTCTCGCTCACAGCCCGGACGGACCTGGACAAGCCAGGAACCGGACTAACAGGCTTCCTCCGATCTGTCCTCAATCTGCCGTCACTGGGTGAGTACTAAAGTAATTAAAGTGCTCGCATCACCCAAATCTCCTTCCTAGACCGCAACGGACGAACCCGGCAGCCGAACCATTCGATGAATGTACGCTACACCGGGTGAGCTAGCGAATGTCACTCCGTAGGCGATAGACATATTCCATGAGCACTTATTGCCGCTAACTCTTCATTAACTATGATGACAGAGGCACACTTTTGAAAGACATCTCCATAACTCTTCGAACAAGAAACCAGAAATGCTTGGTTAGCAAGCATAAAATAATAATATATATAGCGTCGTTCAATAATTCGAAAGTTTGTGTGACATTATTGGACTATGTCGGAACTGAGGGACGATGTCCCTGAACCGAACCAAAAATTTCTAAGTCCACCGACGCTATCAGTTTCTTATCCGGCATCGCAGCATTCTGGTCCGACGAAAGAAGCTGTAGAAGACCAAGTCAGATGACATACACAACAGCATATGTAGTTCCGAAAGGGAAAGCTCGAAATCCTCCGAATCCCTTTCGGTATCCCGTCGGACCGGATGAAAACTTTCGGACGTCCGTACCCGCTTCCGCGGAGCGTTCCGACCCAGCATCGTCGGATAAAATATATGCGACAGATTCAGTTGATGCTGGGATGCTGCGATAAACTGTGCTATTAAGGAAAGCACGTCCGTTCCCGAGGCCTGTGCAGTAGCGGTCTTACGATGCATTGCCGCCGGAAGCTCCGTGTACGTTGACTCCCGCACACTTCCTATGCGAACGTCCGGAGTCTGCAGGCCTCGTGTCCCTGGCTACCGGATGGTGTGACCTGGTCGCCGAAGAATTCTTGATCGGCGAAGCTGGTAATATATCGGCGGTCACGCAGCCAAGGTGCGGTCGTGTGCGCTGACGAGAAGAGGAAGCCTTAGCAGTCTCAGCGGACTGCCTATACAACGGAGCGTCCCGAGCGACGGACGTATGCTCCGCTTGCGACACATTTTGTACCACAACATCTCGGGCCAGATGTTGTTGAACGAGAGAGGGGCCTCTCTCGCTTGCCGGCCGGATGGACCGGAACGAGCTATGAACCGGACTAAAAGGCTTCCTGCGTTCTCCCTCCGATCCGCCGTCACTGGGTGTGCATTAGGTTAATTTATAGTGCTCGCATCACCCCAAAATTCCTTCTAGACCGCAACGGACGAACCCGGCTGCCGAACCATTCGGTGAATGGACGCTACACCGGGCGAGCTAGCGGACGTCAAAGGCCGTCGAACCTACTAGGGTCCTCTTAGGCAATTGGCGTATTTACATGAGCACTTTTCCGCTAGCCCTTCATTAATTGTGACGACGGAGGCACACTGTTGGAAGACATCACAGATACATCACCCTAATCTTGATCGTCTGAAATAGAAATTGATAAAGTAGAGTGACCCTGCGGGGAAAGGACCGGAGTGTCCAAATCCCCAACAACATACCGTGACATACGCTTCCCATATTGTCATCGAAATCATACGATACAGAACAGGAGTTGATGCGAGTACACTGACCACATATAGAATGATAATAAAGTCAGAGGAAGACTTCCTCTTAAAACAATTGATCAATATCATTTCAATGTGAAAAGAAAACAAGTCCTGGTACTCGCACTAACCCCTGGCAATCAAAATACATAATAATAATATGATCCATTAATATAGAAAAAATAATTGAAATCAAAATATTTTGAAAAAATATTTTTTCAGAACAGCCCAAGTTTCTGAAAAGTAACGTTGAGCCCCAATGGATCCCAAGCCTAAGTGTGGACAAAAATTTTAAAAATATTTTAAACAATTTATTCAACACTTACGAACAATAATAATGTATCTAGTTATGATTAAAATAACATCAAGATATTATTTTTTAGAAATCCCCCCCTCACACAGAGGGCTGTTGTAAATGTAAACAATGAGTGTAAAAACACTAAAATAAGACTCCAGGCACCCAGGCCCGAAATCAGTTACCAAAATACACTATCTGATGCAAAACAGAGACTTCCAGGGAAGAAACTGCAGAACATCAGATGTTAGATGCAGAACACAACGCCTAACCACCCGTAGGTGAAGACGTAAACATGGGGAAAGAACAGAATTCATTCTGTTATTCAGCTAAAACTCCCAAGAAAATTTAGTAATAATAATTACAAAAACTATGCCAAAAGCATGGGAGAATAGCAAGGGGGAACTTAAAGGACAGGGAGAGAGGAAAACACTTAAAAAACAGTGTAACTAAATAATCAGAATGACAACAAAATGGCTGCTGCCTTGAAAATAGGTAACTTAACATAATTTCATTAAAAAATTTTAAGTTACAGCCCTGATAAAATTCTGTCACACATTCTTTTCCTCTCCTCCTTCTCTATCCTCCTTAGAATCACCATTTCACTAATATTTATGTGTCTGGCATCATTTAAACTGAGATTTATAAGCACAAAGATCAGTCAGATGTTAACTGATGAAGGGCCAAACTTAGAATGATTAATGGCGCCAATTTCTGAACGTCCTTGACACTGCGCATGCGCAGTAGGGGCGAAGTGTGGAGGGCCTTTCAGGACATGTTTTCTTTAGTTTTAGATGCAAATTTTGGGGATTGGGGGGCAAAATTTGTGTTTGACCCTATATTTTAAGAGTTAGCACCAGCTATGTCTGGGTCATTGGTACAGTATAAAAATATCAAATATATATAAAAAATATCATAATTTATTATTTTAAATACCAGTACTATTTTTTTAAATTTTTTCCCAAAAATTGAACAAAACCATATGTTGTGACCCATCAACAGAACAAGCTTGATGAGCTCGTTTCAATGTGTCATCACATGATATGATTTTGTTGAAATATTCTGAAAAATTAATTTTTTTCAAATGCTCAATTTGCAAATTGCTTGGGTGCATGTGGTCGATTCATTGGGTAAAGGGTTGGTTAACCCTCTCTACATTAATGTCAAAATACAAATATTTCAAGGAGCAATTTTTTTCCCATAACACAACGAGGAATTTATTCATTTCAAACTTGTTTGGTAGAGTTCAATGAGCTCTGCCAAACAAGATTGAATTTGTTAACCCTTTACTCAATGCAGAGAATATCAAAATTTATTATTTTAATTACTATTTTTTTTAATTTTTGAAAAAATTTCAACAAAACCATATCATGTGACTCCTCATTGGAATGGGCTCGTTCCATTGAGGCGTCACATGATATGGTTTTGTTGAAATATTTTGAAAAATTAATTTTTTCAACTGCTCAGTTTTCAGATTATGCAGGCGGATGTGGGCGATTCGTTAGATAAAGGATTAAATTCCAAGTTCCATTATGAGAATAAAAATTGTAGTTTGAAATTTTGATATTTTGTCACTGGTATACAGATGGTTAACCCTTTACCTAACGTAACGGCCAAAACCAGCCAGTGCTATTCACAAAAAATTACCTTTCAATTTTCATTATTTTTCCATTTTTTTTGTCTCAAAAACATAGCTTTTGGCTCCCCCCCCCCTATTGGAATGAGCTCAACAGTGACAACTAGCTAGTTCCAATGAGGGGGTCATAAGCTATGTTTCTGAAGTAAAAAAAAAGAAAAAAATTAGTTGTACAAGAATTTTGTTTGGAAGTGTTGTTTTCCTTTTGTGTTAGGTAAAGGGTTGAGGGATTGCATTGTTTCCCTGCTTTGTATTGCTACTTTTTTGTTGGAAAACTTATGGTCTTGTCCCAACTCCATAAAAACCTACTTATTTAATTAGCTTTTTCAAATTTCATGTTATCTTCGCATCCCAAGTAGAAAATTTTTTGATAAAACTGTTAATTAAATTACCCTGCTGTCTGGTTAAACAGAACTTCTTTTGAATTGGAATTTTGTTCATAATGTGAGGCTCTCTGTGCTGCCACACTTCTCTGCATTAATCTCTCTCTGAACACTTTCATTCCTTCATATGCAAATGCCAAGATGAACATACAAATACAGGCACCAACTATTCCTGAAATATAAGGACTTGTCTTAAACAAACATATTAGGCCACACAAAGTAGATCTTCTGTTTCTCAGGCCATTATTTGTGAAATTGCATGCGGGCGAGCGTTTTTTTATTTTATTTTTTATTTCAGTAATTTCTTCTTTGCCATTAAAAGTTCATTTTCTTGGTTCAAGTTTTAGGCCTCATAATCTACAGAATAGCATGGGTGGTGGTGTATTTCATCCCTTGAGTGCAAGAAGGCTTTGCAATGCTAAAGCATTGCAAAGCCTTCTTGCCCTCAAGGGACAAATTCATCAATATTTTTAACTTGGGTAAAATATCAGACATAAACCATTTAATTTTAATTTCTTTAAAGTTTAAATTGGTTATAAAAAGAGAGCATGCGCCAGCCAAAAGGACCATGCGGGAGGGCCTGAGAAACAGATTTTTTATTTTTTTAGGCCTTAGGTTTAAAAAAGTTAAAAATCTGTTTCTCAGGACCTCCTCCCACATGGTCCTTTTGGCTACATATGCTCTCTTTTGATAACCAATGCAAATTTAAATGAAAGTGTCAATGACACAGCAGCTCAACTTGACAAACTTGAAATGGGTTAGTTATAAGTGAAATGGCAAAACTGAATATCATTGGTACCAATGGTGAAATTTCAACATAACAGTATTGTGTGTGCACATCGTCAAGAGAAATCCATGCATTTTTAAATGTAAATTGCAAGACTGGCTAAAGGAAGAATGTTGATACATAAATGCAGTATGTTCAGAGGTTATTGTAAAAGGCAACTTTTTTCACGGAAATGAATGCTAATCAATATCTCTTATCAAAAGGTCTTGCCTAATGAGCACACCAAGTTCAAAAACAATCCTATGATAAATGTGGCCTAAAGGTAATGTCAAAGAAGAATGTTGATGCACAAATGCAATAAATTCAAAGATTGTTGCTAACAGCAACAGTTTTTGATGGAAATGAAAAGAAAATCGATAGCTCCTATCTTTGTCACCCTGAATAAGCATACAAAGTATCAAAACAACCTGAAAATGAATTCACCCTCTGAGGCATGCCAAAGGAAGATGTTAATGCACCAAGTTTGAAAGTCATTGCTTGTGGCAAAGTTTTTTCTCCCTTTTATATGGAAATTCATAAATATACCCCGCAGAGAGTGCAAAAGGGACAAGTTGCTGCACAAATGCAGTATGTTCAAAGGCTGGTGATAACGACAATAATTTTTTGTGGAAATGAAAAAAATCAATATCTCACATCTAGAGGTCACCCCAAACACACATACCAACTTTCAAAGTGATCCGATCATAAATGTGCCCTGAAGGGTGTGCCAAAGGAAAATATTGAAGTCTGACTAAACTAAGTTAAAAGGTTGTTGCCAGCGGCAACATTTTTTTGACAGAAATGGAAGAAAATCGATAACTCCCATAGAGATATCACCCGACACAAGCACACCAAGTTTCCAAGCGATCTAGTCAATGAAAGTGTCAATGACACTGTAGCTTAACTTGTCTGTGTGTTGTGTTTGATGAAAAGGATGCTGTTCAATGTTTATGAAAGGATTATGAAGAATTGTGATAATTGGGAATATGTTAATTTCTGTTCCCTGTATGCTATGTTTTTGATAACAAGAAGCCCCACAGGCCTGAAGCGCTCATCTTGAACAGAACACGATATAAAGAGTCCAAGAATGAGTACTTTAAGCAAGCCATCTCCATAGGCTACACTGAGTCCCTCAGGAGTGACAAAAATAATCTAGGCATCATGCCTTTTCTTCAGTTGATCATAAAGTAAAATGTAGAGCTCCCCTTTGAAGTCCCTTCATACAACCTATGTGGATTAATCTTAGTTACACACCTCTAGAGGGTACGGAATACACAATTTTTAATTCTTCAGCAAAATGGCCAATTCTGGCTCCCATAGGGAGCCCAAATATTAACCCAGGTTCTCGATTTGAACACAATTGAATCTGACTTCCCTAGCAATGTTGTGTACCTAATATTAAAGCATTCTGACTGTTGGATCTGAAAAAGAGAAATTTTAAAGAAATTTCTACATATTGCACTAAGTTAAAATTTGGGCTACCATAGCGAGCCCAAATATTAACAAATGGATCCGATTTGAACAAACTTGAATCTGACCCCCCTAGAGATGTTGTATACCAAATATGAATGCATTCTGACTAGTGGATCTGAAGAAGAAAATTTTTGAAGAAATCCCTCATGTTGTACTAAGTTAAATTTTCAGGTTCCCATATGGAGCCCAAATATTAACCCATGCACTAGAATTGAACAAATTGGAATCTGCCCTCCCAAGAGATGTTGTATACCAAATATAAAAGCATTCCAACTGGTGGATCTGAAGAAAAAGATTTTTAAAGAAATTTCCTCATATTGCACCAAGTAAAAATTTAGGCTACCATAGCGAGCCCAAATATATACCTAGGGATCTGATTTGAACAAACTTGAATCTGACCCCCCCCCCTAGAGATGTTGCATACCAAATATGAAAGCATTCTGACAAGTGGATCTGAAGAAGAGGATTTTTTTAAATTACCCCCCATATTGAACAAAGTTAAATTTGGGCTTCTATAGGAAGCCCAAATATTAACCTAGGGAGTTGGTTTGAATAATCTTGAATCTGACCCTCATAACAATGATGTATACCTAACATTAAAAGATTCTGACTGGTGGTTCTGAAGAAGAAGATTTTTAAAGAATATTCCCCATATTACCCTGTGTTAAAAATTCCGGCTCCAGTAGTGAGCCCAAATATGAACCAAAGAGCTTTATTTCAACAAACTCGTATCTGGCTCCCCTATGAATGCTGTATACCAAATATCAAAAGATTCTGATGATTGGTTCTGGAGAAAAGATTTTGTTAAATTTTTGCAAATATGCTGACTCAGCATTTTTTCGATGCCCATTACAGAACACCCTAACATAACCGATGGCAATGTTTTTTTTTACCATTCAATTCTACTGGTCCTTAGGATACTTAATACCAAATAACAGCTCTCTGTTCCCTGTGGTTTGGGAAATATGGGCGTTTGAAAATATTTCTATTTTTAGCTCCCAGGGTTCCCATGGGGATGCAGACATTTTTTTTTTTTGCATGGGTCAAGTACTTATGACCCAATAATACCACATACCAAATTTGGGTTGATACCGGACCATTGGTTCAGAAAATAGAAATTTTGGTCGGGGCCAAAAATCTTATCCCTCCCATTACAAAGCCAACTATTGCTTCACAAACTTCGTTTGAGCAAACTTGATTCTACACCTCATATGGAAGCTCCATAGCAAATATCAAGTCATTGTACACACTGGTTCTTGAGAAGATTTTAAAAATATTTTGGAGCATTTTCCCCCACTCCCTCCCTATGGGGCTGGGCATGTTGAGTTGAACAAAAATGCAATGCCCCTTTGGGACCATCACTCACACAAACTTTCACTTGAATTGGCCCAGTGGCTTTGGAGGAGAAGACCAAAACATCGTGTTGATGGACGACGGATGGACGACAGACGGACAGCGATGAGATTAGCTCAGCTTGACTTTGTCAAGATGAGCTAAAAATAATATGAGGTGCAGACTGTACTAAAGAAATGACGGGTGGGTTAATGTGGCCTTCACAGTTAATGTATGTGGCCCTCACAGTTAACGTATGTCAACAAAAGTTACCAAGTTAAAGTGAAATTATTCCAAAATGAGCCATCCTATTACGTTACAATGAAATTCCTTCATAAATACGGCCTGTAGACTGTGCTAAAGGTTTTTGGGCTTCAGGCCTGTGTAGCCATCATGGCTGACAGATTGCAGCTAAAAGGGGATGTCATCATTTCGACATTATACCGAGTCACTCTACCATATTACAATGAAATCCCTTCACAAATACGACCTGTAGTCTGCACTTTCAGGTTTTGGGTTTAGGCAGCCATCATGGTTGAATGATCGCGACCAAAAGGGGACGTTATCATCTGGTCATTATCTGGAGTGATCCTACGAAGTTACAATGAAATCCCTTCATAAATATGACCTGTAGATTGTGCTAAAGGTTTTCGGGCTTCGGGTCCCTGAAGACGTCACATTGGACCAATCACGACCAAAAGGGGATGTCATCATCTGGGCATTATATGGAGTCAACCTAACAAGTTACAATGAAATCCCTTCATAAATACGACCTGTAGACTGTGCTAATGGTTTTCGGGTTTTGGGATCGGGCAGCCATACCGGCTGACCGATCGCGACCAAAAGGGGACGTTCTTATCTAGACATGACCTCAAACCTGGATATGAAATTTCGAGACAATCAAACAGAACTATTAGCCTGTGCTAAAGGAAAATGTGAACGACTCACAGACTAACAGCCTCACAGACTAACAGACTTCCGCATGCGTGATGGCAATAGTTTATTTTGACTTTGTCAAAGTAAGCTAAAAACCGCCGGCCCGCATGCAATTTTACAAATGAAAGTGTCAATGACAATGTAGCTTAACTTGCCTGTGTGTTGAGTTTGATTTGAAGGATAATGTTCAATGTTTATGAAAGGATTATGAAATACAACAAGAATTGTGATAACTGAGAATATGTTAATTTCTGTTCCCTGTGTGCTGTTTTCAACAAAAAAAATTGAGGTGTCGACTGTACTAAAGAACTGAGGGGTGGGTTAATATGGCCCTCACAGTTAATGTATGTCAACCAAAGTCACCAAGTTACAGTCAAATTATTCCAAAATGAGACATCCTTTCAATTTGCAATTAAATCCCATCATAAATATTGCATGTAGACTGTGCTAAAGGTTTTCAGTGTTCGGACTATGTAGCCATCACGGTTGATCCATCACAACCAAAAGGGGACGTTCTCATCTAGACGTTATACTGAGTCATACTACAAAGTTACAATGAAATCCCTTCATAAATATGCCCTGTACTCTGTGCTAAAGGTTTTGGGCTCGGGCAACCGTCACAGTTGAATGATCACGACCAAATGAGGACGTTCTCATCTAGACATTATCTAAAGTCATCCTACTAAGTTACAATGAAATCCCTTCCTATATAAATACGACTTGCAGACTGCGCTAAAGGTTTTCGAGCTTTGGGCCCCTGTAGCTGTCACAGTTGACCGATCATGACCAGAAGAAGATGTTCTCATGTAAACATTATATGGAGTCATCCCACCAAGTTACAATCAAATCATTCCATAAATACTACCTGTAGACTGTACTAAAGGTTTTTGAGTTTGGGGCTCCGGCAACCATCACAGCTGATAGATCGCGACCAAATGGGAAAGTTCTCATCTAGACATCATACGGAGTCATCCTCTCCAGTAACAATGAAATCCCTCCATATTAAATACGACCTGTACACTGTGCTAAAGGTTTTTGGGTTTCGAGCTTGGGCAGCCGTCACGGTTGACAGATCATGACCAAAAGGAAACGTTACCATTTGGGCATTATACAGAGGCATCCTAACAAGTAACAATGAAATCCCTTCATAAATACAACCTGTAGACTGTGCTAAAGATTTGGGGGTTTTGTGCTCAGGCAGCCATCACGGCCGACTGATCGGGACCAAAAGGGGACGTTCTCGTCCAGCTTCGACCTCAAACTGGCATATGCAATTTCGTGACAATTGGAAAAGAACTACGGGGTGTAGCCTGTGCTAAAGGAAAATGTAAACAGACTCACAGACTAACAGACTTCCCCACATGTGATGGTAATAGCTTATCTTGACTTTGTCAAGTTAAGCGAAAAATTAAAATGAAAGTGTCAATGACACTGTAGCTCAAGTTGTCAAGACATGTACATGTATAGTACGTGACACAGCAATGACAAACATCTAGGTAATGACCTGATAACAAAGGTACATATAAAGTATTGTGACGGTCTGTACATAAATACTGACCATAGCCTGTAACAAATGTATAGGTAAAGTACTGTAAAGGTGGGTGACAGTCAGATGCTAAACTAGAAAAGAAATCTTTGAGTCCCAGAGTGGGTCTGACTGAACCCCAAAATATTTGTTCTCATAGCACAGTGATAACAAATGCACCCCAAAACACACTCATTCCTGTTCCAAGGTGAAAACAAAGGTACCCAAGAAGTTTCGTGAAGATCAGTTCATAAATACGAGCTGTATAAAGTTGTGATAAAAAACTGATTGGACCTAACTTCGGTACAAAATGGCCACTGGCAGCCATCTTGAATTTTGGACCGCACTCAGAAACACTGGTTGTCGTTCCAAGGTGATAGCAAAGGTACCCAAGAAGTTTCGTGAAGATCGGTTGATAAATACAGCCTCTAGCCCGAGCCGCATTGACATGTGCACTTACAGTGTATAAGTAGCACTAAATAAATCAAAATTCATCTAATTTGCATAATTTCTGCACAAGAAAAAAACCCGTACTGTATGTGATGTATCCCATTTTACTAAACATTCATACAATAATTTATTCAAATCAGAACTTTCATACAGAAGTTCTGTACAAAAGACTGATTGCACTAATTTTGGTACAAAATGGCTGCTGATGGCCATCTTGAATTTTGGACCACATCCAAAAACACCCGTTCTCATCCCACGGTGATAACAAAGGTACCCAAGAAGTTTCGTAAAGATTGGTTCATAAATACGGCCCCTAGCCTGGGCCGTATAGAAGTTGTGTACAAAAAACTGTTTAGACCTAATTTCGGTACAAAATGGCCACTGGAAGACATCTTGAATTTTGGACTGCACTCAGAAACACTCATTCTCGTCCCAAGGTGATAACATAGGTACTCAAGAAGTTTCGTGAAGATCGGTTGATAAATACAGCCTCTAGCCCGAGCCGTATTAACATGTGTACTTACTGTGTGTAAGTAGCACTGAAAAAATCAAAGTTCATCTAATTTGCATAATTTCTGCACTAGAAAAAAACCCGTACTATATGCGATGTATCCCATGGTACTAAACATTCACACAAAATTTTTTTCAAATCAGCGCTTTCATATGGAAGTTCTGTGCAAAAATCTGATTGCACCTAATTTTGTACAAAATGGCTGCCATCGGCCATCTTGAATTTTGGACCGCACCCAAAAACACTCGTTCTCGTCCCATGGTGATACCAAAGGTACCCAAGAAGTTTCGTAAAGATCGGTTCATAAATCCGGCCTCTAGTCCAAGCAGTATTGGCATTTGCACTTACAGTGCTGAAAGTAACACTAAATACATCAAAGTTCATCTAATTTACATAATTTCTGCACTAGAAAAAAACCCGTACTATATGCGATGTATCCCATGGTACTAAACATTCACACAAAAAAATGTTCAAATCAGCGCTTTCATATGGAAGTTCTGTGCAAAAATCTGATTGCACCTAATTTTGTACAAAATGGCTGCCATCGGCCATCTTGAATTTTGGACCGCACCCAAAAACACTCGTTCTCGTCCCACGGTGATACCAAAGGTACCCAAGAAGTTTCGTAAAGATCGGTTCCTAAATACGGCCTCTAGCCCGAGCCGTATTGGCATTTGCACTTACAGTGCTGAAAGTAACACTAAATACATCAAAGTTAGTCCAATTTGCATAATTTACGTACGAGAAAAAAACCTGTATTATATGTGATGTATCCCATGGTACTAAACATTCATATAAAAAATTATTCAAATCAGCGCTTTCATATGGCAGTTCTGTGCAAAAATCTGATTTCACCTAAGTCTGTACAAAATGGCCGCCAGTGGCCAACTTGAATTTTGGATCGGACCCAAAAACACTCGTTCTCGTCCCACGGTCATAACAAAGGTACCCAAGAAGTTTTGTAAAGATCGGTTCATAAATACGGCCTCTAGCCCGGGCCGTATTGAATTGTTGACGGACGACTGGCCATGGCATAAGCTCAAATTTGGCTTCGCCAAAGTTGATCTAAAACTTGACTGTCCCACATCCATTTTCAAGCTTTCAGTGACTAGGCAACAAAAAAATGGTATGTTTTTATTTACAAATAAAACAAAGATTTTTAGTATTAATCCTTAAGTCGTCAGATTAATTTTACACCACTAACTACTGTATGTACATGTATACAACTGCAGAGGACTAAACAGTGTTTTTACATTATTGTCGGCTGTCTGTACCGGCAGGCCTGGCAATCTAGAAAATAGGCTGATGAAATCGTCAGATGTGTACCCACATACGCAACTAGTAGAAAGCTGTATGACCGAGGGCCACGACGGATGCTGACATTATGTACACCAAGCAAGGTATGGGTACATATAGAAATGGATTGGAGAAGTGTCTAATTTGATGGATAAAGGGTTAATATCTCCGAATCAAATTATCAGATTTACATAAAAAACTATACAGCACAGCACATCAGTAACCTGAATAAATATATAAAGAAACATGACAATCGGATTCATCTTTTTTGAGTTATCTCATGCCAAAGGGATTGGAGAAATTTTCAATTTGAAGGATAAAGGGTTAATATCTCTGGATCAAATTATCAAGATTTACACCAAAAACTATACAGCTCGCCACATCAGTAACCTAAGCACAAATATAAAGTAACTTGACAATCCAAGCAATATTTTTCAAGTTATCGAATGCCACAGGGATTGGAGGATTTTTCAATTTGAAGGATAAAGGGTTAATATCTCAAGATCAAAATTATCCGATTTACACCAAAAACTATACAGCTCGGCACATCAGTAACCTGAACACAAATATAAAGTAACTTGACAATCCAAGCAATATTTTTCAAGTTATCGAATGCCAAAGGGATTGGAGGAATTTTCAATTTGAAGGATAAAGGGTTAATATCTCAGGATTAAATTATCAGATTTACACCAAAAACTATACAGCTAGGCACATCAGTAACCTGACCATAAATATAAAGTAACTTCACAATCCAAGCAATATTTTTCAAGTTATCGAATGCCAAAGAGATTGTAGAAATTTTCAATTTGAAGGATAAAGGGTTAATATCTCAGGATCAAAATAACAGATTTACACCAAAAACTATACAGCTCAGTACATCAGTAACCTGAATACAAATATAAAGTAACTTGACAATCCAAGCAATATTTTTCAAGTTATCGAATGCCAAAGGGATTGGAGGAATTTTCAATTCGAAGGATAAAGGGTTAATATCTCGGGATCAAATCATCAGATTTACACCAAAAACTATACAGCTCGGCAAATCAGTAACCTGAACACAAATATAAAGTAACTAGACAATCCAAGCAATATTTATCAAGTTATCGAATGCCAAAGGGATTGGAGGAATTTTCAATTTGAAGGATAAAGGGTTAATATCTCAGGATCAAATTATCCGATTTACACCAAAACTATACAGCTCGGCACATCAGTAACCTGAACACAAATATAAAGTAACTTGACAATCCAAGCAATATTTTTCAAGATATCGAATGGCAAAGAAATGGATACGGATGCCAGATGGACAGACGGACGGACAAAGGATGGACGAACGACGGATGGTCACCCCGGATGCTGGCATTATGTGTACCATACATAGTATGGGTATACAAAAAAATCAAGGAGTGCAAAACAATTGCCCTCCTCAGATTACTTGGGAGTGCAAGTGCACCTGAAATTTTCAATGCAAAAACTTGTATGCTATTTTGGTTATATTCACTTCAAGGTATTAATATTGTGACTGAAACATTGTACTACATTCAGCTACATAGTGGACAAATTGGCACACACATCTCATTATTCAAAATGTTGCTTTCAATTGTTATGTGACTGTCTTCTACACTCAATATGTATCAAAATGAAACACAAAATGGGTCATGAATTATTGCGAATCAATGCAGCATTGACCAATCATCCCCTGAGTTCCAAAGTGTTCTCTGTGCCAACTGGCACAGAGAACACATTGGAACTCAGGCGAGGAAATTATAAAATATTTTAAAGACAATCCCGAACAGGTCTGGCATTCCAGAAAAACAAGGGGTCCAAAAAATTGACATCTTCAATTTTTTTTAGGCGTGCAGCACTCCTCCACTTGTCAAGAATGCCAGGCCGATACAGGCATCCTACAATGATGTGAAAACACGTTCAAGATAAATGCATCCGATGTGCAGATTTCTCACGGAAGAATATTCATGGCACAAATTTTCAGAGCAATATAAAAAGGGCAGTTTGTGGCTGTTTGGGGACTTTAGTGTTAATTAACTGGTAGAGTGCCGGAAGGCCATATTTGGGCTTTATTCTGAAGTGCCGGTACCAAATTTAAAGGCTTCATATTCTGTGGATGTGTTTCATATTATCTTTGAAGTGATATTATTTTATCTGCTAGGATTTGCCTTGTTACAATTGATGGGAGAGTGCCTAATGGCACTCTCCCATAAATTGAAACAAGGCAAAGATGCACAAAGAAATGTTAAGGACCAAAAATAATTTAGCACTCTACCAGTTAACTTGTAGAGTGCTGGAAGCCCATATTTGGGCTTTATTCTGAAGTGCCGGTACCACAATTTAAAGGCTTTATATTCTGTGGATGTGCTTCCCATAAATTGTAACAATGCAGAGATGCAGACAGAAATTTTATGGACCAAAAATAATTTAGCAATCTACCAGTTAATAAAATTATTTTTATTTAATAAAACCTCACATACATACCACCAACATTTTTAGTGTACAACTGTTCAAATAAAATATACTCCTCATAGCCTATGTGGAAATACATTTTCTGCAAATAGAAAACAAATAAACATTCTTGAAACATTTTAAGGCATTTAGTACAGTGGAACCCTGTTAACTGAATTGCCACTTTGCCAGTGACAATTATTCAATTAACAGGAGTATTCAATTAACAGAGATTGTGTCACTTTCCTGTATTCTAGAGAGAAACTTAGCATTTATTCTATTAAATCTTGTTTGACAGAGCTCCATGAGCTCTGTCAAACAAGATATAATATATTAAATGACTGTATTGGATGTACTGAGGCCTAAAAGGTCTATCAACAAAGGAAAACTGGGGGAGAGGTTAATTTCTTGACAGGTTACAAGATTTTTTATTCAATTAACAGGAGTTTACTCTATAACCTATATTCAATTAACAGGTCAAATTTGTACTGGAGGTATGGTAAATGGTTTTGTATTGGGAAATTGTATCCAATTAACATGGTTATTCAGTGAAGAAATATCCAATTAAGTGAGCAGGCTTTTTGCTTACCCCAATTTCACACCGTTTACAGGTGTGCCCAAATTAGAGAAGGTGTGAAGACATTAAGAACTAGAGATGGTCTATACTCCCACCGTGGCATACCGCCTAGTGTGGGTGACTGAAAAGGGGCATTTAATTTTTCTAAGTGAAAAAAAAAAAATCCAATGTGGCCACCAATCGGCCATCTTGAATCCGATCGGGAAAAAGATGTCATGCACTGCTTCTCATCATGTTGATCATTTGGGTGAAGCTTCATGAAAATGTGACTAAAACTGTGGAAGTAGTTCGCTCTACAAGTATTTTGCAAAATCCTATATGGCTTCCAGTTGGTCATATTGAATCCGATCTGGAAAAATTCATGTCACGCACTGCTCCTCATCATGTCGATCAATTTATATTGAGTTTTATGAAAATGCAGCAAAAACTGTAGAAGTAGTTTGCTCCACAAGAATTTTGCAAAAAACCAATATATTTTGCCACAGTTTTGTGGTCTCTCAATACAGGTGGTCTCAAGACAGGTGGTCTCTCATAACAGGTCCATTATAGAGTGAAACCAATCGGTACATGACCACAGCATCTCTTAAGACAGGTGGTCTCTCATGACAGTGGTCTCTCAAGACAGGTTTTATTGTAATATTTGTTGACACTGCCAGTCAATAAAAGTGTTCAACGAGGCATTCATTAAATGCGAGAGAACATTTTTGTTGTTGTTGTTGTTCAAGTTTGACATCTACATGTTGTACATAAAACAGAAAAAATATGGTCTTTTTTCCTTAATATTTGGACCTATTTTTTTTCTTCTGTCTCTTTTCCTTTTTTTTTTGTTAGTGGAGGGGGGGGGGGGGGGGTATTGGAAGAAACTTGATTACTGTTGTGATTCCAATGTTTGTGGATGGCATAGAGTATGAATATGCAATTAGGATACAGAACAAGCCTGAAAGTAAGCAGACTGTCATCTGCAGAGTGAGGTGCCAGAGGTAGCATCACCAAAATTTACCTCTAGGAACCTGACTAAATCAAGGTCTCAGGCCTAACCAGAAAGAGGTACCCAGAGGATAAATTGGGGGATTTTAGCCCACAATATGGCTTAGGTTGGGCAAATTTACCCTCTGGGGCCCTCATTCTACAAATGACAGATTGCTTATTTTTGAGCTTGATATAGAACAAGCTGAGATGAGCAGTAGTATTACTCCAAAATAAAAATTTATTTTTATTGACCATATTTTTATTTGGTAATACAACATATGTGAGTTGCATTAATAGTTTTGTAGTATCTCCTACGGAAAGAAGTCCTCTCATTGAGGGTGATTTAATGGTAGTCCACTTGTTGCACAGAGCATTTTCTGTCAGTCAAACTTTTCCCTGAAATCTAGGCCATTTCCCTGAAAATCAACCTCAATTTCATTGAAAATCTTTATGGAGGGCTTAACATGTTTGGTTTATTTTCAGTGTGGGAAGTGCCTGAGAAACAAAACTTTTTTCTTTTTAGCCTAAGAAGTAGCTTTTAATCTAAGAAAACATATGAACTTGCTTGAGATATTATTGCAAAAGACATGTATGGCAAATATTAGTCAAATCAGAGAACGTTTAAGTATTGCGCAAACGGTGTGTGGACACCCGGATGACCACCCTCCGGCCTGCCCACACGAACACCGACAGTAGCCAAACCATAGGTCTTGGTTGTTAACACAACTCAACCAATACACGAGAATGTCATAAGTATTCATAATAGCTAAAAGTGTTTTATCCTATTAGAATAGTGTTTAGTTAAGTGCTGCAAGGAAAAAAGGTGTATCAATGCCTTTTTTGGCATAATCCTGTTGTTTATTCAATAATTTTTACTGTTACTAAAAATTGTGAATCATTTCATATTATTCTTTGTTAAATTTCATCAGAGATTAAATCAGTTGATGGTATGGCAGGTCTGGATTAGTGGTAACAAGAGGCCACAGGGGGCCTGAGGGCGCTCACCTGACATGGTAGCCTGAATATAAAATCCAGGGAATTGATTTCAACAAGTTGCATCTGCCCCTCTTTAGAAAAACTTATACCAAAATATCCAAAGATTCAGACCAGTGGATCTAAAAAAAAAAATTTTTTTTAAAGAATATTCAGATTCAACTAAGTTATAATTTGGGCTCCCATAGGAAGCCCAAATATGAACCCAGGGACTTGGCTTGAACAAACTTGAATCTCACCTCCAGTGGGATGCTGTTTTCCGAATATCAAAAGATTGTGACTGGTGGATGTGAAGAAGAAGATTTTTGAAGAATATTCCTCATATAGAACTAAGTTATAATTCTGGCTCCCACAGGGAGCCCAAATATCAACCCAGGGACTTGGCTTGAACAAACTTGAATCTCACCCCCTAAAGATGCTGCATGCCAAATATCAAAACATTCTGACTGCTGAATCTGAAGAAGATTTTTTAAAGAAAAATTCCTGATATTGAACTAAGTTATAATTAGGGCTCCCACATAGTTAATCAGTAACTGCATGACTCCGCACTTTTTCAAAGTCCCCCAAAACTACCCCCATAATAAAACCTACAGCAATTTTTTTTACCATTCCATTCTGTTGGTCCTACAAAAGTTTCACACCAAATAAGAATTCTCAGTGCCGTGTAGTTTTGGAGATATGGGCGTTTTAATTTTTTTCTATTTTTAGCTCGTGCGGTTCCCATGGGGCAACGGGAAACAAAGTTTTGGCATAAATTAAGTACTTATGACCCAATAAGCTCTCATATCAAAATTGGTTCAAATCTGCCTCTCGGTTTGGAAAATAAAAATTTGGGGCGGGACAAAAATTCTTGCCCCTCCTATAAAGAAGGCAAATATAGCTCCTCGAACAAATCTGAGTCTACACCTCAAAAGGAAGCCGCACACCAAATATCAAGTCTCTGCTTCTGCAGGTTCATGAGAAGAAAATTTTTTAAGATTTAAGCACACTTTTTGGGCGTGGCCCTACCCTACCGAGGGGCGAGACAACTTGATTTGAACAAAATCAAATTGCGATGTCATAACAAACTATTCTATCAGATATCAATTAAATTGGTTCAACGGTTTGGGAGGAGAAGACACAAACACCATGTTCACAGACGACGGACAGTGAGTGATCACTACAGCTCTCCTGACTGAAAGTCAAGTGAGCTAATAATGCAAGCATGTCTTGTAAGGCAATATGTTTTTGACAGAATGTGTTTCATTAGAGAGTAATCGTTTGACTGGACTGGTTATGTGAAATAATTCATGAGAGGTGAGGGACGTTGTACAAACATGAGTGCACGAATGCGCACAAGTGTTTTACAATATAGTCCCTTGCCTTGAATGCATTATTTCAAGTAACCAGTCCAATCATACGATTAATCTGTTTATTACTTTTCATTCTTAACGATAATTATATTATTTAACCCTTTACCTAATGTAACGGCCAAAACCAGCCAATGCTATTCTCAAAAATCGCCAATTAATTTTCATTATTTTTTCATTTTTTGTCTCTAAAACATAGGTTATGACCCCTCATTGGAACGAGCTTGTCGAGCTCGTTCCAATGAGGGGTCATAACCTATGTTTTTGAGACAAAAAATGAAAATAATAGTTATTCAAGAATTTTTTTTGCAAGTGTCGTCTGCTTTTCATGTTGGTAAAGGGTTAAAAAAAGCAAAAAAACCCCAATGAATTCCCAATTACACCCACGGCAAAGCATCTTCATTTGCGCGCACGGATACATGACACAATTGTTGATTGCATAATTCACTTGTGAAGTTATCGTTTATAATCAAACCCGGAAATCCCAGTAAATCACACTTTGGAAAGTAATAATATTTTGATATTGGGTTGCGTTGGATAAAGAATTAAAGAATTTCATCACTATACCTATAGTACATACCATCATGTGTGTCATGTTGCCATGTCCCTCCATATCATCCATATTATGTGATCCATGTGAACCATGATCCATTTCAGTCGTCATCCCACTCATATTCATATCACCCATACTCTGAAAAAGAAATCACGAACACTTTTAAACCTTTACCTTATATAATTCAGCCAACTCTGTTCACAACAAGAGGCACCGGGGGGAATGATGCACTCAACTGACAAACAAGAGCAGTGCAAAGCATGGCATATGCCCCCCAAGTGGTGTCACAAAAGTAGTGTTGTGCAGTTTTTTTTTCTGACCTCGGTTTCGGTTCGGTTTTGTCAAAAAAATAGGCTGATGAAATCATCAGATGTGTACCCATACACGCAACTAGTAAAAGCTGTATGACGGAGGGCCACTATGGATGTTTGTTTGTTTGTTGGTGGTTAACGTCACATATTTATGCACCATGGCTAATCGTGACACAACATGGAGATGAAGTCAAGTTTAGTCAATCGTTGATCAACATGTTGCCCATTTTAGAGGACTTTCACCCCAAGCATTGGTGACTGGGTCCTATTTTACTAGTAAAGCGGAACTGGTTTACCACAGTAAACAAGTGCTGCTTAATAAAGCCACTATGGATGCCAACATTATGAACACCATACATGGTATGGGTACATATAGAAATGGATTGGAAGAGTGTCTAATTTGATGGATAAAGGGTTAATATCTCCGGATCAAATTATCAGATTTACATAAAAAACTATACAGCACAGCACATCAGTAACCTGAATAAATATATAAAGTAACATGACTATCAGATTGATATTTTTTTTAGTTATCTCATGCCAAAAGGATTGGAAGAATTTTCAATTTGAAGGGTAAAGGGTTAATATCTCCGGATCAAATTATCAGATTAACACCAAAAGCTATACAGCTCAGCACATCAGTAACCTGAACACAAATATAAAGTAACTTGACAATCAGATTGATATTTTTTGAGTTACCAAAGGGATTGGAGAAATTTTCGATTTGAAGGATAAAGGGTTAATATTTCAGGATCAAATTATCAGATTAACACCAAAAACTATACAGCTCTGCACATCAGTAACCTGAACACAAATATAAAGTAACTTGACAATCCAAGCAATATTTTTCAAGTTATCGAATGCCAAAGGGACTGGAGGAATTTTCAATTTGAAGGATAAAGGGTTAATATCTCAGGATCAAAATAACAGATTTACACTCAAAACTATACAGCTCGGTACATCAGTAACCTGAACACAAATATAAAGTAACTTGACAATCCAAGTATATTTTTCAAGTTACTGAATGCCAAAGGGATTGGAGGAATTTTCAATTTGAAGGATAATGGGTTAATATCTCAGGATTAAATTATCAGATTTACACCAAAAACTATGCAGCTTGGCACATCAGTAACCTGAACACAAATATAAAGTAACTAGACAATCCAAGTATATTTTTCAAGTTATCGAATGCCAAAGGGATTGGAGGAATTTTCAATTTGAAGGATAATGGGTTAATATCTCAGGAATAAATTATCAGATTTACACCAAAAACTATACAGCTCGGCACATCAGTAACCTGAACACAGATATAAAGTAACTTGACAATCCAAGCAATATATTTCAAGTTATCGAATGCCAAAGAAATGGATGTGGATGCCGGATGGACAGACAGACAGATGGACAGACAGACAGATGGACAGATAGACAGATGGACAATGGATGGACGAATGACGGATGGCCACCCTGGATGTATGGGTACACATAAAAACTCAGTTTATAGGTCGGTTTTCGGTTTTTTGCAATTCGAAGATTGCAGACTTGAAAAATATCACGCATTGGCAATAAAAATACATATTCTGTCATATTTTAAATGATAATTCATCTGGCAATGGCTAGCATCAATGTATTGCCTCACATACACACACCAAAACAAATCTCCTACGTAGGTAGAAACATTCAATAGCACCACCCCACCCTCCCCACCCCACAAAAATACTTTAAAGGACTCAAGGCAGGACTGCAGGAGCAGTGCCAGAAAATTGGCAGAAAACAAAAGTTGTAGGGAACAAGTGAACTGTGGGGTGTGGTAAGCTGCATTGCATCTCTCCAAGGAATTCTCCCTCACAACCTCTCCCAATCTACTGCCAACTGGTATTATTGGAAGACTCCTTGCTTCCACTGGCTATCCTGGTCTCAAAATCCAGGTGGACCCAGTAGCCTAGTACTGGCCTTCGAAACTAAATCAGTTCTGTATTATATGAGGCAAAATGTTCAATTTAATTGTGTGCAAGGAATTTTATGCCTCACATGTTCACATGGTCTGCACTCTGTGGGTAAATACTAAATAGGCACAGGGACATTCCATCGTGATATGCACTCGCATGGATACATTGGATAAATGCATCAAGGGAGGTGACAATGTTGAACATTAAATTCTAAGCATGTGTCCAGGAAACCCATGCGACAAGTATGTTTTGTTTTTCACAGTAATCCACCATTTAAAAAAACAAAGACTATTTTTTCCTTGATTTTATTCACGATTTTGTTGTTAGGTAGTTAATACACCCAAACATGTACAGATATGAAGCTGCTTGCGAAGTCCCCAAGTTGCTCATTTTGACGTTTGTAGGCGTGTCAAGATTGACATTCTAAGAATTTCTGACAAAATAAACCAACCCACTTTTTTAACCATGATGTGTAATTGGACAAGAGTTGTCATACATCATACAAAAATTTCTTGGAATGTGTGATCATTCTTCTAATGCGACTGTGACTCCTGTTAGACAGTGTGTTGTTTCTCTGGAGTCTGAATACATAAATAATGACAACACAGTTATTAGCTGACGTTACGGATTTAGCTTTATGTCGTTGACAATGCAAACTGAACAGTGTAAACGCAACTTTCCAACATTTTGTAGAGAAAACCGAAACCGTACTGATTTAACAATTACACGGTTCTGGTTTTAGAGCCTAACCGAAACCGACTCACAAAACCAGTTAATCGCACAACACTACACAAAAGGTTAGGCAAGACTCTTGGGGGAATAATCAAATCAAAAGGAAGCTTCCTCTAGACACCAACAATGGATCACACAAAAATAAAATTGATTTGAATCAGCATTCACAAGTTATTAGTCGGAAACCAAATTCAAGATGTCCACCATGGCTGCCATATTGAATTGGTTATCTGATCTAAAATAGAAAGGAAGCTCCCTCTAGACAGCAATAATGCATAACCAAACTAGAGTGATGTCATGCATACAGCCCGATTGTCCCAGCAATGGCAAAGCTAATACACAAAATAGTCTGAGCTATTTTTTTGTTAACCGTTTACCTAACAAATTTGCCATATCTGCACTCATGATATACAAAAATTGCTTTTCATTTTTTTACACCAAAACATACCTCATCACCTATTAACCCTTTACCCAACACATATGATATCAAAATTTATTATTTTAAATATCATTTTTTTCAAATTTTTCAACAATTTTCAACAAAAGCATATCATGTGACCCCTCATTGGAACGAGCTCGTCGAGCTCGTTCCAGCGAGTGTTCACATGATATGGTTTTGTTTAAAGTTTTTGAAAAATAATATTTTTTTCAACTGTTGAATTTGCATTTTACGCGGGCGGATGCGGCCGATTCGTTGGGTAAAGGGTTAATGGAAGTTTGATGAGCTTGTTCCAATAAAGACTAATAAGCAATAGTAAGAAGTTAATGAAAGTGTCAATGACACTGTAGCTCAACTTATCAAGACATGTACATGTATAGTATGTGACACAGCAATGACAAACATCTAGGTAATGACCTGATAACAAAGGTACATATAAAGTATTGTAACGGCCTGTACATAAATACTGACCCTAGCCTGTAACAAATGTATAGGTAAAGTATTGTAAAGGTGGGTGACAGTAAGATGCTAAACTAAAAAAGAAATCTTTGAGTCCCAGAGTGGGTCTGACTGAACCCCAAAATATTTGTTCTCATAGCACAGTGATAACAAAGGCATTCCAAAACACACTCATTCCTGTCCCAAGGTGAAAACAAAGGTACCCAAGAAGTTTCGTGAAGATCAGTTCATAAATACGAGCTGTATAGAAGTTATGACAAAAAACTGATTGGACCACTGGCAGCCATCTTGAATTTTGGACCTCACTCAGAAACACTTGTTTTCTGCACGAGAAAAAAACCTGTACTGTTTGTGATGTATTCCATTTTACTAAACATTCATACAAAAATTTCTTCAAATCAGAACTTTCATACAGAAGTTCTGTACAAAAGACTGATTGCACTCATTTTGGTACAAAATGGCTGCTGGTGGCCATGTTGAATTTCGGACCACACCCCAAAACACCCGTTCTCATCCCACGGTGATAACAAAGGTACCCAAGACGTTTCATAAAGATCGGTTCATAAATACGGCCTCTAGCCTGAGATGTATAGAAGTTGTGTATAAAAAACTGACTAGTCCTAATTTCGGTACAAAATGGCCACTGGCAGCCATCTTGAATTTCGAACCGCACTCAGAAACACTCGTTCTTGTCCCAAGGTGATAGCAGAGGTACCCAAGAAGTTTTCGTGAAGATCGGTTGATAAATACAGCCTCTAGTCCAAGCCATATTGACATGTGTACTTACTTGTGTGTAAGTAGCACTGAAAAGTTCATCTAATTTGCATAATTTCTGCACGAGAAAAAAACCTGTATTATATGTGATGTGTCCCATGGTACTAAACATTCACACAAAAATTTATCAAATCAGAGCTTTCAAGTGGAAGTTCTGCACAAAAATCTGATTGCTCCTAATTTTGAACAAAATGGCTGCCAGCGGCCATCTTGAATTTCGGACCGCGCCCCAAAACACTCGTTCTCGTCCCACGGTGATACCAAAGGTACCCAAGAAGTTTCGTAAAGATCGGTTCATAAATGCGGCCTCTAGCCTGAGCCGTATTGGCATTTACACTGACAGTGCTGAAAGTAACACTAAATACATCAAAGTTAGTCTAATTTGCAAAATTTACGTACGAGAAAAAAACCCATATTATATGTGATGTATCCCATGGTACTAAACGTTCATACAAAAAATTATTTATTCAAATCAGCGCTTTCATATGGAAGTACTGTGCAAAAAACAGATTTCTGCATCGTTGGTACAAATTGGCAGCTGGCAGCCATCTTGAATTTCGGACCAGACCCCAAAACACTCGTTCTCGTCCCATGGTCATAACAAAGGTACCCAAGACAAAAAGATCGGTTCATAAATACGGCCTCTAGCCCGAGCCGTATTGAATTGTTGACGGACAGACGGCAATGGCAGAAGCTCAAATTTGGCTTCGCCAAAGTTGAGCTAAAAATGAAAAAATCTGATGTTTCAGAAAAATAATTTGTACTTTTGACTTCAACTTTTTCAGGTAAATGGTACATAAAACATTCTCTTTCTAAAATCTTCTATTATAATACAACTGAAAAATAATGTTGGTAAAGGGTGACAAGAAAAATGTTCTGCTTTTAATTTTTTCTGAAAGAAAGTATAAAATTTTGTGTTTTCTGAAGGTGTCAACAAAATTTGTAGTTAGATCATTAGCTGTATAGCTCTGTTGATTGAGAAATATAACTGCACTCAATATAAGTTGGAGTTTTTTAACTTAAAATTTGTAGTTTAAATTTTAAAAGACTGTACTTCAAATGCAAAGGCACAATTTTTTTCTGTATGTTGTCACTCCTAATCCTTAAAAAAACATTTTCGGGCAAAGAAAAAAAATACCTAAATGAAACCCATGGGGGTTGCACAGGAAGGGGGTGGGGTGGGGGGTGGGGGGGTGCATTAGGCTATAGGAGTCAATTTTTTTTTTTTGCATGTAATAACTCCCAATCTGTGGGTGGGGGGGGGGGGGGGAGATGGGGATGAGGGTAGGAGTCCAATTTTCTTTCTGCATTTAGTCACTCTAAATATTTCAAAATGCATTTTGGTGCAAAGAAAAAAATGCCTAATTGGTAGGGTGGGGCAGGGGGCAGAGCAACAACTCAAGCAATTATCAGTGGATAATGGTGGTCGTCGAATTTGACAATGAGATTGTTGCTTTAGAGAGAAATACACTGAAAAGAATTGAAATCCGTTAACTATTGTTCAAGTTATGCAAAAAAAAAAAAAAGACTTGAGAAACAGAAGATCTATTTTGTGGGGCCTAAATAAATACTTACCCCAGTTGATGATGCCATATGATGATGATGATGATGTTCCATGGTTATTCTGCAATCAGTTCAATATTTAATTCTGGATTTTATTTCTGTAAAGAAAAATAGCCAGTTTCAACCTTTAAATTAATAGACAATTTGTTCTTGTGTTTTCAAGTGAAATTTTTGTTGATGATACAGACTGCCGGTACTATATCAGAAAGCTATGTCAAAGTAATGTTGATATACTTCCTGATGTGATGCACAAATTATATATGTTAAATAACTCTGCTCAGATTATGCAACTGGTATAACACTTTCAACCAAAAAAAAAAACACCAACCCATTGCACTCTCTTTTGTTAGTGTTTTTTTTAACCCCCTAGCATTTTCTCCGAAATTCTCCCAAGAATTTTCTATCATCTCTATGTTTTTCTCTCGTTTTACTATGAATTTCAACAATTATTTATTTATTTATTTAATTTATTTATTTATTTATTTGTGTTTATTAGGTCATATATTTTTGCACAATGGCTAATCATGACCACAACAAGTGTATCAACTCAAGACCAGGGGTGAGCATTAATAAGCCATGTTACCCATTTTAGAGAGGGTTTGCACCTCCCAAGTATTGGTGACTGGGTCCTATTTTACGAGTAAAACAGAGCCTTTTTACTGCAGGGAATTTTACCAATTATATAAAACAATTTTCATAATACTTTGAACCAAAATAATCCCAATCTAATGCGTTTCCTTTTATAAGCGTTTTTTCTTTTTTAAACCCCTAGCATTCTCTCCATAGAATTTTCTCCCATCACTCTGTTTTTTTTTTTTTAGTTTTACCATAAATTTAACCAATTATACATGTATCTTGTTTGAAAGAGCTCACTCGATCCAATAAGGTGCTGATTATGATTTTTTTGTACGGTAGCATCACCAAATACACCCTCTGGGGAGCTCATTCCGCAGATTACCTTCAGCTTATTTCTAAACCGGTTTACAGTGGACATTTTGTGCACAGCATAGAAAAATTTAGATAATTTGATTGATGAAGAGTTACCCTTAAGCTAACATGACAAGTGAATAATTAATTGCCATTTGTTTTATTGAGTAACTGAACATTTTCGCCTTGAAAACATAGCTTTTGATTCCACAAGGGAACAGGCTCAATGAGCTCATTCAAATGATGGGGCGGTCATAAGTAGGGCTGTCATGATTTTTGAATTTAGGAATTGATTAATCATTGCAAATAATCGATAGTAATCAATCAAGCCTGAATATAAGCAACCTGATGCTATCCCCTACAGTGGGCTAATTTATCCTCTAGGTACAGTACTGTGATCACAAAAGCGGACACCAAATCGCGGCGCATTCTCGACGTGGTCGCGATCGAGGTGACAGACAAGAAAAAAACCTTATGGACAGAAGCGCGGCTAAAGCGAAACACAATCTCCATTCCGCCGATTGGATTTTCGCCAAGATTTTTCGCGAAAGTCGACAGCGCCGCGATTTTGTCGGAGGGAACAGTCCGAACTGCATGTGCACAAATGTAGCCGGTTTGCAATGTTAATGTACATGTAGACCTAACCAATGTATGGAGTTGTTATATATTCTAAAAAAATGGTCAAATTCAACACTTCCCAGATGTCGCGATTGCCCACACCCCAACATTAATCATAACATAAATTCATAATCGTATTCATCTGAATTTGAAAATCGTGATAAACATGGACTTGAGGCAGACACCCCCACTCCACCCACTATGTCTTTCACCACTCCCTCTCTTTTTGTTGCCCCCCTCCCCCCTCCTGATCTGACAGTGTGTAGACAGCACCCTCCAATCTCAACTTAATTTGTACTTTCAGTTTCAGTTTCACGCATTTCACGACAATCTGTCGTTTGGGGTGAATACAATATTGTCGTGTCCAACTATTCGCTCAGTTAGAAATTCAAGAGTTTTGTTGGTTGTTGGGATCTTAAAAAATAAAAAAAACGATATTTTACCCCTTTAATTATCAAAATGACTGACATCACATGAACGCATTTGTATTTTAAGAAGCACATGAAGCGTCAATTTTTCGGACTTTTGGGTACATGACGGTTTTTAATGGCGAAAGTACCGATTCGTTATCAAGTCAATTCGTAGTCAGTTTGGTTATGGATATTGAACAGCAAAATATTCATCCAGGTCAATTCAATCTTTTTAAGCACCCCCCCCCCCCCCCCCCCCCCATACATACACCTCCCTCCCGAGTGATGCATTACCCTTGCCCCCCGCCACGTCGATTCTCTGGCAACGGAGGGCTGTAGTCGTCCCGGCCTCATGTGCCTATGCTTCTTGAAAAAAAAAATTGGCACCACCCCCACCCATCATAAACGAGCTATATGCATTCCGTGGTTCTGATTAAACCTGATTTTACGGTGTGTGTGTGTGTGGGGGGGGGGGGGGGGGGTAGCCAGCTCGATATATGCCAGCTGCATATCCGATGCTCATAGCCCTGAGGTGGGTGTGGCCTTCCCGCTGGTGGAGCTTCAATGGAACTGTAGATCAGTCCTATTTCACTGTTTTTGAAAGTGCGAAGTCTCTGGCGGAACTTTTATTTATTTAGCTGCAGGGGATGTACATGTAAATATACCAGGTGCACAGTCAGGGGATGGGGGGGGGGGGTGGGGTGGGGTCTTGCATAGAGTCAATGTTTTTTGGTGGGGGAACAAAAACACTGAATTTTACTGGTTATCCCCCCCCCTCCGGCGGTCTTCTACACATGATATTGTAGACTCTAGGTTACGTGCCTGAAAAAGACTTCGGATTTGGACCAGGACCGTGACGTGAACCACCAACATTAGCATTGTTGATGCAGTGCTCGACTGTGCATGTTCATGATTCATAATTGCCACAATTTGCCCATATATAGTACACACTGAATGGCTTGGATTAGAAGAGGGATAAGTACTGGATGACTGGGGCCCGGCGCGGTGGCTCAGTAGGTAGAGGTGCAGGCTGCAGGCCGAGAGGTCCTCGGTTCAAATCGCACCTGCGGCAACAGTTTACTGCGTTGTGTCCTCGGGCAAGATACTTCACCCCCATTGCCCACGTGGGGCACGGTGGCGTTGTGTACTGAGGCGTACTGCACGTCGATGGTGCATCTGTCTTCAACCAATGCTAACCCTGCTTGTGTGGAGCTGACAGTTGCTCGCCGTTGCTCGGTGGTTCTCTCTGGGTACTCCGGCTTCCCCCACCCGTAAAACTGTCATGGTCATGATTAGCCATTGTGCAGAAATATGTGACCTTAAACACCAATAAATAAATTGGTTGATTACGACAAAAACACTCATGTAGTGGAGTTTCCACTCACACAGTATGCTCAGGTTCTGTGAAAAAAACTTACAGCACACTGGAGACATACTTCAACAAATTCGTTTCAAAGCCTCCAGACCAAAATACTAAGTTATGTTACTTTAATTTAACCCGTCGGGGCGAACTGTACGGAGCGAAAAACATTCAAACGATAAAATGTCGGACTTCTCAAACACGTGTTGTTTGAAAGTTGTGGAAAAATAATGCCCTCGTATTTAAAAAATACACTTTCTGGCGTGTTCTTTCATATGATATTCATGAATAAATAGTAAAAATGTACGATCACTGTTTTTCTTTCATTCGAATGCGCTTTTCTTTAACCATTTAACTCGGAAATGCATGTCCGATCAGAATATCGATTCACCCCAAAACTGCCGACTTTATGGTGAGAGAACCTCCAACCGTAAAATTGGCTTTTGACTGATTTCTGATGTTGGGTTAAGAACTTCTGTTTGAAGTAATTTGGATATCGCCGATGGATATGGCCGCCTTTTTCCTTTTTATTTGTTTATAATAATTTTACCAATTGACAGTAATATTTCTATCGACACCCAGACGGTGGCACGGAGGGATAAACAGATAGTTCTGTAAAAATGCTCAGCCAAGTCTAACTGAAAAAAATCCTTTTTTTTGCATCAACTTAATTATAGCTCAGGTTGTGAGCTCTCATTTGACCTAGCGCATTCCAGTTAGGAGGCAAGAGACACGTATTTTTTCAGGAAATCATTTTTTAAAAAAATAATTGAATCTGCCTAGGGATCGGGCCATCACTTTCTGAATTTGAAAAAAAAAAATAAGCCTATATGATTTCATGTTCATTTTAACGGAAACTCGGGGCAAAGTTGGCCTGTTTGGCTACACCAAACTATATTGGAGGACGTTTTGTTGGGAGAGGACTTATCCTGCTGAATCCTTCATGACATTCATTGATGGACCTTGAAATACTCTGTTTCTCTTAGCTACCAGGGATTTCGCAAGGTACCAAATTGGCTATAGGCCTATTTCCATAAAATAAAAGGCGGGTGGAGTTAAGACTGTAGGCTTTATACTTTTCGTTCTCAGTTTGATGCGCTGAGAATTTACCCGCACAGACCAGGTCTATTCTTATGATAGTGTTCACTTGTTCACATCTATTTACATCTCCGCACACTTTTCTTTCAAAATTTTTACTTTTGTCGATTTGAAAAGGTTTCTAACTCGACTGGGTTTTGTTGTTTTTTTAATTGCGACATACGAATACATCGAACGAATCTTAGAATGTACGATCTGTTCACGCCAAACTTTGAAGTGTTCACCATCGAGGAATACATGTAACAAATCATCTCACAGTGTATTGGTGTTTCCGTTGCGATTTTCTCTCGATTCTACTTAAATTTTGTCTCGATTCTTTCTCCATTCTGCCGCGTTTTATCGACAGAACCGCGATTCTCAATCGTGACGGAACCGAAGCCGGATCGAGAGCCGATCGACTAAAAGACCGCCTTTGTGATCACAGTACTGTACATCTTTCTGTTTTAGCTTGAGACCATTGATTCAGAATGAGATTCCCAGAGGGTAAATTTTGTGATGCTACCCTGCTGTGCAGATGGCAGTCTGCCTATATTCAGGCTTGTAATCAATTAATCGTACCTTGATAACCTCCCTCTCCCTCTCTCTGAAGTTGTTAAAAATTAAGTTCAAGTCAATTGACCAACCGCAAGTAAACAACGATGATGATCCTCTTTTAGGTACATTCAAAGCTTTGATGTTCTGAACTTTTGAACCGTCAGTGTAATAATCAAGACCGGTTGGCAGTTGCGAACTTTGAAATGTGCCTAAAAGACAAATGCTTCTAATGACTTCATGAGGTTTAACATCTATGTTCTTGATTTCTTACCTTTAGAAACAAAAGTTTTTTCAACCAATTTTTAAAAATTATTAAATGTTTAAAACGGGGTAAAATTTACGGATTCTTCGACAACAAAAAATACTAATCGATTTCAGCATGACCAATCGACAATCGATTAATCGTGACAGCACCTCACATAACAGCATTCCATAAACAATGCCAAAGATGCACTCTCAATATATTGAAACCCACTTAATTTATATCTTTTACTTGAATAACCCTGTTAATGCTTTATAACTTACAAACACCAAACCGGTTACCATATCTTCAGTACAAATGTGGCCTGTTAATTTGCATGTAGGTTAAAGAGTAAACTCCTGTTCATCGAATAAAATGAAAATGTCAATGATACTGTAGCTCAACTTGTGTGTTGCGTTTGATGAAAAGGATAATGTTCAATGTTTATGAAAGGATTATGAAATAAGACAAGAATTGTGATAATTGGGAATATGTTCATTTCTGTTCCCTGTATGCTATGTTTTTGATAAAAATAATATGAGGTGTACACTGTACTAAAGAGCTGAGGGGTGGGTTAATATGACCTCACAGTTAATGTATGTGGCCTTAACATATATTAACGAAAGTTACCAAGTTACAGCGAAATTATTCCAAAACGAGTCATCCTATCAAGTTACATTGAAATCCCTTCATAAATATGGCCTGGAGACTGTGCTAAAGGTTTTCGGGCTTCGGGCCCCTGTAGCTGTGAGTTTCCCAATTGCATTCAAAGGGGACGTTCTCATCTAGACATTATACGAAGTCAACCTACCAAGTTACAATGAAATCCCTTCATAAATATGACCTGTAGACTGTGCTAAAGGTTTTCAGGTTTTGGGCTCGGGCAGTTGGCACAGTTGGCAGATCATGCCCAAATGGGGAAATTCTCATCTAGACATCATAAGGAGTCATCCTACCAAGTTACAATGAAATTCCTCCATATTAAACATGACCTGCAGACTGTGCTAAAAGTTTTGGGTTTCGGGCTTGGGCATCATTTTTAAGGCATTCCGGTGTCATACCGTGTCATTTCGTGTCATTCCAGTGTTTAGGAGGACCCTTTTTCAAGATCGTCCACATGCACACTTGTGTCCTGTACAAAGCTTTTCTTGTCATCACCAAAGCTTTTTTTTCATGTGTTTCAATTCCATTCGTGTTTTTCTGGGAATGGACAGTCCAACTGTTAACAGTCATCAGCAAAATGAAATGAAAATACTGTGTTATAAAATACGTCCATTGTGTATACATTTTCGGCATCCTAAGCAACGTAACCTACTTTCAAACTGGGTTATTTTGTTGAGTCGCGTAAGTCACCTATTTTTGTTTCGACAATTGAAGGTCCGACTGAAACGCAACAAAACAGAAATAAAAAAAAAATCTGCCAAAGGCGACAATAGATAACTGATTGTCGTGTGATTTCAAATAAATGGACGTTTATTTGACGAATTAAAATGCCCATTTATCACGCTCGAGCACATTAGATTTTTGAAAATAATCGTTTTCATGTAATTGTAAACCTTGCATCACTCGGTTCAGCCTTTCCTCATTTTTTGGCCAATTTTTAGAGGGCGACTTGTAATCGCCCCTACTATTTTTCTAGGCGACTTTGGGCTTAAAAGGGCGACATAATCGCCCTAGTCGCCCTCACGGCTGGTCCCTGCCCAACGGTATGTATATGTATCACAATATTATTCTGTAACTGAATTGATTATTATATTTTACATACTGTTAAATAAAATGAATTGAATTGAATTGAACTGCGGGGTGTAGCCAGTGCTAAAGGAAAATGTGAACAGACTCACAGACTAACAGACTCACAGACTAACAGACTTCTGCACGCGTGAAGACAATAGCTTATCATGACTATGTCAAGTTAAGCTAAAACAAGAGGCCCCACGGGGCCTGAAGCGCTCATCTTGTACAGAACACAATTTAAACAGAGTCCAAGAATGAGTCTACATTAAGCAAGCTATCTCCATAGGCTACACTGTCAATCCTTGAGTCCCTCAGGAGTGACAAAAATAATCTAGGCATCATGCCTTTTCTTCAGTTGATCATAAGTAAAATGTAGAGCTCCCCTATGAAGCCCCTTGATACAACCTATGTGGATTAATCTTAGTACCTCTAGAGGGTACTGAATACAAAATTTTTAATTCTTCAGCAAAATGGCCAATTCCGGCTCCCATAGAGAGCCCAAATATTAACCCAGGCTCTTGCTTTGAACACAGTTAAATCTGACTTCCCTAGGGATGTTGTGTACCGAATATGAAAGCATTCTGACCGTTGGATCTGAAGAAGAGAAATTGTAAAGAAATTTCTTCGAATTGCACTAAGTTCAAATTTGGGCTACCATAGCGAGCCCAAATATTGACCTATGGATCCGATTTGAACAAACTTGAATCTGACCCCCCTAGAGATGTTGTATACCAAATGTGAAAGCATTCTGACAAGTGAATCTGAAGAAGAAGATTTTTGAAGAAATTCCCTCATATTGTACTAAGTTAAATTTCATGTTCCCATATGGAGCCCAAATATTAACCTAGGCACTCGAATTGAACAACCTGGAATCTGACCCCCCTAGAGATGTTGTATACCAAATATAAAAGCATTCCGACTGGTGGATCTGAAGAAGAAGATTTTTAAAGAAATTTTCTCATATTGCACTAAGTAAAAATTTGGGCTACCATAGTGAGCCCAAATATATACCCAGGGATCTGATTTGAACAAACTTGAATCTGACCAATAATAGAGATGTTGCATACCAAATATCAAAGCATTCTGACCGATGGATCTGAAGAAGATTTTTTTAAATTACCCTCCATATTGAACAAAGATAAAATTTGGGCTTCCATGGGAAGCCCAAATATTAACCTAGGGACTTGGTTTGAACAATCTAGAATCTGACCCTCATAACAATGATGTATACCAAATATTAAAAGATTCTGACTGGTGGTTCTGAAGAAGAAGATTTTTAAAGAATATTCCCCATATTACCCTATGTTAAAACTTCGGGCTCCTGTAGAGAGCCCAAATATGAACCAATGAGCTTTATTTCAACAAACTTTTATCTGACCCCCCTATGAATGCTGTATACCAAATATCAAAAGATTCTGATGATTGGTTCTGGAGAAAAGATTTTTTAAAATTTTTGCAAATATGCTGACTCAGCAATTTTTCGATGCCCATTATAGAACACCCTAACATAACCGATGGCAATTTTTTTTTACCATTCAATTCTACTGGTCATAAGGATACTTCATACCAAATAAAAGCTCTCTGTTCTGTGGGGTTTGGGAAATATGGGCGTTTGAAAATATTTCTATTTTTAGCTCCCAGGGTTCCCATGGGGATGTGGGAAAATTTTTTTTTTGCATAGGTCAAGTACTTATGACCCAATACTACCACAAACCAAATTTGGTTCATACCGGACCATCGGTTCAGAAAATAGGAATTTTGGGCAGGGCCAAAAATCTTACCCCTCCTATTACAAAGCCAAATATTACTTCACGAACTTCGTTTGAACAAACTTGATTCTACACCTCATATGGAAGCTCCATAGCAAATATCAAGTCATTGTACACACTGGTTCTTGAGAAGAAGATTTTAAAAATATTTTGGAGCATTTTCCCCCACTCCCTCCCTATGGGGCTGGGCATGCTGAGTTGAACAAAAATGAAATGCCCCTTTGGGACCATCACTCACACAAACTTTCACTTGAATTGGCCCAGTGGCTTTGGAGGAGAAGACCAAAACATGGTGTTGACGGACGACGGACGATGGACGGCAAGCGATGAGATTAGCTCAGCTTGACTTTGTCAAGATGAGCTAAAAAAATCTTGTAATCTGTCGGAGAATTACTGTGATGTCTACTAAAATCTACAGTTTTTTTTAAGTTTAAAGTTTGACATCTACGTGTATTGTATTTGAAACTGAAAAAAAATATGGCCTTTTTGCCTTAATTTTTGGTTCTATTTTTTGTTTGAAAGGGGGAAGAGGGCTGGGTGGGAGGAAAGGGGAAGGTGGGTAGGGTATTTGGAGAAACTTGATTGTTGTTGTGATTCTAGTGTTTATGAATACAGTTTGAATAAGCCAGTAGACAGGCTATACCAATAGAACCAGCTGAGATGAGCAGTAGTATAACTCCAAAAAGAAAAGTTATACTTGTATATTTTTACCATATTTTTATTTAATGACACTCCCGTCCGGGACGATCTGTGTTGTGTCCTTGGGCAAGGCACTTTATCCCGATTGCCTACATGGGGGCACGATGACGCCGTGTACTGTCAATGGTGCACATGTCTTCAACCGTTGTAACCCTGCTTGAGTGGAGCTTGAACAGAGTTCGAATGTTGAGGAGCTGACAGTTGCTCATCGTTGCTTGGTGGTTCTCTCTGGGTACTCCGGCTTCTTCCATCCATAAAACTGTCATGGTCACGATTAGGCATTGTGCAAATGTATGTGACCTTAAATTGGTAACACAACATTTGCGAGCTGCATTAATAGTTTTGTAGTATCTCCTGCAGAAAGAAGTCCACTCATTAAGGGTGATATAGTCAGGTAGTGAACTTGTTGTATACAGCACTTTCTGTCGCACAAACTTTCCTCTGAAATCAATACCATTTTCCTGAAAATCAACCCCAATTTCCATGAAAATTGTTGACAATTTGTTAAGGGTTAACTGAATTTACTCAGTTAACACAGTTCTGCTGCAACATAATATCAGTCAAAGCAACAAAACCATGAATAAGGCCTAAAAAAATCTGTTTCTCAGGCCCTCCCACATGGTCCTTTTGGCTGCCGCATGCTCTCTTTTTATAACCAATTTAAACTTAAAAAAAATTAAAATTAAATGGTTTATGTCTGATATTTTACCCAAGTTAAAAAAATTGATGAATTTGTCCCTTGAGTGCAAGAAGGCTTTGCAATGCTTTAGCATTGCAAAGCCTTCTTGCACTCAAGGGATGAAATACACCACCACCCAAGCTATTCTGTAGATAATGAGACCTAAAACTTGAACCAAGAACATGAACTTTTGATGGCAAAGAAGTAATTACTGAAATAAAAAATAAAATAAAAAACCGCTCACCCACATGAAATTTCACAAATAATGGCCAGAGAAACAGAAGATCTACTTTGTGTGGCCTAAACAAACAAAATTATCAATACAGAAACAGGTACATACTTGTACCTTGTACAAATATTCAGTAAATGAGCAAAAAATTGACATCCTTTAGCACAAGAGAAACTTTAAGGCCTTCAAGATATAGGGAAGTTCAAAGTTTCATTCATGTGGAAAAACACTTTGCAGTTCATTTAAAATTTTTTATCACCTCTAGCGATCTTCTTTATTATTCTAATCAAAATTTTAATGTGTTTTCACACAAAAAAATGTTTTAAATGTGAATGAAGATCATAAACTATATTTAGAGGTAAATAAGGAAAGTAAAACTTAACACACAAAAGTCTCCTATTTAACCGAGTTCTAACAAAGATTACACCCAGGGTTTTAATCTTCAAATTTACACGACACAGCTCTGCCATCTAGTAATGCATGAAGGAAATATATGCAAATACTCTATAAGCAATTAATTGGACCCTTTTCCTGTCCAACATTATTAACCCTTTACCCAACATAACGGCTAAAACAGGCCAGCACTATTCTAAAAAATTGGCTGTTAATTTTCTTTATTTTTTCAGTCAAAAACATAGGTTATGACCCCTCATTGGAATGAGATCATTGAGCTCGTTCCAATGAGGTGTCATAACCAATGTTTTTGAGACAAAAATGAAAAAAATAAGTTGTACAGGAATTTTTTTTGCAAGTGTCGTCTGCTTTTCATGTAGGTAATGGGTTAAAGCCCTTCAAGTCGTAAGTCTGAATTTCAAATCAAATTATGAAGTCTGAAGTAGGGCTGCAATAATTAATTGTGATACACTTGACCCACGATACATTGCTCACGATGCAATACGTATCGTTGTTCACTCTGTATCGTAATACAATAAATATAAATATTATCAGGCAAAACAACTTCTTGGATTTTGAAAGCTTGTGCGGTGAAACCCATTTTGTTTTTTGGCAAACCACTGACAGTGATAAATATGTCATTAACAGAATTATTCAGTAAAGCAAAAGTTGGTGAATTCCCTCTGATTTGCTAAATATGTATTTGATTAATCTATTATATCTTGTTTGACAGAGCTCTGTCAAACAAAATATAAGGGATTAAATTGTTTGAACATATTTTCCAAGAGGAAAAAAAACAGCAGAAAATGGGTCATAAAATCAAAACCTGAAATTAACTAGAGATGGTCTGTCGCCGGCTATACCCCCACCGTGGCATACTGCCTAGTGTGGGTGACTGAAAGAGGCATTCAAACTTTGTAAGTTAAAAAAATCCAATCTGGCCACCAGTCGGCCATCTTGAATCCGATTGGGGAAAGAATTATGTCACACACTGCTCCTCATCATGGCAACCATTTATATTGAGTTTCATGAGAATGCAGTAAAAACTGTAGAAGTAGCTCGCTCCACAAGTATTTTGAAAAATCCAATATGGCCACCAGTCGGCCATCTTGAATCCGATCGTGGAAAAAATTATGTCACGCACTGCTCCTCATCATGTCGATCATTTATATTGAGTTTCATGACAATTCAGTAAAAACTGTAGAAGTAGTTTGCTCCACAAGTATTTTGTAAAAACCAATATGGTCACCAGTCGGTCATCTTGAAACTGAGAGGGAAAAAAATTATGTCACGCACTTTCCCTCATCATGTTGATCATTTTTGTGAAGTTTCATGAAAATGCGGCTAAAACTGTTTGCTACACAAGTTTATTTGTGCAATGGACCGACGACGATAACAGACCGATGGACAAGTGGACTCCTATATACCCCCTAAACTTCGTTTTGTGGGGTGAAAATGAATGCTAGTGGTTATCTCTTTGAGAAGTTACATACTGTTTAACCCTTTACCCATCAGATGACACTTGCAAAAATAATTCTTGAATAACTAATTTTTTTCATTTTTTGTCTCAAAAACATAGGTTATGACCCCTCGTTGGAACGAGCTCGTTCCAACGAGGGGTCATAACCTATGTTTTTAAGACAAAAAATAAAAAAATAATGAAAATTAATTGGCGATTTTTGAGAATAGCGCCGGCCAGTTTTGGCCGTTACGTTAGGTAAAGGGTTAAAGAATGCATTTAAAAATTTGTAATTAAAGGAAACTACTGGAAATTGATACATGCAGTCCCCAAAGTTGCTGACATCAAAAGTTGCTTGCCAAGAAAGATCGTGTGTATCCCGCCCGATACATATCATATCTTGCAGATTGAATTGTGATACATGTCGTATCGTTATGGAAGCATATCGTTACAGCCTGAGTGTGAAGAAATCTTTTCAATTAATTATTTTAAATGGTCATTTTCCATTTTGATTTGCATGCTGCATGTTGATTTGCAGGAATGTTGCATGTCATGTGCTATTATCTCCCTTGATATGCCCTATCATCTACTTTTCGTCAATTTTAAACAAGGTACGGAAACAATGCCATCATGAAAAATTGTTGAAAGTTTGTTATTCTGAATTAGGTCTCTTTCAAAAATATTTAACTTCATGCTAATGGCATTTGTAAGTTCATAATAATAAACTGACGAACTGTTTAACTGATGAACAACAGGAGAATGATCTATCAAACTTTCTTGGGTGTAAATTTGAATGTCGTTGAGAGTCGACGGTTTTCATACACATTGGATATGGACATTGGACACTTCAGACCTTTTTGGAGACAAATTGGACCCTGGACGATTTTGAGCTTAGACGATTCAGACATCAATGGTCGTAGGGCTGCACGGTATTCATATTCAATACCAATATGGGTATTGAAAAAAATACTGAGATATATCGGTATATCATAGACTAGTTCAGAAACTGAATGAAGTTATCAGTACCTGATCCCCAACTTAAGAGTGCATCTTGTGTACATTAGTAGGATAGACTATCCAATTTGGTAGAGTGGTGGAGAAACTCAGGCGATGTTCTGGGCAGCTGAGTTTGTAAACAGTTGACAACACAGTTATATTTTGGGTGATTAACAATTGAATAAAATTGACTGTACTTGCATCCTTATGTTCAGCTGAAACCATTATCTTTGATAAAGCATTTTTTACAAACATGCTCAGCATTATTTTATTTTGATTTAAAATCACATCACAAACACAGCTCAGACATGAGGGAAAACAATTAAGTGCCATGACTTTTTTGTTCGAAAAAATATCTCACAATTCGTCACTGTAGTGTTTATTTTTTTTTCCTTTGTTTGTGAATATTAATACAGCTGTTTATGGAGAAAAATACTTCGCACCCTACATTTTCCTCTCCATTGTTAGGTTCACCTTATGACCTCTTGTATTTTAAGTGTTAATAGATATGGTCAGTGGTAGGTTTGTGTTAGTAATCAATGTTCACGTAAGTAGTTATTATTAATGTCTGAATGGATTATTATTGTGCAGGCTCCCCTTTACCTTTGTCTCCGTTTCTGAACCGTGTACACACATATCCCCCCCAAACTGCGCCTGATGTGATGCATGGTTAGCACAGTTCTTAAAAGGGTTAACATATGAATACTAGGTTTATTTGAATTCATTCTTAATTTCAGTTATCCATATTGGGGGGTGGGGGTGGGAGGGGGAGGAGGCACATTCATTTTTGGGGAGTCCAGCATTTTTATGCCACTGGCATATCACGAAAGATGGAAGTTTTGAGTGGGGGAAATGTATAGAAGTGGTGTCAACCCTCGCTTTATTCTCCCACAACTGGACGACCCCCTGAGAAGTTTTTGAAAAATACGCCCCAAATGGCACGCTTTGCAGAAATTTTGAGCTCAGAGGACTGTCAATTATCACAAAGAGTGGTGTGGCATCTAAAATTTGATGAGTGGGCACCGGTGAGTATTTAGGGTGGCCCAGGCTCCTCAAGGCCCTTCCTGGTGGTTACGCCACTGAAGGCATCTCTTGGTGATATACCAGGCTTCCCTTTGCACAGCATCATCAATTAGTATTCCATCTTGTGTATTGCTGAATAAAGGTCATATTATATCACAACCCCTGTCTCATTCTTACAAAAAATACCCCCATCTCTTACCAATCATTTTTTGACACCAGAATTTATCGAATGTTTCATGCAATCAAGTCCTGGTTGCTTTGCAACAATCGAGACATGAATTTATGAGAAATTTAAGAAAATACCCTGTAGCCTTACAGGAGATAAATAACAGGGGAATGGTTTTGTAATTCAGACCTTGCATTTTGTCAGGTTTGAGGCTGATAGGTCTTGTGATCAGCCCAGTATATTTTTTATTATTATCAGTAGGCCTTGTGAGAATGAAAGATTATCACCAAGTTTAACAATAATAGACCCAAACCCTGTTAACCCGCAGTTCTCTGATGTCAAAATACCAAAGTTTTCAGCAGTAAATTTTTTGCACAATGCAATTGTTTGACAGAGCTCAATAAGCTCTGTCAAATAAGATATAATTTAAATTTTTCACGGTGCATGAGCAATATGGAGTCAATGACAAGCCTGAATATAATTTTCATTGCACTTCCAGACAAAATGTCAGACACCAAATAAATCATGTCTGTCATTTAAGAATGACATATTACAAAAGGGAGTTTGAGTATTCAAAATAATATGTTTTGGGTGTACATGTACCTTCATCTTAAAACTGTCCAGAAATCATCCAACCATACCTTGTTTGGCAGGGCTCAATGAGCCCTGCCAAACAAGGTATGATTTATTTATTTATTTATTGGTGTTTTAAGGTCACATATTTCTGCACAATGGCTAACCATGACCGTGACAGTTTTACAGGTGGAGGAAGCCGGAGTACCCGGAGAGAACCACCGAGCAATGGCGAGCAACTGTCAGCTCCCTCAACATACCAACTCCACACAAGCACGGTTAGCATTGGTTGAAGATAGGTGCACCATCGACGTGCAGTACGCCTTAGTACACAGCGTCACCGTGTCCCCACATGGGCAATGGGGGTGAAGTGTCTTGCCCAAGGACACAACGTGGTTGCCGCAGGTGGGATTCGAACCGAGAACCTCTCGGCTTGCAGCCTGCACCTCTACCAACTGAGCCACCGCGCCCCAACAAGGTATGATTGGTTTCATTCTGAATTGGAACTGAATTACCCTTCAGACATAATTAAGATACATGTGTGGCTGTATCAAATCATATTCCTTACATGCTGTTAATACTGATGAGCTGTACAGTCACTTTCTTCACACTTCCCAACTTGCTAGGACCAGAAATCACAATAATCATTCATTTTAGGCTTGCCAGTTATGTACATGATTTTCAGCATGCATGATGTTCTGATCACTGAACTTCATTGATAATTTTGGCATCTGACATTTTGACTGATGATTTTAAACCTCAGTCAGACATTGACCTTTTTGTACCTGACATTGTTCTTGTCTGACCTCTTATTTTCTGGTGTGGTCAATGATGAAAAGTTTGAAATACTTCCATTGTGCTTGGAGTTAAGTCTTTTCTTGAAGCCTTTTAATAGGCTCCAGCATTATTTGAAATGGCAAGGCCTGATAGTTAGGCCCCACAAAGTAAATCTTCTGTTTCTCAGGCCATTGTTTTATAAAACTGCATGCGGGCAGCTTTTTATTTTATTTTTAATTTTTGTAATTATTTCCTTGCCATCAAAAGTTCATGTTCTTGGTTTATGTTTTCAACCTCATAATCTACAGAATAGCATGGGTGATGGTGTATTTTGTCCCTTGAGCGCAACAAGGCTTTGCAATGCTAAAGCATTGCAAAGCCTTGTTGCACTCAAGGGACAAGTTTATCAATTTTATTAATTTAAGAAATACGCCATTTAATTTCTATTTTTTAAAGTTTGCATTGGTTTATAAAAAGAGAGCCTGCAGCAGCTAAAAAGGCCATGCAGAATGGCCTGAGAAACAGATTTTTAATTTTTTTAGACCTTATACAACACAATTATTCTGACTGATACTGTCACTTGTAGGACATATAATATGATGTTATATTTTATCTCATGTGCATGAATAGAACATAATTATAGAGAAAAATGTAACCACAATAGCCAAATTATTCTCCCATATATCAGTGAGCTCATATACTGCTGCTGACTAAAACAGATTTTGAAAAAACCCATTTAATATCAAATTAAAATGTAATTTCACAACAAGAGACTCCATGGGGACTGAGGCATTCTCACCTGACAAAGTTTTTTAACTCTTTGCATGCTGCTGGCGGGTATTCCTGCCCAGCACAGGGTTTCTCTTGTCACTGAAAACAATGTAATTTGGGCACATCTAATCACATTTCCCCCCTATAAATTGAATGAAGTTTTTTCATCAATGATTTCTTGTGTTATACTTTAATTAATTTTTCATCAAATCTAGTCATGGCTGCTTCATATCAGCCATGACTAGTTTTGATGAAAAATATCTTAAAAAAAAATATTCAGCAGGTTAAGAGTTAAAAGAATGATTTAATTAGCATCTATGGATAGTAAACACTACAGAGGAATGAAGTCGTGTAATTATTCAGGATGATTTGGATCTGAAGAACATTTTTAAAGATTATTCCCCATATTGTACTAAGTTAAAATTGGGGCACCTACAGAGAGCCCAATTATTAACCACTTGGTTTCATTTAGGGCTGTCACGATTTTTTAATTTGGGAATCGGTTAATCGTTGCAGATAATCGATAGTAATCGATTAATCGTACTTAGATGACCCTCCCTCGCCCTTTCTTTGAAGTCATTAAAAATGAAGTTGAAGTTAGGTGACCTACCTCAAGAAAACAATGAAGACGATCCTCTTTTAGATACATTCAAAGCTTTGATGTTCTGAACCTTTGAACCATCAGTGTAATAATCAAGATCGGTCGTCAGTTGTGAACTTCGCAACTGTTGACCAGTCTTGATTATTACACTGACGGTTCAAAAGTTCAGAACATCAACGCTTTGAACGTACCTAAAAGACAAATGCTTCTAATGGCTTCTTGAGGTTTAACATCGACGTTCATGACCTTTTACCTTCAGAAACAATAGTTTTTTATCTAATTTTTTAAAATTATTAAACGTCTAAAACGAGGGTAAAATTAACTGATTCTTTGACAACGAAAAATACTAATTGATTTCGGCGTGAACGATCGACAATCGATTATTCAATTAGTCGTGACAGCCCTAGTTTCATTTGAACCAACTAGAATCAGACCCCTGTATACTATAAATCAAAAGATTCTCACTAGTGGTTCTGGAGATGAAAAGTTTTAAAAATTATTCCTCATACTGGTCTAAGCTAAAATTGCTGCTCCAATGGGGAGCCCAAATATTAACACCGGCACTTGCTTTGAACAAACTTAGATCTGACCGCCCTTAGGATGATGGATACCAAATAATATCAAAAGATTATGACGGCAGATCCGAAAAAGATTTTTACAGCTTATTCCTCATATTGCATTAAGGTATTGTGCCCCCATAAGGAGAACAAATATTAAATGGGAGCCTTGATTTGAACAAACTTGAATCTGAGCCTGGTAACAATGTTGTAACCAAATATAAAGATTCTGGCTGGGGGTTCAAAAGGAGATTCTTTAATGAGTCTTCTCATGTTGCACAAGGATAGTATTGGGGCCCCTGTATTGAGCCTGTCAGGTCACCTGAGGCCCCGTAAGGCCTGGGCTGACGTGGGGTTATTTAGTCCCGCAGATGAAGTTGCGGGAAAATTAGACCAACGTGGAGGGTCGGAATCCAAGCGTCGCGAACTCGGCGCAGGGAGCTGAGTTAGACTGACGCCGTGATTCCTTCTCTGCCAAATTGGCCTGAAATAGGTTCGATTTCCGTTAGGTGTGATTCCTAATCACTTCAGGCTGTGTAATGGAAAGAATGACTTGAAGTAACAACGATTCTTTTATTTACACATAAAAATAAAGCTGTTTCAATATTTCAACAATCAACAATTCGATTCTTTCACAGAAATTTAGTTACTAGGGTTAAATAATTCTAAACAATCATATAGTCATTCTATAGCCCTGTACTGGCACTATAGTCTACACACTGGAAATGTTACTACCATGAGCTCGCCATAAGAGATTCACAAATCTGAAATGTTACTACTGTGAGCTCGCCATAAGAGCTTCACCCGCTTAGGCACAAAATGTCAACGTCTGCGCGCAACTGTACCTCTGGCTGTCGGAGGGTTCCGACCAGCCATGTTCATCATCTATAAAGCCACCATACTTCTGATTTGGGTCAGATATTGTCTACTCATACCTTATGTGCCTTTTGAAAGTCCTCCGTGAAAGTCCTATTGAAATATTCACCGTTCCTGCTTGAATTCACGATTCACAAATGCCCCTTTTTGTGCTAGGGCGAAATTGCCACTCACACACTCTCCAGTCGGTATTACGATGCTTCGACAGCAAAACAAACTACTCGGAACGCAATCAGTCTGACACTTCAAAGGGTTAATACGCACAATACAATTAACCTACACTTCTGACTATTGCAGGCTGATACATGCTACTCGACAATCTAAACTTTTCCTTCTCAACGAATTTGGCACTCAGCCGCCTATCAACCTTAAGCTAAATCAATCGTGGAATGCCCTCTCTGGTGATTCCAGCCGTTTGAGGGTCCTGTGATCGAAAGTACCCTTATGCCAGGAAACATAGTCCGCCTGTCCTGGACTTCACCAACGTGTGTGTGACCCCAAGTGTGTGTCTTATGCTCCGCTCTTCAAGGTATATATACTTTTTACCCTAAAGTGTCAGGTGGATAGACGCTCATCTGTCCATCTGTCAAAACGGTGGGAGATGACGTATATCGAGGCAGAATCAATACAAGTCATCTTGCGCGTGACTTAACGGTGATTTCACTTGTCGAGAAAACCGATTCATTCCTGCCATCTCATTGCAAAACTAATGATCAGGTGACGACACGAGAGACATTTCTATCTGTTAGAATCTCGTTTCTCAATTGGCCGTGACGATATCCTGCCACCAACCGATTACGTCTCATAAGACTCGCGACTACTGTATAAATTAAATGAGATTAGACCTTATCTAACATACCGTTTCTCCCCTGGGTCCCTGCGCTGAAGCTAGATATACACCACGTGTGTTTTTTTCCATGTCCAGCTTCACAGAAAAGTGAAATTCACATAGGTTTTTCGCCTTGATGCGGAATATCTTTTGAACTTACAATATCTTTATATATGAGGCCCCTTGCCCCTATATTTAGACTGGCTCTGCCCTGACAGAGCCCAACTATGAACCGAAGGGCTTAATTTTAACAAATGTTTATCTGACTCTCCACTCCTCCCTATGGATGCTGTATGCCAAATATCAAAAGATTCTAATCAGTGGTTCTGGAGAAGATTTTTTAATTTTTGCAAATATGCTAACTCCACCATTTTTTGACTGATTGATTGATCGATTTATTCATTGCTGTTCTATGAATCCCCACCTCCTACAGTACACTGCAACACAATCGATGGAAATTTTTTTTTTTTTACCATTCCATTCTACTAGTCATTTATTATTTATTTATTTATTTATTTATTTATTTATTTGTGTTTTTATGGTCATGATTAGCCATTGTGCAGAAATATGTGACCTTAAACACCAATAAATAAATAAATAAATAAATAAATAAATATTGGTGTTTTTAAGGTCACATATTTCCGCACAATGGCTAATCATGACCTCGACAGTTTTATGGGGGGAGGAAGCCGGAGTACCCGGAGAGAACTACCGAGCAACGGCGAGCCATTGTCAGCTCCCCAACATACTAACTCCACACAAGCAGGGTTAGCACTTGTTGAAGACAGGTGCACCATCGACGTGCAGTATGCCTTAGTACACAGCGTCACCGAGCCCCCCACGTGGGCAATGGGGGTGAAGTGTCTTGCCCAAGGAAACAAGGCGATTGTCACAGGTGGGATTCAAACCGAGGACCTCTCTGCTTGCAGCCTGCACCTCTACCTACTGAGCCATCGCCCCCTCACCCCCCCCCCCCCCCCCTACTAGTCATTAACATGCTCCATACCAAATAACAATTCTCTGTTCCATTAAGGTTTGGGAAATGTGGTACTTTAAAAATATTTCAAGGTTCATATGGGGATGTGGGGAAATTTTTTTTTCAGGAATCAAATACTTATGACTAAAGAATACCGGGAGCGCGGTGGCTCAGTAGGTAGAGGTGCAGGCTGCAAGCCGAGAGGTCCTCGGTTTCGAATCCCACCTGCGGCAACCGCGTTGTGTCCTTGGGCAAGACACTTCATCCCCATTGCCCGTGTGGGGGCACGATGACGCCGTGTACTAAGGCGTACTGCACGTCAATGGTACGCATGTCTTCAACCAATCTAACCCTGCCTGTTCCGCAGTCCGGAGTTACGATGTTGGGGAGCTGGCAGCTGCTCGTCGTTGCTCAGTGGTTCTCTCTGGGTACTCCAGCTTCCTCCACCCGTCAAACTGTCATGGTCATGATTAGGCATTGTGCATAAATATGTGACCTTAAACATCAATAAATAAATAAATAATACTAAAGAATACCACCACATTTGGTTTAAATTGGCTCATCGGTTCAGAAATTAGAAAAATCTTGACCCCGCCCAAATAGGTTCATGAGACCATGAGAAGATTTTTTTTAATCCTTTACCCAATGTAACGCCCAAAACCGGCCAGCACTATTCTAAAAAATCGCCGATTTAATTTTCATTATTTTTTTCATTTTTTGTCTCAAAAACTTAGGTTATGACACCTCAATGGAACGAGCTCGGCGAGCTTTTTCCAATGAGGGCGTCATAACCTATGTTTTTGAGACAAAAATGAAAAATGAAAGTGTCAATGACACTGTAGCTCAACTTGTCAAGACAAAGACATGTACATGTATAGTATGTGACACAGCAATGACAAACATCTAGGTAATGACCTGATAACAAAGGTACATATAAAGTATTGTAACGGTCTGTACATAAATACTGACCGTTGCCTGTAACAAATGTATAGGTAAAGTATTGTAAAGGTGGGTGACAGTCAGATGCTGAACTAGAAAAAATCTTTGAGTCCCAGAGTGGGTCTGACTGAACCCCAAAATATTTGTTCTCATAGCACAGTGATAACAAAGGCACCCCAAAACACACTCGTTCCTGTCCCAAGGTGAAAACAAAAGTACTCAAGAAGTTTTGTGAAGATCAGTTCATAAATACGAGCTGTATAGAACTTGTGACAAAAAACTGATTGGACCTAATTTCGGTACAAAATGGCCACTGGCAGCCATCTTGAATTTTGGACCGTACCCAGAAACACTCATTCTCATCCCAAGGAGATAACAAAGGTACCCAAGAAGTTTTGTGAAGATCGGTTCATAAATACAGCCTCTACCCTGAGCCGTATTGACATGTGTGCATACATTGTGTAAGTTGCACTGAATAAATCAAAGTTCATCTAATTTGCATAATTTCTGCACGAAAAAAAAACCCTTACAATATGTGATGTATTCCATGTTACTAAACATTCATACAAAAATTTATTAAAATCAGAACTTTCATACAGAAGTTCTATACAAAAGACTGATTGCACTAATTTTGGTACAAAATGGCTGCTGGTGGCCATCTTGAATTTCGGACCACACCCAAAAACACTCGCTCTCATCCCACGGTGATAACAAAGGTACCCAAGAAGTTTCGTAAAGATTGGTTCATAAATATGGCCTCTAGTCTGAGCTGTATAGAAGTTGTGTACAAAAAACTGATTAGACCTAATTTCGGTACAAAATGGCCACTGGCAGCCATCTTGAATTTTAGACCGCACCCAGAAACACTCGTTCTCGTCCCAAGGTGATAACAAAGGTACCCAAGACATTTTGTGAAGATCAGTTCATAAATACAGACTCTAGTCTGAGCCGTATTGACATGTGTACTTACTGTGTGTAAGTCGCACTGAAAAAATCAAAGTTCATCTAATTTGCATAATTTCTGCACGAGAAAAAAACCTGTATTATATGTGATGCATCCCATGGTACTAAACATTCACACAAAAAAATTATTCAAATCAGGGCTTTCATATGGAAGTTCTGTGCAAAAATCTGATTGCACCTAATTTTGTACAAAATGGCTGCCATCGGCCATCTTGAATTTCGGACCGGACCCAAAAACACTCGTTCTCGTCCCACAGTGATACCAAAGGTACCCAAGAAGTTTCGTAAAGATCGGTTCATAAATACGGCCTCTAGCCCGAGCCGTATTGGCATTTGCACTTACAGTGTTGAAAGTAACCCCCAAAAACATCAAAATTAGTCTAATTTGCACAATTTACGTACGAGAAAAAACCCCGTATTATATGTGATGTATCCCATGGTACTAAACATTCATACAAAAAATTATTCAAATCAGAGCTTTCATATGGAAGTTCTGTACAAAAAACAGATTTCTGCATCGTCGGCACAAAATGGCAGCCATCTTGAATTTCGGACCGCACCCAAAAACACTCGTTCTCGTCCCACGGTCATAACAAAGGTACCCAAGAAGTTTCGTAAAGATCGGTTCATAAATACGGCCTCTAGCCCGAGCCATAGCAGCTTGGCACTTACAGCTCTGAAAGTAACACTAAATAAATCAAAGTCAGTCTAATTTGCATAATTTACGCACGAGAAAAAAACCCGTATTATATGTGATGTATCCCATGGTACTAAACATTTATACAAAACTTTATTCAAATCAGAACTTTCATACAGAAGTTCTGTACAAAAAACTGATTTTTGCATCATCGGTACAAAATGGCCACTGGCAGCCATCTTGAATTTCGGACCACACCTAAAAACACTCGTTCCCGTCCCAGTGTCGTAACAAAGGTACACAAGAAGTTTCGTAAAGATCGGTTCATAAATACGACCTCTAGCCCGAGCCATAGCCAATTGTTGACGTACGGACAGACAGACAGACAGACGGACAGACGGCCAGACGGACGGACGGACAGACGGACGACGGGCCATGACAATAGCTCAAATTTGACTTCGTCAAAGTTGAGCTAAAAATGGTTATTCAAGAATTTTTTTTACAAGTGTCATCTGCTTTTCATGTTAGGTGAAGGGTAAAATTGAGAAGAATTTTCAGATAACGTACAACAGATGCCCGACGACAGACGACGGATGGTGAGTGATCAGATTAATGGCTCACCCTCACTTTCAGTGAGGTGAGCTAAAAAAAAAATAAGTGACTCCTAGGTTCCTGAAGCACTCCTTGACAAACCCATTCATTTTATACAAAAATAATTAAATATTTTTTAAAAATAATAAAAAGATATCCAGACCTTTAAATTCCCCCCAAATAGCGATTGTAAATGCTGTGCCCAAATAATCTAATTGTGCCCAGATTATGCGGTGTTTAAAACTATTTTCAAAATTTTGCAGTGTTGCAGTCATACATGGTTTTGGTCAAGTTTCCCTGATGCACTCAATATTAAGACAGAACACAATGAGGGAGGGATATGAAGGCCTGGAATCAATGACCCAAGGTGGATTTTCCTGTATGACACGAAGTACAATAGGTGAGTGTGAAAAACAGAAAAAACTCCCAAGGATTGGGGAATCCTGTCCCCCTCCCCTCAACCCCCTAATCTACCCGAGCTGTGTTCTGTATTTATACCAAGATTAACTCTCGAGTATTTTCAAGATATTTTTCATCAAATCTGGTCATGGCTGTGTGATCTGATAAAAAATTCATATATATTTAACTCAAAAAGTCAAAGGTGAAAAAATTCATTCAATTTACAGAGAGGATATTTGATTGAATATGCCCAAACTATTTTTATTTTAGTGGCAAAAGAAATTCTGTCCTGGCAGGAATATCCGCCAGCAGCATGCAAAGAGTTAAACATGAATTAAGTGAACACATCTTATATTTTTAAAGAAAAATAACTTCAGCAGTCTGATAACTACCTTGGTTGGCACTGTTTTGTGTTGAAGCATTTCATTCATATCGTAATATTAATCAGATGTGTCCAATCAGCTGCGTTCTTACATGACATGACGTTGTTACACGTAATCCAGATGCCATATGTAGTGTATCTAGAATATTTCTCAATGTCTGTACTGTATCAAGTAATGTTGAACACATATAGCAATCAAGGTATAAACTTTAGGGCCAACCTTTTCTATTTATTTATTTATTTATTTATTTATTTGTGTTTAAGGTCATATACTTGTGCACAGTGGCTAATCATGACCGTGACAGTTTTACCGGTGGAGGAAGCCGGAGTACCCGGAGAGAACCACCGAGCAATAACGAGCAGCTGCCAGCTCCCCAACATGCATACCGTCGATGTGCAGTATTCCATAGTACACAGCGTCATCGTGCTCCCATGTGGATATTCAGGGTTAAGTGCCTTGCCCAAGAACACAACGCGGGAGTCTGAATTGATCGCTCAGACGGTCACCCATCCAATGATTAACCAGGCTCAACATTGCATAAGTTCGGTGATCTGACGAGAACCGGTTACTGCAACGCCATCGCGCCCCCAACCTGTTCTAACAAACAACACAACAGATAAATAAGTTCAAATACCCAGTAACCATGGAGTTCACCAGTGAAAAGCAATCTGCGTTTTTTTGTACGGCACTGTCAGCGAGACTGGCAAACTCAGTATGAACTCATACTCAAAGGTTGAGATCGATATTTTCATATTCATGGCACTTCTTATCAAACAGTATGTTTAACTCTGAACCCACTGAGTAATTTTAAAATATTTTTTCAGCAAATCTAGTCATGGCTGCTTCACAGCAGCCATGACTAGATTTGCTGAAAAATTCAGGCAAATTTGGTCAAAAAGTCACTAAAATTTACAGACGGTGAAATTTGGTTAAATTTCCTCAAATTTTATTTATTTTATTGGCAAGAGATTTGCTGTCCAGGGCAGGAATATCCACCAGCAGCAGGTAAAGAGTTAATTTAAATTTAAATAGCATTTTGGCTTGACACTGGAAAACTAAGAAACCTATATGAGTACACTTTAACTCCAGGAGGAAAACCAATAATAGTAGTTTAGGAGAAGACTCAAACACCAACTTCATGACAGACAAAAAGTGGTCTGTACAGTATGCCTTGACTTTCAGTCAGGTGAGCTAATAAAACATATTCAGTGACATCCTTCAATAAGTTTTGAACTGTCATTTCAATAAAATTGTTTAAATTATTAATATTACCAGTATTGAACATGGTATATATGTTCAGTACATAATCTACACAGTTTCAACTGTCAAAAGAAATGGGTGTCAAAACTGTGCATGTCTGCATCAATAATACTTTCTGTTACCATATTTAATTCTCAGTCATGAATGAGAATGTTGTGCCTACTGATGATCAAACACAAAATGGTGGAAAGGGTGATAAAAGTTCTGTGTGGAAGTACTTTGAAAATCAGTCACAAAGATGCCACATGTAAACTCTGTAAAAAGAAGATTTCAACAAAAAACGGAAATCCGAGAAATACTACAGCTATGTTGAATTGAGGCACAAAGTTAATTATTTATGTAGACCAGGGGTGCCGGAAGTACTTCAGAACAGGGGAAAAGGGTATTTACTCACATTAGCAGTCCCGTCATGACACGCTGAAGCATGCATGTCTCGAATGCCGAAGGACCAAGATGAGGGAGTTTGTTAAATTCATAGTTGCATTATTGGAAAAATTGCTACATGCACTTGAAATTAAGGTAAATTGGGCTGTGTGGGGACTCATTGGTAGACTGTTGGACTTCTATGCTAAAGGTCCCGAGTTCGATTCCCATCCAAGACGACACGCATTGTGTCCTTGGGCAAGGCACTTCATCCCGGTTGCCTACATGGGGGCACGATGAGGCCATGTACTGAGGCCTCCTGCACATGTCTTCAACCGCTAGTACCCTGCTTGAGCAGAGCTTGAACAGAGTTGTATGTTGAGGAGCTGACAGTTGCTTGTCAATGCTCGGTGGTTCTCTCATTGTACACCGGCTTCCTCCACCCGTAAAAAACTGTCATCGTCACGATTAGCCATTGTGTATAAGTATGTGACCTTAAACACCAATAAATAAATAACAATCCTAAAACATTGCAAAGCATTGCAAAGCCTTCTTGCACTCAATGGACAAATTTATCAATTTTATTAACTTGGGTGAGGGGGAGCGGTGGCTCAGTAGGTAGAGGTGCTGGCTGCAAGCCGAGAGGTCCTCGGTTTGAATCCCACCTGCGGCAACCGCGTTGTGTCCTTGGGCAAGACACTTCACCCCCATTGCCCACATGGGGGCACGGTGATGTTGTGTACTGAGGCGTACTGCACGTCGATGGTGCACTGTCTTCAACCAATGCTAACCCTGCTTGTGTGGAGTTGGTATGTTGGGGAGCTGACAGTTGCTCGCCGTTGCTAGGTGGTTCACTCCAGGTACTCCAGCTTCCTCCACCCGTAAAACTGTTAAGGTCATGATTAGCCATTGTGCAGAAATATGTGACCTTAAAACACCAATAAATAAATAAATAAATAAATAAATAAATAAATAAATAAATAAATAAATAAATAAATAATTTGGGTAAAATATCAGACATAAACCATTTAAATTTTACTTTTTAAGTTTGCATTGGTTATAAAAAGAGAGCATATGGCAACCATGTAGGAGGGGGTGGGGTGCCGCGAAACAGATTTTTAACTTTTTTTAGGCCTAACACAAACACTTTTAAAAAATATCATTAAATGATGATGTTATTTGCATAGAAATTACCTGACAGAACACATTACCTCCATTCAGATTACACAGTGAAAATCGAAATCTTATTTGAATGTTATGTAACAAATTACAATGGTCTGAATAAACAAGTTTTAAATTGGAAGACTGCCTCAATCATTTTCAAATTTTTCAGATGGTTTATATATATACTACACTTTATCTTGCCAATCAAATTAACCCTCTGCACACTGACGTCAAAATTTCAAGAAGAAAATTTTTCCATAATCCAAATGGGAATTTAACCAGTTCAATCTTGTTGGACAGATCTCATGTTGAACAAGATTATATTTGACATCGGTGTACAGAGAGTTAATTCTACATGTGCACATGAAAACCACTATTATAAAAAACTGCTAAAAATCCCCCAGTTTATCCTCTGGGTACCTCTGGTTAGCTCTGAGACCTTGATTCAGTCCAAGGTTCCCAGAAGGTAAATTTGGTGATGCTACCCTTTTGTGCAGGGTAGCATCACAAAATTCACCCTCTGGAAACCTCACTCTACAGATGACAGTCCAGGCCTAGCAGTCCAGAAAATCAAGGAGTGCAAAACAAATATCCTCTTCAGATTGTAGGCAGTGCAATTGCACCTGGAATGTTCAATGCATACACTTGTATGCTATTCTGGTTATATTCACTTCAAGGTAAGTAAGTAAGTAAGTAAGTAAGTAAGTAAGTAAGGCTTAATAAAATTAAAAATCTGTTTCTCAGGCCCTCCCGCATGGTCCTTTTGGCTGCCGCATGCTCTCTTTTTATGACCAATGCAAACTTGAAAAAATAAAAATTAAATGATTTATGTCTGGTATTTTACACAAGTTAATAAAATTGATGAATTTGTCCCTTGAGTGCAACAAGGCTTTGCAATGCTTTGGCATTGCAAAGCCTTGTTGCACCCAAGGGACGAAATTCACTCCAGCCTTGCTATTCTGTAGATTATGAGGCCTAAAACATAAAATAAACCAAGAATATGAACTTCTGATGACAAAGAAATAATTACAAAAATAAAATATAAAATAAAAAACCGCCCGCCCGCATGCAATTTTACAAAATTTGGCCTGAGAAACAGAACATCTACTTTGTGTGGCCTAAGTAAGTAAGTGAATCTTTATTGACATATGCTATACATTGAGTTGGTGGTATTCTGTCAAGATTATCTAAAAGCATATGGCCAATTTGGTCTATATGTCACATGTATTACTATTGTGACTGAAAAATTGTACTACATTCAGCAACAGTGGAAAAACTGGCACACATCTTCTCATTATTCAAAATGTTGCATTCAATTCTCATGTGACTGTCTTTTACAATCAAAATGTGTTGAAATGAGACACAGAAAGGGTCATGTTAATTATTTATTGGGGTTTAATGACACTTTAACAGCTAAGGTCATATCATGACGGTGACAGTTTTACAGGTGGAGGAAGCCTAAATACCCGGAGAGAACCACCGAGCAACGACAAGCAGCTGCCAGCTCCCCAACATCGTAACTCAGCACTGCAGCACAGGCAGGGTTAGATTGGTTCAAGACATGCACACCATCGATATGCAGTACACCTTAGTACACAGCGTCATCGTGCCCACATGTGGACAATCAGGGTTAAGTGCCTTGCACAAGGACACAATGCTGGAGTCCGAATCGATCGCTCAGATGGTCACCCATCCAAGGACTAACCGGGCTTGATGTTGCTTAACTTCGGTGATCTGACAAGAACCAGTTACAGCAATGCCACCACGCCCCTGAATGGGTCATGAATTATTGCGAATCAATGCAGCATTGACAAATCGTCCACTTAGCTCCTATGTGTTCTATGTGCCTACTGGCAAACAGAACCTATTGGAACTCAGGGGACGAAATGAGAACAGATTTTAAAGGTAGTCTCAAACATGTCTGGCATTCTAGAAAATCAAGGAATGCAAAAAATTGCCCTCAATTTTTTCTAGGCGTGCAGAACTCCTGCATGCCTAAAGAATGCCAGGCCTGACAGTCTGCATATTTTCAGTCTTGTCTGTACTTAGGGTTAAGCTACCCTCTCTTCACAAACAAGTGTCATTATTGCATAAATCTTCTCTTTCATTTCCAGGAACATCATCAATACGGATGTTAAACATGTGGTTCCAACAGGAAACAGGTCAACAGGATGTTTGTTAAGATTCAGGAAAAGCCAATCATTTGATGTGCAAATACATGTAAATTTATACATGACAAGAAAAACAGTTGTAGTAATGGGTCGTTGTTCTATTAGTCCAGTCATTGTAATAAGAAGCTATTAACTGAAAACAGAATATGTTTTCATTTTTGGAATTCACTTTAAAATGAAAGTGTCAATGACACTGTAGCTCAACTTGTTAAGACATGTACATGTATAGTATGTGACACAGCAATGACAAACATCTAGGTAATGACCTGATAACAAACATACATATAAAGTATTGTAACAGTCTGTACATAAATACTGACCGTAGCATGTAACAAATGTATAGGTAAAGTATTGTAAAGGTGGGTGACAGTCAGATGCTAAACTAGAAAAGAAATCTTTGAGTCCCAGAGTGGGTCTGACTGAACCCCAAAATATTTGTTCTCATAGCACAGTGATAACAAAGGCACCCCAAAACACTCATTCCTGTCCCAAGGTGAAAACAAAGGCACCCAAGAAGTTTTGAGAAGATCAGTTCATAAATACGAGCTGTATAGAAGTTGTGACAAAAAACTGATAGGACCTAATTTCGGTACAAAATTGCCACTGGTAGCCATCTTGAATTTTGGACCGCACCCAGAAACACTTGTTCTCGACCCAAGGTGATAACAAAGGTACCCAAGAAGTTTCGTGAAGATCAGTCGATAAATACAGCCTCTAGCCCGAGCCGTATTGACATGTGCACTTACAGTGTAAGCACTAAATAAAACAAAATTCATCTAATTTGCATAATTTCTGCTCGAGAAAAGAACCTGTACTGTATGTGATGTATTCCATTTTACTGAACATTCATACAAAAATTTATTCAAATCAGAACTTTCACACAGAAGTTCTGTACAAAAGACTGATTGCACTAATTTTGGTAAAAAATGGCTGCTGGTGGCCATCTTGAATTTCGAACCACACCCAAAAACACTCGTTCTTATTCCATGGTGATAACAAAGGTACCCAAGAAGTTTCGTAAAGATCGGTCCATAAATACGGCCTCTAGCCTGAGCCGTATAGAAGTTGTGTACAAAAAACTGATTAGACCTAATTTCGGTACAAAATGGCCACTGGCAGCCATAGACAGAGGTACCCAAGAACGGTTGATAAATACAGCCTCTAGCCCGAACCGTATTGACATGTATACTTACTGTGTGTAAGTAGCATTGAAAAAATCAAAGTTCATTTAATCTGCATAATTTCTGCACGAGAAAAAAACCTGTATTATATGTGATGTATCCCATGGTACTAAACATTCAAACAAAAAATTATTCAAATCAGAGCTTTCATGTGGAAATCTGATTGCCCCTAATTTTGAACAAAATGGCTGCCAGCAGCCATCTTGAATTTCGGACCGGACCCAAAAACACTAGTTCTCGTCCCATGGTGATAACAAAGGTACCCAAGAAGTTTCGTAAAGGTCGGTTCATAAATGCGGCCTCTAGCCCGAGCCGTATTGGCATTTGCACTTACAGTGCTGAAAGTAACACTAAATAAATCAAAGTTAGTCTAATTTGCATAATTTAAGCAGGAGAAAAAAACCCGTATGATATGTGATGTATCTCATGGTACTAAACATTCATACAAAAAATTATTCAAATCAGAGCTTTCATATGGAAGTTCTGTACAAAAAACAGATTTCTTCATCGTTGGTACAAAATGGCGGCTGGCAGCCATCTTGAATTTTGGACCGCACCCAAAAACACTGTTCTCGTCCCACGTTCATAACAAAGGTACCCAAGAAGTTTTGTAAAGATCGGTTCATAAATACGGCCTCTAGCCCAAGCCGTATCCAATTGTTGACAGACGGACAGAGGGCCATGACAAAAACTCAAATTTGGCTTCGCCAAAATTGAGCTAAAAATGAAAGCACATTCTGTTTTCAATTAATAGCTTGAATATGTAGAGGATTCCTACCGTTTTTGAATAGATACCAGAATTATGATGTCCAGACAAAACTCCTCTGGACAAAAAAATCCATGAAAAAGATATCCTGGACAAAAGTTCTCACAGACAGAAGATCCCCTAAAAGTAACAGGTCTGGAATAAAGACCTAACATCAAAACCCATTAGCAGGTTACGTTATATAACATGGTGGTAACCAAGCCTGGAAATTAGCAATCTGTCATTTGTAGAACGAGGTCCCCAGAGGTGAATTTGCTGATACATAGAGGATATCTAGTGTCATCTCATGAGTAACTGAGACAATGTTTACTTTTCGTGAGCACTTGCACAAGCAAAAATAACAATTTGTCTCAATCAAAAGGGAGATAACCTTTGGTATCTACTCAAAAACACCAAATTTTCTTTTTATTATACGCTTTTTATAAGAATCTGATAATTCCACTCGTTTCAATCTTGAATTGATTCATGAAAGTAAACAGTGCATTGAATCATTGATACGCAGAAGTGATTTGATCGATAATTGGAACAGAAACATCTTGTAATCTGATTCAGCTGGCGGGTTTCTAGTCTAAACACGGCCTGAAAGTCTGTAATATAAGTTTTTGGTTTGGTATGGCTTTTGAAAGGATGTACCAAACCAAAAACTTATATTACAGACTTTCAGGCCATGTTTGGACTAGAAGGTTTCATGGATCAATTCAAGGTGAATATGTGTTGAATTATTGCTGGAAATGATTGGTATCCACTCAAAAATACTAGATTTTCTTTTCATTATATGTTTTTAGAACAAATTGATCATTTCCAGTGATTGTTTGTTGGTGGTTAACGTCACATATTTATGCACAATGGCTAATCGTGACACAACATGGCGATGAAGTCAAGGATAGTCAATCGTTGATCAACATGTTGCCCATTTTAGAGGACTTTCACCCCAAGCATTGGTGACTGGGTCCTATTTTACTAGTAAAGCGGAACTGGTTTACCACAGTAAACAAGTGCTGCTTACTTCCCGGGGTTCCCACGGGGAATTTCCAGTGATAATTTGACTCTTGTTCGCCTTGAAGTAATGCTTTAAAAGCCGCCATTTTGATTGATACAGTGAAAGTCGAAATTTCTATATCTTTGCAGTGGGGGGGGGGGGGGGGGGGGGGGGGAGGATACGATTTCTTTCTTTCCGCAATTTCTTCAATAATCTTATCATTTAGCATATAATAATATCCCATACAGTGGGCAAATTAATCCTCTGGAAACCTCTTTCTGTTTAGGTCTGCGACCTTGATTCAGATTGAGGTTCGGAGAAGGTAAATTTTGTGATGCTACCCTGCTACCCAGTGAGATCAAATGTTGGTTGCTGCTATTTATTTTGGGAGAAACTGTTAAGATGTAAACAGCATGCCGCTTTCTATTAATGGGTGGATACAATTCGCAACCCTTGAGTCGAGTTAGCCCTGAAAGATTATCTGGTTTAAAAGGTAAAACATATGGGGTTAGGATTTTAATTTATGTTATATTATTTTGTTGTAACCTGTAGTTCATTTGAATATTTTACAACTGAAGTAACCACCACGTAACCTAAATGATCGTTTGTGGGTTATTTCCAGGTCTGAAGAACAAGAGCAGACAAAATGTCCCCCAACTGAAGGTCCCCTAGGTGAACAATTTTTGCTATTATGAATGAGAAATAATTAACAAGGATGTTTTCATAGCCAAGAAACAAAGCTAATCATATTATTACACAAAAGAAGCAGATGATATTGGCAATTATAAATTTTTGAAAAACATTAAAAAAAAATAAATTGGTGAGATTTTTTCACAAAATAAAATTTGAAAACAAAAACATTTTTGATAAGGAGATATTTTGTCAGCCACACAGGGTTCTTACACAGGCCCGAAAAAAAATTCCATACTTTTACAATACTTTTTCCCAGTTATGTCAGATCATTCGAGTATCTAAAATTGACAAAAATCTGACTGCAGGAAGATCTTTATGAAAACAGAAGGCAACATTTTTGTTTTTTGAAAAATATCTGCGAAAATGTCATTCTTTCATTCCCGTGTAGTTCAGAAAACATACTTGTTCAACTAGTCAAAGGCTGTTAAATTATTACAAATTTTAATTTTGTCTTTTTTTTTTGTTTCAAATAATTTAATCCTCTCTACATTGATGTAAAAAAAAAAAAATTCAAATCAAATTTTTTACCCATAATGCAACAAGGAATGTAACCAATTCGGTCTTGTTTGATAGATCTCAGTGAACTCTGTCAAACAAGACTAATTTGGATCAATTCCTGGTTGCATCATAGGAAAACTATTTTTTTATTTCAACTTCATGTAGACCGGGTGAAAGTTTGTTCAAAAAATTAATTTCTGTACTCTTTCAATACCCACATGGCTTAACCCTTTACCCAATGCAGACGATATCAAAATCTATGATTTTAAATATTATTTTTTCAAAATTTTCAAAATATTTTAACAAAACCATATCATGTAACCCTTCATTGGAACTAACTCAATGAGCTCGTTCCAATGAGGGGTCACGATATAGTTTTGTTGCAATTTTCTGAAAATGAGAATTTTTTTCAACTGCTGAATTTGCATATCATGCGGGCAGATGTGACCCATTCGTTAGGTAAAGGGTTAACTAATGTTTTTCCATACTTTTCAAGACCTTTTCCAGACCGACAGTAATTTCCATACCTTTTCAAGAATTTAACAAGAGGCCCCAAAGGACCAGAGGCACTCACCTGACCAAAGTTGTTTAAAGAAGGATTTAATTAGCATCTATGGCAAGTTAAGATTAGAGAGGAAGAAAGTTATTTAATTATTTATGTTGTCCATGCCAGATGATTTTTTTCCAAGTATTGGGATGCTACCACAGAAATAAAGACCAGATTTCACTCTTGTGTGGTTTAGCAAAATATACTTGTTCAAGTTATCAATGACTGTTAGATTATTAGAAGTTTTAAAGGTGTTTATTTTATTTCAATTGATTAACATTCTCCACACTGATTGTCAAATGAAAGTGTCAATGACACTGTAGCTCAACTTGTCAAGACATGTACATGTATAGTATATGACACAGCAATGACAAACATCTAGGTAATGACCTGATAACAAAGGTGCATATAAAGTATTGTAACGGTCTGTACATAAATACTGACCGTAGCCTGTAACGAGTGTACAGGTAAAGTATTGTAAAGGTGGGTGACAGTCAGATGCTAAACTAGAAAAGAAATCTTTTGAGTCCCAGAGTGAGTCTGACTGAACCCCTAAATATTTGTTCTCATAGCACAGTGATAACAAAGGCACCCCAAAACACACTTGTTCCTGTCTGAAGGTGAAAACAAAGGTACCCAAGAAGTTTCGTGAAGATCAGTTCATAAATACGAGCTGTATAGAAGTTGTGACAAAAAACTGATTAGACCTAATTTCGATACAAAATGGCCACTGGCAGCCATCTTGAATTTTGGACCGCCCCCAGAAAGACTCGTTCTCGTCCCAAGGTGATAACAAAGGTACCAGAGAAGTTTTGTGAAGATCAGTTGATAAATACAGCCTCTAGCCGTATTGACATGTGCACTTACAGTGTATAAGTAGCACTGAATAAATCAAAGTTCATCTAATTTGCATAATTTCTGCACGAGAAAAAACCCTGTATTATATGTGATGTATCCATCTGGTACTAAACATTCACACAAAAAATTATTCAAATCAGCGCTTTCATATGGAAGTTCTGTGCAAAAATCTGATTGCACTTAATTTTGTACAAAATGGCTGCCATCGGCCATCTTGAATTTTGGACCACACCCAAAAACACCCGTTCTCATCCCACAGTGATAACAAAGGTACCCAATAAGTTCTGTAAAGATCGGTTCATAAATAAGGCCTCTAGCCTGAGCCGTATAGAAGTTGTGTACAAAAAACTGATTAGACCTAATTTCGGTACAAAATGGCCACTGGCAGCCATCTTGAATTTTGGACCGCATTCAAAAACACTCGTTCTCGTCCCAAGGTGATAACAGAGGTACCCAAGAAGTTTCGTGAAGATCAGTTGATAAATACAGCCTCTAGCCCAAGCCATATTGAAATGTGTACTTACTGTGTGTAAGTAGCACTGAAAAATCAAAGTTCATCTAATTTGCATAATTTCTGCACGAGAAAAAAACCTGTATTATATGTGATGTATCCCATGGTACTAAACATTCACACACAAAATTTTACAAATCAGCGCTTTCATATGGACGTTCTGTGCAAAAATCTGATTGGACCTAATTTTGTACAAAATGGCTGCCATTGGCCATCTTGAATTTCGGACTGCACCCAAAAACACTCGTTCTCGTCCCACGGTGATACCAAAGGTACCCAAGAAGTTTTGTAAAGATCGGTTTATAAATACGGCCTCTAGCCCGAGCTGTATTGGCATTTGCACTTACAGTGCTGAAAGTAACACTAAATACATCCAAGTTAGTCTAATTTGCATAATTTATGTACGAGAAAAAACCCTGTATTATATGTGATGTATCCCATGGTACTAAACATTCATACAAACAATTATTCAAATCAGCGCTTTCATATGGAAGTTCTGCGCAAAAATCTGATTTCACCTAAGTCTGTACAAAATGGCCGCCAGCGGCCAACTTGAATTTTGGATCGGACCCCAAAACATTCTTTCTCGTCCCACGGTCATAACAAAGGTACCCAAGAAGTTTCGTAAAGATCAGTTCATAAATACGGCCTCTAGCCTGAGCCGTATTGAATTGTTGACTGACAGACGGACGACTGGCCATGGCATAAGCTCAAATTTGGCTTCGCCAAAGTTGAGCTAAAAATGAAAATTTCACGAAGTAAATGTTACCCATAATGCAACAAGGAATTTAACCAATCTCACTGAGCTCTGTCAAACAAAACTGAATTGGTCAAATTCCTAGTCGCATGATGGGAAAAATTTTGAAGTTGATATTTCGACAACAGTGTGGAAAGGATTACATGTATAGTCTGTACAAAAAATTAAATTCCATATTTCTTTTATACAGTAGAATCCTCTTAATTGAATATCCATTTTGCCAGTGAAAATTATTCAATTAACAGGAGTATACAATTAACAGGGATTTGGTCAGTTTCCTGTGTTCTGGAGGCAAACTGATCATTTACTCTATTATATCTTGTTTGACAGAGCTCATAGGGCTCTGTCAAACAAGATATAATAGAATAAATGCCTGTATTGGATGTAGTGAGGCCAAAAAGGTTGATAAATAAGTGGGAATTTGGTGCGTGTCACACTAATTTTCTCGACATATTACAAAAATTTATATACAATTAACAGGAGTTCACTCTACAAGCCATATGCAATTAACAGATCAAATTTGTACTGAAGGTATGGTAAATGGTTTTGTGTTTAAAAAGTATATTCAGTTAACGGGGATATACAATTAAGAGATATCCAATTAAGTTGGCTCCACTGTACTCTCAAGGTTTAACTGGTGTTTTTCCATACTTTTCAAGATCTCTTCCAGACCAACAAAAATCACAAATTTTTTTCTTATTCAAGAATTTCAAAACAGTATATACAGCCCTGATCACATTTTGATTTGGGAACCTTTCATTCACCCTTGTTATTTTGTGGGATGGAGGGGTGGGAGATCTTTTATCACGAGATGTGTCTGGGGATATCCTTTCTTCTATGCTGTTCTCTCTCCATACCAAAGCTCATCAAAATCTGACAACTGATTCTTGAGTAATAACACTAAACATCTGCACAGAAGTAGTGACAGAGACCTTGACCACATACCCACCAAACCTCCTCCTCAGGAGGTTGTGGCCATAACAATAAATAACCCTTTGCCCAACGAATTGAAAGCATGGAATAAACAAATTCAGCAGCTGAAAAAACCCTTATTTTTCCAAATATTTCAACAAAACCATATCATATGACCCCCTCCCCCACCCATTGGAAAGTGCTTGTTGAGCTTGTTCCAATGAAAGGCCACATGATATGGTTTTGTTAAAATTTTTGAAAAAATTGAAAAAAATAATATTGAAACATAATAAATTTGGATATCATCTGTGTTGAGTAAAGGGATAAGAAATAAGAAAACAGAGATATAGAAAACGAAAAATATATGCCTGCTCTACAATTCTGATTTGATTCATCAGTAGATGAGTACACACTCCCGAAAAAGTGGAAAATTTACATCCGTGACTGTCACAGGAACCTCGATGTAAAAAATGACAGATGAAAATAAACTACCCTACACTCAATGACTGATGACGTACAACACTTTGAATCTCAAGTTTACCCTCTTTTAACTCTTAACTCGCTGAGTATTTTTAAAATATTTTTCATCAAATCTAGTCATGGCTGCCAAAAAGCAGCCATGACTAGATTTGATGAAAAATCCATGAACACTTGATTGGAGACATCATTAGTCAAAAAGCTTATACAGATTACAACAAAAACATATCATGTGACCCCTCTTTGGAACGAACTCAATGAGCTCGTTCCAATGAGGGATCACATGATATGGTTTTGTTGAAATATTTTAAAAAATGTAATTTTTTTCAACTGCTCAATTTGCATATTACGCGGGCGGATGCGGGCGATTCGTTCAGGGATTTTTCTAGGGGCATTGGGAATGGGGCCAGGGGCCCATACAATTGGGAAAAATGCCATCTTATTGGACCAAATTGGGAATTCTGGTGACACTGCAGAGTGGAGAAAAATGCACATTTCTTCTCTACAGGCACATTAAAAATGAAGAAGTTGGTTTTATTATTTGAAATTATGGTTTTACAGTTCTTTTATCATCATAATAAGGCCTACTTTCACAGTAAATAATCGCAATTATTATGATGAAGTTGACACTGGGTACCAATTGGAAATTTTATGTTAGAAATTGGGAAAAATCATGCCTAAATCTCATTGGGAATGGGGCCTATATTCGGCCCCTGTCGTCACCTAGAAAAATCCCTGTCGTTAGGTTTCAGTGACAAGAGATTTCCTGTTCTGGGCAGGAATATCTGCCGGCAGCATGCAAAGAGTTAAATTAACCCTCTGCAACTGAATCTGATATTAAAAAGGAGCTCTGTCAAACAGTTAAATTCCCAGTTCCATTGTGGAAAAAATTGCAAACTGAAATTTTAATATTTTGACATAAATTCGGGAGGCCACGCCTAGAATAAAAGACCTCATTTCATAACCCATTATCAGGTTAGCCCTTCACCTAACACGAAAAACACTTGCAAATAAAATTCTTTTTGCGTCAAAATATAGCTTATGACCCCCTCACTGGAATGAGCTCAACAAGCTCTTTCCAATGAGGAGTCATAAGCGATGGTTTTGAGACAAAAAATGAAAAAAATAATGAAAATTGAATGGTGATTTCTGTGAATAGCACTGGCTGGTTTTAGCCGTTACGTTGGGTAATTGGTTAAGCTAAATAACATGGTGTTAACCAACAGAACAGGGACCAGCCGTAAGTGCGTCTAGGGCGACTAGCCACCCTTCTAAGCCCAAAGTCACCTAGAAAAATAGTCAAGCTATTACAAGTCGCCCTCTAAAATTGTCCAAAATGAGGAAAGGCTAACATCAAATAAGCGACCATTTATTTGAAATCACAGGAGAATCAATTGTCCATTGTCGTTTTTTTTGCAGATTTTTTTATTTTTATTTTGTTCCATTTCAGTCGGAGCTTCAAGAGTTGAAACGAAAATAGGAGACTTACACGACTAAACATGACAACCCAGTTTGAAAATAGGTTACGTCGCTTAGGATGCCAAAAATTCTCTGCTGAAAATGTATACACAATAGACGTCTTTTCTAACACTGTTAACTGTTGGGCCGTCTATTCCCAGAAAAACACGAATGGAATTGAAACACGGAAAAAAAAAAGATGAAGTGATGACAAGAAAAGTTTTATACAGGACACAAGTGTGGATATGAAGGATCTTGAAAAAGCACCTTCCAAGCAACCTTATTACATCTGATCATGTTCACACTTTCAGACTTAGAAAATTATTAGCTTAGTAGACTTTGGTGAAAGGCAACCACAGGAGGGTGCTGGGGGGGGGGGGACTGGCAGGAAGAAGAGGGGAGAGGTCATGAAGGGGAGGGTAGCAGTGGAGAATTTTCAATCAATGATAACTTTGTGATTTTTTAATCTGGCACAGATGCATCGTAGACAACTGGACCTGGATTAATCAGGAATTAATGGAGGACCACAATCTGAAAATATGAAGGGGTGGCAGGGGGTGGTACATGAATATTCTTAATTTTCCCCACTTGCCTATGAAGTCTCCCTACTTCACTCTGCAGTCTCCCTATTTTTTCGGCAGGGAGACATGAAGTCTCCCTAAAATTCCCCCCAAGGCTGGTTCCTGCTATAGAAATAATGTGTTGTGATGCTTTTCTGCCTTTTCTGATTTACTACGCCTACCATGCTGTTCACATCTTAACCCTTTACCTAACCTGAAAAGCAGACGACACTTGCAAAAATAATTCTTGAATAACTAATTTTTTTCATTTTTTGTCTCAAAAACATAGGTTATGACCCCTTGTTGGAACGAGCTCGACGAGCTCGTTCCAACGAGGGGACATAACCTATGTTTTTGAGACAAAAAATGAAAAAAATAATTAAAATTAATTGGCGATTTTTTAGAATAGCGCTGGCCGGTTTTACATTAGGTAAAGGGTTAACAGAATTTCTGCCACAATAAATGGCAACAACTAATGCGCGATCTCGCTTTGGCGAGATCACACCTTAGTTGTTGTTATTTATTGTGGCGGAGTTAGTCCCAAGAGGTTGTCAATCAGGTCTCAGAGGTAAAACACACCGGATTAGGAATTTAATTTATGTTGTATTATTTTGTCATAACCTGTTGTTCATTTCACATATTTCACAATTGATATAACTGTCAGAGCATAAATGTGAATTAATGTACATAAATAATATGTGTCGAGAAAGCCAGTCCCTAGTTTCATTTTTGTATGACAAGGTATGTTGTCCTTCAAGCAATGATACCAGGAACTGTTTTTATCAGAAAAAATATTAATGTAAGAAAATGGTACAATTTTCATGTATTTCTATCGATACTGTACTTTTAAACATGTATATGATGTCTGCATGAATATGAAGAAGTTTGTGCCAATACAGTACATCCGGCTTTTCCTTCATCATCAACACCTTGTGTTTTGCATTAATTTAAAAAAAAAAAAAACTCTCTGAGAATTGAGGACTACATATCAAGCAGAAGCTTTTGTTCTCTTAACTGGTAGAGTACTGGAAGCCCATATTTGGGCTTTATTCTGAAGTGCAGGTACTGCAACCTAAAGGCTTCAAATTCAGTGGCTGTGCATCACATTATCTTTGAAGTGATATTATTTAGTCTTTTAAGATTTGCCTTACTACAATTTATAGGAGAGTGCCTGTGGGCACTCTCCTATAAATTGTAACAAGGCAAAGACATGTGAAAAAATTTTGGTGGCCAAAAAAAATTTATCACTCTACCAGTTAATGCACATGTCGTGATCTGCATTTTGAGAACAAATTTCTGCATGAAATTTGGGTAATTGACAAATGTAATAAAAGTAAAAAAAAAGTAATATTTATTACATTTCCTAAAGTAATTGTAATATAATATAATAATCAAATTTCCCAAAGTAACTGTCATACAATATGATAAGAACTCTACGGTCGGTGTCTCGTTAATCTGAACAGCCTGTCCTGTGAAGTGTCACCTTGTGTCTCTGAGGTACTTCCTGCTCGAATGGTAGCATCCACTCAAAATGGTCCAAGCTAAGAGGTCTAGTTTTTAAAAAACTCTCACTGAATGTACTCACAGAAAATTTTCAGTATGAACCCTGCTGTCAGGATCTTTTTTTTTCTTTTCTTTTCAATATTGTATTCTTTTATTATTATTTATTGAAAGTATAATGTCTAGTTTGTTGCTACCGTTATTTCTTCTCTCGTGGGCATGGCAGGAAGACAGCCAATTTGGCTATGCCATCGCCCCGCAGTGCGTCATGCATTTCATATTATAATTGTTAAAAAACATTCATAGATTTTGTGGACGCTGCAAATAAAGTATCTTAGAAAAAAATTTAAAGTAATAGTAATATAATATATTACATCTGAAAGTAATAGACCCCAACCCGGACTGTCACATATCCTAAATGATCGTTTGTGGGTTATTTCCAGGCCTGGGTTCCCACTAATATCAGAGAATCAAATTCAAGCACTATTTAAACCCTTTACCCAACGTAACGACCAAAACCGGCCAGCGATATTCTAAAAAATCACCAATTAATTTTCATTATTTTTTTTATTTTTTGTCTCAAAAATAGAGGTTATGATCACTCATTGGAACGAATGAGGGGTCATAACCTCTATTTTTGAGACAAAAAATGAAAAAAATTAGTTATTGAAGAATTGTTTTTGCAAGTGTCGTCTGCTTTTCATGTTAGGTAAAAGGTTAAGCACTTTTCAAGGAATTAGTCAATGATTTTCAAGGACTATCAGGGCTGTACAAATTGGGCAAAAGGGTTAATCACTATCACGAACCATTTAGTTATTGAAGAATTGTTTTTGCAAGTGTCGTCTGCTTTTCATGTTAGGTAAAAGGTTAAGCACTTTTCAAGGAATTAGTCAATGATTTTCAAGGGCTATCAGGGCTGTACAAATTGGGCAAAAGGGTTAATCACTATCACGAACCATTAATCTCATCCTCCCCCCCCCCCCCCCCCCCCCCCCCCATCAATCTGCCCACACCAATTCAGTCACCTCACATCTATGCCTATGACTTACCATATATAATATGGTCCTAATGAACAGTGGTCAGTCTTAATTTGTTCAGCAAACAAAAAGAAAGGAAGAAAGGTACTCGCAAAACATAAAGACAATCCTAGCACATGATGCTCACATAGCAACATACAATGAAATGACAGAAAAAACTGCAAAACTATTAAATGGTGTATATTTAACTTTCAATGAATACCTTAAAGGCATTTTTCTTGTTACATTTTTATTTCAGTTGAGGTGACATATGTCACTTTTAATGTCAATGATATAAACTCTGTATCTTTATCCCTTCACCTGCTGAACTTATTAAACATACCCAAGGTTATCATCATCTGGACATCCAATGCTATTTCATGAAAAAATAAATCATTTCATAATTTATTTATTTATTTATTAATATTAACATTTAACAACACTTTAACAGCAAGGTCATATCGTGTTGGTGACAGTTTTACTGGTGGAGGAAGCCGGAGTACATAGAGAGAACCATCAAGCAACGACGAGCAGCTGCCAGCTCCCCAACATTGTAACACAGCACTGCAGCACAGGCAGGGTTACATTGGTTGAAGACATGGGCACCATTGATGTGTAGTATGCCTTATTACATGGCGTCATCGTGCCCCCATGTGGACAATTGGGGTTAAGTGCCTTGCCCAAGGACACAACATGGGTGTCCGAATCAATCATTCAGATGGTCAACCATCCATGGACTAACGAGGATCAACGTTGCACAACCCTTTACCCAATGTAATGGCCAAAACTGGTCAGCGCTATTCACAAAAATCTCCAATTAATTTTCATTACTTTTCTATTTTTTGTCTCAAAAACAGGTTATGATCCCTCCTTGAAACAAGCTTGTTCCAATGAGGGGACATAACCTAGGTTTTTGAGACAAAAAATGAAAAAAAATCAGTTATTCAAGAATTTTGTTCTTAAAGTGTCATCTGTTTTTCATGTTAGGTAAAGGGTTAACTTCGGTGATCTGATGAGATACTATAAATAACAAGTGCTCACCAGGGAAAATTGTTTCAAAAAGGATTTAATGTCACAATAATCATCTATGGTTATATAACACTACAGAGAAATCAAGTTATGTTATATTTTATGACTTCATGTGCATGTCAGATGGTTTAACCCTTTACCTAACATGAAAAGCAGACGACACTTGCAAAAAAAATTCTTGAATAACTAAATTTTTTCATTTTTTGTCTCAAAAACATAGGTTATGACCCCTCGTTGGAACGAGCTCGACGAGCTCGTTCCAACGAGGGGTCATAACCTATGTTTTTGAGACAAAAAATGAAAATATTTTGAAAATTAATTGGCGATTTTTGAGAATAGCGCTGGCCGGTTTTGGCCGTTACGTTGGGTAAAGGGTTAAATACCCACATTTTCAGTAACGCAAAAAACAGACCAATTTTCCAAGATGTGGAATTCTGTATTTTGCATTTAAAAAAAATCACTCTAAGGACCTCACCCTACTCATCCCATGGGTTCAATGAGGTGAAAGCTTTTTTTCTGCGGCATAACATGACTCAAAATTCTTCAAAACTCATTTTAACCCTTTACCCAGTGCACAGGATATCAAAATTTTTACCCATAATGCAACTGAGAATTTAATAAATTAGATCTTGTTTAACAGAGCTCTTTGATAGTGATGAGCCGATAAGATAAATGACCCGCCATCCGAATGCCTTTGTTTTGGATATGAAATCGGTCGATTGTTGAGGCCAAAGGTCTGTGTTTTATGCTTAACTGATGGTAATTGGCAGGCAATACACCATGTAAACCTCCAATCCGCATAACTGTTTAGTGCTGTTTGTTATCAATGTTGAGGGCTTTAATTAACAATTTAATTATTGATGAGGAACACATTTATTTTACCAATGGGCGCTGCCATCTTGCAAACATAATATTTGATAAACTGGGATCATGACAGAATAAAACGACACAAAACAAGCATAAACCCGAATACTACAGTTTTATCTTTTATGAAAGCCGCCGCAAAAATGGATCAGAGGTAACATACGCAATGTTGCAAGCAAGTTCCTGCAATTTCTTGCTGTCGCTTTTGGATTTCTTTGATATTTAGCCAACACTCATGACTTGAGTGAACACAGTTGTCTCTCAATTTCCGCCAGTGCTAGGAAACTGAATACCTTAACCCTTTACCCAACGCAGACGATATCAAATTTTATTATTTTAAATTTCAGTTTTTAAAATTTTTCAAAAAATTTCAACAAAACCATATCATGTGACCCCTCGTTGGAACGAGCTTGTGAAGCTTGTTCCAACGAGGGGTCACATGATATGGTTTTGTTGAAATTTTTTGAAAAAATAATACTTTTTCAACTGCTGAATTTGCATATTACGCGGGCGGATGCGGGCGATTCGTTGGGTAAAGGGTTAACCCTTTACCTGATGAATCGGCCACATCCCCCCCACGTAATATGCAAATTCAGCAGCTGAAAAAAGACTATTTTTCAAAAAATTTCCACAAAACGATATCATGAGACCCCTCTTTGGAACCAGCTCGTCAAGCCATGTTTACCGCCCAAGTTTGCATGACTGGTAATTTTACTGGATCTGCGTCAACGGAGTTTAAAAGTGAAATATGTTCAATTTAATGTAGTTCTTTCGAGTCTCGACTTATCTGGTTGTGAACAGACTGTAAACATTGTAAAATAAGTTCAATTTAGTTCTTTTGAGCCTTGACTTGTCTAGTAGTGCACAGTATTACAATCATAATTGGCATCGGAATCGAATGATCATGAGCTCAAATAACCTGTAATTGGTCATCAGCCATCTTTGGTAATCGGTTGAACACTATTCTATTGGAATGTGACATTGTAAAAAGTTTCTAATGGAAATTAACCCTTTACCTAACGTAACGTTCAAAACCGGCCAGCGCTATTCTCAAAAATCGCCAAATAATTTTCAAAATATTTTCATTTTTTGTCTCAAAAACATAGATTATGACACCTCGTTGGAACGAGCTCGTCGAGCTCGTTCCAACGAGGGGTCATAACCTATGTTTTTGAGACAAAAAATGAAAAAAATTAGTTATTCAAGAATTTTTTTTGCAAGTGTCGTCTGCTTTTCATGTTAGATAAAGGGTTAACTGAATGAGAAATAAATTTCAAAGATTGTGACATTGTAACAGTGGATCACTTCAATAGGAGTTACACAAAAAAAGTCTGCGATCACAAGCGTTATAAAATAGCAAGTTGAATTTTATTATGTTGAATACATCAACTGTTTAAAGAAATTGTAGGACAGGCTCTAGAAAATTCTTCGCTTGACTTTGTACTGATAAAATCAGCCCCTATCAAGAGGTAAGCAGACTGGTATCACTGCTGAGAGGGGAATTTTCTTGCATTCAGCCTTCAACTTATTTCCAATGCAAGTGCACATGTACCAGTTTGTCTGTCATATTTACTCAGTTTATGATGCTTTTGTTAGTACACTATTTCGGGTACAAACAATGCAGTGAGATTGTAATCTGAAATAACTGACACAAGTACCTGTAAATCCTGAACATCAAGCCTTTGCCAATCAAAATCACCTAATCATTCAAGTTTGTATAATTCGAACATCCGGATAACTCAAAGTACACTGTTGGTACCACAAACTTAGAGTTAACCCTTCACCTAATGAATTGACTGGATCTCCCCCAAATAATTTATAAATTAGGTGGGGCAGGGGGGGGCATGGTGGCTCAATAGGTAGAGGTGCAGGATGTGAGCTGAGAGGTCCTCAGTTCGAATCCCACCTGCAGCAACCACACTGTGTCCTTGGGAAAGACACTTCACCCCCATTGCCTACGTGGGGGCATGATGGCATTGTGTACCAAGGGGTACTGCACGTCAATGGAAGACTTGTCTTCAACCAATGCTAACCCTGCTTGTGTGGAGTTGGTATGTTGGGAAGCCTGGCAGTTGCTCACCATTGCTCAGTGGTTCTCTCCGGGTACTGTGGCTTCCTCCACCTGTAAAACTGTCCGACACGAGGTGATGCTGGCTGCAAAAAGTGTCATTAAACCCCATTAAATAAATATTATAAATCAGGCAGCTGAAAAAAAAAAAAAATAAAAAAAAAAATTTAAACAAAACTATATCATGTGATCCCTCATTGGAACGAGCTCATCGAGCTCGTTCAAATGAGGGGGTCACATGATATAGTTTTGTTGAAATAAATTGAAATAAAAAAAAATTGATATCCTGTACATTCGGTAAAGAGTTAACGAGTTTTGACTTATTTTAAATACCACATATTACCTTCTAAGAATTCTCCCATAAAACACACTTCAACTTCTCATCACAAAGTGTTGACAATCTTCACATCATAAATTATAAATTATCAAAATCAGTCAAAAAAATAGATTTAAGTGACCTACATAGATTTATATTTCCCCTCAGGTCAAAACTGATTAACCCTTTCCAATCACTTTAAAGCAGGGCTTATACTGTATTTCATCAAAATTCAGGAGAAAATGGTTGCAAGAATCCATACCTGCTATGAGTGTCCCAGAATCCCATGCGGCCACAATGGTTCAAACCCAGAGCTCAAAATAAGTGGTTTCGCATCGCTATTTGCAATGCAAAACATGCTAAAAGCTACACAATTTTCAATTATGTATAGCATTTTGCGATACAATATATTCAACTGCAGCCTATTAGGCTGCAGTTGAATATCTTGTATTGCAAAATGTAAAAATGAAAATTTGCAACAAATTTTGCAAGCCAGTTCACTGATGCTTTACTCCTGATATAATTTATTTATTTATTTATTTTTGTTTAAGGTCACATACTTCTGCACAATGGCTAATCATGACCACAACATGGAGATAAAGTCAAGGTCAGTCAATCGTTTATACCCCATGTTGCCTATTTTAGAGGACTCGCACCCCAAGCATTAGCGACTGGGTCCTATTTTACCAGTGAAACAGAGCTTGTTTACCACAGTAAACAAGCACTGCTTCACTTCCCGGGGTTCCCACGGGGGACTCCTGATATAAGATTAACTCTCCGTCTTGCATTAGCAACTTCATTTGTAAAATGAATTTTATTGGTTTAAATTCATCCTGCATTGTTTCTGCATTTTGCATAAAATACCCAGTCAAAATAACTTTAAGCCCATTAAATTAAGAGATGTTATGCATTTGGAAATATCTAAGTCCATGCAGTTGTTAAAGGCAGTTCAGTTGAAAAACATAGCTAGTGCTTCATGTGTTGCAGCTCATTTGAAAAAGCACAGAAATGGATGGACATTATTCTATCACAGAAGAGTTTAACCCTTTACCCAACGCAGACGATATCAAAACTTATTATTTTGAACATAATTTTTAAAAATTTTTCAAACAATTTCAACAAAACCATATCATGTGACCCCTCAATGGAACGAGCTCATTGAGCTCGTTCCAATGAGGAGTCACATAATATGGTTTTGTTGAAATATTTAATTTTTTCAACTGCTCAATTTGCATTTTATGCAGGCGGATGCGGGCAATTCGTTAGGTAAAGGGTTAATACAAAACAGTATTGCATAACTCCGGAAAACAAGAACTGCTATGCAATTTGAACAAATGCTATTCATTTTTCGGAAATGTGTAGCATTTTGCTACGCATAGAAAGAAAGGTATTTTGAGCCCTGTTGAAACCCTGTTGAAAATTGATAAAACCTATTAACCCTTTACCCAACACCGAGAATATCAAAATTTATTATTTTAATTACTATTTTTTTAAATTTTTCAAAAAAATTTCAACAAAACCAGATCATGTGATCCCGTCATTGGAAAAAGCTCATCAAGTTTTGTTGAAATATTTTGAAAAATTAATTTTTTTCAACTGCTCAGTTTACAAATTACGCGGGCGGATGCGGGTGATTCAATAGGTAAAGGGTTAACCCTTCACCCAACACAGTTTTTTAATTTTTAGAACAAACTGAATTTGATAATTTTTGGAAAAATAAACAATATTTGCAAATAAAACCTTATAAATATGGATGTCAATGGAATCGGCTCATTGAGCCGGTTCGAATGACTACTAAATTTGTACAATTTTATTGACAGTGTCAGGATATTTCAGGTCATTTTAGCCTCATTGGTTAATTTGCTGCCGCTATGTTAGGTAAAGGGTTAAACTGACTTAATTTTTTTCACATGAAGCCTAGCAGCGGATTCACAATTTCTCACATATTTTACAAGTGAAGTAATCTAAACGATTGTTCAGAGGTTATTTTTAGGAATGCTCAGGTGCTAGTTTCTTGGTCTGCGACAACTCAAGCAGTTAACTGGTAGAGTTCTGGAAACCCATATTTGGTCTTTATTCTGAAGTGCAGGTGCCGCAACTTAACCCTTTACCTAACATGAAAAGCAGACGACACTGGCAAAAAAATTCTTGAATGACTATTTTTTTTCATTTTTTGTCTCAAAAACATAGGTTATGACCCCTCGTTGGAACGAGCTCAACGAGCTCGTTCCAACGAGGGGTCATAACCTATGTTTTTGAGACAAAAAATGAAAAAAATAATGAAAATTAATTGGCGATTTTCGTGAATAGCGCTGGCCGGTTTTGGCCGTTACGTTGGGTAAAGAGTTAAAGGCTTTATATTCTGTGCATGTGCTTAATATTACCTTTGGGGACATGGTGGCTCAATAGGTGGAGATGCAGGCTGCAAGCCGAGAGGTCCCCAGTCCGAATCCCATCAGCGGCAGCCACGTTGTGTCCTTGGGCAAGACACTTTATCCCAACTGCCCAAGAGGGGGCACGGTGGCATTGTGTACTAAGGCATACTGCACGTCGACAGTGCCCTTGTCTTCAACCAATGCTAACCATGCTTGTGTGGAGTCAGTACATTGGGAGGGGGGAGGGCTGACAGTTCCTCGTCATTGTTTGCTGGTTCTCTCCGGGTACTCTGACTTCCTCCACCAGTAAAACTGTCCGACATGCCGTGACCCTAGCCATTGAAAGTGTCATTAAACCACAATAAATAAATAAATAATCTTTGAAGTGAAATCATTTAATCTGTGTGGATTTGACTTGTCACAATTTATGGGAGAGTGCCACAAGGCACAGTCTCATAAATTGCAACAAATCAACAAGTGAGCAAATTCTGATGACCAAATATTATTAACCCTTTACCTAACATGAAAAGCAGATGACACTTACAAACAAAATTCTTGACTAATTTTTTTTTCATTTTTTGTCTTAAAAACATAGGTTATGACCCCTCATTGGAACGAGTTCGATGAGCTCGTTCCAAAGAGGGGTCATAACCTATGTTTTTGAGACAAAAAATGAAAATATAATGAAAATTAATTGGTGATTTCTTGAGAATTGCTCTGGCCGGTTTTGACCATTATGTTGGGTAAAGAGTTACATGTACATGTAAGCATTCTACCAGTTAAAAAGCTCTGTTCAAGTTCTGTAGGTAAAAATTCCCTTTTGCATTCAGCTTTTCGTATGGTAATGGACAAGTGGTGGGAAAAAATGCAATTACTTCGGTCATTTTAGTATCCAGTATGCACTTGGATGTGTGCACATTGATAATTTTAAAGTTCAGAAAAATTCATTGTATTTATTGCAAAACATTTTTCAATGCGATAAAAGATCCTATTTTGAGAGGTTCGAAAATACAATTGGACTATAAATTTCATAGAAAGGTTATTTCACCATAAACAATCTGAGTAACAACTGCATGGCATACAGTAACACATAAAATATCTCTAGCAGTATTTAATATACTAATTAGAATGATCGTTTTAACCCTCTCCACGTTTCTCATAATGCAATTAAAAGTTTAAGGCCTCACAAAGTAGATCCTTGGTTTCTCAGGCCATTTTTTGTAAAATTGCATGCATGCGGGCGGTTTTTTATTTTATTTTTTATTTTTGTAATTATTTCTTTGTCATTAAAAAGTTCATGTTGTTGGTTTGTTTTATGCTTTAGGCCCCAAAATCTACAGAATAGCATGGGTGGTGGTGTATTATGTCACTTGGGTGCAAGAAGGCTTCGCAATGCTAAAGCATTGCAAAGCCTTCTTGCACTCAAGGGACAATAACTTGGGTAAATTATCAGACATAATCCATTCGATTTCGATTTTTTTAAGTTTTGGAAAGGTTATAAAAAGAGAGCATGCGGCGGCCAAAAGGACCATGCGGGAGGGCCTGAGAAACAGATTTTTAATTTTTTTAGCCCTAACCAATTCAATATTGCTAGACAGAGCTCACTGAGCTCTGTCAAACAAAACTGAATTGGTTATTTATTAAATATTTACTAGTGGTTAACCCTTTATCTAACATGAAAAGCAGACGACATTTGCAAACAAAATTCTTGAATAATTAATGTTTTTCATTTTTTGTCTCAAAAATATAGGTTATGACCCCCTCATTGGAACGAGCTGGCTGGTTTTGACCGTTACAGCGGGTAAAGGGTTAAGATCACATATTTCTGCACAATAGCTAATCGTGACCGCAATAATATAAAGTTCAACTTTAGACAATTATACCCTTGATGTCCATTTTAGAAGACTTCCACTCCCATCATTGATGGCTGGGTAAACATTTTACCAGTGAAAGATAGATTGTGCCTTGTTTACCACAGTAAACAAGCACTGCTCCCCTTCCTGGTGTTCCAATAGCAAAATAATGTAGTCACATGTCAAATATATGTAAATCAAAAACACATTGACAAAAAAAAAGAAGGAACTTAACCGAGGACACAACGCGGGAGTCCGAATCGATCGCTCAGACAGTCACCCATCCAAGGACTAAACTTCGGTGATCTGACAAGAACCGGTTACCACAACGCCACTGCACCCCCCCCCCCCCCCCCCCAACCCCACCAACCAAACCCCAAACTCTAAGAGTTGTATGGAGAAAATACTCAACAAAAATCAAGAAAACTTGAGATATCACATCTGGGGAATACAATTTATTGTTTATCAAATGCAAATGAGAACCCCCAACTTAACTTAAAATTCAGGGATTCTTCTGCCCTCTTTGGGAAAGGGTCCAGGGTCCATGCAATTGGGGAACTTTGCGTCATAAAAGCTCCAACTAGCAATTTGTTTGTAAGAAAAAACACACAAAGAATAAGAAATGTTACTTTCATACTGACCTGAGAACATTAATACAGAAGCTACCACATGCATAGTCTCTTTGCTGTTGTGTCTAGGCAGGTTCTTAGCTCCCTATGTAGGCAGCCAAGACTTGTCTCGAAACAACTCACAGGGTTATTGGGATGTAACTCACAAGCATAATGTAAAAACTGCCTGCTGGGGCACCTGTTTTGTTGCAGCAAAAAGTGATGAAAGAGATGGAAATTTTGGGGTTTGAATTGGGAAAAATCATGTCAAAATGTCACCGGGAAAGGGTCCAATAATTGGCCCCTTTAACCCTTTACCCAACGAATCGCCCGTGTAATAAGCAAATTCTGCAGTTGAAAAAATATTATTTTTCAAAAAATTTCAACAAAACCATATCACGCGACCCCTCGTTGGAACGAGCTCATCGAGCTCGTTCCAACAAGGGGTCACATGATATGGTTTTGTTGAAATTTTTTGAAAAATTTAAAAAAATTATATTTAAAATAATAAATTTTGATATTGTCTGCGTTGGGTAAAGGGTTAGACACCCCAAAGAATCCCTGTAATTATATTGTTTTTATGTGAACACCCAACCAGAGTTCTAACTGGTGTCTACAACTACAGCGCTTCAAGCAAACAATATCAAAATAGATGAATTATAGAATCAACAAAGTGAATTAAAGTGATTATACATTCTAATGAGAAAGATATAAAACTTTTTACTGCCTTATTGAAGTCCTTTATCTGATAATAAGCTGTGTTACCTTGAGGCATAAAAACTACTTCATCATCCTCCACAAACATCTCCAGCAATACTTAATGCACTAATTGGGACAATTGTTTTAACTATTTCCATGCCGATGTCCATCTATCAAAATTTCAACTTGCAAATTTTCATGCAACCCGGAGTTGAACCAATTCAATATTGTTTGACGCAGCTCGGTGAGCTCTGTTAAACAAGACTGGATTGGTTAAATGTTTGCTGGGGTTCCCATGGGGCCCAAATAGAATACATGTAGTGTATACAAACTTCTGGCTTGGGGAACAGTGGCTCAGTAGATAAAGGTGCAGGTTGCAAGCCGAGAGGTCCTCAGTTCAAATCCCACCTGCGGCAACCTCGTTGTGTCCTTCGGCAAGACACTTTACCCCCATTGCCCACGTGGGGGCACAGTGGCGTTGTGTACTGGGGCGTACTGCACTTTGATGGTGCACTTGTCTTCAACCAATGCTAAACCTGCTTGTGTGGAGTTAGTATGTTGGGGAGCCTGACAGCTGCTCGCCATTGCTTGGTGTTTCTCACTAGGTACTCCGGCTTCTTCCACCCGTAAAACTGTCCAACAAAAGATGACCCTGATTGTGTCGTTAAACCCCAATAAATAAATAAATATAAATTCAAACTTCTGAATATTCATTTATTTAATGGTGTTTAACCATTTACCTACAAAGCATGGGGGTGTGGGAGGGGTAGTGTAGCCAGTGCTCAAAATAACTTTTTTATTTGTGTAGCAAAATGCAACAAATTTCCAAAAAATGAATAGCTTTTTGTAAAAATTACATAGCTATTTTTGTATCTCAGAGTTATGTTATGCTGTTCTGTATTGAATTCTTCTAAGTAGATAGAATAGTTTCCATCCATTTCTGGGCATTTCCAAATGATCTGCAACACATGAAACATTTACTATGTTTTTTTTTAACTGAACTGCCTTTAAGGGTTGCATGGACTTGGATATTTTCAAATAGCACAGTGGTTGTTCAATAGAGTTCTCAAAATGGAAGTTGGGATTTTTAATTTGATGGGCTTGAAGTTATTTTTATGGACATTTTATGAAAAATGTTGTAAAAACAGGAAGAACTAGAAAGTGTTTTAGCACACTAAAACATATGTCTCCCCTTCCTTTTGAGGTCAGAGGTCAAGGTCACATGCAGTTCATCAAGGTAGCGGACATGCGGTTTCATGGTGACACATCCACATGTCAAAAAAAAAAATTCTGGTCTGGACAATTACTCCCTATTTAAGGTACATATATTTGACCCTGAGGTCAAGGTCACATGAAGGTCATGATAACATGTGGTCTCATTGTGATATATCCACATGCCAATCATCTAAGTCCTAGGTCAAAAAACAAAAAAGTTCTGATCTGGACAATTATTCCCTATTTGAAGTACATAAATTTGACCTTGAGGTCAGAGGTCAAGGTCACATGCAGTTCATCAAGGTAGCGGACATGTGGTTTCATGGTGACACATCCACATGTCCAAAAAAAAAAATCTGGTCTGGACAATTACTCCCTATTTAAAGTACATAAATTTGTCCTTGAGGTCAAGGTCACATGAAGGTCATGATTACATGTGACATGCGGTCTAATCGCGATACATCCACATGTCAAATATCTAAGTCCTAGGTCAAAAAACAGATAAGTTCTGGTCTGGATAATTATTCCCTATTTGAAGTACATAAATTTGACCTTGAGGTCAAGGTCACATGAAGGTCACGACATGCGGTCTCATGGTGACACATCCACATGTCAAATAACCAAGTCCTAGGTCAAAAAACAAAAAAAGTCTGGTCTGGACAATTACTCCCTATTTGAAGTACATAAATTTGACCTTGAGGTCAAGGTCACATGAAGGTCACAACATGCGGTCTCATGGTGACACATCCACATGTCAAATAACCAAGTCCTAGGTCAAAAAACAAAAAAATTCTGGTCTGGACAATTACTCCCTATTTGAAGTACATAAATTTGACCTTGATGTCAAGGTCACATGAAGGTCACGACATGCGGTCTCATGGTGATACATCCACATGTCAAATAACCAAGTCCTAGGTAAAAAAAAAAAAAATTCTGGTCTGGACAATTACTCCCTATTTGAAGTACATAAATTTGACCTTGAGGTCAACGTCACATGAAGGTCATGACATGCGGTCTCATGGTGACACATCCACATGTCAAATAACCAAGTCCTAGGTAAAAAAAAACAAAAAATTCTGGTCTGGACAATTACTCCCTATTTGAAGTACATAAATTTGACCTTGAGGTCAAGGTCACATGAAGGTCACAATGGTATGCGACACACCGGCTCATGGTGATACATCCACGTGCCAAATATCTAAGGCCTGACTCAAAAGACAAGTTTTGGTCGGGACAAAGTTTCCTTGAAAAAAGCACAAATCTGACCTTCAGATCAAAGGTCAAGGTCACATGAAGGTCACAATGGTATGCTACACACCAGCTCATGGTGATACATCCACATCCACATGCCAAATATCTAAAGCCTGACTCGAAATACATAAAAGTTCTGGTCCAGACAGTTAAAAGAGCATAAATCTGACCTTCAGGTCAAGGTCACATGAAGGTCACTATGGTACACTGCACACCGGTTCATGGTGATACATCAAATTGCCAAGTATCTAAGTTGTAGGTCAAAAGACAAAAAAGTTATGGCCCGCACAAAGTTTGTGTGATGTTTCCCTTAAAAAAAGAAGAAGAAGAAGAAGAAGAAGAAGAAGAAGAAGAAGAAGAAGAAAATGCACTAAAACAATATGTCTCCTTTCTGGGAAGGGGAGACATAATTTAAACCGATAGAATTCATCTTACATATGAAGTTACTAATGATGCTTGATGGAGAGTTAATCTGAGTTATGCCTGGAATGTTCCACAATCAGAAGTAAAGCATCAGTGAACTAGTTTTCAAATTTGTTTGCAAATTTTCATTTACATTTTGCAATACAAGATAATCAACTACAGCTTAATAGGCTGCAGTTGATTATCTTGTATCGCAAAATATTATACATAACTGAACATTGTGTAGCTCTCAAGTTTTGCATAGCAAAAAGCGACGCGACACCGCTTATTTTGAGCCCTGAGTGTAGCGGTCTCACAGAGACTACCTTGTTAGTAACACCAAATAAAATGTACAAAGCCAACTAGGCTGAATTCATTAATAGTAAAACTTCATTTTGTCACTTTTAGCTTTTGTAAGCATGAGGATAGCTAATTGCTCCCCTAGGACATGCAAGGGGAACGATTTTCATAATGTCCAACCAATTACTAACAATGGCTGCTGACCGATTACCAGCTACATGTATTTGAGCTCACACTTGGCCGATTCCTGTAATTTTGTGCATTACTAGACAAGTCTTATGTTTATAGACCTGTACATCCAATACAGGCATTCAATCTATTATATCTGGTTTGACAGAGATCATGGAGCTCTGTCAAACAAGATATAATAGAATAAATGCCAAGTTTATCTCTAGAATACAGGAAAGTGACACAATCCCTGTTAATTGAATACTCCTGCTAATTAAATATCAGTGGAGTTCAAACCTGTATCAGCTGAGTTTGGGGGAAAATTGAGCGAGGATTACTTACAAATCAAGGTACATGTACAGTACAGTCGCCGTGGACTAGGCACTTTCCATGCGTGGGCAATATTTCCACGGATGCAATTATACTTTATCCCAAACACTAATTACAGGAATAATCATCAAAAATTTAATTAATGAAGCACTGGGTACAACCCGGTGCTTCATAAATTAAATTTTTGCTGATGATGATTTTTACTACCTGGTAAACACATGCATGGAAATAACTGCCCACGTGTGGATTACGACCAATCCACAGAAACTGTACTGTAGGTCGACATCATGAGACTCCAAACAATATCTTGGCATTTAATTAATAATAAGAGGTTATTATTAATTGGTCAGTTTCAGATCAGCTGAGATATCAGTTGAAGGTAACTTTATATCTCCTCTGAAATCGAAGATCGAAGGCTGATTTAAAGTTACCGAGGGATGATATCTAGTCTGATATCAAACTATCTAAGTAATAACTTGTTTATTTATTAACCCTTTACCTAACATCAAAAGCAGACGACACTTGCAAACAAAATTCTTGAATAATTAATTTTTTAATTTTTTTGTCTCAAAAACATAGGTTATGACACTCATTAGGATGAGTTCATTCCCAAGAGGGGTCATGACCTATGTTTTTGAGACAAAAAATGAAAAAATAATGGAAAGTAATTGGCGATTTTTGTGAATAGCGGTGACCGGTTTTGGCCGTTACGTTGGGTAAAGAGATGAACCAAATCAAATAATTATAAAATGTTCTCAGATCTGTTAATACTTTTCTGACACTGTTATTGTTTCTCATTTTTTTCATGAAGTCAAAAGTTTCCTCTTCTCCCAATTCAGCTAACTGAATGTCGTGACTTCCCCAGTGGGGAAGATGCGACACTTGGATTTGCTAAGTATTTTCTTTTCTCACATCAATGAATCTTTGCCTTTAACCCTTTACCTAACATGAAAAGCAGACGACTCTTGCAAAATTCTTGAATAACTATTATTTTCATTTTTGGTCTCAAAAACATAGGTTATGACCCCTCATTGGAATGAGGGGTCATAACCTATGTTTTTGAGACAAAAAATGAAAAAATAATGAAAATTAATTGGCGATTTTTTAGAATAGCACTCACTGGTTTTGATTGTTATGTTGGGTAAAGGGTTAACTCTGACTCTTATTTTGTGTTGAATTTTGAGTACAACTTTCTCTTCTTTTTTCTTTTTATCAATCTAATTCTTACTTATCGCCATCATTAATTTCTCACCACACAAAAACTACTCCCTTTTGCCTGGTTACGCCAATTTTACTGACTGATTGCATATGACGAAAAAAGGTGAACGATTTAGCTGTAAAGAAAATGGTTGCACCTAGTAATGCATCATGGGGGGGCAACTCTATGTTTGTTTATATTGGCTATTAATTTATTGATGATTAAGGTCACATATTTCTGGGCAATGACTCATCATGACCATGACATGGAGATAAAGTCAAGTTTAATCAATTGTTTATACCCAAGTTGCTCATTTTTGAGGACTTTCACCCCAAGCATTGGTGACTGGGTCCTATTTTACCAGTAAAACAGATCTTGTTTACCACGGTAAACAAGCACTGCTTCACTTCCTGGGGTTTCTACAGTGAGTTCATATTGGCTGAGCTTGGCGTCATATCAGGCATATTTGAAGTCTGTCATATCAGCCGAGCTTGATAATGGGCAATTCTGAGAAGGAAAATCACTCGTAATTCATAAATAATAGTGGCCGGAGTGGACTGGTCACTTTCCATGTGTGGGCAATATTTTTATGGATGCAATGATTTTGGTTTCCAAACACTAATTTTAAGAATAATGATAAATGAAAGAGTCAATGACTATGTAGCTCAACTTGGATATGACAGGAATTAGTACTTGCTGTGACCAAGACAACTGAATAATGAATATGACAGGAATTAGTATTTGTTTTGGCCCAGTCAACAATAATAAAAGAATTACAAGGTGACTGTAATGGACTACAGATTAAGACCAATCATTGTAGATTATTATTTTTGTGTGGAAATTTTCAGTCCCAAACAAAATATTTTCAGACTAAAATTTTTTCTTCTTCTTCTTAAAATTGACCAAAATGCATCAAAACACAAAAAACTAATTTCTGGATTTTGGTCCAAAATTTTCTAAGTCCCACCCGGACCCCAAATTTTCAGTGTAAAAAAAATTTTTTTTTTTTTGTCTTAAAATTGACCAAAACGCATAAAAAACCAAAAAACTAATTTCCGGATTTTGGTCCAAAATTTTCTAAGTCCCACCCGGACCCCTAATTTGCATAATTTATTCACGAGAAAAACTCTGTATTATATGTAATGTATCCCATGGTACTAAACATTCATACAAAAATTTATTCAAATCAGATCTTTCATTTGGAAGTTCTGCGCAAAAATCTGATTGCACTTAATTTTGAACAAAATGGCTGCTAGCGGCCATCTTGAATTTCAGACTGGACCCAAAAACACTCCTTCTCGTCCCACAGTGATAACAAATGTACCCAAGAAGTTTCGTGAAGATCGGTTCATAAATACGGCCTCTAGCCCGAGCCGTATTGGGATTTGCACTCACAGTGCTGAAAGTAACACTAAATAAATCAAAGTTAGCCTAATTTGCATAATTTACGCACAAGAAAAAAACTTGTAATATATGTAATGTATCCCATGGTACTAAACATTCATACAAAAAATTATTCAAATCAGAGCTTTCATATGGAAGTTCTGTACAAAAAACAGATTTCGGCATCGTCGGTACAAAATGGCTGCTGGCAGCCATCTGGAATTTGGGACTGCACCCAAAAACACTCATTCTCGTCCCACGGTCATAACAAAGGTACCCAAGAAGTTTCGTAAAGATTGGTTCATAAATACGGCCTCTAGCCCGAGCCATAGCAGCTTGGCACTTACAGCTCTGAAAGTAACACTAAATAAATCAAAGTCAGTCTAATTTGCATAATTTACGCACGAGAAAAAAACCCGTATTATATGTGATGTATCCCATGGTACTAAACATTTATACAAAACTTTATTATACAAATCAGAACTTTCATACACAAGTTCTGTACAAAAAACTGATTTTTGCATCATCGGTACAAAATGGCCGCTGGCAGCCATCTTGAATTTCGGACCACACCTAAAAACACTCGTTCCCGTCCCAGTGTCATAACAAAGGTACACAAGAAGTTTCGTAAAGATCGGTTCATAAATACGACCTCTAGCCCGAGCCATAGCCAATTGTTGACGTACGGACAGACGGACAGACGGCCAGACGGACGGACGGACAGACGGACGACGGGCCATGACAATAGCTCAAATTTGACTTCGTCAAAGTTGAGCTAAAAATGTAATTAATGAAGCACCGGGTACAATCCAGTGCTTCATTAATTAAAATTTTGCTGATGATGATTTTTTTTACCTGGAAAACATGTGCATGGACATCACTTCCCACCCATGGATTACGACCAGTCCACGGCAACTGGACTGTACATTTGGAAGATTTGTTGGATAGATGATATTACACATGTACTGGACAATTAGATGTATTTGCTTCCATGCAGGTGTTAATTTACAAGTTTTCATGTTGTTCCCAGAAAATAACAAATTCACACAAAAAAGTAATCTTACACAATTTAAGAAGATTTCCTAAACAGGTGGTAATAAAAGAAAAATTACCTTGAACTGGCAGTTTTACTTCTGTTAAATCTGTTGTCACACAAAGCCAGCTGACTGTTAACTGATACAGGTGTAACTATTTTACACAATCATATACAATGAACTAAATTTAACCTTCTGTGTCTTATACTCAAATTGCCCCATTGTCACTGAATTAAATTAAATTAATTGATACAGCAATCAATATGCACTAATGTTGATTGACTGAATATTGCCACTATGAAAAGAAAATTTCTTCCATTAAATGTACATCTCCACACACACAGAGTTACAAGATTTTGAGAAAAGCTTCCTGATATAACCGAAATAGGATTGAGTTTAATTTTTATGTGCTTTACTGTACAAAACTCCATGGTATGATGAAGTGAAATACAATACTTTATTCAGTGTCAATATGTAATACACTCATTTTGCTAAGGAACACCCCTACCCATCTACATATTCCAGACATAGGTCAAATGTGAAAAGTTTCAAGTTTGTTTATTTGTTCAATCGAGTTTAACAGCACTTTCAACAGTTTGGGTCAAAGCATGTCGGACAATTTTATGGGCGAAGGAAGTCGGAATACACACAAAGAACCACTGAATAATGGCGAGTAACACTGATTTACCATCATGGCACAAGCAGTTTGTACTGGTTTAACTCTTTACCTAACATGAAAAGCAGACGGCACTTGAGAACAAAATTCCTGAATAACTAATTTTCTTCATTTTCTGTCTCAAAAACATAGGTTATGACCCCTTATTGGAACGAGCTCGATGAGCTCGTTCTAAAGAGGGGTCATAACATATGTTTTGGAGACAAAAAATGAAAAAATAATGAAAATTAATTGGCGATTTTTGTGAATAGTGCTGGCTGTTTTTGACCGTTACATTGGGTAACGGGTTAAGGTAAGTGCAATGTTGGCATGTTGTACATCTATGGTTGACATGCTTTATGCCCACGTGTCACTTGCCTTCAACAAATGCTAACCCTGTTTGTGCCAGGATAAATTAGAGAGTGCGACAGTTACTTGGCATTGCTCAGTGCTTTCCTATGGGTACTCTGGATTCCTCTACCCGTAGATTTGTACGGCTTGATATGAACCACACTGTTACAAGTGCCTAGGCCAAGGCATTTTAGGAGAGCAATTTATTCGCTTGCCAACTGCTCACCATAAAAAAAATTCAGGAGCATGAAAACTAGCCCTCCTGGCCTTAGAAAATAATGATTACCATAACAGCCTATTCCTAAAACCCACATATAAGTTTCAGATGTCTGGTATGTTAGTGGTCTCTGTAAGATGGCCACACTGCCCCTCTCACATCTCCGGGCCTCGACAAAGCCCGGAGGTGTGGGAGGGGCAGTGTAGCTGTCTAACAGAGACTACTTTGTTAGTAGCATCAAATAAAATGTACAAATCCCACTAGACAAAATTCATTAATAGTTAAACTTCATTTTGCCACTTCTAGCTGTTGTACGATTGAGAACCGCTAATCGCTCCTCAAGGACAAAGGGGAGTGATTTTTAGCCCTCCTGCATTTTTAAGAATGCCAGGCCTGAGTGCCACGACTCCCTAATTAATAAACAAATAAATCACACAAATTCCTTTCACATACAAATTATGTCGATGAATTGGGAGTGATCCTTAGTAAAATGTGAGAAGTATATATTGCATCAGGCGAGATAAAAAAAATGCTGATAGGATCAAGGATCCAATGTCGAGTTGGGACAGCACAAAAGTGGGTTTAACCCTTTACCCAACGCAGACGATTTCAAAATTTATTATTTTAAATATCATTTTTAAAATTTTTTCAAAAAATTTCAACAAAACCATATCATGTGACCCCTCTTTGGAACGAGCTCAACGAGCTCGTTCCAAAGAGGGGTCACATGATATGGTTTTGTTGAAATTTTTCGCAAAAAAAATTTTTTTTCAGCTGCTGAATATGCATATTACTCGGGCAGATGCAGCCAATTCGTTGGGTAAAGGGTTAATCATTATCAACTTATCGTCCGGAAACCAACTGTTTACAATTTACTATGTAAAGGGTCACTGTGACCTTGACCTTTGACCTAGTGATTCCGAAATAAATAGGGCTCTTTCTTGCACCAATGCCAACCTACCTATGAAGTTTCATGAACGTAGGTGAAACCATTGTCAAATTATCATCTGGAAACCAATTGTTTACGATTTATTATGTTCAAGGTCACTGTGACCTTGGCCTTTGACCTAGTGAGTCCAAAATAAATAGGGCTCTTCCACTCACCTTGGCCAACCTACTTATGAAGTTTCATGAATGTGGGTCAAACCATTATCAAGTTATCGTCCGGAAACCAATTGTTTGTGATTTACTATGTTGAAGGTCACTGTGACCTTGACCTTTCACCTAGCAAGTCCAAAATAAATAGAGTTCTTCCTCTCACTTTTGCCAACCTACCTATAAGGTTTCATGAACGTGGGTCAAAACATTTAGTTATCAGGAAACCAACTGTTTACGATTTACTGTGTTGAAGTTCACTGTGACCTTAACCTTTCTCCTAGTGAGTCTAAAATAAATAGGCTTCTTCCTCTCACTGATGCCAACCTAACTATGAAGTGTCATGAACATGGTTCGAACCATTTCAAGTTATCATCTGGAAACCAATTGTTTTGATTTACTTTGTTCAGGGTCACTGTGACCTTGACCTTTGACCTAGTGAGTCCAAAATAAATAGGGTTCTTCCTCTCATGAAGGCCAACCAACATAAGAAGTTTCATGAATGTGAGTTGAACCATAGAAAGTTTTCATCCGGAAACCAATTGTTTAGAATTTACTAAGTTCAAGGTCACTGTGACCTTGACTTTTGACCAACCAGGTCCAAAATTAATAGGGTTCTTCCTCTCACCAATACCAACCTACCTATGAAGTTTCATGAACATGGGTTGAACCATTATCAAGTTATCATCCAGAAACCAATTGTTCACGCCTGCCTGCCTCCCGACTTTCATCAAACTATAAGTCGAATTTGACTTCGTCAGAACTTGAGGAAAAAAACTTGTTTACTTCCAAAAATATTTTACAAAGGACTTTTTCACTCTCAACCAGCCATTTATTTTTCTGGAATATCTCAAAAAATCAAGACGAGGCACAAACAAAGCTTCAGTCAGATAATTAACTGGTAGAGTGCTAAGTTTTTTTGGTTGTCAAAATTTTGTTGACATGTTATTGCCTTGTTACAATCTATGGGAGAGTGCCTACTGGCACTCTCCCATAAATTGTAGCAGGGCAAATCCACCCAGACTAAATAATATAACATCAAGAATTAACTGAAGCCCATCCACAGAATATGAAGACTTTAAGCTGTGGTACCTGCACATCTGGATAAAGCCCAAAAATGGGCTTCCAACACTCTACCAGTTAATAGACAATTAAGTTCAGCCAATTGTTTATATCTATACGGACTACTAGCACCCTTATTGTTGGTAAAACAGAACTTCTTCATTAAAGTAATCCGCGATCTCCCATCAGTGACATATCTAGACCTTTGCTAAAGGTTGGAGATGTGGTGGGGGCATCCTATTGCTTTTTTTGGCTTTCAAGTTTGCCTCTAACTCATTTATGATCCGTATAGGAACAATCTCAAGGTTTCCTCATGATGGGTCACTAACTATGATTTTGAGACAATAAATGAAACTGTTCGTTCTTTACAAGAAAATGCAAATGTCGTAGGTGTTGTAAATTATTAGGATGAAGAATCTGACCCACCATCCACCTTCAAGTATATGTAGGGCTGCACGGTATTCAAAACTGAATACCAGGATCGGTGTTCAAGACAATACTGTGGTATACCAGTATATCGAAAGACTGTTCAGATATCTGAACGTACGTACTGTAATCGGGACTTGAGCCATCTCAGTCGGAACAAATCAGCATGCCTTTATGATACAGTTTGAATAACCCTTTACCCAATGCAGATGATATCAAATTTTATTTTTTTAAATATTAGTTTATCAAATTTTTCGTCAATCTCATTCCAATGCAGGGTCACATATGGTTTTGTTGAAATCTTTAAAAAAATATTTGCTGATCTGCACAACTGTGTATTACCCGGGAAGTTGTGGCCAATTCATTAGGTGCAGGGATAAATATTATTTGTTTGGGACTACAGTTAAAAAAAAACTCAGCACATCTTGAATATTGAATTGTGGGTAAATAAATAATGACGATAAACCAATATTTTTGCAATTACACTGGTATTCAATCGATACCAGTTTCAATACAGGTATGTATCGGTTTATCGATATACCATGCAGCCCTATATATATTTATTATGCCAGTAATTGTTATTGACCAATCAGCTCCAATATCTAGTGACCGTATATGAGACTGTGTATCATCGAGCTAACCGTATATAGAGCTTGTATAGGTCAGTTCCGACATTTTATTTTTGACATCCAATGCTCGCTTCGATGTTTTTCCTAATTTTGCATGTTCAATGAACAACAAATAATTTCGCGTGTGTGTCTGTTGAGCAACGTACAACTATAATACGTTTCTTAAAGTCTTTGAAAAATTTTAATAAACAAATGTAAATAAATACAATAAATATACCACTAAAACGACATGTATAGAACTGCCAAGCCGGAAACATTAATATCACCATTAACAACAAATAATGAATGAAACTGTTCCCACTTACCTTCTTGAAAGAATTGTTAATCCATTTGCTCCAGTTGTTTTATTTTTCCAGTACTTAACACTGAATTAAAGTTGTGAATTGTTAATATAAATTCCTGTTTAATGAGAAGAAAACTCAGTTGTTTCAGCACCTGCTACTAGCGTGACCTTCACATGACGTAAAACCGTGAAATTCCCTGATAGTGATAACAGAACATTTGCGCTAGGAATCTGGATACACTTATGGTTGTGTCTCTTTCAAAGGACTCGCCTAATATTGATCTCACTTCGCCTTATATCACACCATATCTGCTCACTGAAAGCCCCAAAACTTAGAGTGTACTCATTTTGTGTTGCTTTTGAATGGGTTAAATTCCAAGTTACAGGATGTCGAAATGTGCTCTTGTCAGACAAGACCAAATTGGTTAAATTCCTAGTTGCATTATGCAGGGATGTAAGTGACCCGCTCAAAAAGATCCTTAAAAGTTAAATGTTTAATCACATCATTTCTGGCCAAGGATCTAGGGCAAACTGCTTTCTTTAAGTTAACACACTAGTTCTGAGACAGTTCCCAGCCTCTAGCACATAAAGTTTTCAAGATTGTTCTTTCCACAAGATCCATATTCTATTTGGTCAAACTCAGTAAAAATCCTGAATTCAGGAAAAATCCTGAAAACTTACATCCCTGATTACAGGAAAAAAAATTATGACATTAGTAAGCAGAGGATTAAATTTGTTTTTAAACCACTGTTACAGTCCTGGAAATGAGACAGGTCCGAGTGCAACTGATCCCGCCAGCAACCGCGATTTCCATTTTACGGGAGCTAAAAAATGCACTCGTTGAAAAACTTTGTGGAGCACTAATATACTGTGAGGGCATATAAATGTGTATTATTGTTTTGAGAAAGCAGCACACTGTGGCTAGTGGCAGGTTACTGTCATAATTCTGCAATTCCTTATACATTTAATCCTTTGAACACTAGTGGTATCTGCCATGCCAGTTCAATGGCAGCAATTAGACAAGTCCATATTCATTATTTGGGGTAGACCAATCAATATTTTCAACGTGCAGCCTCAAGGCTGCACATCGAAAATACTGATAGGTCTACTCCACACATTTACTGAACAGCCATCCTATTTAATGACGTTATGACGTATCATGTTCCTGGCTGGAAAAGCGGCCGCTCAGGTTCAAAGGGTTAAGATTTCTGTGTTACGTGACAGTATTCCCCTGAAAATTTATATACAAACATTTTACGGGTGCAATTTACTCTCGTCTCTGATTTCGTGGGGGAGCTTAACACTGCACACGTCAATTTTGGTCATTTCCAGCACTGCCGTTACAAAGTACAACAGATTTTTATAATTTGGTAAATAATATTAATAGGCATTTTTTCAGTGAAAGGGTTTTAGCTATATTTGTTACTTATTCAAGGGAATAGATTTTGTTGTGGACTCCCAATGGGGAGTCTACTGACCGGATCACAGCCCAAACCTTCATTTACATTCCTTACAGAAGCCAGAGGAATAACATATAAATACAGAAAAATCTGCCCCAATCCTGCTCCACAACAGCTATCAAGTTTAATTGTCAATAAAAAGCGTGTGTCGAAAGAGACACGCCTACTCACCCCACCATCACATTTTCTCACCTCATCTTGATGTGGTTTACATTACTTAACAGTTGAGATTTATTTGTCCTTGAAACTGTCAGAGGCATACAGAATATGAAATATAATACTTGTCTAGTTAAAACTCAAGCTGATTGAAAATGTAAGTATGTAAACACAAGAGGATGGTTTCAAGAGAGAAGAGCGCTATCAAGTGTTATTTCAGTGAATTTTGACTTTGATATAACAATTCTTCTAGAATTGATTGGCAAAAAGAAGCAATCAAAGATGAGCTTGACTGAATGAGGGTCAAAGATTAAAGAGAGTTGAAACTCTGTCATCTTAACTACTTGGCAAATCTCCCTGACACCCCATGTAATGTAAATTAATGTTCCAGAATATTTGCATTTCAAATACAAAGACAGGGTGGATGGACCAAGTGAGAGAGTTAAAACTATTAGAAGCGGGTACAGCCCAGGGTAAAAGAAATCATCAGAGAAAAAGTCATGAAGGAATGTAACCCAGAAATTGTGTAGGGAGGGGGGGGGGGGGGGGGGGGGGGGCAAAGGAAAGAGGTTTTTGGGTGGTCTGCATGATAAAGAGAAGCCAGGATTTGAAGACTATCTTGATGGCACCTTTGGGGGGGGGGGGGGGGGGGGTCCTGCTGTTGTACACTAGAAGTCAAAATAAGTTGTAGCGTAACTGCAATAAACCTGGAAAGCTGTCAGTGAGAACTTTCCAGAAATGATGTCAGCTTCTGGTCTTATCAGTGTAGGAAGAGAATCCATTGTTTATAGTGGTTATCCTTATTTTGACTTGTACTGTAGCTGAGGTTGTGGTCGTTAAGAGAAAAAATTGGAAAGGACAGTAATATTTATTTATTTATTTATTTATTAGTGTTTAAGGTCACATATTTCAGCACAATGGCTAATCATGACCACGACAGTTTTATGGGTGGAGAAAGCCGGAGTACCCGGAGAGAACCACCGAGCAACAGCGAGCAACTGTCAGCTCCCCAACATACTGACTCCACACAAGCAGGGTTAGCATTGGTTGAAGACAGGTGCACCATCGACGTGCAGTATGCCTTAGTACACAACGCCATCGTGCCCCCACGTGGACAATGGGGGTGAAGTGTCTTGCCCAAGGACAAAACGCGGTTGCCGCAGGTGGGATTCGAACCGAGGACCTCTCGGCTTGCAGCCTGCACCTCTACCAACTGAGCCACCGCGCCCCTGGGAAGGACAGTAAAAAGGAGTACCAAATGTGTAAGTTAGGAGTATTGGAGACCATGGAAAACTTTCCATTTGAATGTCCAAAATACCAGTCTAACAAAATAAGCTTCACTGGGAGAAAAAGTGGGATGGGAGAATAAAGGATATGTGGTTAGTGGGTGACACAAAGGAGTGGGTTAGTATGCTTAGTAGAGAAACTGGGAAGAATGGAGTATGGGATGCCAATCATGCCATCAAGCAGTTCATTTCCATGTGTTTGGAGGTGTTGGGATATTTATTTATTGGTGCCTAAGGTCACATATTTCTGCACAATGGCTAATCATGACCACGACAGTTTTACGGGTGGGGGAAGCTGGAGTACCCGGAGAGAACCATCGAGCAATTGTCAGCTCCACGACATTCTAACACCTCACAAGCAGGGTTAGCACTGGTTGAAGACAGGTGCAACATCGACATGCAGTAAGCCTTAGTACTCAACGCCCCCATGTGGGCAATGGAAGTGAAGTGTCTTGCCCAAGGACACAACACAGTTGCTGCAGGTGGGATTTGAACCGAGGACCTCTCGGCTTGCAGCCTGCACCTCTATCTACTGAGCCACCACGCCCCCAGCTGTGGGGATAAGGAGGAATGTGGGAGCATAGGGTTAATGAAAGCCTTCTCACCTGAGAACTATGACAAATCAGCAGCTGGCTAAGTGTTATTTTTATAGGGAGAAGAGAGCTATGAAGGGTTATTCTAGGTCAGTTCTGAGTTTGATATGCCTGGAGGGGGGAGGGGACCTAACGCACAAAAAATTCTTGAATAACCTGGAATTTTCATTTTTTGTCTCAAACACAAAGATTAATTAGCTTATGACTTCAAAGGATTGAGTTTGAATAGCTTGTTCCAATGAGGGGGTCTTATGCTATGTTTTACAGACAAAAATGTAAAAAGTAATAAAATTTCAAGGGTGATGTTTGTGAATAGCTCTGGAAAGATGACATTAGGTAAAGGGTGAAAGGTAAAGGTGGATCTGTGTATCTACAAGTCAAACAATATTCTGAGTGAGCTCATTCCTAGACACTTATATACAAAATTCCAATGATCACCTCTACCTCATATACACCACTCCACCTCAATGTACACACATGCACACAACTCAGACACTGAACGACACACGTGTGTGAATGTTTTAATCAATATGGCACGAGTGCCAGCATGGAAGGATAGAACAAGGGGGCTGCAGGTCTCGCGTTTTGTATATGTATAACCCACAACCTGGAGCACTGACAAACGTCTTTGTATTGGGTATATTTTCAACCCAGAAATTAAACTTTTCTCTCAGTGAGTCGATCAATGGCTGGTCACGTTTTCAATGTGCTACTAACATGGGGCCTCTTTTATCAAATTTCCCGATCCAGTCTGCTAATGGAACTCTTCAAAATCAGGTAATTTGTCAAATGAAAACCAGGCAAAACTGGTGGACATTCCCTTATCAACAATGCTTCGCGGTGGCCACATTTATTTATTTACTGGTGTTTAACCCTTTACCCAACGAATCACCTGTATCCACCCATGTAATATGCAAATTCAGCAGCAGGAAAAATATTATTTTTTTCGAAAAATTTCAACAAAACCATATCATGTGACTCCCTCTTTGGAATGAGCTTGTTGAGCTCGTTCCAAAGAGGGGTCACATGATATGGTTTTGTTGAAATTTTTTTTTTAAATTTAAAAAATGATATTTAAAATAATAAATTTTGAAATCGTCTGCGTTGGGTAAAAGGATAAAGTTACAAATTTCTGCATAATGGTAAATTGTGACAGCAACATGGATGTAAAGTCAAGTCCAGCCAATCGTTTATACCCAAGTTGCCCATTTAGTAGGCATTTACCCAACACATCCCCCTGCGTAATATGCAAATTTAGTAGCGGGAAAACTTAAAAAATTTATAGTAATTTATATATTTTTTATACTTACCAATGACCCAGACACAGCTGGTGCTGACTCTTAAAAATATAGGGCCAAACACAAATTTTGCCCCCCAATCCCCAAAATTTGCATCTAAAACCAAAGAAAACATGTCCTGAATGGCCCTCCATACTTCACCTCTACTGCGCATGCGCAGTGTCAAGGACGTCCCGAAATTGGCGCCATTAATCATTCTTACCAACAGTGCCTGGTAAGCGCTATGTCCTCAGCGGGGAGGTATGAGTTCCCAACTCCTGGGAGGGCCATCCTCATCTGGGTCATTGGTAAGTATAAAAAATATATAAATTACTATAAATTTTTTAAGATTTTTATACTGTACCAATGACCCAGACATAGCTGAATAGTAAAAAGGCTGGAGGGCCCAGGACATAGAGGAAAATCCAATAAGCTCAACTATATAAAATAGAGTCATCTCCTGGAGGAGAAAAGGAGAAATAGGCTTCACGTGTATCTTTCTTATTTATGACAAATTAGAAAGACACAATACCTTCTATAATTGAGCATCATAACATCCATGTTCTCTATTAATATGCAGTATAATTCTATACTAATTATTTTTAAAGTAAGCCAATAAATAAAGTTAGTCCAAAGAACTGAGACTCTTTATACTCTTTTAAAAGTGTCCGAGGATAGTATAATAACATCCGTTTGACACATGACATATTCAAATGCTATACTTTAAAACTATGACATGAATGAATTTAAAAACATAACTTTCACTTAAGAAACCATCCCAGTAACAGCTCAGAATTACTAACTCCGGAGGAGGTATCCCCTTGTTTTCATAATAAAACAGGTGACCCAAGAGAACACCCTCCCCCCCCCCCCCCTTTGTTTTCTTGCCCTGGGTCAAATAGCCCAGAGCGAAGAGGGCAGCAGGACGGAGTCACTGCCAGAACATAAAGCCTACATAGCTATAGTTGCAATTGTTAAGTGATCGACTTTCTGAGCAGCTGATAATGGACCTAAATAATGCAGGTCTCCAGAAATGGATACAATATTTCTGAGATAAAAATTCGTGAATGTGGATGGCTGAGACCAATATGCAGCCTACTTAATCTATAATAGCAAAACTATACGTCAGCCCAAGACGTAGAAGAGCTCTTACTTCATGAGCCGAAATCTTAAGCACATACTGCTGAGTTAAGGATAGATTATCCTAAGCAGTACCGATAGTTAACTGAATGCATTAAGTAATAGAATGGACCGTAATGACCCTTCTATTAGGCATCAGAGCCAGAAGAAGCTGATAAACTGAGATCTGTTAATAAATACATAAAGGTCTATCCGGACAGAGTAAAGGCCTATGCCCACTCGAAGACGGAAGGACCTTAAGAACAATAGGTTCCGGATATCATTAGGAGCCTAATTCTTAACCAAAAATACAACATTAGTAGTAAAGGTAATAGAGTTCCCGATACTACGAAAGTGAGAATCGTCCACCGATAGTGCATGAAGCTCACTACTCTTCAGCAGAAGAGAAGACTAAGAGAATCGCTGCCTTAAAAGGCCAGAATTTGAAACTGCTGTCTCAAGGGGTTCAAATGGTTGCTTTAATTAATAAGAACCCAAGCTAAATTCCGAATAGGAATTAATCTAACGATTCTAGGTCTCTTATCGAAAAGTTTCAAACTAACTTAGATAAAGAGATATTAGGCTCCATTGTAAACTATCATGGTGTGCATAGGTATCAGATAACATAGACCTATAACCTTTAAAAGTAACTGGCTGCAGATGATCTCGTTAAACAAGTATACTAGAAAGTTTGCAATGTCTGGTATGGAGGGATCAAAAATATCAACATAAAGATCCCTACACCAACGACGGAAGACCCTCCACTTTAGCCGCATAGTATAGCGAAGAGGAGGTCCTTCTACAGTTAGGAATCGCGTCCACTGCTCGTCCTGTACAATGCTTGCCATGCAAGAAGGACCGCACAACGGAATACGTGAAGGTTGAGACCTTGCGGGTTGTGATAGAGTTGACACGATTTCCCCAGCGAAAAAAAAAATCCTCTCGTGGAGGAAGTTTCCGCGGTAAGTCCCACAGTAGACATCTAAGTAAATATATCCACTGTTTCTGTGGAGACAGAGATGCTACCAACAGAATTGTATTGTGAATGAATAATCCTAGCAATACTTGCTGAATCAACAGCGCTGGAGGATACACATATCCTATCATCGCGTCCTAATAGATCGATAGAGCGTTAACTACATATGCTCAGGGATCCGGACACGGTGACACATACGTCTACAATTGATTGGAGAGTTGTGTCGCAAATAAATTATCACTGGGCGCTCCCATTGATAGCAAATCTGATTGAATACTTGTTTGTTGATAGTCCATTCCGACGGCAACAAACGACCCTTACGTGAAAGGGAGTCTGCTAATACGATCCGACGACCGAGAGTATGACGAACCGAAACAGAACTTGGTGTTCTATAACAAACAGAAGGATTCTTTCCGTTAAAATCAATAACGGAACCGAATGAGTGCCTCCCTGGTTCCGGATATACGCAACTACTGTCGTATTATCGGACAGGATTGAACATGTGTTTCTGAATAAAATTCATCCAATGACATAGTGCAAGCCAACATAATATTCTTCCTTGGAAGTAAGGAGCTTGCCTAAAAACTGCGGAACCCAAAGACCCTGGCACTTCGAATCCGTTGGGATCAAAATTATGTCCCAACCTGTTTGACTGATATCCCGTCATAATCGAAAAACTCGGATCCGGCAACTACAGTGGAACTCTCTGAGTCAACCACCGAATGTTTGCCCATGTCTGAATCTCTTGTTACACTTGATAGACAAGAGAATGTGTACATCAAGCAATTCAAGATTGCTGAAAGGTTGCCGTCGAAGAGAAGCTTCTCGGAGACCGAAGCGACTCTGAGAGAGTTCTTCACCTTACTATCCATGCGCGTGGATGTAGCTAGGGCTGCGTCACGTCTAACCAACTCCAGGCTGCCACTGAAGGGCAGAGTTATACGTGGAAAAACTACTGCCCCTGAAAGAAATCTCATTGAGGATCATATCCTGGAATTCTTTCTCTTGAAGACGTAATGATAAACGCCTCAGTAAGGTGGTGTACGTATGATAAAGCGTCTAAGTTAAGTCTATTATACATCATTGTCGTTTCCAACATCGTGGTTGGAATTGACATAGACGGCGAAAAAGATAATTTGCAGTCTTCAGTCTCGCCGTCTTAGACGCAAAGGAACTCTCGGTAAGCCCAGTTCTGCCAATAAACAATTATTTCCTAGAATTCACGAAAGGCAGAATAGAGCATTGCGGACAAGAAACTATACTAGCATGTTGATAGCAAGCTTATATATATATAGCGTCGTTCAATAATTCGAATGTTCTAAAGACATTATTGGACTGCGTCGGCAACTCAGGGACAATGTCCCCTGAACCGATCCAAAACTCTGTGTCCAATGACGCTATTAGTCTCTTATCCAGCATCGCAGCAATGTAGTCCGACGGAACAACCTCTGGAAGATAATGCCGGAAGAAATGTATGGCAGCTTCTGTTGTTCCGAAAGGGAAAGCTCGAAATCATCCGAATCCCTTTCGCCATCCTGTCGGACCCTATGAAATATTCGGTCGTCCGTACCTGATGCAACAGCGGAGCGTACCGACCCAGCGCTGTCAGATTATTCCTGATCTGACCGACAATCTGTCGTTTGCTGGGATGCTACGATAAGCTGTGCTATTTTGGATAGCACGTCCGTCACTGAGGCCTGTGGAGAAGCGGTCTTACGATGCATTGCCGCTGGAAGCTCCGTGTTTGTTACCCCGTGCATACTTCTATTATGCGAGCGACCGGAGTGTGCAGGCCTCGTGTCCCTTGGCTACCAGATGGCGTGACCTGTTCGCCATGGAATCACTGAATGCCGAAGCTGGCCGGATATTCAAGGTCAAGTAGCCAATGTGCGGTCGTGTGCGCTGCTGTGAGGATGAGGAAGCATTATCGACAGTCACTCGAACTGTCTATATAACGGAGCGTCCCGAGTGGCGGACATACGCTCCGAAGGTGAAATGTCTGTACCACAACATCCGGTCCCATATGTTGTTGCACGAGAGAGGGACCTCTCTCGCTCGCCGCCCGGACGGACCGGACGAGCTAGGAACCGGACTAACAGGCTTCCTCCGATCTCTCCTCTAATCCATCATCACTGGGTGTGTACTAAAGTCTATTATAGTGCTCGCATCACCCAAATCTCCATCCTAGATCGCAACGGACGAACCCGACTGCCGAACCATTCGATGAATGGACGCTACACCGGGTGAGCTAGCGAATGTCAACTCCTTCGATCCTACTAGGGACCTCTTAGGGGATTGACGTAATCCATGAGCAGTAATTGCCGCTAGCTCTTCATTAACTATGACGACAGAGGCACACTTTTGAAAGACATCTCAGTAATTTTGCGAACAAGAAACCAGATATGCTTGTACATAGCAAGCATGTAAAAAATATATATAGCGTCGTTCAATAAATCGAACGTATCTGAGACATTATTGGACTGTGTCGGAACTGAGGGACAATGTCCCTGAACCGAACCAAAAATTTCTAAGTCCACCGACGCTATCAGTTTCTTATCCGGTATCGCGGCATTCTGGTCCGATGAAGAACCTCTAGAAGATGAAGTCGGATGACATATACAGCAGCTTATGTTGATCCGAAAGGGAAAGCTCGAAAACCTCCGAATCCCTTTTGGCATCCCGTCGGACCGTATGAAATTTTTGGATGTCCGCACCTGATGCTTCCGCGGAGCGTCCCGACCCAGCGTCGTCGGATATTATATTATGCGACAGAGATTCTGTCGTTGCTGGGATGCTGCGATAAGTTGTGCTATTTGGGATAGCACGTCCGTCACCGAGGCCTGTGCAGAAGCGGTCTTACGATGCTTTGCCGCTGGAAGCTCCGTGTACGTTGACTCCCGCATACTTTCTTATGCGAACGTCCGGAGTCTCCAGGCCTCGTGTCCCTGGCTATCGGATGGCGTGACCTGGTCGCCGAGGATTCTCTGATTGGCGAAGTTGACTGGATATCGGAGGTCACGTAGCCAAGGTGCGGTCGTGTGCGCTGCCATGAGAATGAGGAAGCCTTATTGACAGTCTCTCCGGACTGTCTATATAACGGAGCGTCCCGAGCGGCGGACGTATGCTCCGAATGCGAGACATTTTGTACCACAACATCTGGGGCCAGATGTTGATGTACGAGAGAGGGGCCTCTCTCGCTCGCAGCCCGGATGGGCCTGGACGAGCTATGAACCGGACTAAAAGGCTTCCTCCGTTCTCCCCTCTAATCCGCCGTCACTGGGTGTGCACATGGATATTTTATAGTGCTCGCATCACCCAAAACTCCTTTCTAGACCGCAACGGACGAACCCGGCTGCCGAACCATTCGATAAATGGACAATACACCGGGCGAGCTAGCGGACGTCAAAGGCCGTCGAACCTACTAGGGTCCTCTTAGGCAATTGACGTATTACCTGAGCACTTTTCCGCTAGCTCTTCATTAATTGTGACGACGGAGGCACACTTTTTGGAAGACATCACGGATACATCACCCTGATCATGATTGTCTGAAATAGAGATTGATAAAGTAGAGTGACCCTGCAGGGAAAGGAGCGGAATGGCCAATTCCCCACTAACATACCGTGACACACGCTTCCCGTGTTGTCATCGTAATCAACACATACAGAACAGGAGTTAGTGCGAGTACACTGACTACATTATACAATGATTATGAAAGTCAGAGGAAGATTTCCTCTTATTACAATTGAACAATATCCTTGCAATGTGAAAAGAAAACAAAGTCCTAGTACTCGCACCAACCCCTGACAATCAAAATACATAATAACAAGATCCATTAACATAGAAAAAATAATTGAATCAAAAACTTTTGAAAAAATATTTTTTCAGAACAGCCCAAGTTTCTGAAAAGTAACGTTGAGCCCCAATGGATCCCAAGTCCAAGTGTGGACAAAAATTCTAAAAATATTTTAAACAATTTATGCAACACTTACGAACAATAATAATGTGTCTAGTTATGATTAAATTAACATCAAGATATTATTTTCAAGAAATCCCCCCTCACACAGAGGGCTGTTGGAAATGTAAACAATAAGTGTAAAAACACTAGATCAAGACTCCAGGCACCCTGGCCCGAAATCAGTTACCAATAATACACTATCTGATGCAAAACAGAGACTTCCAGGGAAGAAACTGCAGAACATCAGATGGTAGATGCAGAACACTACGCCTAACCACCCATAGGTGAAGACGTAAACATGAGGAAAAGAACAGAATTCATTCTGTTATCCAGCTAAAACTCCCAAGAAATTTTAGTAATAATATTACAGAAAATATGCCAAAATGGGAGAATAGCAAGAGGGGACTTAAAGGAAAGGGAGAGAGGAAAACACTGAATAAGCAGTGTAATCTTGATAACAAGAATGACCACAACAGGCTGTTGCCTCGAAAATAGGTAACTTAACATAATTTCATCAAAAATTTTTAAGTTACAGCCCTGATTATTTTCTGTCACTCATTTTTCCTCTCCTCCTATATCCTCCTTAGAATCACCATTTCACTAATATTTATGTGTCTGGCATCATTTAAACTGAGATTTACAAGCACAAAGATCAGTCAGATGTTAACTGATGAAGGGCCAAATAAAGAATGATTAATGGCGCCAATTTCGGGACGTCCTTGACACTGCGCATGCGCAGTAGAGGTGAAGTATGGAGGGCCATTCAGGACATGTTTTCTTTGGTTTTAGATGCAAATTTTGGGGATTGGGGGGCAAAATTTGTGTTTGGCCCTATATTTTTAAGAGTTAGCACCAGCTATGTCTGGGTCATTGGTACAGTATAAAAATATATAATTTTTCAAAAAATTTCAACAAAACCATATCATGTGACCCCTCTTTGGAACGAGCTCGTCGGGCTCATTCCAATGAGGGTGTCACATGATATGGTTTTGTTGAAATTTTTTGAAAAATTTTAAAGAATGATATTTAAAATAATAAATTTTGATATCGTCTGCGTTGGGTAAAGGGTTAAAGGACTTCCACCCCAGGCATCAGTGAAACAAGCACTGCTTCATTTCCTGGGGTTCCCAAAGGGATGCAACATCCCTGTTTATACAGAAATATGCATATTTATTTATTTATTTATTGGAGTTTCACGACACCTTTGACAACCAGGGTCACTTCCTACCGAACAATGTTATGGGTGGAGGAAGCCAGAGTATGCAGGGAGAACCACCAAGCAATGGTGAGCAACTGTCAGACTCTCCAAACTCACCTACACAGCTGGAATTACTAACTCCACATAAGTAGGGTTTAGCATTGGCTGAAGAGAAGTGCACCATCGACGTGCAGTACGCCTTAGTACACAACGCCAACCTGCCCCCATGTGGGCAATTGGGATTAAGTGTTTTGCCCAAGGATACAATGCAGTTGCTGCAGGTGGGATTCAAAACGAGGACCTCTCGCATTGCAGTCTGCATCTCTACCTACTGAGCCACTGCATGTCCACTTACAAGTCACCATGTACCAAAAGTTTCAGTCAATTCAAATCATCCATGTTAGATGAGTTTCATGCAAAATGATTTATCCAGAAATCTGCATTAAATCTAAATTCAACAGGAGAAAACCTGGTTAACCCTTTACCCACTGAATTGACATCAACCCACGTAATATGCAAATTCAGCAACTGAAAAAATATTATTTTTCAAAACATTACAACAAACCATATCATGTGACCCCTCTTTGGAATAAGCTCACTGAGCGCATTCCAATTAGAGGTCACATGATATGGTTTGGTCGGAATGTTTTGAAAAATTTAAAAAAATGATATTTAAAATAATAAATTTTGATATCGTCTGAGTAGGGTAAAGGGTTAAAATCATTTTAGAGATTTAAGAAAATGTAAATGACACTGTTGCTTAACTGGACTGTGTGTAGTGTTTGATGAAAAGGATAATGTTCAATGTTTATGAAAGGATTATGAAATAAGACAAGAATTACCGATTTACTCTATGTATTGGGATAGCAAAAAATAATTATTTTCACAGGTGTCCCAATTCTTAGAAAATGGGGAAAGAACACAGCCTGGTCTTGATTTGATGCTGAATAAAGTTGTGTGTGATTCGTTTTCCATCACTATATACGAAAATCACCGTCCAATTTTTTTATATTTTCATTTTTTGCTTCCAAAACATAGCTTATGATCCCTCATTGGAACGAGCACATTGCGCTCATTCCAATGAGGGATCATAAGCTATGTTTTGGAAGCAAAAAAAATGAAAATTTCTAGTTACTCAAGAATTTTTTTATGAGTGTCGTCTGCTACTAGCGACGGGTCAACTGGAAACAAATCTTCTGAATGTCCCAAACTTTGGAGCATAAAAAAAATATAGTTTTCTGGAAAAATGTGTGTCCCAAATCATAAAGTGTCCCAATATATAGAGTAAATACGGTACCGGTATGATAATTGAGAATATGTTAATTTCTGTTCCCTACATGCTATGTTTTCAACAAGAATAATTTGAGGTGTAGACTGCACTAAAGAACTGAGGCCTGGGCTGATGTGGCCCTCACAGTTAATGTTTGTCAACTAAAGTTAGCAGGTTACAGTAACATCATTCCAAAACAAGTTACCATACCAAGTTACAATAAAATCCCTTCATAATTATGACTTGTTGCCTTTGCTCAAGGAATCTAGGTCACGTGCCGGTCCAGCTGTCACAGTTGACCGCTCACGACCAAAATAGGACAGTCCATTCTATATGTCATACCGAGTTATCCTACTAAGTTACAATGAAATCCCTTTACAAAACACAACCTGTAGACAGTACTAAAGGAATCTAGGTCACATGGCCAAGCAGCAGTAACATGACTAAAACAGGACAGTCTCATCTAGACATCATACCATGTCATCCTACTAAGTTACAATGAAATGACTTCATAAATATCCTACTCAAACAAAGTAGGGGATATTTTAGGAGATATTTGATAAATGTGAGATACAAGAAATATATTTATATTTTCATCAAAAAGACAGTTGAGGCATTGCACTGTGACATCTAGTGAATGATTTCAGTGATACATGTAGTTGGGTGTCTGACAAGCACATATTACACGCACAGAGCTGTAGAAGACATGGATGGTCAGTCAGAGAATTTACCACATTCAGTCCAAGACCTCAATACCTTGTAAATCCTCCTTGGTTCTCAAGACAAGCGTGGATCCAACATGGCATAGTCCTCCCCAAATGTCCAATTTCAGCTTGAGTGATGTTATTCCATTCTTCCTGCAGTGCAGCCCTGAGTTCCTGGGCATTGTTATGGGGGCTGTTGGCATTGTCGTTGGTGCCTGCTAAGCATATCCCAGACATGCTCAATTGTGCTCTTGCACTGTCATCTTGGAAACTGAATTGATGGCTATGACGTCGTGCAAATGGCACCACATGAGCTGCTAACATGTTGTCACAGTAGTACTGCCCTGTGACACACCCTTGGATGACATGTAATGCTGTTCTGCTTGTCATGGTTATGCCTCCCTACACCATAACCGAACCACCACCAAAACGACCATGCTGCATAATGATTACGTCGTGGTATCATTCTTTTTACCATGCAACACTCTGTTTCGCCTGTCGTGGAAGTCGAGAGTGAACGTCTATTCATTGGAAAACATGACGTTGCTCCACCGATGATTGTCCCAGTGCTGTCATGCTCCACAACAATTATGCCTTGCTGCGATGTGGCATTCCGTCAAACATGCAATTATTCAAGGTCATCGAGCCTGCAAATTCCAGCTGAGTAGGTGATTTCAGATAGCCTGACCACTGACTCACATATCTTTTGCTCGGTGCAGCTACTGTCTAATTTCTGGGGCACTTTAATGGTGGTTACGAAATGCTGTGGTTCAGATGAAATGATCCGGGTTAGCAGCTGTCGCCATTGGATGACATGACCAACATCAGACATACATTGCCTGTCTAACGGTAGTGTAACCACAACCTGCTAATCACAGATTGAGTAACGTTGAGAATTTGAGCCACTACAGTCTGTCTGTTGCCAGCTTCCAACAGCACGTAAACAATCATCATGTGTCAGTCTTCGCATACCTCAAAAGTTATGTTTCAACCAGAAACTATTGATGAACGAGTTTATACCAAGAAAAGAATGATGAGACCTCCTAAAACGGCCATCCAGTACAAATGAAAATTTCAAAACGTACCTCAAAGGCATTAATGCAGCACTCGTGCGAAAAACCTGCATGAAGTTTCCGTGGGTCAGTGACATTCATAATCCACACTAAACTTGGTAGCATACTGATGTGTCCAATCACATGTATCCAATATCATTTTCTGAAAATACCAACATCAGTTTGGATATCCCCTACTTTTTTTTAATAGTATATGAACTGTAGACTGTGCTAAACAAATCTGTCACGTAGCTGTGCGGTCTTCACGGTTGACTGATTGTGACCAAAATAGGACGTTCTCATCTAGACCTCATGCCGAGAATCCTACCAATTTACAATGAAATCCCATCATAAATTCAACTTGTAGACTGTGCTAAACGAACCTAGGTCACAGGCCCCTGTGGCCATCACGGTTGACTGAAACCAACCAAAATAGGATGTTCTCATCTGAACATTATACCCAGTCATCCTACTAAGTTACAATGAAATCCCCTTCACAAATACTACCTGTAAACTGTGCTAAATGTTTTCAGGCTTTGAACCCACGCAGCTGTCATTGTTGACAATTATCGCAACCAAAATGGGACGTTCTCATCCAGACATTATACAGAGTCATCCTACCAAGTTACAATGAAATCCCTTTGTAAGAACGACCTGTAGACTGTGCTAAAGGTTTTCAGGTTTCAAACCTACACAGCCATCACGATTGACCGATCGCAACCAAATGGCATGTGACCTTGAACCTGCACATGAAATTTAGTGATGATCGGACATGAACTGTGGGGTGAAGCTGTGCTAAAGAAAATGTGAACAGACTCACAGACTTCTGCAGACGTGATGGCAATAGCTTATCCTGTCTTGACTTCGTAAAATTAAGCTAAAAATTGCTCTGATGTTACTGTAAAAGAAAACTACACAGATAACTGATAAATGAGTCAACCTACATGGGATTACTGTGATAGTTATTTTGTGATCTTGGTTTATATATCATTACACACAGTTTAATCTTTCAGTCTTCAATCTTTCAGGCTTCAAAATAAAGGCCCTAGATCATAACCTGCTAGCAGGTTATGCTCAAATTACGGGATCGTAGCCTATAAGTTATGTCATAACCATTTGCGAGAGTATTCATGTCTATCGACCTGTCGCCTTCTCAGCAGTTTTACAGGCTTATCATGTTGTGCAACTTTATCTTGAAAGTAAATAGTAAACAACTCACGCGCATTCCCACTAATGCATGATCGCGCACGGGTTGTTTCTATTTATATTTGTGCAAGTTCTGAAAAAAAGCAATTAACCCTTTACCTAACGAATCGCCCGCATCTGTCCGCGTAATATGCAAATTGAGCAGTTGAAATATTTCAACAAAACCATATCATGTAACCCCTGATTTGAAAAATTTTAAAAAATGATATTTAAAATAATAAATTTTGATATCGTCTGCGTTGGGGAAAGGGTTAAACAAACTTTGATGGGAAAACTGAATGAAATAATGCATGAAATAATGTTCCGGCTGTATAATATTTATTTTATGGTAACCTATAATTCGTTCCAGATTTCACCATTGTGGTAACCTCAGCATAACCTGAACGATCGTTCGCGGCTTATTTCGAGGCTTGAAAATGAGATAAACTTGCAGACTACAGAGGGAATAAATAAAAAGCAGCCATCAATCCCGGCAACACCACTTAAACTTTTAAATTTCTGTAACTGTTTCTAAATTAAATGTAAGCTCAACTGAGAATGTGTGTGTGTTTGGGCTGGGGGTGGGGTGGGGTGCATTTCTTGACATCAACCTTGTCCTATTTGTGCATTTGTCGGTTTTTAGAGAAACTACTAATAAAAGAATTGAATTTAAAGTTGACAGTGATAGTGCTATAAGCATTCAATGTACACTATCAATAAGATGAAAAAGTGAAATCTACCATAATAGTAAACACTGTCTTTTAACCCTTTACCTAACATGAAAAGCAAACGACACTTGAAAACAAAAATTCTTGAATAAGTAATTTTTTTCATTTTGTTGTCTCAAAAACATAGGTAATGACCCTTCACTGTAACAGGCTCGCTGAGCTCGTTCCAAAGAGGTGTCATAACCTATGTTTTTGAGAAAAAAAATAAAAAAATAATGAAAATTAATTGGCGATTTCTGTGAACAGTGCTGGCCTTTTTTGGCCGTTACGTTGGGTAAAGGGTTAATTTCATTTACACTTACATGTTGTGCTCAAGCCTGGAAATAAGCTGATTGTCATCTGCAGAATGCAGTCCCTAGAGGGTAAACTTGGTGATGCTATCCTGCACAGCAGGGTACCATCACTAAATTTTTCCTCTGTTAACCTCAATCCCAGGAACCTAGTGGATATATTGGGGGATTCTAGCCCACTGTATGAGAGAGCATCAGCAAATTCACCCTCTGGCGAGATCCATCTGCAAATGACAGATTGCTTATTTCCAAGCATGGTTCTGCTCCTTCCAGTTAGTTTTCTTTGTTTCAAGGCTCTTTTCACTTATTTGTACATAAAAATGTTTTTTTAACTGTTTTTCAAATTTTCACATGTATACATCATTTTAGGTCTTGTAGAAATGAATTTCAGTATCTTGGAACAAAATCAGCAAAAATGAACTAAAAATAAAAAAAATCTATCTCTCATCTTTTCTCTTGTAGCTTCTATCATTGTGACATATACAATACTACTAACCTACAGGCAACGCACAGAATACTAAAAATATATTCACATCTGTTCCTCTGCAAAAGGCGAAGTGAACAGAAATCAAACATCTATTTTAGTACAAAAATGAAATTGTTTAACATGAATGGTTTGTAATTCCTATTTATACCATGATTACCTATTCTACTTACTATACATGTATATGAAAAGCCTATGACATAAATTTTAGCTTTATACACCAACCACAATGAACACACCAGCAATGGGATTCCAATAGTTAAAATTTACACCTACAGTGGAACTACACCCAAGTTGGACTTTGGTGACGTCGACATGAATGCAAACTTGCCTAAATTCATCGCACGTCGCCTCAAGTTACAGTAAGATCATTCCAAAACGAGTCATCCTACCAAGTTACAAGGAATTCCATCCATAAATATGACCCTAGACTTTGCTAAAGGAAACTAGGTCACATGTCAGTCTGGCAGTCACAGTTGACCATGACCAAAATAGGAGAGTCCCATATAGATGTCATACCCAGTCCTGGAAATGAGACGGGTGCGAGTGCAATTGCTCCTGTCCGCACCCATGTTCTCTATTTTATGGGAGCTAAAAAATGCACTCATTTAAAAATACTGTGGAGCATTAATATACTGTGAGGACATATAAATGTCTGTTGTTTTGAGAAAGAAGCACTCTGTGGCTATTGGCAAGTTACTATCATAGTTCAGCAGGTTCTTATACATTCAAAATTTCTTGTGTTTGGAAGCAGTATTCCCTCAAAATTTATACTAACATTTTACAGGCGCAATTTACTCCCGTCTTTGATTTCAGGGGAGCTTAAAACTGCACCTATCAATTTTGTTCATTTCTAGCACTGCATACCGAATTTTCCAACAAAGTTACAATGAAATTCCTACATAAAAACAACCTGTATGTAGACAGAGCAAAAGCAATCTAGGTCACGTGACCAGGCCGCCATAACAGCTGATCAATCGTGACCAAAATATGAGTCTCATCTAGACATCATACCAAGTTATCCTTCCAAGTTACAATTAAATTGCTTCATAAATATGAACTGTTGACTGCTAAACAAATCTAGGTCACATGCCTGTGCGGCTGTCCCGGGTGACCGATCACGGCCAAAATAGGACTTTCTCATTCAGAGTCATCCTACCAACTTACAATAAAATCCTTTAGGTTTGGGGGGTTTCGGGTCCACGTAACCATCACAGTTTACCTATCGTGACCAAAAGGGGACATTCCCATCATGACATTATACAGAGTCATCCTAACAAGTTACAATGAAATTCCTTCATAAATATGACCTGTAGACTGTGCTAAAGATTTTTGGATTTCGGGCTCTCGCAGCCGTCATGGCTGACCGATCATGATCAAAAGGGGACGTTCTCATCTAGACATGACCTAGAACCTGCATTTGAAATTTTGTGATGACCGGACAAGAACTGCGGGGGTGTAGCCTGTGCCAAAGAAAATGTGAACAGACTGACAGACTCCCAGACTTCCGCATGCGTGATGGCAATAGCTTATTTTGACTTTGTCAAGTTAAGCTAAAAATCAGCAGCAGCAAAATTTTAATTAATTTTGATGATTATTCCTATAATTAGTGTTTGGAATCTAATTTTATTGCATCTGTGGAAATGTATAAATTTTATAGTAAATTTCCTTTCTTATTTTTCCTACCGAAATTGTTTACAACAGGCTTGCACTACAGTGGAAGAACCTAACTCAGATAAAATACTCTCTATTTTAATCTTTCCCAAGATTTGGGAAAGAAAAGTGGTGTAAAAACACCACGAAAAAATAAGCCAAAACTGGGCCGAGCGCCATCGGCGCACACCCAGTATGGGACGCTCTTCCATAGTACAAATCCCTGACTTCCGTCACAGTGCGCAATGCATCAATTCGTCATTCTTTTGATTCCGAACAACACAGGAGTTATGTGATCAGCGGGGAGGAAGGATTCTTACCCGAATAAGAAGACGGGAGGGCCTCCATGTAAACAATTTCGGTTGGTATAATAAGAAAGGAAATTTACTATAAAATTTATACTTCTTATCAACCTACCTCAATTGTTTACAACAGGCTGAATAGACAAAAGGCTGGAGGGAATCACATAACCAACCCACACATAACTCAATAGCACTGGGACCATGGACAGAGGAAGAGATCCCTAGGCCTATCAAACCATAGCATCACAAACATTAGAAAAGCCAATGAAAGATGAGGCGTATGGTGAAGTGCGACGCACAGACAGAAAGGGCAGTAACAGCACAAAGCTGGAACCGACCCTGAAAAAAGCTGAAAAGCTTGGATAGACAACATCCTGAGCCGAAGAAAGAGGGCCCCAAGGGTCTCTGTCGGCTCCTGCAACTGTTGCAGAGAAAAGGAGAATGTAGCATTTCTCCAGAAGGCTGCCAGTATAACATCAGTCATCCGACAACATGACAGAGTTATTAAAAGAGGAAGACAATGCATGCACCTCCTGGCAGAAAAAACAATTGGTAATACAATCACCAGTAGCTAGACGAGCGGAAGCTGCACGAATAGCAAGACAAGTCCATCAAGAAATGGATGCAGGAGAGATCTGGCATGTGGGAAAACGCATATTCATCCAGGATTAAGGCGTGAACGCCCCCCACCCCCAAGCAGAGCAGCACCCAAGAAAGTGACCATCTTGGAGTAAACTGCAAAGTCCTAGGCCTTTTCATGGAAAAGAGCTGAACAAGCTTGGAGAGGCAAGGATGAGTGTCGAAACAATGCGGTATCACATAGGAAAAAATGTCTCCGAAGCATGGACAAGTACACATAGCTGGAGACCCCCAGAAACAAACATATACCAGAAAACTCCGCAAGCAGTGTGATCGAAGGAGTGACAGAAGCAACACACACCATCGACACACACCATCGACAGAAGAACCTTCCACTTAGCCACAGAGGCTAAACCAGTGGAGTGAGTGCCTCCTTGAAGAAAAGCAACTCCACTGCGTGTCTCGAAAAACCACTACGGAGGAGACAGGACCCGATAAAAGACATGTGCGAAGGCACAATGAAGTGGGGTCAACTAGAAAACCTCCCGGGCGACTTTGGCAAAGAAAGTCGCGAGGTAGAGGGAGACATGCCGGAACCGCCGCTAACAGAGAGCGGAGCAGAATGATCCACACCCACCGAAGCGACGGGTGTGATCGAAAGGATTCGACGACTGCAGGTTCATATCTGGGTGAGAACCTGAGGCAGAATCGGAACCGGTAGGAAGGTGTAGCCGACAAGACCATCCCAAAGGAGGGCCAGAGCGTCCACAGCGAAAGCCAGAGCATCTGGACACGGGGACACGAAAGTGTCCACCTGATGGTTCCAACTAGTCACAAGAGATCGATGGAACCCGCCATGTGAAGCATCCACCTGGTGGAAATGACCCTGCCCCAACGGGACAGGGAGTCGGCTAGGACGTTCAGGCGACCGGGAATGTGACGAACAGCCACCCCGGCGCGGACATCCTGAGCGAGCAGTATAAGATCCCAAGCCAATCGTACATTGGAACAGAGTGCGTGCCGCCCTGGTTCCGAATGTAAGCAACCACCGTCGAATGGTCGGACAACAGAAGGACCTGGCGATTCGATAGGTGAGGGATCCACTGCCTGAAACGCAGAAGAAGAGCAAAAAGCTCCTTCTGGTTGATGTGTAGAGCTGCATGATCCTGGTCCACCATCCTGTGAATGGAAAGACCTAGAGGATCCAACGTCGCACCCCATCCGAGATCGCTGGAATCTGCCGTCAGAACGCGATCGGACGTGGGGAAGTCCAACGGAACACCCTGCGAAAGCCACTGGACATCCGCCCAGAGGAGAAGGTGAGAAAAAGATAGTCTGGAAACTGAAGCACCAGATCCAGAAAATCTACATTCGGCCTCCAACGACTGAGCAGAAAGTGTTGGAGAGGTCTGACACGCAGCCGACCTAGAGGAATGAGATCCGTCACCAAACAGCAGAGACCGATTAGCCGGAGAAAACTCCGAGCCATCGCGGATGTGGACTGGGACAGAGTCGGAGCAAAAGCTGAGAGAATCACAGCCTTGGCCTGGGGAACCGCCACCAAATTGAATTGTGTGCGGAAAGCCATCCCCAGATGATAAAACGACTGAGAAGGAACCAGGTCCGACTTCTCTTCGTTGACTCTGAAACGTAGCGACGTGAGCAAGCTCAACAGAGTGGCGACATCCGACTCCAGGAAGGCAGCATTGGAATGCCCCTGGAGGATATCGTCCAGATATGCCGAAGTAGTCACCCTGGACTGTATGCGATGGAAAGCTATCACATGCGACATCAGTCTGGTGAAAGACCAAGGAACCAGGATGAGGCCGAAAGGCATGAACTGGAAACTCGCCCCAGAAAAATGAACTTGAGATACTTCCGTAACGCCCAATGAAGCGGAACGTGAAAGTAAGCGTCTCGCAGGTCGAAGCTGGAAGCGAAATCTCCCTGGTGAATTGAACGGCGGACCGACCGGTCTCCATGCTGAACTTGGAAGCAATGATAGACTGGTTCAGGAAACTCAGATCAAGAACCGGTCGGAGTCGGCCATCCTTCTTCGGCAACAAGAACAGGCGGGAATAGAAACCCACTGACCTAATGTTCTTGATGACCTCAATCGCCCCCTTTATCAGGAGATTGTCTATCTCCGTGGACAAAAGTTCCAGACGTAAAATGTCTGAAGGAACTGTGGTTGGAAAAGGCACCCCAGACAGAGTGGAGTGCCGTCGGAAGGATATTCGCAGCCCGGACCAAACAACATCTAACATCCAAGGATCGGATGTGATGGTGGCCCACGGTCTGCGAACTCTGCTATCCTTCCTCCAACCTGGGACGAGTCGAGGTGAGGAACTTCATTGCGAATCCCGACGAGGCTCGCGAGAGGAGAAAACACCTCTACTGAATGAAGAATCCTGGGAGTTCCCTCAAGACTGCCGACGCTTACCCTTACCCCTTGAGTAAGAAGTAGAAGCAGTGGCAGAAGGATCAGCCCCTTTTTGCTTCGCAGAGGAAGCAGAGGGTACTTGTTAGGCTTGGAACGGCCCGTGCCTACCCTAGAAGGCTGATCAAGCTGAAGAAACAGCAGCTGATCGTTGGAATGACGTAGGATGTCATCCCGGACCGTCAACACAGAATCATGGAAAAGTTGCGGACCTGTCAAAAAAGCAGATCGAAGAGCAGCGTACTGCTCCTCAGGAAGGGATCGGCCTGTGTCCCGCACAGAGTCCCTTCAAACTATTTCCAGATTAGCCGTGTTACAGGCATGCTCGTGAGTAAGATGCATGAGCGCCTTGGACAGCACACGCAAAGGAGCCTGTACCTCGTCAATCTTATCTGAAGGCAGATAAGCAGCAAAAGCTGAGACGACGTGATCAGAGAGAGAAAGCATACCAAGCATCTCTCTCGATAAGCCCAATGTGGACTCCAGAGTCGTCATCGGAATGACGGCAGACTTGGACTTGGAAAGCCCGAGGGAATTGGAGTCCTGATCCAAAACCGTCAAAGTCTGTTAGACCGACGGATTGGCGGAATCGTAGGAACGATAACGCGCCGGAGGCAAAAAGGTGTCAACCCTGGTGAAGAACGGAGCCTTCATAGCCTTGGAACTTAGCTTGGAGTCCAAGGCTGAAAATGCTTCAACCAACTGTACCGAAGGGCACGGTCGAAGACGCCCAGAAGCAGGTTGCTCCATAGACTGTTGGCGCACGACCGATGATCGCGGCCTGGCTGACACTGTCGACTGGTTAGATGGTTTGAGATCCGGAAGGAACCCAAACACGAAATCAAGAGCTGCCCCCAAGTCCGAAGACTGCTGGCTCTCGACATCAAGCATGTCGGACTCTTCCCCTGAGTCGGAAGACACATAGCCCATCGTGGGCAAACCAGCCGACGCCTCCCATGGTGTCGGAACACCAGGGGATCAGAAAGCGGCCTGTTTCTAATCCCGGGAGGCGGCGCCACAGGAGGCGCCTGGAAACCACTCGCTGCCTCGCTGGAAGCAACAGGAAGGCTCGTTGACAGAACCTGAAGGAGTAAGGAGAGGGCCTCCCTAAGCTCACTGCCCGTACTGGCCGGTTCGACAGGGGAACGAACCGGCAAAGTGGCTTCACCGCTGACCCTCTGAACCAGCGAAGGGTCACGATCCTCCAAAAGACCCGACATGGGACGACGGGCGGCAGCCGAAAACGTCTGAAGCCAGACGTGTATAGGGGTGTGACACACCCCGAGGATCAACATAGCAGGAACTCATGAGTCACCGCTGACCTCTGCAGGGCAGAAGGTCCAGGCTGCACAAAAGACGTTGGACCCCCAAAACTGGTTGTGTGGCCAGAATGAGGGACGGAAACGCCACGGAGTTCATAGTGTCCCACTAAGAACAACCAAATCCAATGACAACTGTGGTGCTCGACGGCGCAGAGACCACAGGAGAGGGTCCAGCTGGCAGCCACTTCCAACTTCGCCGAGTTGAAGTCAGGGAAGGCTGAGGCCGATATCCCCACGTCTACATAACCAGACACCGCAGCAGACCACTGCAGGTATAAAACTACTGTGCTCAATGGATGAGAGGACACAGTATGGGGTTCAGTCGGCAGCCCCATTTGACTTCGCCGAGTGGAAGTCTGGGAAGGCTGAGGGCGAAACCCCACAACCACACTACAGACATCCCTGCGGACCCTAGCAGGGAGAAGCCGAGGCCGGCTAAAAACGGTGCCCAATGACGTTGTAGACGGAACAGCAGTGGCAGCAGATACGACGGGAGCTGTTGGAACTGGCAGAAAAGCGGAGAGAGCCACCAAGCTCGGCCTCCAAAGGAGGAGTCACAACCCTAGTGACAGCCTCAGATGTCGACTGGAGAGGGTGCATAGTCCCGGAACCAGGCATCTCTACACCAGAAAACCAACAGCTCCCGCAGTATTCACCACAGTAAAACACTGCACATTCCCCACGGAAGGGGAATAACTCTCACCAGACATGGTCGAATCGGGAAGCCCCGAAACGAAAGCGGTCCCCACCCCCTGCTGGTGCGGGAGGAGCTGCACATCCCCCACGGAGGAGGAGCAATTCTCATCAGACGTGGTCAAATCGGGAGACCCGAAACGAAAGCGTTCATCACCCCCCGCGGGAGTGGGAGGAGCTGCACATCCCCCACGGAGGGGGTCAAACTCACACCAAACGTGGTCGAGTCGGGGGGCCCCGAAACGACAGTGCACCCCCCCCCCCCCCCCCCATGGGTGCGGGAGGAGCTGCACATCCCCCATGGAGGGGGTAAACTCACATCAGACGTGGTCGAGTCGGGAAGCTCCCGAAACGACTGCATTCCACACCACCCGCGTGTGCGGACGAAACGGACACAAGAACGCACCAATGGCGAGGGCAAAAGGAATTGCTCTAAAGGAACCGAACTGGAAAGAACAGAGGTGAGAGCAGTAGAAGAAAAAGGTGAACTCAACAGAAACAGAAAGTAGAAGAACACCCTCAACTACGAGAGAAGGTGGCAGAACCCAGACGGCCGACACCGACTCCAATAAAATTTTTTATCAACCGAAAAAATTCATTGTCGAATCGCGATGACACGATGTCGCAAAACATTCGCGAAAACGGAATAGTAATTAATAAACAATGAAAATGTGGTTGAAAATATAAACGAGAATATATAAAACACAGTCCTGTTATTATACGAGCTTCAGATCCATAATTCCAGTCACAGGAAAACCATTATCCACGAATTGAATTATCACTGTTTCATAATGCATATGACGGAAACACATCCTGCTCGTGCTTCGGATAGAAAAAGAATGACGAATTGATGCATTGCGCACTGTGACGAAAGTCAGGGATTTGTACTATGGAAGAGCGTTCCATACTGGGTGTGCGCCGATGGCGCTCGGCCCAGTTTTGGCTTATTTTTTCGTGGTGTTTTTACACTACCTTTCTTTCCCAAATCTTGGGAAAGATTAAAATAGAGAGTATTTTATCCGAGTTAGGTTCTTCCACTGTAGTGCAAGCCTGTTGTAAACAATTGAGGTAGGTTGATAAGAAATTGCTCACCTGTGGAAAGTGACCAGTCAAAGCCCCAATACTATATTTATTTATTGGTGTTTAAGGTCACATACTTATGCACAATGGCTAATCATGACCGTGACAGTTTTACGGGTGGAGGAAGCCAGAGTACCCAGAGAGAACCACTGAGCATCAACAAGCAACTGTCAGCTCCTCAACATTCTAACTCTGTTCAAGTTCCGCTCAAGCAGGGTTACAGCGGTTGAAGACATGTGCACCATCGATGTGCAGTACGTCTTAGTACACGGTGTCAATGTACCCTCATGTAGGCAACCAGGATAAAGTGCCTTGCCAAAGGACACAAAGCAGATCGGCCTGGAGGAGGATCAAACTCAGGACCTTTAGCATAGAAGTCCAACAGTCTACCACTGAGCCACCATGCTCCCAGCCCCAATACTGCCTTCTTCAAAGATACTTTTCATCTTGATCACTATAAAGAAAGTTTCAAACAAAATCTCAAAGCAATGTGACTGATAGTTTGTGAGAATATTTTAACAGAATTTTAGCCATTGCTCCCAGTCCATGGGAGTCAGCAACTTCTAATGAATAAACAAGGAATGGTATCCCCCAAACATAACTTGTGCCCAGGCTCCGGCAAACATTCGAAATTTGATTTGACAGTCAATATTCGATTTGATTCAAAATCTGAAATTCGAATATATTTTAATATACTTCGGCCATAACCATGAATGTTTACAGATTGTAATTGATCACATTATTTTATATTGAGTATTCTTCTGAGTAGACATGCAACTGACTTGTAGTGGTAACAGTGTTTGTAGCGATATACCCAAAACTGAACAACAGTTGTGGCTACATCGTTACAAACACTTATACCATGTACCACTACAACTGTTCATTTCAACTTATTGTGACCAGTGACCATTTATAAAGATTTTAAGTTTCGTCCTTTGAAAAGTTATTCAGCTGTTCAACTTCAATAAATGATTTGTTCCACAACATGATCCCATTATTTTATATTGAGTATTGTTCTGTTCGATCACAGTTACTGGACACATCGTCAAAAGCAAAGGCTTTCTAAAAGAATACCCCTGATTATTATATAAACAGAAGTAGAGCAGGCTTTAATTTACAAGCAGATCGACTCCATTCGGAATTGAATTATCATTTCAGTTTAGTCATTCTGCACTTTTATTTAAAACAAATGGCTTCACGACCGAATGGAGTCAATCCGATTTGGAACTTGGAAGGAAGTTTTTTTCCCAGAAAACATGTGAAAAAAGCAAGGTATCAGCCAGGTTCATTTAAAAATGTTTATTGCTGCAGTTTTGAAGCTACAAAGTCAACAATTCGAATAGTCTCAATCAATAGCTAGTATATTGGTTTATATCTCAGTTTATGGCATAGGAAGTGGTGAGACGAAAAATGCACTCTACATAACTATGTGTCTTTTAATAATTGGGGTTATTATTTTAGAAAAAAAACTTGTCTTTTGACGACATATCATTAACTGTGATTCGATTCAAAATTCAAATCATTTTCTCCAATTCAATTCTATATTCGAATTGATCAAAACTGGTAATTCGCAGGTGCCTACTTGTGCCAGTTTGGTAGGATTTGGGACAGTCCTTCAGAACAGAGTTGGGAGGTTTTGATTTTTCAAATTCGGTTTCAGGAAAAGCCTCAGTTTTGGCATGGTTTTTCTGTGTGTTAAGAATACATATTAAATAGCACTTCAGACTCCTTTACTTGTAAAAAAATGTGCTCTAGTTTATACGACGCCACAGGGACAAGCTGTGAAGGCGACTAGGGCGATTATGTCGCCCTTCTAAGCCCAAAGTCACCTAGAAAAATAGTCGGGGCGATTACAAGTCGCCCTCTAAAAATTGGCCAAAATTAGGAAAGGCTAAACTGAGTTATCCGAGGTTTACATAAACATGATTATTTTCAAGAATTGAATGTGCTTGAGTGTGATAAATGGGCATTTTCATTTGTCAAATAAGCGACCATTTATTTGATATCACAGGGAGAATCAATTGTCCATTGTCATTTTTTGCGGGTTTTTTTATTTCTATTTTGTTCTGTTTCAGTCGAAACAAAAATAGGTAACTTATGCGACTCAACAAAATAACCCAGTTTGAAAGTAGGTTACGTTGCTTAGGATGCCGGAAATTCTCTGCTGAAAATGTATACACAACAGACATATTTTCTAACACTGTATTTTTATTTTGTTTTGCTGATGACTGTTAACTGTTGGGCCGTCTATTCCCAGAAAAACACGAATGGAATTGAAGCACGCGAAAAAAAACTTTAGTGATGACAAGAAAAGTTTTGTACAGGGCACAAGTGTGCATATGAAGGATATTGGGAAAAGTACCTTCCAAGCAACCTTCTTACATCTGGCCCTGTTCACATTTTCAGACTTAGGAAATTATTAGCTTAGTAGACTTTGGTGAAAGGCATCCACAGGAGGGTGCTGGGGGGAATGGCACAAAGGCGAGGGGAGGGGTCACGAAGGAGAGGGTAGCAGTGGGGATTTTCAATCAATAATTACTTTGTGATTTTTTAACCTGGCATAGATGCGTTATAGACATCTGGACCTGGATTAATCGGGCATTAATGGAGGACCACAAGCTGAAAATATGAAGGGGTGGCAGGGGGTGGTACATAGCAGGGTAGCATGACTGAATTTACCCTCTGGGGACCTCATTTTGCAGATGACAGTCTGCTTATTTTCTGGCTTGTGTCCCATGAGTAGAACTCTACTTGTAGGACGCATTTATCTTGACAGTGTTTTATATCATTGTAGGCAAGGCAGAAAACAAGCAGACTGTCATCTGTAAAATGAGGTCCCCAGAGGGTGGATTTGCACAGCAGGGTAGCATCACTAAATATACCCTCTGTGAACATCAATCTGAATCAGGGTCTCAAAACTAAAGAGAAAGAGGTACCCAGAGGATAAATTGGCCAACTGTATGGAATTGCATCATCAAATTCACCCTCTGGAGTCCTCATTCTACAAATTTCAGGCTGCTTATTTTCAGGCTTGATTGTTGGCTGCCTTACAAGCAGCCAACAATAATGTATGAACATTATTAAGTAATCTACAAAAGTAGGCATGTTGCTGGCTGCCTTACAAGCAGCCAACAATAATGTATGAACACTGTTAAGTAATCTACAACTGTATGCATGCTGTTGGCTGCCTTACAAGCAGCCAACAATAATGTATGAACACAGTTGACTAAACTACAATTGTATGCATGTTGTTGGCTGCCTTACAAGCAGCCAACAATAATGTATGAACACTGTTGACTAATCTACAATTGTATGCATGTTGTTGGCTGCCTTACAAGCAGCCAACAATAATGTATGAACACTGTTAAGTAATCTACAACTGTATGCATGTAAGGCAGCCAACAATAACGTATGAGCACTGTTAAGTAATCTACAACTGTATGCATGTTGTTGGCTGCCTTACAAGCAGCCAACAATAATGTATGAACACTGTTGACTAATCTACAACTGTATGCATGTTGTTGGCTGCCTTACAAGCAGCCAACAATAATGTATGAACACCGTTAAGTAATCTACAATTGTATGCATGTTGTGGGCTGCCTTACAAGCAGCCAACAATAATGTATGAACACTGTTAAGTAATCTACAACTGTATGCATGTTGTTGGCTGCCTTACAAGCAGCCAACAATAATGTATGAACACTGTTAAGTAATCTACAACTGTATGCATGTTGTTGGCTGCCTTACAAGCAGCCAACAATAATGTATGAACACTGTTAAGTAATCTACAACTGTATGCATGTTGTTGGCTGCCTTACAAGCAGCCAACAATAATGTATGAACACTGTTAAGTAATCTACAATTGTATGCATGTTGTTGGCTGCCTTACAAGCAGCCAACAATAATGTATGAACACTGTTAAGTAATCTACAACTGTATGCATGCTGTTGGCTGCCTTACAAGCAGCCAACAATAATGTATGAACACTGTTGACTAATCTACAATTGTATGCATGTTGTTGGCTGCCTTACAAGCAGCCAACAATAATGTACGAACACTGTTAAGTAATCTACAACTGTATGCATGTTGTTGGCTGCCTTACAAGCAGCCAACAATAATGTATGAACACTGTTAAGTAATCTACAATTGTATGCAGGTTGTTGGCTGCCTTACAAGCAGCCAACAATAATGTATGAACACTGTTAAGTAATCTACAATTGTATGCATGTTGTTGGCCGCCTTACAAGCAGCCAACAATAATGTATGAACACTGTTAAGTAATCTACAATTGTATGCATGTTGTTGGCTGCCTTACAAGCAGCCAACAATAATGTATGAACACTGTTGACTAATCTACAACTGTATGCATGTTGTTGGCTGCCTTACAAGCAGCCAACAATAACGTACGAGCACTGTTAAGTAATCTACAACTGTATGCATGTTGTTGGCTGCCTTACAAGCAGCCAACAATAATGTATGAACACTGTTGACTAATCTACAACTGTATGCATGTTGTTGGCTGCCTTACAAGCAGCCAACAATAATGTATGAACACTGTTAAGTAATCTACAATTGTATGCATGTTGTTGGCTGCCTTACAAGCAGCCAACAATAATGTATGAACACTGTTAAGTAATCTACAACTGTATGCATGCTGTTGGCTGCCTTACAAGCAGCCAACAATAATGTATGAACACTGTTGACTAACCTACAGTTGTATGCATGTTGTTGGCTGCCTTACAAGCAGCCAACAATAATGTATGAACACTGTTAAGTAATCTACAACTGTATACATGTTGTTGGCTGCCTTACAAGCAGCCAACAATAATGTATGAACACTGTTAAGTAATCTACAATTGTATGCATGTTGTTGGCTGCCTTACAAGCAGCCAACAATAATGTATGAACACTGTTGAGTAATCTACAATTGTATGCATGTTGTTGGCTGCCTTACAAGCAGCCAACAATAATGTATGAACACTGTTGACTAATCTACAACTGTATGCATGTTGTTGGCTGCCTTACAAGCAGCCAACAATAATGTATGAACACTGTTAAGTAATCTACAACTGTATGCATGTTGTTGGCTGCCTTAAAGCAGCCAACAATAATGTATGAACACTGTTAAGTAATCTACAATTGTATGCATGTTGTTGGCTGCCTTACAAGCAGCCAACAATAATGTATGAACACTGTTAAGTAATCTACAACTGTATGCATGTTGTTGGCTGCCTTACAAGCAGCCAACAATAATGTATGAACACTGTTAAGTAATCTACAATTGTATGCATGTTGTTGGCTGCCTTACAAGCAGCCAATAATGTATGAACACTGTTAAGTAATCTACAATTGTATGCATGTTGTTGGCTGCCTTACACGAAGCCAACAATAATGTATGAACACTGTTAAGTAATCTACAACTGTATGCATGTTGTTCACTTGTTGGCTGCCTTACAAGCAGCCAACAATAATGTATGAACACTGTTAAGTAATCTACAATTGTATGCATGTTGTTGGCTGCCTTACAAGCAGCCAACAATATTGTATGAACACTGTTAAGTAATCTACAACTGTATGCATGTTGTTGGCTGCCTTACAAGCAGCCAACAATAATGTATGAACACTGTTGACTAATCTACAACTGTATGCATGTTGTTGGCTGCCTTACAAGCAGCCAACAATAATGCATGAACACTGTTAAGTAATCTACAACTGTATGCATGTTGTTGGCTGCCTTACAAGCAGCCAACAATAATGTATGAACACTGTTAAGTAATCTACAATTGTATGCATGTTGTTGGCTGCCTTACAAGCAGCCACCAATAATGTATGAACACTGTTAAGTAATCTACAACTGTATGCATGTTGTTGGCTGCCTTACAAGCAGCCAACAATAATGTATGAACACTGTTGACTAATCTACAATTGTATGCATGTACATGTATATACAGTAGTTATATATGTATAATTAATCAGAGAACTTGAGTGTTAACCCTTTACCTAACATAATGGCCAAAACCGGCCAGCGCTATTCTCAACTAGAGGGCTGCCACATCCACAGGGCAGCTGATCCCCCCGAAAAAAGTGTGGTCATCATCCAGAAACTTAAAAGTACATTGAATTTGGCATAACTCTGAAAAAATTGCCCATTTTCGAACTTGACCCGTATTTTGATATGTTTGCACCACATATCAAGTTTGGTTACAATCAAACTATCTTGAGGGAAGTTACCATCCAGAAACCAAAAATCATAAGATTTTCTAAATTAAAAAGGGGCATAACTCTGGTAATATTAATCAGGATGAACCCGGATTCGAACTTGACCTGTATTTTTATATGTTTAAGCCACATATCAAGTTTGGTTACAATCAAACTATTTCAAGGGAAGTTATCATCCGGAAACGAAATGTAAACGGACGGACGGACGGACAAAAAAAAACGCGTGACGACTATATCCCCTGAAATTTTTTTTCGGGGGGATAAAAATCGCCAATTAATTTTCATTATTTTTTTCATTTTTTGTCTCAAAAACAGAGGTTATGACCCCTCGTTGGAACGAGCTCATCGAGCTCGTTCCAACGAGGGGTCATAACCTATGATTTTGAGACAAAAAATGAAAAACAATTTGTTATTCAAGAATTATTTTTGCAAGTGTCGTCTGCTTTTCAGGTTAGGTAAAGGGTTACAGTGAATTCCAAAAATGAAAACATTCTATTTTCAATTAACAGCTTGCTTTTAGTCTCTAAGCAGGATAATGAGAAAGTATTTACTTACCTTTTGAGTTAATTGCTTCTGCTATGTTTATCAAAGGTTACTCAAACATCATTAAACCCATTAGAATCCATCTCTCCCCATCAACTCGGACATCTTGGTTTACTCTTGAAATTGAAAAACAAATGTTGATGAGATATGTTGCTGAAAACAGCTTCTTACTGCCCAATAAACAATGTTGCACATGTAACAATACAAAATACTTTCTACTCAGGAGGCAAAAACATTGCTCCTTTAGATAGGGTTCTTGGCATCTTCATCGATAAATTCTCTTAAAAATGCATTTCATGTAAATATTCGAATGATTAATGTCAATAACAAGGGATGTATAAATTGGATAACCATTCTAGAAATGAGCTACATACCGATAAACTGCGACACCAATATCATGGGGATACCGAAAACTTAATTTTAAAATTTTCCTACATTCACTATTTATAAGGCCCTGTTGAGGCTTGATAGCAGTCGAAGGGTTCATTTTCATGAAAGAAGTGACTGATTTTTTTTTCAGTTTTGTTAACCCTCGATGGTTTGGCAAATGTCCTCCCACAAGCCAGGAAATATGCAGATTCTCATCTGCAAAATGAGGTCCCCAGAGGGTGAATTTAGTGATGCTACCTTGCACAGCAAGGTGGCATCACCAAATTTACCCTCTGTGAACCTCAATCTGAATCAGAGTCTCAAACCTAAACAAATAGAGGACCCCAAAGGATAAATTGGCCCACTACATGTAGATGGGATAGCATCAACAATTTCACCCTCCAGGGGCATCATTCTGCAGAAGACAGACTGCTTATTTTCAGGCTTGTCCTCCCACTAGACTACACCCTGTACATGTCCAGTTGCTTAGCAGTTATTTCTAGTCAAGTCCTGGTTGCCTTAACAGGCAGCCAAGATCTGACTAGAAATCACTCTCTAGGTGATTCGTCTATTGTCAGCAGGACTTCCTAAAGATGCAAATGCCTCAAATAGGCATTTAATGGTTAAGGTGTACTTAGAACAAGTCACAAAATTACTGAAGATATGATTTGTGTTCATAAAAGAATGCAACTGTTGAGCTCATTAGCAGTGTCATTTATAGCGTTGTGGTAGAGTGATACAAGAACAACTTACTCCGTTGTTTCCCCGATGTGAATTCTCCTTTGGTACTACAGTAGAACCCTGTTAATTGAAAAGCCATTTTGCCAATGAAAATTATTCAATTAACAGGGATTGTCACTTTCTTGTATTCTAGAGATAAACTTAGCATTTATTCTATTATATCTTGTTTGACAGAGCTCTGTCCAACAAGATATAATAGATTAAATGCCTGAATTAGATGTACTGAGGCCAAATAGGTCTATAAATAAAGGAAAACTAGGGAGAGTCAGGGTAATTTCTCGACAGGTTACAAGATTTTTTATTCAATTAGCAGGACTTTAGCTATATTCAATTAACAGGTCAAATTTGTACTGGAGGTATGGTAAATGGTTTTGTGTGGGTAAATGGTTTTGTGTGGGAAAATTATATTCAATTAACAGGGTTATTCTGTTAAGAGATATCCAATTAAGTGGGCTCCACTGTATCAGCAAATTTCAGTCAAGTCAAATACTGAACCGATAACGACATATGCCTCCCTAAAAAAGGAAATCCATACAAAAATTAAAATTCCAATACCACCCATCTGTATTATTTATTTATTTATTTATTGATGTTTAAGGTCACATATTTATGCACAATGGCTAATCATGACCGTGACAGTTTTACGGGTGCAGGAAGCCAGAGTACCCGGAGAAAACCACTGAGCAACGACGAGCAGCTGCCAGCTCCCCAACATCGTAACTCAGCACTGCAGCACAGGCAGGGTTAGATTGGTTGAAGACATGCGTACCATCGACGTGCAGTACGCCTTAGTACACGGCGTCATCGTGCCCCCACGCGGGCAATGGAGATGAAGTGTCTTGCCCAAGGACACAACGCGGTTGTCGCAGGTTGGATTCGAACCGAGGACCTCTCGGCTTGCAGCCTGCACCTCTACCTACTGAGCCACCGCGCTCCCACCACCCATCTGTAAACAATGCATTAAGTTCCTCAAAAGGTTATGTAAAATTGTCTAGTTCTAGGATAACCCTTTCTTGACCTTTCTCGCTTCTCTAAAGTCAGCAGTTCAAATTAGAGTTTCAAACAAATTTATCATAAACCCTTTCCAACAGTCAACTGTTCTCTTTCTATTTTGTTTTTGGGGGGTTTTTTGTTTAATATTTTTTTACGGTTTGTCAGTAGTTGGGGATTACAGTGGAACCCTGTTAACTGAATAGACACTTTGCCAATGAAAATTATTCAATTAACAGGGATTGTGGTACAGTAGAATCCTCTTAATTGAATATCCATTTTGCCAGTGAAAATTATTCAATTAACAGGAGTATACAATTAACAGGGATTTGGTCAGTTTCCTGTGTTCTGGAGGTAAACTGGGCATTTATTCTATTACATCTTGTTTGACAGAGCTCATAGAGCTCTGTCAAACAAGATATAATAGAATAAATGTCTGTATTGGATGTACATGTAGTGAGGCCAAAAAGGTTGGTAAATAAGGGGAATTTGGTGCGTGTCACAGTAATTTTTTCAACATATTACAAAAATTTATATACAATTAACAGGAGTTTACTCTACAACCCATATGCAATTAACAGATCAAATTTGTACTGAAGGTATGGTAAATGGTTTTGTGTTTGAAAATTATATTCGTTTAACAGGGATATACAATTAAGAGATATCCAATTAAGTGGGCTCCACTGTACTTTCCTGTATTCTAGAGATAAACATAGCACTGATTCTATTATATCTTGTTTGACAGAGCTCTATGAACTCTGTTCAACACGATATAATAGATTAAATGTCTGTATTGGATGTACTGAAGCCAAATGAGTCTATAAACAAAGAAAAACTGGGGAGAGGCAGGGTAATTTCTTGTCAGGATACATTTTTTATTCAATTAACAAGAGTTTACTCTATAACCTACATTCAATTTACAAATTTGTTCTGGAGGTATGGTAAAAGGTTTTGTGTTGGGAAATTATATTCAATTAACAGGGTTACTCAGTTAAGAGATATCCAATTACTGTTATGAATAGGAGTGGGATATTCTGGTCTTATATATTAGGGTTGTCATGATTAATCGATTAATCAATTGTCAATTGGTCATGCTGAAATTGATTAGTATTTTTCACTGTCAAGGAATCGGTCAATTTTACTCTGTTTAAAAAAATTGAGGAAAAAACTATTGTTTCTAAAGGTAAAAGGTCAAGAACGTTGACGTTAAACCACAAGAAGCTGTTAGAAGCATTTGTCTTGTAGGTACATTCAAAGCTTTGATTCTCTGAATTTTTGAACCGACAGTGTAATAATCAAGACCGTTCGGCAGCTGCGAACTGCGCCCAAGTGTGTGCACGTCTAGTCATTTTACTGTGACCCCAGTCAACAATGTTTTACACTGTGAAATATGTTCTATTTAATGTAGTTCTTTCAAGCCTTGACTTGTCTAGCAGTGCACAGTATTACAATCAGAATCACCACCGGAATCGGCAGAGTGTGAGCACAAATAACTGGAAATCAGACAGCAGCCATTTTTGGTATAATCGGTTGAACACTAATCACTATCATTTCCAAACTTCACAAAGCTGTGCTTGAGAGGTGATTAATGTGGTTTTTAGTGTTTTGTAATGTTTGAAAAGATGGATTTGCTTGAAAGATGATTAGACCTGGGAGGTTATTGAATTTTGGGTCGGTTTCGGTTACAACTCGGTTTTTAATAAAAGAGTCGGGTTACGGTTTCGGTTTTTTTATTAAACAGATTCTAAACCAAAATAACAGAAAAAAATTAAGTTGTACGAACTAAATAATGATTGAATAAACTCTCCCTGAGTGTGTAAAAACTTTGTCGAATCGTTGACACTTGGAAATAATATAAACGAACTTTAAGGACGAACTCTCGCGGTCTCTGCCGAAGTTAATTAAAAATAATTTGTAGCTAACACAATGAGTCACTAGCGCAGTCCTCGGAATTAGGAAAATGCCGTGCCAAAAATTCTGCGACGGCAAATTTTTATCAGTGACGGCACTTTTGAATTGAATTGTTTGGATGACAGTATTATGACACTAAGTGAATAATAATCATTAATCAGAACAGCTGACTTCGAATGGACAAGAGATCACTGGCGGGTGGTCAGTTGGACAAGCTGTAGTTCGATTAAGTGATCAATTGTTTGACTGGTTGTCCTAATTTTTGGGGCTGGTTGTAACTCGCATCCATGCATTATTAGCCTATCGGTTTTGACAGTAACTGTTAGAGACAGAAATATTTGCATTGCGCATCAACCCGGGGCGAGTTGACTCTGACCCGATAAACACAACAAGAATTATTTTCCAACTCACCCTTGTTTTGTTCTCAATGCGTTTATTTTTTTATTGAACTGATTGATTGTTTTCCAATTCAGTTTGTTTGAGATTGTACAGTTTACATGTGCCACAAGTGGAGAATGCTAAAATTAAAATGGAACATGACCACGTGCTCTGTTGAGATTACATCAATGACCAACAGAACTGCCGCTTTGTCCCAGTACACCAATTTAGCATACTTTCATGAAACGAAGAATTCGATTGGTTGTATTTATGTAAGGTATGACGTCAAAAGGGAATTGCCCAGGAATTCCTGGGTTATTTTAAACGTGCATCACAGTCAACAAGGGGGTTCTTTCGAAAAAACACAAACAAACGAAACACCACTGGTTATGAACAGTTTTTCAACCACGTACATTTTGTACAAACTTACTTTCAAATTAATTAATATAAGATATTTCCTCAAATATTGATTTTATACACCAGTTACGACTATAAAACATATGTTATGTAGGGTTGGATGATCAGTTCTGACGGACTTCAGGTGATTGGGACAAGTAAAAAAATATTATGGCTGCCAATTTGCGACGGCAAGAAAATGCTGCCGTCATGCCCCACGCTAATTCCGAGAACTGCTAGTGGAAATTTGGTTAGTAGTTGATTTTTGATAAAGTGTTCCCATATAGGGCTCTTCTCGACCGTAACTGCCGCCATTGTTTCAGAAAAAAAAACACGTAAAAACGTAATTCTCGCATGACATTCCAATAACCGAGAAAGTCGGTTTTTCAGTTTATCGTCGGTCTCGGTTGTCGGTTATTTTTTCATAACCGAAACCGAGTTGTTTTTCGGTTAACCTCCCAGCTCTAAAGATGATTAATGCTATTTTTACTGTTTGATTCACTCAAGCAAGTAGGCCTACACATGTACCTTTTTACAAGACTAGATCTAATACTTGGTGTTGTGTCACTAACACAATCGGCCACACACACAGGTCAGAGTCTATAATACCCGAGTTGTACTGCTTGGGGCCTAACATGACCAGCTAGGTGTGATGATAAGTCGTGCATTCTTGTAACTGATTTACATTCTTCTAATTGTTTCATGTTCTTTTCCTGTATGACAATTCATATCTCAGTACAGTGGAGCCCACTTAATTGGATATCTCTTAACTGAATAACCCTGTTAATTGAATATAATTTCCCAACACAAAACCATTTACCATATCTCCAGTACAAATTTGACCTATTAATTGAATATAGGACATAGAGTAAACTCCTGTTAATTGAATAAAACATTCTGCAACCTGTCAAGAAATTACCCAAACTCTCCCAAGTTTTCCTTTTCAGAACATCCAATACAGGCATTTAATGTATTATATCTTGTTTGACAGAGCTCATGGAGCTCTGTCAAACAAGATATAATAAAATAAATGCTAAGTTTATCTCTAGAATACAAGAAAGTGACACAATCCCTGTTACATGTAATTGAATAATTTTCATTGGCAAAGTCAAAGTAGCTGTTCAATTAACAGGGTTCCACTGTATATCAAGTTTAATTGGTTAATAAATATTGGATTTGATCTACAGTTAAAACTAGAAGTCCTTAAAACACGAATTGTGTGCTTATCTAGACTGAATTGCACGTAGGAATTGCGCGCAATTGCCATATCGAATGGCAGCCTAAACAAGACAGGTTGTCCTGGTTACTCCTAACAAACACAGGTAATGTTTCTGCTAATGGACCTCCGGGTTACCCGCAGGTCCATTGGCTGAAACATTGCTTGTGCACAGGTCACATGTACAGAATTTGATAGCTTTGCTATGGTCATAACGCGTAGATTAACGCGCAGATCAACATGCTATTTGTGTGCATTTTATGACAGGACTTCTAGTTTTAACTGTAACTACTCCAGATACTCTCTCATCAATATAATCTTACTATTAACCCTTTGAACACTGGTGGTATCTTCCATTGTAGTTAAATGGCAGAAATTGGAAGAGTCCATATCCATTATTTGGGGGTAGAGTTCGAGTAATTAATATTTTCAATGTGCACATTTGTTTGTGCAAGTTTGCATACTCCAGAGCAAATAGGGTAGCAGGACAGAGTCACTGCCGGAACAGAAAGCCTACACACATATAGTTGCCACTGTTTAGTAGACGACATTCTGAGTAAAAAATAACGCTACACATTCTGAGTATATTAATGCTACACATTTAAAATATTTATTGTTCTGCCACACATGTTCACATAGTAGCCATCCTACTTAATGAAATTATGACAAATCGTGTTCCTGGACCGGAAAAACAGCTCCTCATGTTGAAAGAGTCAAATAAATTGAGATGCTCATGCCAGTCATTGATTACACATCCATTAAATTTTAAACCCTTGTATTTAACAGATTCGCCTCTATGACATAAATGTTGCAGCATTCAACTGGTAATGCACAAGCCAGAACTTTTTACCCAGCACAGTTTATATTAGTTCCTTTCCCATCAAGTCATTAATTACACTTCGAAAAGTTTGCAAATATCGTTATACAATTATCAATCGTTTGTTGCGCAGTGTGAAAGTTAAAAAATTTATAGTAATTTATATATTTTTTATACTTACCAATGACCCAGACTTAGCTAGTGCTAACTCTAAAATATTTAGGGCCAAAAGCAAATTTTACCCCCCAATCCCCAAAATTTGCATCTAAAACCAAAAATTACATGTCCTATATGGTCCTCCATACTTTTACTCCACTACGCATGCGCAGTGTCAAGGAGGTCTCGAAATTGCCGCCAAAAGTCATTCTTACAACCAGTGCCTGGTAGCGTTATGTACTCAGCAGAGAGGTATTAGTTCCCAACTCATGGGAGGGCCATCCCCGTCTGGGTCATTGGTGAGTATAAAAAATATATAAATTACTATAAATTTTTTAACATTTTTATACTGTACCAATGACACAGACTTAGCTGAATAGTAAAAAGGTTGGAGGGCCTAGGACATAAGGACAATCCAATAGACTCAATTACATACAACAGAACTATCCCCTCAAGGAGAAAAGGAGATAGTCTTACATGTATCTTTCTTATTTGTAACAAAAAAAAAAGACACAACACCATTCTGTAATTGAACGCAATAACATCAATGATCTCTATAAACATCCAGTATAACCCTTTATACTAATATTTTTTAAAGGAAAGCCAATAAATAAGGGAGTCCAGAGAAATGAGACTCTATATACTCATTTAAAAGGATTGTATATTAACGCCCGATTAATCACGTGACATATACAAATGCTTCACACCAAGCAACATTTAAAAAATATTATATAGATGAGTAAACATTAGCTTTACACTTTAAAATCATCCCGGTACAGACTCGGAATTACTGACTCCAAGGGAGGTATTCCCTTGCTTTACACTGTAAAGCAGATGACCTAAGGGAACACCCGCCCCTCCCCTCCCCGTTCCCCTTGCCCTGGATCAAATACTCCAGAGCAAAGAGGGCAGCAGGACAGAGTCAATGCCGGAACCGAAAGCCTACACACATTCTTGCCACTGTTTAGTAGACGACATTCTGAGTAAAAAATAACGGACCTAAACAATGCAAATCTGCAGAAATGGACTCAATATTCTCAGATACAAAATCGTGAAAATGGAGGGCTAAGACCAATATGCAGCACTCATTAGATCTGTAATATCAACATTATTAGCATAAGCCCATGATGTAGAACTCTTACTTCATGAGCTTAAAACTAAAGCACAGACTGCTGAATGAAGATATAATCATAAGCAGAACTGATAGTAGATTGAATCCATCTGACCATAGAATGGACCGAAATGTGGAGGAAGCTTCCACAGCATGTCCCACAACAGACGCCTGAGTAAATTAATCCACAGTCTTTGTGGAGCTTGAGATGCTACCAACAGAATTTTGCATTGAGATAATTAATCTTGAGCAATATCTGCTGAATCAACGGTGCAGGAAGATACGTATATCTTATTATTCCGTCTAACAAGATCGATAGAGCGTTTACTGCAAAAGCTCGAAGATCCAAACATTGTGACACATACGACTGCAACTGATTGTTGAGATGCGTCGCGAATAAGTCGATCATTGGCCACTCTCCTTGGTATCAAATCTGATAGAATACTCGTTTGTTGAAAGTCCATTCTGGCGGCAACAAGCGGCCCCTCCGTGAAGGGAGTCCGCTAATACGTTCAGACGACCCGGAACATGACGGACCGATAGGAGAACTTGATGTTCTAGTACAAACAGAAAGATTCATTCTGTTAACATGAATAACAGAATGGAATGAGTGCCTCTGTAATTCCGAAAATACGCTAATACCGTCGAATTGTCGGACAGAATTAGCATGTGAGCATTCTGAATAACGTTCATCCAATAACGCAGCGCAAGCCAAAATGACATCATTCTTGATGTGTGTGTGCTGGATAAGGAACTACGGATCTGAAAGACCCTGGCACTTCAAATCCGTTGGGCTCAATGAAACGACCCAACCTGTTTGACTGGCATCCGTCAAAACTGTAAAACTCGGATCCGGCAATTACAGTGGAACTTCCTGAGTTAAGCACTGAAAACTTGCCCAAGTCGGAATCTCTTATTCACTTGATTTGACAAGAAGATGTCCGTATCGAGTGAAAGAATCTTCACCCTCCAATTCTGAATTAAAAGAAATTTGGAGAGGACAAATGCGTAACCGCCCCATCGGGATAAAATTGCGGCAGTTCTGCACAAACTTATCAGTCTCATGAGATCTCTCACTGAGACCTTGTCTGAGCGAAGACAATAGCGAGCATGACAACTGATTAATTTCGATCTGGTTAACGACAGACGAACGAGAATGTTGTGTGTCTCGAAGCTCATCCCCCGGTGGGTGAATGACTTGGACGATACCAGATCCGACTTCTCCTCATTTACTTATAAAACCGAGATGTCGGATCAACAGAAGCAGATTCTGCACATCGTTCTAAAGAGTTAACTCATTGCCATACCTCTGAAGAATGTCATCCAGGTAGGCCGGAAATGAGTCATTAACGAGTTCGTTATTCGAGTGAAAGCCCAGGGGCTAGATTCAGACCGAAGCACATTGCTTGGGGCTGATACACAATTCCTATGATAAAGAAGCAAAGATACTTTCTGAACACCTGATGTACCATGACGTGAAAGTATGCAACTTGAGTTCTATGCATGTAGCATAGTCGTACACCCGAATACTCGCTCTGACCGATCGGATGGACTCCATATAGAAACTTGGAGCCATGATCAGCTTGTTATCCAGCTCAGATTTATGAGTGGACGGAACGAGCCGTCTGGTTTTGGAACCAGAAAGGATGGTTGTAGAAACCTGGAAATTCCAAGATTTCTACGATCTCTATCGCGATCCTTCCAGAAGAGACTAGACTTCTGATGGAAGCGAGCCTCTTTCCTGTGAACTTGATGGAAACTGAGTCCATCTTGGACTTCGAGTTAACGGAGGTTACGTCTGAAGGATAATTTAGTCCTACCGAAATCACCCTTCGAAACCAAGGGACGTCCGTAATCTACTCCCAACTGATTGAGAAACTTGACAGTCTTCCGCTCACTGGTACACGATAGAGGATAAGACCATTACCTCCTGGTCCTGCAAGGCTTGCTGAAGGAGAAACCATGTCCTCCATGGCCCGCACCTCGCCCTGTCGACCTAGGGGCGTCTGACCGGATGTCTCGGTCAGAATTATGGCCCCTACCTGAGTCGCTATCCTGACGGCCTCTGGAGTAAGACCTAGAGGACGCACAGGAACCTCCCTCGGACGTATTCGGCCCAGAAGTGTCTATCCTACTTTCTCCGCTGAATCCGACTATATGGAAGCGGATTTGAATAGCAGAGAGTTTGAAGCTTTCTTAGTTATCTGATAATAGATTGCGGAAAGCTTGCCGTCGAAGAGAAACTCTCTGGAGACCGGAGCGACTCTGAGAGAGTTTTTCACCTTACTATCCACACGTGTGGACGTAACCAGGGCCGCGTCACGTCTAACCAACTCCATATTGCCACTAAAGGGCAGAGTTCTACGTGAGGCCCTAGAAAGAATTTATAAGGAGGATGTACATCCTGGAATTCTTTTCCTTTGAGACGTAATGATGACGCTCTGGTAAGGTGATCTGCACACGATAATGCGCCTAAGCTAATCCTGCTAGATGATATTGTCGTTTCCAACATCATGGTTGGAATTGACATTGACGATGGTAAAGACAATACTAGGTCTTGGCCTGGTCGTCTAGACGCAGAGAAACTCTTGGAAAGCTCTGTCCTGCCAATTCAAAACATTCCATGAATTGATAAAAGGCAGATGTAGAGCATTTGCCGATAAGAAACCTGACCTGCCCGTTTAGGTAGCAAGTGATATATATATGTAGCGTCATTCAACAGTTCAAATGTCTGTGAGACATTTCTAGACTATGTCGGAATCTGAGGGATGATGTCCCTAAACCGATAAGAATTCTGAGTCCAGTGGCGCTATCAGTCTCTTATCCGGCAACGCAGCAATTTGGTCCTTAGGAACAACATCAGAAGAGAATGCCAGATGCACTCTATGACAAATATGTTGTTCTGAAAGGGAAAATACAACTCCTCCGTATCCCTTTGGCCATCAATGTCGGACCATTTGTAATACTTGGTCGTCCGTGCCTGAACCTGCAGCAGAACGTACCAACCCAGCTTCCTTGGATAATTCTAGATCCGACAGAGATACTGGGATGCTACGATAATTGTGCTGTCAGCGACAGCACGTCCATAATGGAGAACAGTGGAGCTGCAGTCTTACAGAATTTAGCAGCTGGAAGCTCCTTGGACGTTGACTCCTGCATATTTCTTATACGTGAACGTCCGGAGTATGAAGGCCTCGTATCCTTGGCTACCAGATGGCGTGACCTGGTCGCCGATTTAGGATGAATATGACTGGTCACGTAGCCAAGGTGCGGTCGTGTGTGCTGTCATGAGGATGAGGAAGCTGAAAGAGCAGTCTCTCCGGACTGTCTACATAACGAAGTGTCCCGAGCGGTGGATGTATACTCTGACTGAGGAAACGTTTTGTACCACAACATCTGGACCCAGCCTGGATGGACCTGGACAAGCTAGGAACCGGACTAATAGGCTTCCTCCGTACCATCCTCGTCTCCATCGTCAGTGGGTGTGCACACTGAATTTATAGTGCTTGCATCACCCCAATTTCCTTCCTGGACTGCAACGGACAAACCCGGGTGCTGAGCCATTCAGTGAATGGTCATGACATCGGGCGAGCTAGCGGACGCCAAAGCCATCGATCCTACTAGGGAACTCCAGGCAATTGACATATCTACATGAGCACTTTACCGCTAACTCTTCATTTGACTGTGACGACGGAAGCACACTAACGAAGACATCACGGTAACAACACCTTGTTCATGTTACTCTATGAGACCTGTGGAGCCGCGGTCCTACATAAATTATCCGCTGGAAGCTCCAGGGACGTTCATTCCTGCATTTATATGATATGCGAACATCCCAACTGGAAAGGTCTTGTATAATTGGCTAGCAGATGGAGGGACCGGGTCGACGTGTATTCCCTGGTCGTCGAAGCAGGAGCACCAAGGACGTTGAATCCTGCATTTATATAATATGCGAACGTCATCTGGAAATCAGTGGTCACATAGCCAGGGAGCGGTCGTGTGTGTTGACGATGATGAGGAAGCCAATGTAACAGCCACGTCGGACTGTCACACGACGGAGCTTCCCGAGCAGGAGGAGTGGACGTAAGCTCCGACTAAGCGAACAAACATTGCGGAGCAGATGTTGATGAAAGAGAGAGGGGGCCTCTCTCGCGAGTGGCCCGGGTGGACCTGGAGGAGCTAGCTACCGAACTGACAAGCTTCCTCCGTACTATCCTCGGATCCGTCGTTGCTGGGTGTCCCCATCCGATGTTTTATAGTGCTAGCATCATCCAATCTGCTTCCCTGGCTCGCAACGGACGAACCCGGGCGCTGAGCCATTCGGTGAATGGTCGCGACACCGGGCGGACTAGCGGGCGACAATGCCTTCGATTGAACTAGCGAATTTCCAACAATTGTCGTAATACCTTGAGCACTTCCCGCTAGCCCTAATATTGCAACAACGGAGACACACTTGTTGAAGACATCACGGTAACATCACACCGAATTCTGAAAAAGAAACTGATAATATAGAGTGACCCTGCAGAGAGAGGGCCGTAATGGACCCCTCACCGCTCCAACGCTGTCATACCAATCAACACCCACAGAGCAAGAATTAGTGCGAATACATTGACTATAAGAAACACAATGAACCTGAAAATTAGAGGAAGATATCCTCTCATTATAATTGAACAATATTTTTTCAACATGAAAAAATATACAGTCAAATTACTTGCACCAACCCTTGAAAATAAATATACATAATATATTATAATCCATTATAACATTTCAAAAGAAAATAATTTCCCCCCAAAAAATTTTTTTAAAATTGTCAGAAGAGCCCAAGTTCCCAATGGGAACAATGAGCCCAAATGGATCCTAAAAAAGCCTAAGTGTGGACAAAATTTTTAAAATCATTTCAAAAATTAATGTAACACTTACAGATAATATTAATGTATCTAGCTATGAACTGAACTAAGCAGAGGACAAGCAATCACTAAAAGAAGTAACCGTTGTCAACATAAACAAAAAGTGTAAACAAACCGGAAACATGACTCCAGGCACTGGAAAAACATGGCCCGAAATCAGTTACCAATTTAAACACTATCTGATGCAAAACAGAGACTTCCAGAGAAGAAACTGCAGAACATCAGATGGTAGATGCAGACCAAAACGTCTAAACACCCAAGGGTGAGGACGAAAACATGGGGAAAAAACAGAAAATAATTCTGTTTCAAAGCTGAAAACTCCCAAGAAATTTTAGTAATAAACATTACAAAAAATAAACCCAAAGCATGGGAGAATACCGAGGGGGAAATAAAGGAAAGGGAGAGAGGAAACACTGATTAAACAATGGAACATTCATAGCAAGAATGACCACAACAGGGTCATGCCTCGAAAATAGGTAACATGAAATAATTTCGTAAAATAATTATAAGTTACAGCCCTGAACATTTCTTTCCACTGTTTTTTCCTCTTCTCCTTCTATTTCCTCCTTATATCCACCATTTCTCTCATAATTATGTGTCTGGCATCATTAAAACTGAGATTTACGAGCACAAATAACTGTGAAGTGTATCTGTATTGAGGGCCAAACAAAGAATGACTTTTGACGGCAATTTCGAGACCTCCTTGCTCATGTTTCCGTAGTCCATTCCAGAATACATGGTTTATTCCGGGCATGCGCAGACAACTCGGATTATCAATCTGGCTGTTTTCTTTGCAAACCGTCATTCTGGAATATCATTCCGAATCATTCTGAGTAAACCACCTCGCGAGCAGGTTTAGATGGTTTACCTTCTATTCCTGACATGCGCAATTATCAACAAATAGTGGGAAATATTTCCGTTTGTTGCATTCTCCAAAAAAGTGTGAGTGGTCAAGACAATAACAAATATGTCAAGTACATGGAATTCAGCAAAATATTTAAACATAACATTCCCACAAATAATTGATGAAAATAAAGAGAAAGAACTATGAAGTCAATTAATTTAAACAACAGGCCCGTTGACCCCCCCCACCCCAAATTGGATAAATGAATTTATTCTTCAAGTGGTTGGGTGGTTAAGTCGGAGCCCATATTCGGGCTAAGTTATTCAGAAGTTCAAGTGCTGCAATATTCTTTGGATGTGCTTCACATTCTCTACAAAATGAAATTACTTTGTTGGAATTTGCCTTCTTACAATTTATGGGGGTGCCTGTAGGCAAGCTCCCATAAATTGTAACAAGGAAAAGACACGCTGACCAACAAATTTTTATAACCAAAAATAACTCACCAGATAAGTTTTCAACATCAACAGTGACAATTGTTTTACAATCAATTACAAAAATGTCCATAAAATATAGTTCGGTAAGCATTAGTGCCACATGGACCCAGCTCGATCAGTCTGGCACATAACTTAACCGCAACTTTGTGTCACACTACAACGTTTTGAAGACGTAATTTCCCAGTTTCGTCAAACTCCAATGTGATCAAATGGTTGTGTTGTATAAAAACGTCGTTACAACTGAACTAGAATGAAAACACCATTGTGTGAACATTTTGATGTAACATTGTAACACTGTTAACATTGGAGCAACGTTGTATAGAATTGGTACTTAAACAGACTTTAATTAAAAGTTAAAACCTTGTATCAGACCGTTTTTACAATAATTATAATGTGATCTGGACGTTGTATATCATTGTTACCCGGTATGTTCTTACACAACACATACGAAGTGGCATGGTCACGGGGGTGTGGGGAGAGCACGTTCCCCAAGTTTTCCTCAAAGTTGGTCGCAGGTTCTCGAAATATGTCCAGAAGTGGAATAAAAATGGTAGGAGATGGGGGGGGGGGGGGGGGGGTAGGTGCAGGGGGTTAGGCTGTAGATTGCTTGTCCTCATATCATCATCAGTATACAGATTCGTTATTATCAAAAGATCATCATCAAAGTAGTTGTTCAAATTTCAGCAAATTTCTCTTTGATCTTACCTCTAACTAATAGTTTTTGTTAATTATAATATTGATTGTTAAGACAAAACACTTGCCTATGGGGGCAGATTGGACAGTAGAAAACGCGAAGACACAAACTTAATTTATAATCCACACCCGCAATTACAAGCACTTAAATTGTGAAGTGTGAAATCTTACAAATGTATTTCCATGAAAAACCTCAAAATATCCGCTCAGATGCGAGGAAATGGGGTGGGTTTTTTGGACCCTGGAATTCATTTTTTTTTTACGAAGCGACAATGCACCCTTGACCGCCCATAACTGACTCATTTATTTCTCCTTGACCCGAAACTCTGATTAGGCCTATTGTGACAGAACATTACATCTGGATGTGAAATCCCAACATGATGAATGTCGGGGTTGGGGAGTACAACCAACTTGATTACAAGGCTCAAATCCTACGGACGCAAAAAGGCCCAAATTCTGAAAACTGAAGATATGGAAACCTTTCTCACCCAACCCCACCAGTTAGAAATTTGAGTGGGGTCACCACACCCAGCCCATTATAACGCTCTAGTCAGGCCGTGAGAGTCCCCCCCCCCCCCCCCCCCCCCCCCCCTGGAGAGATCGAGTATTGTTACTGAACCTTAACACAACGCGGTGGTGCATTCATGACCTTCTTGTTCACGGGAACTCTGTGGTGAGAGTGCACAAACAGGCTTTGCTGGTTCTCAGTATACTCATAACCAACAAATAGTGGACACCAAATACTGAAATTTTTGTTTAATTCTCGCTCAAATAACGCCAACGAGCAGAGTTGTATGGACACAATGGCAAGAACTTGTCCCAAATCTCCCGGCTTAGCCGACGTCCTGGCCAGTGGCATAGCCGGGGGGGGGGGGGGGGGGGGGGGGGATGCCCAGGTCAACCTAAGCTTTTGCACCCCTCCCCTAAATAAAAAAGAAATATTGACCCAAATACTCTCCAATATAGGGCTACAATTGCATCCGATTCGATCTTAGAGCACTTAACTTTGCAAAATTTTCTCGGCTGAGGCCCTATCTTGACTTGGTCAGTATGGTCGTTACCCCCTTCTCGAACCTCTCTGTCCTAACTAGGACCATGTGGTAATTACCCCATCCTTCCACTTCCCTTCAGGAGTCCTAGTTAGGACAAGGGGAGGACCCCCAAAACCCACTAACAACCTTCCAAATAGTAACCCACCCACCCCTCACCCAGGGGCGGCGGAAGCTAGAAAAAAAGTGGTGGAGGGGCACAATATTTTCTTCTGTGTAACCACAGGGTTGAAGGAAGGAACAAAAAAAAAATAGGAGCTCAATATGTGTGTGGGGGGTGGGGGCGGGATTGGAGGGATACTTTGTTATCGCGTATGTCATGAATACTGAACAAAATTAAATGCAACCCCGGAAAGGAGACACATGCGCACGTTAAATACCATAGTCCAAACTTCAATATAAATAATTTTTGGGTTTGGCACGTCCAAAGGACGAACGAAACCCAAAAAGTAATATTACAGAATTTGGGTCCAAGTTTGGACTAGTTGGACAATTACTATCGTCTCTGCTTATTGGATTTAATATTGGATTTACTGGTTGCGAACTTGCGACGTGCAATATGTCCATTATATAAAATGGACAACGATGCCGACAGTATTATGTTGCTAGTTTTGTTAGAACTATTATCATCCTCCACAGTCAATTTGGCCATAGGTATTGTGTAGGTTATGTGAGAATACTCCTGTTTGTTTGGTTACCCATAATTGGTGAAAAAGAGGGGGCACATGCCTCCTGTGCCCCCGGCTCCGCCGCCCCTGTCCTCCAATACCCCCCCCCCCCCCCCCCAATTATAGAATCTGATAATCCTGGGCCTGGATACGCCCCTGTACCTGACTGCTCATGTGTCAAACATCCATCTCAGTCGGTAGAGAAATGAGGAAAAAAAAGAACAATAACCCCAAAATATTCCTCGTTTCAAAATCAATCCGGACATGATAGGGTTGGAGGCATTAATTCCTCAACAAATAATCAGCTTCAGACCATGGCATAACAAATGCAGTGGCATAGCCACGGGTGGGGAGGAGGCTGGGGGCACAGCCCCCCCCCCCCCAAAAAAAGTTTTGCATCCCCTCTCCCAAAACATTGATCCAAGGCAAGTTTCAAACACCAAAATGCTCTCCAATATAGGGCTACATATCGTCGCCTGAGTGCTAGGTTAGAATGTTCTATGTCCCATAGGGGACATAGAACATTCTAGCACTCAGGCGACGATATGCTACAATTGCCTCACATTCGATCTTGGAGCACAAAATTTTCTCGGAGGAGGCCTTGTCCAAACTAGGACCCTCTGGTCGTCACCCGTCTCCTCCCACGTCCTTGTCCTAACTAGGACCTCCGGTCATTACCCCCTCGCCCCACTTCCATAACTAGGACCTCCGGTCATTACCCCCTCCTCCCACTTCCATGAAGGGAAGTGGGAGGAGGGGGTAACGACGGAAGCATGCTAGTTTGGACAATGCAAGGACCTGCGAAACCCCACTGGCCACTACATTACAAATATTATGGTATGCCCCCCCCCCCCCCCCCCCCCCACGCAAAAAAATGGCTAGCCACCCCCCCCCCCACCCCCCAATTATAGAATCCTGGCTACGCCCCTGAACAAATGGGAGTCGAAATAATAAGAAAACTCAAGTGCTCTGGCCAGCGTTTCTTTGTAAATTTTTTGTTTCTTTTTAATCTGGTCATATTGACCTACTTATCCATAGGAGAGCTGTGCTGTTTTGTACAGATGCGGCAATGAGATGAGCAAAAACAGCAACCATGTTGTCACTGACAACATCATCAACAAAAATTGCGAGCGCCACTTCCTCAAATTCCATTCTGGTTTACATTTGAAGTGCAATATGCTGTTTCCTTGCGAATACTATTCTGTATCTTCACTGCGCATGTCACACTATTCCATGTAATCCGGAATAGACTACGGAAAAATAAGCCTTGACACTGCGCATGCGCAGTGGAGTAAAAGTATGGAGGACCATATGGGACATGTAATTTTCGGTTTTAGAATCAAATTTTGGGGATTGGGGGGTAAAATTTGCGTTCGGTCCTAAATAGTTTAGAGTTAGCACCAGCTAAGTCTGGGTCATTGGTACAGTATAAAAATATGAAAATGTCCAAAGCAAAATAAAGTTGTTTCACAAAAAAATTAGTTAACCAAAAATGAGATAAAATGAAAAAGCAAGCATTTCCAACCACAACATTAACCCAGTCCCATGGTCGCCTCATCTCGGATCCCCATATATCTAAATTGGTCAACTTTATTTCGGTAAATCTTCAGACATCCTGACATGCTTAGAACTTCTTTTTAAAAAGTTTCACCCAGCTATTTTGCAAATTTGCCCAAATTTGTACTTCTGTTTTTACTATCAGTCATAGCCACCAAATGGTTAGGCATGAACGGACACCATCCCAAGAGAAACAGCTATACGAATTTCAGCAAACACAGCCAATACTGTAATAGAAAAGATAACAAATGTAATTCAGACTGGTTCCCAAAAGGTTGTTTTGATTTTTTATCAATCAATTTGATCAGTACAGCTACAAGCAAAACAAACAGACTCTTCACCTTTGGGTTTAAACATCGGAATTAAAATTTGTTTATCTAACTGAATTTTAATGCATGGGAGGTGTAACAAACACAGACTGCGATGTATGTTTGAATCGGTTGGTGTTTTACATAACTCGTTGGAATGGCATAGTCATATTTACCTTGAGCCTATGGCTCTCGCAAAATATGACTATGCCATTCCAACTCGTTATGTAAAACACCCACCGATTCAAATTGTCTATGTGTCATGACTAATTATTTAAAAACTGTTAAAACTTCAGTATACAATTATCAATTATGATTTAATTTGCCGATGACAGTTTTGAACATGGTACTGATTACATATATAAATCGGTATACCAAAACAAAAAAAAAACGCCCAGCACCATTTGTGTCATTGTTGTACAAGTTGGCATTTGTGTGGTCTTTTCTGTTTCTTTTTCAATTCCAATGCAAAAGCATTAGGGTCAGGCTGCAAAATTAGGGTTGGTCAGGTAACCGGAACCAAACCATTACTTTTTTTTAGCCTAGGTAGCATTGAATAAATCAAAGTTCATCTTATGTGCATAATTTCTGCACAAGAAAAAAACCTGTATTTATGTGATGTATGCCATGTTACTAAACATTCACACAAAAATTTATTCAAATCAGGACTTTCATACAGAAGTCCTGTACAAAAAAATGATTGCACAAATTTTGGTACAAAATGGCTGCTGGTGGCCATCTTGAATTTTGGACTGCACCCCAAAACACCCGTTCTCGTCATATGGTGATAACAAAGGTACCCAAGAAGTTTCATAAAGATCGGTTCATAAATGCGGCCTCTAGCCCGAGTAGTACTGAATTGTTGACGGATGGACAAACATCCAGACAGATGACAGGCCATGGCATAACCTCAAATTTGACTACATGTACGTCAAAGTTGAGCTAAAAATGAACTTCCATGAAGTGTTATTGTTTGTTACTTCCTAATAAAAACACTACAGTATACTTCGCCGTAAATTATAATACACTTTGCCAAAAATTTTATTTTCAGTGAACAGCTAGATATCTGTCTTTTCTTTGGCGAAGTGTCCAAAGTTTGGACAAAACATCCAAAATTACAGTGACATGTCCAGAGTTTTATGCCACATTATGGTGAGATGTTCAAAAGTTTAGCAGAATGGCTAAGTTTTATTCTGGTGAAATGAACTTTCGGCAAAAGGTTCCTGTCTACACTCTTTAGTGAGATCCTTACAAAAAGGTGAACTGGGCGGTAGGCCCCCTTACTGAGTGCCCCACAGGGCGCCCAAAATTAATACAGCCTAAAACCAGTTGGTTCTTGAAATTTCATGAAAATGACCTGGAGGTGAAAAGGATATCTGACTGCACAGACAGTCGGTGTATCGAAATGTTCTTTATGTGGACTGCCAATGGCATTCCACATTCAGGATATTTCAATATACCAGCAGTCTAGTCTGTGATTGCTCCAATGCAAGGAAATAGCCTTCTTTCAATCTGAAAAATCAAAATTTTCTCACATTGGGCCAAACTATGGTCTTCCTGATGGGTTCCCCAGCAGTGCAACCATTTTTACCGAATGAGCGATCTGAAGAGAATACAAAAATTCCATTGAAATGGCTTCTGTGTGGACTGCCATTGATTGCTCAGATGTAAGGAAGCGGCGTTCGTTCAGTTTGAAAAATCTTGCCCCAGTCCGCCTTTCCTCCTTACTCCTGTCAAAACCTTACTGTCCCCTCCTTTTTGCCCCATCAGGGAACTATTTTAATGTGCTATATCAGTAAGGGAAATTTGTTTACCTTGAAATTCTGAATGCTGAATGAAACAGCCCATGGACGAAACAGCCCAGATTCATTATGGTCAGAACGGCCCAGATTTTGAGACAAAACTGCCCATGTATTTGAAGGTTTTTTTAATGAACTGTTCTTCCTCGGAGAGATATGCGTGTTGGGACGGTAATCTTGTGTTTTGTGGATAATGACAGCGGCATAAGAAAGAAGACATTATAAAAAAAAGGTATTTAATTACTCTGCAATCAGGTGTACAAACAATGGTCAACAATTATCATTTTTCGACTTGTGTTTTTATTACAATCATTTTAAGGCAATTACAATTATCGAGTGTCTGCATTCTTCACTAATATTAAAAATAATAATTAGAATGTCAGGCAAGCCTGAAAATAAGCAGTCTGTTATATGCAGAATGAGGTCCCAAAGAGAGTGAATTTTCTGTCGCTACCCAAAACAGTAGGCCAATTTACCCTATGGGTACCTCTTTTTGGGTTCAAAGACCTTGATTCAAACTAAAGTTCACAGAAGGTAAATTTAGTGATGCTACCCTGCACAGCAGGGTAGCATCACTAAATTCACCCCCTGGGGACCTCATTCTGCAGGTGACAGTTTGCTTATTTTCTGGCTTAATGTCAGGTTATGTTATTTCAGCTGTAATACCGACTACCAACTTTAATATTATGTAGGATAACCTCAAGAAAATGTTAATTTTACCTATGACATTAACATTTCCTTGAGGTCAACCCACAACTTATTTCGCCTGGTACTGTAATCTAATGTTTTACTCTGTAATCAGGTGTACAAAAACAAGGGTCAACAATTATCATTTTTCCACTTGTGTTTTTATTACAATCATTCTGAGTCAATTACAATTATCGAAGAAGGAAATGAAGTAGATTAATTGCTTTGTTACTGTTAGAGCTTATCGTGCTTGGAGTACTTGACTGGTGTTGGTTCATGAGCTGAAATTAGTTGGTCCTGTTTCCATACATTATGGACAATGTGTATAAACTTTTGAGATGGTTCATTATGGTCCGTTCACATCATAGGTTCACATTAGTTACGGTTCACACCTTTGACCTCAAAGAGTGAAGACCTACTACTTGCCATGGCTAATCTAGAGATTATATACCACTTAAACTGAAGAAAGATTTGACAGCTCTGGACGTCTCTTGCCCTCTCAACATCGACTCTCCAGATGAAAGGCAAAAGCGTTCACCTGACTCAGGAGTTTGCAGCAGAGGAATCCACCACTCCTGGTGTTTGGAAGCCTGGTTCAATAGGAGAATGTCAGAGTTGAAGAAACAAAAAATGGAGATAACCGTCGAATCCCCACCAACTTCCCCTCCCATGCCAACCCCATCCTCACCAGGGAGGTTGGAAAGCTGGGGGACAGAGGAGGTGGAAGAGGAGATGGAAGCCGGAACCATCAGGCCATTGCTTGGAGGATAGGGGAGATGGAGAAGACCACTCAGATTTACCATCAGCTGAGTACAAAGAAAACATCGACCAGTAGTCCATTACACTCTCTGGAAGCTTAAAAATAGATTTCATCGGCTCTAACAATCATTACAGAAAATACATCAAAAAGAACTCCAAGGAACAAGTACAAATGAAAGTGTCAATGACACTGTAGATTAACATGACTGTGTTTTGTGTTTGATGAAAAGGATAATGTTCAATGTTTATGAAAGGATTATGAAATATGACAAGAAATGTGATAATTGAGAATATGTCAGTTTCTGTTCACTGTATGCTATGTTTTCAATAAAAATAATTTGATGTGTAGACTGAATTACAGGGTGGGTTAATGTGGCCCTCCCAGTTAATGTATATCAACCAAAGTTACCAAGTTACAGTGAAATTATTCCAAAACGAGTCATCCTATCAAGTTACAGTGAAATCCCTTCACATTATTTATATATTTATTTAATTGTTTAATGTCACATAATTATGCACTATGGCTAATCATTTTATGGGTGGAGGAAGCCGGAGTACCCAGAGAGAACCACAGAGCATTGACGAGCAACTGTCAGCTCAATATTCTAACTCTGTTCACGATCCGCTCAAGCGGGTTACAGTGGTTGAAGATGTGCACCATCGACGTGCAGTATGCCTTTGCACACGGCATCATAGTGACCCCATGTAGGCAACCGGGATAAACAGCCTTGCCCAAGGACAAAACACAGGTCCTCTAGCATAGAAGTCCAACAGTATACCACTCAGCCACCGCGCTCATAAATATGGCCTGTAGACTGTGCTAAAGGTTTTCGGGCTTTGGGTCTGTGAAGCACAGCTGACCCATCGCAACCAAAAGGGGACATCCTCATCTAGATATAATACTGAGTCATCCTACAATGTTACAATGAAATCCCTTCATAAATATGACTTGCCGACTGTGCTAAAGGTTTTCGTGCTTCGGGGTCCTGCAGCCGTTACTGTTGACCGATCACGATCAAAAGGCGACGTTCTCATCTAGACATTATACAGAGGCATCCTACCAAGTTACTATGAAATTCCTTCATAAATACGACCTGCAGACTATGCTAAAGGTTTTCAGGGCTTTGGGCGACCATCACAGTTGACTGATGGCGACCAAATGGGAAAGTTCTCATCTAGACATTATACGGAGTCATCCTACCAAGTTACAATGAAATCCCCCATATTAAATACAACCTGCAGACTGTGCTAAAGTTTTAGGGGTAGGACTTGGGCAGCCGTCACGGTTTGCAGAGCATGACCAAAGGGGGCATACTCATCTAGACATTATACAGAGTTGCCCTACTAAGTTACAATGAAATCCCTTCATAACTACGACTTACAGACTATGCTAAATGTTTTCTGGTTTCGGGCTCGGGCAGCCATCATGGTTGACCGATCATGACCAAAAGCGTTCTCATCTAGACATGACCTCAAACCTACATATGAAATTTTGTGATGATCGGACAAGAACTACAGGGTGCTGCCTCTGTTAAAGGAAAATGTGAACAGACTCACAGACTTCCGCACGCGCGATGGCAATAGAAAAAGAACAAACGCCTCAAACCTGGACTTGGTCCCTTTCCTCCTTTGCCATGCCCAAACATGCTACCAAAATTCAACCTACAGTTCAAGAAGGTCCGGCATGCAAATACCATTTGATCTAATAACTTTTGAGAAAAGGTTCTGCTTTGCCCATGTTACCTGTACTACCCGTTACCACTTAGTACTTTCCTGTGGTGTGAACCAGTAAAACAAATTATTCGGTTTATGAATCTTACAGTACGTGGAGAGTGGATTTAACTAAATCACCCGTAGAGTGGGGTTATCACCCAAACTATAACTTTCGTATAATGTATGTACCGACTAAAAACACAAGCAATGTTTCAGCCAATGGAACTCCGGGTTTTACCTGGAGGTCCATTGGCTGAAACTTTGCTTGTGCTTGTTATGCTTTGCAACAAATTTGCAATTATTGCTTGGGTGGAATCTCCACTCTACAGGTGATTTAGTGATAATACACTCTCCACTAGCTCCAATTTGGAGCCCAGGTGCTCTGATTCTTATAATCGGATATTTATTTGTCGCACACTGGGCTCCACATCTGGACCTTGTATTCATTATATACCACGAAACGAGAAACAAGTTTAGATAATTGGTCTTTGTTAAATACATGCTGGTCATTCGGTCAAAACAATAACATTGCATGTGCTCGCTAAACAACACTGAAAAAGAATTGGATATTTATTGACATGGATAACACCTACAGTACTGCATTAAAAAAATGTTTTTCTTCCCGTTCATGCGACAATCAGTGCATGTTTCGGGGGAACACTTTTTGGGGGCACGTCGATTTACCCAATAACACCCAATACTACCCAATACTACCCAATAACACCTAACAGCACTCAATACTACCCAACTGGCACCCGGACAAATTCCCCAAGACCCAAGTTAATGTACTTGATCTCCTGGAGAGACCCGGACAGAATGTTCTAGATAAAATGTGGTCTGATTTGTTTGTGAATCATTCCATCCTCAAATTCATGCTGCCTGAGGGCCCATGTGCATAAGAAGTGAATGCAGTGTCAGCCGCACTGTGATAGCGGCGATTGGGCTCACATTCTGAGAAGTTTGCTCATGGGAGAACTCAGTCCTTGTTATCGTTCGGCCCCAAGCGAAGTCAGTTGAGAAAGTCAACAAGACAAAAATAGTGCAGGCTATTTTCTTTTAGTCACCTCGAAATTTAGTTCCCAGATGCGCTATCCGTATTAGTTTTATTTACCATATCAAGCTACAGCTTTGCTTCGTTCAAAGCTGAAAAGCTGCCATTTCGTATATATTTTCTCAAACAACTTTTGTCATGAGGACAGTTAACCATTTGCCTACAGCGTGGAATTATGCGACAGAAAGATATTAAAATCAATCAGGACTCCCTTACGAATGGTAGTTTCAAAAATCTTTTCCGGTCCAACTTACAAAGGATGGTGGGTAAAGCTCCTTTCATGCTTCCCTGATGTGCTGACCATCACCGAGGGCATTGGAGGGGAGACCCCCCCCCCCCCCCCCTGACATCTTTGATGGCGGTCAGCGCTTCGAGATGACGTACCATCCATCTACTATTTTAGAGCCCACCCACTATTTTATTCAGCGATTCATCACAGGCCTGTACAAGCTGACAATCTACTTATTGGATGATAGAGGGTAGACGGCACCAACCATAGTGTAGTTTACAATTGCGTGGAAGCCAATTTTGGTGAGCACGTGGGAAATTTTATGGTACGACGTCCCTTCTGGTATCATGGGAAAAAGGCACGGGATGAACCATGACAATCAGTTGGCTCGATTTGAAAGCAAAATGAAGCTTCACCCTGACGAAAAACAATTATCTTGATTCACAGGCCCATCGAAGCGCAAAAACAAAAAAGATTATAATGCCACAATTAAAAGTTTCTAATGGTGATGGAAGGGCTGGCAAATAGAAAGATTAAAATTTGATGAAAATGTAAGGTGAGAAAGAAATGAAGGAGTAGAATGACAACAAACATTTTTTTGTCTTTCCTTTTTTTAATAAAAGTAATAAACATCTGAAATAAATCATCTAGCACAAGACCAGTTCACACAACATTAGCACAAATTATCAAGGTTTATACAGTGGTGTAACAACTAATAATACAGATAGCAATTGTCAACAACAACAACAACCCCCCCCCCCCCCCCGCCCCTTTAAAGTGTGTGGTATAAATATAACAATAACATGATTTTGGAGGGCATCATGGTTCATTAGCAGCCCTTCAGCAATCATGAACAGCCAGAGGATTTATTAAAGACCCGAGACGAAACCGAGAGACGTTAATAAGCCCAGGGCTGTTTTTCATTGCTGTGGGGATGCTTATGAACCATGATGCTCGACAACGATTATGTTATTACTATTATTACCACTCACTGTTATTGCCCCCAGAATCATGACATTACTAAAATGATCTTTCCAATTGTGTAGTCTAGAGAACAAATTTACAATGCAACTCAGATTTGGGACTTTTGGGAATGACACAAAGGAAACCAATGTACTATGTTGATCAAGTCAGACTAAAAAGATATTTGATAACATTGAAACTGTATCACAAACGCTAAGAATCCATTCTGACGTCACTCGACGATGCAGGGCGGCGAGCGGATAATGGCTATTTTCACCATTATTCACCCGCGGCCTGGCATCGTCAAGTCGGTCGCTAACGTACCACCTAATCGAACACCCCATGGAGTGTTGCGAACAACCCTATTTATTTATTAATTTATTTATTTATATTTTTTAATCTGTTACATCGAGTTTTTTCAGAATGGCAGTGCCTCCTTTGTCCGGGCTTCTTCCCGCTAGATTGTTTAGGTCTGACACATTCAAAAGATGCATATTTTGATTTTATCGTTGAACGATTCTTTTTTTTTTTTGTTTTTTTTGTAGAAATTTTACAAACCATTTCTGTTTTTCCTTGGCTCCAGCCTCAGCCCATTTGTCGGTGCTTATTTCATTTTTGGGGGTCAACAATTTTCCAATTTCCCATACCACGTAGCGCACGTCTTAAATCTAAAATCTGCATGTCTGATACTTTAGTTAGTTTTGAAATTAATTGAGGTAATCTTTGAATTTTCCAATCAGTTTCTTGTTTTAATCTATTGTTTATTGATTCAGCATTATTGTTTGTCCACAAATCTTTAATAAGGCCTTTTTGAAGGGGGCGAATGACAAAATTAACTAATTTTTTTTTCAAGAATTTAATCCAATATGTCCTGAATTTGGGGTAAGTTTTAAAGTAGTCGGTCAGGTCATCTTTTCTCATTTGAAATTCCAAGTTATTGTTAGAGAATACCAAACCTTCTGTGCCAAAAATAAGATTAGATATTTTTTTTCTGTCTTTAATGGGTGTGCCTGCCTTTTCTAAATACCTATTCAGATTTTCTTTCAAATGTTTGCTACAAAGAAGAAATTCAGAGTTATGAAACACATCTTTTAAGGTCATTTTCCTCAGCGACTTCAATGCCAAACACCTGTACTCTGGCTGTAACAAAACCACCCCTAACGGTGAAGCCCTCCTTGAAATCACAAAAAAGCATAACCTTCATGTGGTTATGAATGACAGCTCTGCAACTTATATCAGTAATAACCCATTATTCTCATCTGAGATTCTCAATCTAGTTATCGCCAGTGACTCCCTGATAAATCACATCGATGACCACTGGGTCGGCGATGACGACTTAGGCAGCGATCACCTCCCGGTCCATGCCTCACTACAGCTAGGAAATGGCCCACTCAGGTACCTCCCCCCCCCCCCCACTCTCCGCAGAAATTTTAGAAAAATTAATTGGAACCTCTATCGTGACATCATCGATGTCAAACTCACAACCCCCCCCCCCCCCCCCCCCCCCCCATCCAATGCAGCGGAACGCGAAACCCAATGCGAGGGCATAGAAAAAATCATTAACTCAACCCTAAACGAAATATGCCCAAAAGAAGAAGTACGCCCCTGGAGAAATACTATCTCGGGCGACACACTCTCACTAATCAAAACTAAACGGAAAGCTCTTTGCGCTCTTAAAACCGAAACTGACCCCGGTAAGAAAGCTGACCTCAAAAAAAACATACAACCGCCTTCATGGCGAGGTCAAAAAAGCCCTCCAAGCTGAAAAACAAGCCAACTGGGAAAAGGCAACAGCCGATCTAAACGGAGTCCAGGATGCCAAAAAATTCTGGGACTCTTTCTAAACCCTAACTGGGCAAAAAACCAAAAGCCGTAAAGCCGCAGGAAAACCTCTTAAGAAGGAAGACGGTTTCTTCACGCACACTGACAAAGACAAGGCCGACACCTTTGCGGACCTCCTAAGAAAAACCCATCGACCGCATCAAGGTGCGGGCAACGATGACGACGCCATAAACGCCATTGATGACTTCATCAATGCACACCCTGATATCTACCGTGACCCCAAATTCGATAACGAGCCAGAAGACGGGGATGACGATGACCTCGTCATCCCCATCACTAATGACGAAATCATCAACGTCAAAAAAAAATGCAAAAATTCTTCCTCACCCGGCGAAGACGAAGAAAGCTACAAAATTCTAAAACAAAGCCCATACTCCTTAATCAAAAAACTAAACAAACTGTTCAACGCATGCCTCACCCATGGCTACTTTCCCAAATGTTGGAAAAAAGCCATCGGTGTCATGATACCAAAACTGGACAAGGACCCCTCCGATCCAGCCAGCTACCACCCAATCAGCCTACTCAGCTGCATTGGTAAGACATTCGAACGAATCCTTACCAATCGGCTCAGGGGGCACCTTGAAGACAATGATTTTTTTAATAAATGGCAAAGAGCCTATAGAAACCGCAAAGAAGGCATCGAACATATCTACCGACTAATTACCCAAATGAAGGCCGCTATCAACAATCAGCAAATATTCCCGCCCTGTTATCGGGTAGTACTGGGTATTATTGGGTGTTATTGGGTAAATCGACGTGCCGCTTTTTGGGTAATTGAAAAATTGGCAATGGACACTCAGCCGAAACGAAGTCAAGTAACAAGTTTTAAAGAAGATCCTTCAACAAAAACGCCGATACAAGCTGATACGAGCATCTTAATATCAAAACATTTAACAGTTTTCCCGGAACACGTTCTAAAACAAAATAAAAACTGTGTTTCAAAAAAAATCGCCAACGAGCATTCTACTCTTATTCTCGAATAAAACGGAAATTATATTGATAATAACGAATGATCGATCTCATCAGTGCAGGGCCGTCGAGGAATATCCAGGCCCCGATCGAGAGAAAAAAGGGGCTCGTGTAGTCCAAACTTGGACCTGAAGTCCGTACTATAATTTTTTGGTGTGATATGCCCCAAAGGACTAAAAACACCAAAATAATATATAAAGGACTTTGGGTCCAAGTTAGGACTAGGCCCCGTGTTAATGTCTAGCCGCGAGGCGGTGCGCATGTGCATCATACCCAGTCGTATGGCAACGAGTGGAGGCGAGTACGAAAGGGGCGTTCCTTTCCCCATGTGGGGTAAGGGAAAAAACAAAATCGTTTTTATGGATGTCAAAAGATGAGGTTTCCTTAATTTTGACACATGACCATGAATTCTTGCGTGAGGGAGTGGGGGAACGCGGAATTCGCGTAAAATTGAAATAACCACCAGAAAACATGGTTTCAACTGCATAGGAGTGCTTGAGGTTGTACTCCAGCTGTGACGCGAGTGGGGCCCATTACCGTCTGCCTCTTGTTACTACATCCCCACCCCTCCTACCTCCTGTTGACGGCCTGCACCACTGGTAGTGCCGGGTCACTGATATAGGCCTAGGCCCCCACATCAGGGAAATACAGCAATCCAGCTTCACCCCCCCCCCCCCCCCCAACATTTGCCCGTTTATATATGATGTGCCACCCAGAATTCGCCACCAGGAAATAAGGCCCTTAGTTCAGCTCCTGTCCGGGTGGTAAATATTCAGGTGATAACTTCCGGTTGGACAGGTCTCCTGGTGGTGGGGAATGACCGACATTCATTTATAAAAGATAACATTAAATATGTTTGGTAATACTTTTATTCAATTTTAGCTCCGAGTTATCAATCGGTCGTTTAAGTATGGGTATAGCACACTACTATCTACCCCCCACCACACACACACACACACGCGCATTGTCCCACGCGTGTATAGAGGCGAGGTGATGACTAAAACGAAAAGGGGTCTACCACTCTCGCCATCGGGATTCTGAAGCTTCAAACGGAAAAAAATTGGAAATTGGCACTTGTGGAAGTTCAGTGTGTCCCAACGTTTTTACACATGACCACACTATATTCCGACCAACATATTCATGCTGGTGTGGATTCATCGCAAAGTTTGAAAATGGGAGAATATGTGATTTCTAACCACTCACGAGAAACCGCACAATCTTGAGATTTCACGCATTGCATAGAGTGAAATATCTGCAAATGCCGGACATGTGCCCCCCCCCACTGACATTTGCCCCGGACATGAGCCCCCTCGTTATAGCAAATATGGACATGAGCCCCCCTCCCATTCCCAGACAACTGCCCCCTCCCCTGCCTGTCATCATTTTATTACTGCTTACTGCGAAAAGCACTTGAACAACGGTATACAATAAAATGTTTCATGTCGGACACAATAATAAAATAATAACAGGCAGGGGGGGGGTCAGTTGTCAGGGCCGTCGGGGTGGGGGTAACCGATGTAGTAACACCGGAGCCCGCCGTTAATGGATGGCACATGACCATGAATTCTTGCGGAGCGGCGCATAATATTGAAATATCCACCACAAAGCATGGTTTCAATTGCATAAGGATGCTGGAGCTTGTACTCCAGCAGGGAAGCTACCGGGCATAGGCATTTGAATGTGAAAAAAATTGGATTTATCGGGCAATTTCATATTAAAAATTGAATTTTTCGGGCAATTTCATATTTTTTTCGGGCCAATTGGAGTTGCGGCGAAATCATTTTTCGGGCAAATATCCCAGCCCCCTCCCCCCCCCCCCCCCCCCCCCCCCCCAAAAAAAACATTAACCCCAGGGTATTTGATGACTGGATTCGCATCGCAAAATGCTATACAAAAATGTCCAAATGCTAACCATTTTTCCTTCATACTGGGCTCATATTCACTATTTATCATCACTTTTTGAAACCAAGAAGGAAACTGCTAAAAATACCCTGAACCCATACGCCTATGGTACCGGTCCCCCCATTAACGGCGGGCTCCGGTGTTACTACATCGGTTACCTCCCACCTCGACGGCCCTGATAACTGACCCCCCCCCACCCCCCCCCCCCCCCCCTGCCTGTCATCATTTTATTATTCTAAAAAATTACTATTTAATAGGACATACCCAGGCATTCAAATGTTTTTGTTGAAAATATTTCATACGATGCAGTTGTGTACAAACATTTGATATATGAAAATAAAAAATAATAATAAAAAAAAAAATTCCAAGTGTTGTTAACGTATGTCACGATACAATATAAGGTTTTCTTCATCCACACATGGGAAAATGTCCTTTCTGGTAATGCATGGAGTTTTGTACACCCATGCATGCGTTATTGACCCATGCATGCGTTATTGGCCTTGTGGTGTGGTGTGTATGTATGGTGATGTGTCCAGCATTCAGTTACAAAGATATTTACATATTTTGATCAGTTAGGCGAATGCGGTGGCATGCGGGGGGGAGAGGGGGGGGGGGGGGGGGGGGGGGGCTAGCTCAAAAACATATTTACAACTTTATACCCTTATCTACCAGGAAGGAATTGGAGACGAGTCCCTAAAATGGCTTTTTATCGAATCTTGTGTGTGTGTGGAGGGGGCAGGGGGGGTGGGGGACTTTCTAAAAAATGGTTGTCCCCCAAATGTGACTGATTTCCTCCCCAATTACAAGGTGGGAAAGGCAGTCATTGTGTGTGTGGGCGGGGGCTCTAAATTCGATCTCAGACCATCATATTTTTCAAAATTTCTCTGCAGAGATCCCCAGGCCACATGCAGGCAGTAAGAAGGGGGAAGAGGGACTGCCAATTTTCACACACCCACCTTGGTGTTACGAGCCTCGATAATGCACGCGGAATCATTTTTTGAGCAAAATCTCTCCCCCACCGCCCCCCCCCCCCAAAAAAAAAGAAGAATGAAGTGGAAAAAGAGAGTACCCCAACTTTCAATTTGTTCATATACTTCACACACAGGGTCACGTTACACACGATTTTTATGTCCCAAATAATATTTATTCGAAAATCATACTGGTCACCCCAATGCTCATAGTATATTATAAATAGCGGCGTATAAAACTATTATCATGTGGTGTCGAGTATGATTTTCTAATAAATATTATTTGGGAATTAAAAAAATAGTTTGTAACGTGCCACTGTGCTTCACACTTTTGCGAGTTCATTATTCATTGTTTTCTTCTGAGTTTGAACGAGGTCACTTGCTCTGACAGCTCAAACCGAACATTATTTTGGCCAAATAAAAAAAATATTGTTTGTCCGAAGGATTTATGTGAAAAATAGGCCAATTCACAATTTTGTATTACGTTGCCTTTTAGTTCCCTCCCAATTCAAATATCGTTCTTAAATTGGCCCGCTTTGTGGCTCCCGAGTTTAGGATTTGACTGTGACGTCACGGTGTGATGGTAAATCCCAATGTGAAATTAGGAAATCTTGTTGATTTTTGCTAGGGCCATGTCGAATATCGAACATTTTTGGAATAACAAACATCGAACTGGGCAATATTTTTGTGCAGAATTGTTTAAGAGGTGACCAACTTGAACTGCAAACTGGAATAAGCCTGTGAAAGAAGGTAATTCAGTCATTTTTATACACCCAAACCGTTCGTACCAAAAAAACCGTTACGAACATCCGATTGAAAAATCGCCTTAAAATTTCTAGCTGAGAACAAGCACATAAAATATCAAAATCATAAAATAAGCTCGTTTGAGGCTAGAAATCTAGCTAACTCTCCACGTACTGTAAGTGGGCACAACTCCAACCCCATTGTAATGACAAGTTCTTTTTGCTAAATTCAAATAACATTTGTAAAAAAAAATAATGGGAGCATAAGAAATAAAAAAAAAATAAGTTTTTTTGATAACGACTGTTCTGTTCAAGAATGTAGGCCGTTCTGTCTTGGAATCTAGGCCGCTCTGACCTAAATCAATCTGGGCTGTTTCATCATTTGTCCTGTTACCAAAATTCCCACCACTGACATCCGAAGCACATTTGACCACGAGTTGTTCTCCAGAAATATTATTTTATTACATGTATGATGTATCAGTTCTGGTACTATTACAGTAGCAGACTTCCAGGAACCATTGATGTCTGTTGTCAACTCTGTGAGTTGATTGCATATATTTTTCGTGTTCCACCCGTCATGACCTTCATTTTGATATGTAATTTGTGATATTATTTAATTTGAATTTATGGGAATATCAGTGGTGGCAATTTCAAATTTCCCTCACTTAGGTATAATAATTTAGCGGTGCGCCTTTATACCGCAGGTCCTCGATTTTACCGCAGGCTACCGCAGGTCCCTCAAAATTACCGCAGGTCCCTTGTTTTGCGGGGCATTATCTTTGTTTTAACTAACATTTTGAGGCAAATGTGGTCTCGATGATATTTGGGGGTACTTTACACCAAAAATGAATAATAACGGAGCGTATTTTTCTATTCATGCTATCAGGCTCTTCGTGTCTAAACAACACACATGCACACAATCGGAAACATGATTCAAAATATTCCAGCGATGCAGGTTAGTCCAACTTTGTGACATTACTATATCGTATTTCTTGGGGCATGGCTTTTGGTAATTCATTGCATTTATTGGGCATAAAAGGCCTGCTGTCGAGCCTGACCACAGGTCCCAAAATCGATCGTAAACTACCGCAAGTCCCTTCAAATAGATTTCTTTCGCTAAACAAGATGGCTGTTTCTTCCACAAGTCGAGGGACCTGCGGTATATTAAAACTATCACAAGCTACCAGAGGGCCATATGAATTATTTCCCTGCCCCCCCCCCCCCCCCAAAAAAAATAAATAAAAATTTCTAGCAATGTACCACACCATTCTCGAAACAAGGAACCTGCCAGTGCTGTAGAACAAAAACTATCAGAAGCTATTGCATGGAATTGGGATGTATTACCAAGACAAAAAAAAAAATAAAAAAATTAAACTATTTTTTAGTGATGACCAAAACTGGTTATTATAATATATTTTTAATAATACCACAGGTCACTTGTTTTGCTGTGACCTTCACAAAACAATGGACCTGCGGTATAATAAAACTATCACAAGCTACCGCAGGTCCCTTTTAGTTTTTCCCCTCATCTTCACTCTCTCCGTCATTTACTGCAGGTTAATACTGATAAATGTTTCGCGGGGACTCTGGGGTGAGACCGGTCTACTCTGTAGTGGTATCCTGTACTGCAGGTCACTAAATCCTTCGCATATTTATTTATTTATTTCTAATATACCGCAGGTCCCTCGTTTTGCTGTTACTTCCACAAATCGAGGGACCTGCGGTATATTAAAACTATCTCAAGCTACCACAGTTCCCCTTTCAATTATTTCCCTGATCCCTACTCCCACCCCTCAAAATGCTAGGCAATGCGGTGGACCATTCACAAAACAAGGGACCTGCGGTACAATAAAACTGTCAGAAACTATTGTATTACCATGAATGATGAATGAATGGTCTTAAAAATCTCTTGCGACCCGGTATTCTTTGGTGTTACCATGAAAAAAAATAATGAAGCTATATTTTGGAACTTTGATATCTAATCAGTGACAAGGATATCTAATCAGTGACAACGAAACAATGAAACTTATAAGGAGATAATGTATATTTTTTGCACGGCTTTATCTTTCATTTTTTAATATAGGCTACCTCGAATTGGGCATAGTTGATTCGTTGTTTATACAGTAGCTAAATAAACCCGAGCTGATGTTTTTTTCAAAGTGACCAGACAGATGGGGCTTTTGACAATCGGGGCCGACAGAGTGTTTGTACTGCATTTGCATCGTTTTAAAGGAACTCTGTCTTAGTCGGCACAGAATACTTAAAAGTAGCGCGTTTTTCAAGAACAAGGCCGACCTGCGGTTTGTAGTACCATCAAAGGGACTCGAGCAAACTGTGTACACAAAAAGTGGTGTAAAGTATTTAAGACCAATGCTGGTATCACTGGCAAATCATTTTCAAATTTGGAGTCGATATGCGTCTCACAGAACCTCGTTTTCCTTGTGGCATTTGTAGCCTCAGGTGTTTCAAAGATTGCATCGAATGTTCTGGTTGCAAATCATGGAATCAATTTCAATGTGTTCCAATGCCACGCAAGCTTTTTAATACGTGGTCTTCAGATCTTGGTTTGAAATACTTCTGTAAAAAATGTGCTTTCAATGAGAAACAGGTTAGTTCGTTTTTTAAATATATGCAAAGTCGTTTAATATATTTCTTTGTCCTGCCTCTGGTAACTAAGGTTACCCACCCTAACGGACTAGCATTATAGACGAACGTTGTTACTTAAACCTTAGACCCCGAAGCCGTCGCCATGAGCCGCCGTCGCCACCCGTATTTTATGTCAGCTGCCGCGAGCCACATTTTTCTTCAGCCAGCCGTATTATAAATCAGCCGCCACGAAATCTGCGCCGGCTTAAGCCGTGTAAATTGTCAACATTTCACTAATTACCCCTTTACCCAACACTAGTAGCAGACGACACTCGTAACAAAATGTCTCGTATAACTAAAAATTTTCATATTTTGCTTCCAAAACATAGGTTGTGACCCCTCATTGGGATGAGCGCGAGGCGCCCGTTACAATGAGGGGTCACAACCTATGTTTTGGAAGCAAAAAAAAAAAAGAAAATATTTTAAGTTTGGGTACATTTGGGTAAAAAGACGTGCTCTTAACCTGCAGTAAATGACGGAGAGAGTGAAGATGAGGGGAAAAACTAAAAGGGACCTGCGGTAGCTTTTATTTTACCGCAGGTCCGTTGTTTTGTGAAGGTAACAGCAAAACAAGCGACCTGCGGTATATTAAAAATATGTTAAGATAACCAGTTTTGATCATCAACTAAAAAACAGTTTCATTATAATTTTTTTACATGGTAATGCATCCCAATTCCAATAGCTTCTGATAGTTTTGTTCTGCCGCAGGTTCCTTGTTTCATGAATTTTTCACCCTAATAGTGAGGCTTGGAGTGGGATGACCAGGGGACTTATGGTAGTTTATGGTAGATTTTGGGACCTGTGGTCATGCTCGACAGCCAGCCTTTTATGCCCAATAAATGCAATAAATTACCAAAAAGCCGCAACCAAGAAATACGATATAGTAGTGTTAAAAAGTTGCAACGCTGAAATATTTTGAATCATGTTCCCGAGTGTGGCGGGGGCCACATGGGGTGGGATGCCATGATGGGTAATTTTCCTGACACATGGCAAGCTCTGAAAGCCTGATGAATTGCATATCGGAATGTTATGTACAATAGAAGACATTTTTTATATTAGTTATAGTTTTATAGGTCTGCACACGTTGTTTTGACACGAAGAGCGTGATAAGTTTATGTTGTTTATACAGCGTAAATGGAAAAATATGCTCCGTTATTATTGATTTTTTGTGTAAAATACCCCCAAATATCAACGAGACGACAGTTGCCTCGAACTATTAGTTAAAACAAAGATAATACCCCGCAAAACAAGGGACCTGCGGTAATTTTGAGGGACCTGCGGTAGCCTGTGGTAAAATCGGGGACCTGCGGTATAAAGGCGCACCCTAATTTAGCACCTCAATTTGGGCAGTGATGAGCCGCCCAATATATAACCTACGATGAACTGTTTGTAGAAAATTTCTAGGCCACGTATTGAGAGTCACACTAACTAATAAGTTATACTTGGAGTCTTCGTCAAGTTCGTGTGACGTTTTGACTTGAGTGATAAAACAGATACCGGGTACTACAAAGTCTACATGTATTACTATTGATAACTGATGATACTGATAAACCACCAGTTGAGTGTGACTTTGTCATCTGGTGGAGAATGAAATGAATAACTCCCAAACACATTTCGAAATTATAACCAAAGAAGCATATAAGAGTTCACATAATAACTAAATTAATTCTGTCTTCAACTCACTTGAGTTTACCAAGTCGAAATTTAAATGTGTCAAATAAAAACCTGTGACAAACACCCGATCTCAGTGTGACACTGGTACCACTCGATTTGGCGTGTCGCGGCGTACCCAAGTGTGTGTCTGTCAAATGAACGGTGCACGTCAGCTGTTGCCAACAGTATTGTGAATACACCCACAACCATTTCGACCCCAAGTGACTTCGACCCACTTTTGTGAATTCGACCCAGTTTGGTGATTTCGACTTGAAATGAATTCGCCCCAGTTATGGTGAATTCGACCCACAAAAAAATTATATTGTGTTGTCTTATTGGTAGAGTGAAGTATTTAATAGACACTAGAAACATTGAGGTTAATCTCAGTTAATCGCGCAAATCATTATTTTCGTCATATGCGTGGCCTTGTTTATTAACTGAGAACATCTTGATTGCTTTGTTGTGGCAACTCACCTGTATCTTAACGGTTTATCAATGACATGTGCTAGCTTCTGAAACTAATCACAATATCATTGTCAGAGCCTGGAATTATCGGCGAGCGAAACATAAAACAATTCCTCACTTGTCTTGTTTTCTTAAGTACGTAAGAGCTACAATCAGAATGACTGTACTTTGTTTGAGGACAAGTAACAAGGAGATGCATCTCAGCGGATGGGGGGTGTGGGTTGGGAGCTCAAACCGATCGTCCCCATAAGTATCACATAAGATTATTTGTAGAATCTTACATATATTTAATTGAAATCACGCAAGTAAAGCATTTGAAATTCCAGAAGTGTATTTTATACCAATCATTTTGTAAGAAGCACGTTGTTATGTCCCCGAATCTCCGAACTGACTTTTCCTTCCCATTTCATCAGTGATCTCTCTCTCTTTCTCTGTTTGTCTCTCTGTCTGTCTGTCTGTCTCTCTATCTCTCTCTGGCGAGACCGTCTGAAAGCGGGAACGGGACAAACCGCCCCAGCGACAACCCGCCCCAAATCGACTGGGACAACCCGCCCCATGTTTTTCACTCGCCGCGGTTATCAACTATTTGACTATGATATTAATTGGACTATGATTGGATTATAAGTAATAACAAATGAACTATTCAGGTTTTATTACTTATAATACGATCATTATTAATTAGGGGACAACGAATTTGTTCAGTGGACTTAATTATGATGGTATTATAAGTAATAACACATGAATATAAGTGTGTCTATGTGGAAGATCAAATTCAGCATTCAGTTCTATTATCAGAAGTGTCTGTGGTTATGGTATCTGTGGGTGTCTCATTGATGGAAGTGACTATGGATATTTCATGACCTGACTGTTTGTGTTCTCGGACGTGTCCATGGTTTCATCTGAGTCAACAGGCATATCGTTCTCACTGGAGTGGTCTCTGCAAGTAAACTGGATGGTCGTCTCGCCTCTTCTTTCACTCGGATATTCCACGTGGTTTATTCCTGTATTACATAAACGATGTTGCCTTCTCCCACAAACGTCGCTGTCAACTGCATGCTGCTTCGATCGAACTTCAAGATCACAATGAATACAAGGAAACATATTTGTTGAATGAAATTATATATTTGGCGTTAGTCAAATTGGCTAATTGCAGGGGAAGTAAAATATTACAGTCCATACTATTAAGGTAGACCGATTTGAATTAATATGTCTCCTGGCGGCGTTTAATGTAAGGGGGATAATTTGGAAAACTCTTTAGTTTTGAAATGTTGTTTGAGGGAAGCAGATCTTGAAATAATTCTGAAAAATTTATTTGAAATCCTTTTGAATTCCCACTGTTGAAATATCGCCGAAAATGAATTTTGAAATTGAAAGTCTTGTTTTATCATGACATCGTCGATTGTTGATGAACTTTGCTCCACTTGTGAATTCTAGCTGAAAATTGTTGATCTGTCAGTGACAGTTATTTGTTTATATTGTTGTCATGGCGGAACGCGATAAACGGGATGTCGCAAGAGTCGACTATAAAAGTTTACATCTTGGTTCGCACATCGGACAACAAAACAACCCTGCTAACACGGATCTGTCGCCTGTACATTCCACCAGTGACGAAGATATTATCCATGGTATCAGTTCGGAAAATTCAACTAACAATACCGGTAACGACACCGTCGCCGATCAAGTTGACAAGTCAACGGAAGTTTCAGAATCTGAGTCGGACGAGGAAACCAGAAAACTTCAGGTAGAACTTTTTTGTTTGCGTCAGAAAAAGCGTGAGGAACAAAAACTTCTGAAGAAGCAGAGATTGAGAGATGAAATTTCCCAAGCCAAGAAAGACTTAGAAAGACTGAAAGGTAGTGAATCTCGTCGTAGCAATAGTGTCAAATCCAAATTAAAACCTACTAAGAAACAATCAACGACAGCTAGGGGAGAAAGTATGTGTATTTCGAAGGACAAGGAGTCCAAAAATCTGGACATAAGTGATTTAAGAGCGATGGAATCATTAAATGCAAGAGTTAGCAGTAAATTATGGAAGTTAGGGTTAAAATCAGATGCCGGTAATGACTGCTCTGACTCAGACGTCGACACTGACAACCAAAGAAGCCCTACTATTACTAAAGTTAGACATAGGAAAATGGGTACTGACGAAAAATATATAAAACCCAGAGTAAGATTTGGAACAGCACACGAATTTGGTCTTGAGTCCAGATTTGTGTCCTCTTCCACATCGGACTCAGAAAGTGAAGACAGCTCAGATATGGAGGAAAATGTTAAACAACAAAAAAGGAAACACAAATTAAAGTCAGGATTGACAGGCAAATCAACTGATCGAGTGAGGTTTCCGCAGATCTTTCCGCAGTCGTCTTTACAATATGAGTTTGTTACCTCTAAGTTAGAACTCAAAGATCTTAGCTTTCAGCAATTCATGGCAGGTGAACTGGAGACAATCACTAGAATAGGCATATCTAAAGCTGAAAGAGATGGAAGATTGAAGCTTCTAAAAAAGCTTGCCTATTATTACAACATTTACGACTGGAAAGCTCTGTTGAACTTTTACTCGGATTGGTTACGCCGTATAGAATTGGGATCCAACTCTTGGGATGAGGATTCTAGTATTATAGAACTGCCAATTTTAGCTAAGCATGTTAGGGCAAAAAATTATAATTCACAATCTTATTCTAGCCCCAAAACATTTTTTGACAAGACAGACAAGACGGACAAGACAGATAGTACAATGACATGGTTCTGTACCAACTATCAAAAAAACAAATGCTTATATAAGGGGGCACACAAGGGTTTTATTAAAGGCCAGCCAAGATTTGTAGAGCATATCTGCGCCACATGCTGGCAGAAAAATAAAGAGAAATTGGCTCATCCAGAGTGCTCATCCGCCTGTGTTTTTCAAAAGTGACTAGGCCTCGGTCACATTGATTCTTCACTTAATCCAATGGCAGACATTTTTTATCCGAAATATTTATTAAAAGGCGGCGGATCAGATTTGTCCGGTGAAAAGACTGCTTTGGATGTTTCAAATCAGTTCTTTCACAGGAAAAACCCTGAGCAACAGGAAAAAATAGAAATCTTAGTTGAAAATACAGCTGATAATCTTGGTGTTTTAGAACCCCCACATAAATATCGTGTGGACGAATCAATCTTACCATCAGAGGATTCAAATATACATGTAGAACAGACAGATGCGAACAGACTTACGCATGATAATGGTACATTATATAATTCTTCTTATGACCTTGATCTACATGGTTTGAAACCTTATCAAAATAATTTGGGTGAGGTTTTGAAGAATGGAGACCAAAGTGCTCTGTCATCAGACACTCAAGATTATGTTAAGTTGCACGACGAAATAGTAAAGTCCGGAAAACCAAATTACCTGGGTTGTCGTGTTCCGGTTACTTCTAACATTAACATCCCCTTCTTTCGAGAGAATTTAAGTCAGTTTGGCGATGCTATCGTATGTGACCTACTGGAATTTGGCTTCCCGGTGGGCCATTTAGGGGAAATACCTACTTCACACCAGGTAAAAAATCATAAAGGTGCTACTGAATTTGAAGTTGAGATAGATGCATACATACAAAGTGAACTGCTCAAGAATGCCATAATTGGTCCTTTCCACATGAATCCTTTCAACACTAATATTAAACTAAGTCCTATTAACTCTGTTCCAAAGAAAAGCTCAGATGAGCGTAGAGTGATACTTGACCTTAGTTTTCCCCTCAACTCTTCTGTAAATGAAGGAATTTTATCAGACTTTTATTTGGGTGAATTTATCAATTTAAAATATCCGAAAGTGGATGATTTGGTCAATATGGTTAAATGTAAGGGCCAAGGGTGTCTGTTATTCAAAAGAGATTTGAAAAGAGCATACCGCCAAATACCGTTAGATCCTGGTGACATACATCTTCTTGGGTACATGTGGAAGGGAAAAATATACTTTGATAAAGTCTTGACAATGGGACTAAAATCTGCTGCACAGATTTGTCAGAGAGTTACCGACACAGTAGCATACATGGCCGAAAAAGAAAATTTTACTATTATAAATTATTTAGATGATCTTGCCGGTGCCGAAATTCAAGAAAACAGTACTCATGTTTACTTTAAATTGGGTTCCTTGTTGAACAGTTGTGATTTGGAAGAGTCTGTGGAAAAGGCTTGTCCCCCTTCCACAGAAATGGTCTTTCTCTGTGTTCTGTTCAACACAAGAACCCTCACTTTACATATCACAGAAGAAAGAATTAGGGAAATTTCCAAATTAATTACAGATTGGCTTCAGATGAAAAAAGGGAAATTGAAACAGGTGCAATCACTTTTGGGCAAATTGCAATTTATTTGTGCTTGTATTCGGCCAGGTAGGATTTTTATTTCTAGAATTTTAAAATGGTTAAGATCTTTCAAAAATAACCGAAAAATTTCCATCAAAATTCCTGTATATGTCAAAAAAGACTTGTCATGGTGGAATACTTTCCTGCCTCTTTACAATGGTGTTTCAATGATGTCCTTCGAGGAGTGGTCCATGCCAGATCAGCTTTTAGCTACTGACGCTTGTTTATCTGGATGTGGAGGTATATGTGACAATGAATATTTTCACAGTGAATACCCTGAACTCATACAAACTCAAAACTTACACATTAATTTATTGGAGCTGTTGACAATCTTGGTCTCCCTAAAACTTTGGGCAAAGAAACTGAGGGGCAGGAAGGTGGTCGTTCACTGTGACAATTCTTCATCAGTCTCAGTTATTAATAACGGCTCGTCAAAAAATGAATTTATGCAGAAATGTTTAAGAGAAATTGTCTTCATTGCGGCCATAAATGAATTTGAAATCAAAGCTACTCACATTGAAGGCTGTGATAACCGCCTACCAGACCTGTTGTCTAGATGGAATCAAGGGGTTAGCATACAGAAAAAATTTTTTCAAGACACAAATGGAAGCTTCACCGAAGTTAAATTGTCTGAGTGTAAATTTGTTTTTGAAAATAACTGGTAATTTATGTACAGTACTTTCCTTTCAGGCTCACAGTTGATTTTGCTGAAAAAGGAAGTTCAACAGTCGGTCCGTAATGCCTTTGCTTTAGGGACTTATAAAAACTTTCAAACACAGTGGACTTCTTACTTCCTCTTTTGTGAATATTTTAAATTGCAGGACCTTCCTGCATCTTTGAACACGATTAAGCTTTATGTTCAGTTTTTAAGCAGATCATTCAAGTCACCGCAGTCCATAAGGGGTTACTTGAGTGCAGTCAAGACATTACACCACATACTGGAATTAGAATGTGATGTTTTTGAAAGTTTTGAATTAAAATTGTTAATGCGTGGATTATCGCGACAAAAACAACATTGCCCTAGACAGGCCTTCCCAATTACACCTCAAATTTTGCTTGAGATACATGCACAGTTGAGTTTAAAGAACTCCACTCATGTCTCCTTTTGGGCTCTGTTTCTACTGGCCTTTTTTCTTATGGTGAGGAAGTCAAATTTGGTTCCAGTTTCTGTGAAGCAATTTGATTCTCAGAAACAGCTAACTAGAGGGGATATTTTTCTGGAAGGCAATATACTCCTGATAATAATTAAGTGGACAAAAACTCTACAATTTGGACAAAAGGTGTTAAAATTTCCATTAACAGCAATACCAAATTCTCCTCTTTGTCCAGTAACAGCATATAGAAACATGGTAAAATTAGTTCCAGGCGAGGATAGCGATCCAGCCTTCATGCATTTTGTTAATGGTAAACGTGTTCCACTCACTTACAGTCATCTGCATTCGTTCCTGAGGGACAGGTTGCTTGGAGCTGGCAGGGATCCATCCTTGTACTCTTCGCATAGTTTTCGAAGAGGTGGAGCTTCCTGGGCTTTCCAATCGAGTGTCCCTTCGGAGCTGATTCAGTTGGCTGGGGATTGGGCAAGTGACGCATATAAAGAGTACTTGCGTTTCACATTGAAAGACAAATTGATAGTTTTTTCTAAAATGAAAGAATTGATTGAATCCACACTTCAATAATTGCCTTGCTCTTTTCAGCCAAAAGACATCGCAAAGTCCTTTTGTTAAGTGACTCTATTTGCAAGTACGTTAAGGACATTTACGATCTTGAAGTGAGATTTTATTCAGGATACACTGTGGGTAGAATGACCTATGAACTTAGTAAAACCAAGGCTAGTATGGAACAATTTACGCATGTAATCCTTCATTTTGGTACCAATGATATAGGATATAAACCAGTCAATGCAATGATTGCTGCATATAATAACCTTATAACCACGACTCAAGCTACTTATCCTGGTGCTAAAGTCCTGTTGTCTTCCATTCTACCCCGTCCGATGGATCACGAAGGCCTAGGCAAAAAGGTTCATGAGGTTAATTCCAGGCTACAAAAATTATGTAAGGATAGGAAGCTAACCTTTATCAAATCCTATAAATCCTTTGTCTCTGAGGGTAAACCAAAACAAGAACTTTTTGCTGAAAGGGATGGCCTTCACCTGAACTCGGAGGGTACAAGACGCCTTAGGCATATATTTATTCAGGTGGTCAACAGACTTTTCTAGGGTGTTGCATAATTGTATAATAACTTATCTTATATTGGTTTTGGTTTGCTAGTTTTTTCCTGGACTCCGTCTCCATTATGTTGTTTGCTTCCTCTGGGATCATTGTACCCCAGGGTTGTAGGGGCGAGGTTTGTGAGGTTCGAGTATGCACCTCCTTTCGCCTTCTCTTCACGGTGGAGTCGGGGTTGGAGATTGTATTGGCTTACCACAATTTTTCTCCAAATATCTCAGGGTAATTTTTAGCTATCTTTAAGCTATTCATGACAACATTACTTGGGTCGTTTAGTCATATCCTACTCCTGGCGGCCTTTGGCTTGGTGCATAATATTGCATTGTTTACTTCCTACTTAGTTGAGGTTCCTTATTAAGAGTAATCATTTAGGGGCTATTGTCCCTCACCAATCAGCTATGTGGGCTGATTGGTGAGAGGTAATGGTTCTTGCATGGTTGTTCACCCTTCATTCTCCATTCTTGTATCATTGGTTTCTCAGTTTACATGGCTTTCAAATTTCCGGCATGTGAAATGCATGAGAATTAATAGCATGATTGTGTACATGTATATAATGTCTTTGTTGCATATATGTTATATAAATGTGTCATCTTTTTTATGTGTATTGTTCATGAGATTGCATGTTGTTCTACTTGTTTAAAAATCCAACTGTTTCCAAACAGCATTTCGTTGGCAATAAATAACATCGCTTATTAGTTAATGTTTTCTTTCTTTGCAATTTTATATATTTGGCGTTAGTCAAATTGGCTAATTGCAGGGGAAGTAAAATATTACAGTCCATACTATTAAGGTAGACCGATTTGAATTAATATGTCTCCTGGCGGCGTTTAATGTAAGGGGGATAATTTGGAAAACTCTTTAGTTTTGAAATGTTGTTTGAGGGAAGCAGATCTTGAAATAATTCTCCCACCCTCCCGCCCAATTAAATTAAAAATTGGGGATTCGTCATGGTGCATAATATTGCATTGTTTACTTCCTACTTAGTTGAGGTTCCTTATTAAGAGTAATCATTTAGGGGCTATTGTCCCTCACCAATCAGCTATGTGGGCTGATTGGTGAGAGGTAATGGTTCTTGCATGGTTGTTCACCCTTCATTCTCCATTCTTGTATCATTGGTTTCTCAGTTTACATGGCTTTCAAATTTCCGGCATGTGAAATGCATGAGAATTAATAGCATGATTGTGTACATGTATATAATGTCTTTGTTGCATATATGTTATATAAATGTGTCATCTTTTTTATGTGTATTGTTCATGAGATTGCATGTTGTTCTACTTGTTTAAAAATCCAACTGTTTCCAAACAGCATTTCGTTGGCAATAAATAACATCGCTTATTAGTTAATGTTTTCTTTCTTTGCAATTTGACTCTAAGAATGGATGAATGAAAAGTTTTAGCGAACCAGCAGGCGCACAGGGACGATGTGGGATTGAAATCCCTTGGTAGCCCACTTCCCACACGCAGATCAGGATCAATGTGGATTGTGGATAACTTTCGATAAAAAGTTAGTAAAAATCTTTTTTCTTATATATTAAAATCCACCAAAATATTTTCGTCAAAAATCAGGACAACCCGCCCCAAAAAGTGGGACAACCCGCCCCCAAAATATGCCTGGGGCGAGTAGTCCCTGGTCCTCTGAAAGAAAGTCCTACATAGGCCTATCAGATATCTTCACCGACCGTCTGAAAGCCAATCCAGCAGAGGCCTATCAGAGATATCTTCGGCGTGAACGAAAGATATTTGCGGCGCCTTGAAATGGGCAGCAGAAAACACATGATTGAAGTGACCGCGTGAGCACAGAAAATAAAAGAAACAGCGGCGAAATCAACAAAGGCGGCATTACTCAATAACTCTCCAAATGTGTAATTTTATTGTACAGAATGTCGTATTTTATATAAATATATGTGCAAGACGGACCCTAAAATCGGGATTTGTGATTTAAAATAGACAACTTAAATAGGTTAATTTTCGATAATTTTTTTTTATAACACATTCATCGTTAGATAGATTGGGGGTGAATAAAATCTATCAAAGCGATTAACCAGTTATAAAAATATCTTTGATCGGTAATAAGCCCAGTTTCTTTATCTACTTTAATCATAAATCTCTATTTGACAGGAAATTGCTCTTTAATGTAACTGCACGTCTCTTGTATAAATGTATAAAAATATTAAAGAATTATGTATTTGCTTTTCTTTTTTCATGACCTTATCTATTTGTTTTAAAAAACTTATATTTATACACCAATCCTCTTATCTGTTGCTCCAAAACCCATACCAACTTACCCGATTGGGGACAAAACGTACAACAGTTTGGGTACAAAACGTCCAATGATGTGTACAAAACGACCATCACTTTGGGTACAAAACGTCCACCTGGGTACAAAATGTCCTGGTACAAAATTTTCTGGGTACAAATTAAACGACCAGTTACCGTATGGATGGAGGGGGTCTTGTTTGCTCTATACATGTAGTTAGGAACAAATTAAGATACATTTTAAAGCACTGTACTAATTTATGTCTTTAGCGTCTATTGCCAAGGACTAAGGGGTTCTCAAAGTACTGTGAATTTAGTTACTTATTCCCGTTTCTTTATTCTACATTCAAAATTAAAATAAATCCAGGATATTTTGGTGTTGATGGGAGGAATAAATAAGATTGACACCTCAACCGCCCCAATCAGACCCCAATTAGGGGCCCTACTAAGGCCCCCAAAAGGGCTAGTTCCAAAATATCACCAAAGTAGGTAAAAATCACAGGATATTTTGGTGTGGATGGGTGGCCCAGAGGAATGAAGAAGACTGACACCTCAACCGCACAAATCGGACCTCATTTAGGGATCTACTAAGGCCCAAAAAGGACCAGTTACAAAATATTGCCAAAGTAGGTAAATATCACAGGATATTTGGGTGTTGTTGGGTGCCTCCCCTCCCCGAGGAATAAAAAAAGATTGACGCCTCAACCACCCCAATTGGACTCAGGGCCCTACTAAGGCCACAAAAAGGGCCAGTTACAAAATATCATCCAAGTAGGTAGAAAACACGGGATATTTTGGTATGGATGGGTGGCCCCCGAGGATTGAAGAAGACTGACACCTCAACCGCTCGAATCGGACCACATTTAGGGGCCCTACTAAGGCCACAAAAGGGCCAGTTACAAAATATCACAAAAGTAGGAACAATCACGGGATATTTTGGTGTTAATGGATGGCCCCTTGAGGAATAAAGAAGATTGACGCCTCAACCACCCCAATTGGACCACATTTAGGGGCCCTACCAAGGCCCCAAAAAGGGGCAGTTACAAAATATCACCAAAGGAGGTTAATATCACGGGATATTTTGGTGTTGATGGGTAGGCTCCGAGGAATAAAGAAGAGCGACACTTCAACCGCCCCAATCGAACCACATTTAGGAGTCCTACTAAGGCCCCAAAATGGGCCAGTTACAAAATATCACTAAACCAGGTTAAAATCACGGGATAATTTATTGATGGTGGGTGGCCCCGAGGAATAAAGAAGATTGACCCATCAACCGCCTCAATCGAACCACATTTAGGGGCCCTAATAAGGCCCCAAAAAGGGCCAGTTGCAAAATATCACAAAAGTAGGATAAAATCACGGGATATTTTGGTGTTGATGGGTGGCCCCGAGGAATAAAGAAGATTGACAACTCAACCGTCCCACATTTAGGGGACCATACTAAGGCCCCAAAAAGGGGCAGTTACAAAATATCACCAAAGCAGGTTAAAATCAAGGGATATTTTGGTGTTGATGGATGGCCCCGAGGAATAAAGAAGATTGACACCCCAAACGCCCCAATCGGACCACGTTTAGGGGCCCTAGTAAGGCCCCAAAAAGGGCCTGTTACAAAATATCACAAAAGTAGGTTAAAATCACGGGATATTTTGGTGTTGATGGGTGGTCCCTGAGGAATATAGAAGATTGACACCTCAACCGCCCCAATCAGACCACATTTAAGGGCCCTACTAAGGCCCAAAAAAGGCCAGTTACAAAATATCACCAACGCAGGTTAAAATCACGGGATATATTGGTGTTGATGGGTGGACCCCGAGGATTAAAGAAGATTGACACCTCAACCGTTCCAATCGGACCACATTTAGGGGGCCTTACTAAGGCTCCAAAAATGGCCAGTTACAAAATATCACCAAAGCAGGTTAAAATCACAGGATATTTTGGTGTTGATGGGTGGCTCCAAGGAATAAAGAAGATTGACACCTCAACCGCTCCAATCAAACCACATTTAGGCGCCCTACCAAGGCCTCAAAAAGGGCCAGTTACAAAATATCACGAAAGCAGGTTAAAATCATGGGATATTTTGGTGTTGGTGGGTGGCCCCCGACAAATAAAGTAGATTGACACCTAACCAGCCCCAATCGGACCACATTAGGGGCCCTATTAAGGATCCAAAAAGGGCCAGTTACAAAATATCACCAAAGCAGGTTAAAATCAGGGGATATTTTGGTGTTGATGGGTGGCCCCCGGGGAATAAAAAAGATTGACAACTCAACCACCCCAATTGGACAGTGGCCTTACTAAGGCCCCAAAAAAGGGTCAGTTACAAAATATCACCAAAACAGGCTAAAATCACGGGATATGTTAGTGCTGATGGGTGACCCTCCGAGGAATAAAAAAGATTGACACCTCAACTGCACCAATCGGACCACATTTAGGGGCCCTATGGCCCAAAAAGGGCCAGTTACAAAATATCACCAAAGCAGGTTACACTCAAGGGATATTTTGGTGTTGATGGGTGGCCCCGAGGGATAAAGAAGATTGACACCTCAACCACCCCAATCCGACCCCATTTAAGGGCTTTACTAAGGCCCCAAAGGGGCCAGTTACAAAATGTCACCAAGAAGGTTAAAATAACAGGATATTTTGGTGATGAAGGGTGGCCCTGATTAATAAAGAAGATTGACACCTCAACTGCCCCAATCGGACAACATTTAGGGGCCCTACTAAGGCCCCAAAAGGGCCAGTTACAAAATGTCACCAAAGCAGGTTAAAAATACCGGGATATTTTGGTGTTGATGGATGGCCCCCGAGGAATAAAGAAGATTGACGCCTCAACTGCCCCAATCGAACCACATTTAGGGACCTTACTAAGGCCCCAAAAAGGGTCAGTTACAAAATATCACCAAACCAGGTTAAAATCATGGGATATTTTGGTGTTGATGGGTGGCTCCCAAGGAATAAAGAAGACTAACACCCCAACCAACCCAATCGGACCACCTTTAGGGGCCCAATTAATGCCCCAAAAAGGGCCAGTTACAAAAAATCACCAAAGCAGGTTAAAATCATGGGATATTTTGGAGTTGATGGGCAGCCCCAGAGGAATAAAGAAGATTGACACCTCAACTGCTCCAATCAGACCACATTTAGGGGCCCTTCTAAAGCCCCCAAAAGGGCTTGTTACACAATATCACTAATGTAGGTAAATATCACAGGCTATTTTGGTGTTGATGGGTGGCCCCGAGGGATAAAGAAGATTGACACCTCAACCGCCCCAATCCGACCCCATTTAAGGGCGTTACTAAGGCCCCAAAATGGGACAGTTATAAAATATCACCAAAGTAGGTAAAACCCACAGGATATTTTAGGATTCATGGGTGGCCAAGAGGAATAAAGAAGATTGACACCTCAACTGCCCCAATCAGACCACATTTAGGGTCCGTACTATGGCCCCAAAAAGGGCCAGTCACAAAATCTCACCAAAGCAGGTAAAAATGACGTCGTGATATTTTGGTGCTGATGGTTGGCCCCCGAGGAATGAAGAAGATTGAAACAACATCCGCTCAAATTGGACCACATTTAGGGACCCTACTAGAACCCCCAAAAGGGCCCGTTACAAAATACAACCAAAGTAGGTTAAAATCATGGGATATTTTTCTGTTGATGGGTGGCCACTGAGGAATAAAGAAGATTGACACCTCAACTGTGCCAATCGGACCATATTTAGGGGCCCTATTTAGGCTCCAAAAAGGGCCAGTTACAAATTATCCTTAAAGTAGGTAAATATCACGGGATATTTTAGTGTTGGTGGGTGGCCCTGAGGGATAAAGAAGATTGACACCTCAACCGCCCGAATCTGACCCTATTTAGGGGCCCTATTAAGGCCACAAAAAGGGCTGGTCATAAAATATCACCAAAGTAGGTCAAAACCACGGGATGTTTTGCTGTTGATGGGTGACCCCCGAGGAATAAAGAAGATTAACACCTCACCACTCCAATCGGACCACATTTAGGGGCCCTACTAAGGCCCCAGAAAGGGCGAGTTACAAAATATCACCAAAGCAGGTTAAAATCCTGGGAAATTTTGGTATTGATGGGTGGCCCCGAGGAATATTAAAGATTGATGCCTCAACCGCCCCAATCGGACCACATTTAGGGGCCCTACCAAGGCCACAAAAAGGGCCAGTTACAAAATATCACCAAAGCAGGTTAAAATCACGGGATATTTTGGTGTTAATGGGTGCCCACGAGGAATAAAGAAGATTCACGACTCAACTGCCCCAATCAGACCACAGTTAGGGTCCTACTAAGGACCCAAAAAGGGCCAGATACAAAATATCACCAAAGCAGGTTAAAATTGTGGGATATTTTGGTGTTAATGGGTGGCCTCCAAGGAGTAAAGAAGCTTGACACCTCAACTGCCCCAAGTGGACCACATTTAGGGGCCCTAAGGCCCCAAAAAGGGCCAGTTACAAAATATCACCAAAGCAGGTTAAAATCACAAGATATTTTGGTGTTGATGGGAGGCACCCAAGGAATAAAGAAGATTGAGACCTCAACTGCCCCAATCAGACCCCAATTATGGGCCCTACTAAGGCCCCATAAATGGCCAGTTACAAAATACCACCAAAACAGGTTAAAATCATGGAATATTTTGGTGTTGATGGGTGGCCCCGAGGCATTAAGAAGATTGGAGCCTCAACCACCCCAATCGGACCACATTTAGGGGTCCTACTAAGGACCCCAAAAGGGTCAGTTACAAAATATCACCAAAGCAGGTTAAAATCATGGGATATTTTGGTGTTAACGGGTGCCTATGAGGAATAAAGAAGATGCATGACCAACCGCTCCAATCAGACGACATTTAGGGGCCCTACTAAAGCCCCAAAAGAGCCAGTTACAAATTTCACCAAAGCAGGTGAAAATCATTGGATATTTTGGTGTTGATGGGTTACCTCTGAGGAATAAAGAATTACACCTCAACCGCCCCAATTGGACCACATTTAGGGGCCTGACTAAGGCCCCAAAAAGGGCCAGTTACAAAATATCACAAAAGTAGGTTAAAATGACGGGATATTTTGGTGTTGATTGGTGGTCCCCAAGGAATAAAGAGGATTGACGCCTCAACCGCCCCAATCAGTCCACATTTAGGGGCCTTACTAAGGACCCCAAAAGGGCCAGTTACAAAATATCACCAAAGCAGGTTAAAATCACGGGATATTTTGGTGTTGATGGGTGGCCACCAAGGAGAAAAGAAGATTGACACCTCAACTGCCCCAATCCGACCACATTTAGGGGCCCTACCAAGGCCCCCAAAAAGGCCAGTTACAAAATATCACCAAAGCAGTTAAAATCACGGGATATTTTGGTGTTGCTGGGAGGAACCCAAGGAATAAAGAAGATTGAGACCTCAAACGCCCCCAATCGGACCCCAATTAGGGGCCCTACTAAAAAAATGGCCAGTTACAAAATACCACCAAAGCACGTTAAATTCACGGAATATTTTGGTGTTGATGGGTGGCCCCGAGGAATAAAGGAGATTCACGACTCAACTGCCCCAATTGGACCACATTTAGTGGTCCTACAAAGGCCCCAAAAAGGGTCAGTTACAAAATATCACCAAAGCAGGTTAAAATCAAGATATATTTTGGTGTTGATGGGTGGCCCCGAGGAATAAAAAAGTTGACACCTTAACCTTCCCAATCGGACCACATTTAGGGCCCGACTAAGGCCCCCAAAAGGGCCAGTTACAAAATATCACCACAGCAGGTTAAAATTACGGGATATTTTGGTGTTGATGTATGCCCCCAAGGAATAAAGAATATTCACGACTCAACCACCCCAATCAGACTACATTTAGGGGCTCTACTAAGGACCCAAAAGGGCCAGTTACAAATTTCACCAAAGCAGGTTAAAATCATGGGATATTTTGGTGTTGATGGGTGACCGTGAGGAATAAAGAAGAATGACACCTCAACCACCCCAATTGGACCACATTTAGGGGCCCTACTAAGGCCCCCAAAAGGGCCCATTACAAAATATCATCAAAGCAGGTTAAAATCACGGTATATTTTGGTGTTGATGGGTGGCCCCCGAGGAATAAAGAAGATCGACACCTCAACTGCTCCAACCAGACCAGAGTTAGGGGGCCTACTAAGGCCCCAAAAAGGGCCAGTTACAAAATATCACCAAAGCAGGATAAAATCATGACATATTTTGGTGTTGATGGGTGGCCCCCGAGGAATAATGAAGATTGACACCTCAACCACCCCAATAGGACCACATTTAGTTGCCCTACTAAGGCCAGTTACAAAATATCACCAAAGCAGGTTAAAATCATGGGATATTTTGGTGTTGATGGGTGGCCCTGAGGAATAAAGAACATTGACACCTCAACCACCTCGATCGGACCACATCTAGGGCCCTACTATGGCCCCAAAAAGGGCCAGTTAAAAATATCAACAAAGCAGGTTAAAATCATGGTATATCTTGGTGTTGATGGGTGGCCCCTGAGGAATAAAGAAGATTGACACCTGAACCGCTCCAATCGGATCCCATTTACGGGCCCTTCTAAGGATCCCAAAAGGCCTAGTTACAAAATGTCACCAAAGCAGGTTAAAAAGTGGAAGGGAAATGGTAGTATTGGTATGCTTGGAGAAGCAAGCAAACATCAGGCCTTGTGCATGCCAAGACTTAGAGATAGGAAGGAAAGGAAGTAAGGGTAAGGTGAGTAAATTGTAAAGTGGAAGTTGGGCCCTGGTTTGGGATATTTACGGACCATGTTGCATAGAGATACACTTGTGGAATCTATTTCTATTACTTGGCTGGTCTTCGGGATGCCCTTTTCATTACATGAAAACCAGAGGGCAATGAGGCACAACTTGCCATTCCACATATCGTCACGGTCATAAGGGCCATGAGAAAATTCTTAGTGAGCCACAATTTGTCATTCCTCATATTCTTATATTTGGGGTCAGCGTTCCATGGAATCTTCTTTATTCTTCTTGTGTCGCACACCAACATCAAAATATTTGGCGATGTTTGTCTCCTTAGGTAATATTTTGTAACTGGCCCTTTTTGGGGCCCAAGGAGAGCCCTAAATGGGGTCCGATTGGGGCAGTTGAGGTGGCAATCTCCTTTATCCCTCGGGGCCACCCATGAACACCAAAATATCCCGTGATTTTAATCTGCTTTGGTGACATTTTGAAACTGGCCCTTTTTGGGGCCTTAGTAGGGCCACTAAATGTGGTCCAATTGGGGAAGTTGAGTTGTCAATCTTCTTTATTCCTCGGGGGCCACCCATCAATACCAAAATATCTTGTAGTTTTTACCTACTTTGGTGATATTTTGTAACTGGCCCTTTTTGGGGCCTTAGTAGGGCACCTAAATGGGGTCGGATTGGGACGATTGAGGTGTCAATCTTCTATATCGCTCGGGGCCACCCATCAACACCAAAGTATCGTGATTTTTACCTGCTTTGGTGATATTTTGTAACTGGTCCTTTTGGGGGCCTTAGTAGGACCCCTAAATGTGGTCCGATTGGGGCAGTTGAGGAGTCAATCTTCTTTATTCCTCGGGGGCCACCCATCAACACCAAAATATCCCGTAATTTTAACCTTCTTTAGTGACATTTTGTAACTGACCCCCTTTTGGGGCCTTAGAAGGGCCCCAAAATATCCCATGATTTTAACCTGGTTTGGTGGTATTTTATAACTGGCCCTTTTTGGGGCCTTAGTAGCACCCCTAAATGTGGTCCAATTGGAGCGGTTGAGGTGTCAATCTTCTTTATTCCTCAGGGGCCATCCATCAACACCAAAATATCCTGTGATTTTAACCTGCTTTGGTGATATTTTGTAACTGACCCTTTTGGGGGCCTTAGTAGGGCCCCTAAATGTGGTCCGATTGGAGCAGTTGAGGCATCAATCTTCTTTATTCCTCGGGGGCCACCCATCAACACCAAAATATGTGATTTTAACCTGCTTTGGTGATATTGTGTATCTGGCCCTTTTTGGGGCCTTAGTAGGGCCCTTAATTGGGGACCAATTGGGGCAGTTGAGGTGTCAATCTTCATTATTCCTCGGGGGCCACCAATCAACACCAAAATATCCCATGATTTTAACCTGCTTTGGAGATATTTGGTAACTGGTCCTTTTTGGGGCCTTAATAGGGCCCTAAATGTGGTCCGATTAGGGCGGTTGAGGTGTCAGTCCTCCTCGGGGCCACCTAGCAACACTGAAATATCCCGTGATTTTAACCTGCTTTTGGTGATATTTTGTAACTGGCCCTTTGTGGGGCCTTCATTGGGCCCCTAAATGTGGTCTGATTGGGGCGGCTGAGGCATCAATCTTCTTTATTCCTCGGGGGGTCACCCATCAACACCAAAATATCCCTTGACTTTAACCTACTTTTGTGATATTTTGTAACTGGCCCTTTTTGGGGCTTTAAGAGGGCTCCTAAATGTGGTCCAATTGGAGTAGTTGAGGTGTCAATCTTCTTTATTCCTCGGGGGGGCCACCCATCAACCCCAAAATATCCCGTGAATTTAACCTACTTTGGTGATATTTTGTAACTGGCCCTTTTGGGGGCCTTAGTAGGACCCCTAAATATGGTCTGATTGGGGCAGTTGAAGTGTCAGTCTTCTTTATTCCTTGGGGGCCACCCATCAACACCAAAATATCCTGTGATTTTAACCTGCTTTGGTAATATTTTGTAACTGACCCATTTTGGGGCCTTAGTAGGGCCCCGAAATGTGGACCGATTGGGGTGATGAGGTGTCAATCTTCTTTATTCCTCGGGAGCCACCCTAAACACCAAAATATCATGTGATTTTAACCTTCTTTGGTGATATTTTGTAACTGGCCCTTTATGGGGCCATAGTAGGGCCCCTAAATGTGGTCCAATTGGGGCGGGTGAGGCATCAATCTTCTTTATTCCTCTGGGGCCACCCATCAACACCATAATATCCTGTGATTTTAACCTGCTTTGGTTATATTTAGTAACTGGCCCTTTCTGGGGCCTTCGTAGGGCCCCTAAATGTGGTCTGATTGGGGCAGTTGAGGTGTCAATCTTCTTTATTCCTCAGGGCCACCCATCAACACCAAAATATCCCGTGACTTTTAACCTGCGTTGGTGATATTTTGTAACTGGCCCATTTTGGGGCTTAATAGGGCCCTAAATGTGGTCCGACTGGGCGGCTGAGGCGTGAATCTTCTTTATTCCTTGGGGCCACCCATCAACACCAAAATATCCCATGATTTTAATCTCATTTGGTGATATTTTGTAACTGATCCTTTTTGGGGCGTTAGTCGGGCCCCAAAATGTGGTCCGATTGGGGCGTTGAGGCATCAATCTTCTTTATACCTCAGTGGCCACCAATCAACACCAAAATATCCCATGATTTTAACCTGCTTTGGTGTTATTTTGTAACAGGCCCTTTTTAGGGCCATAGTAGGGCCCCTAAATGTGGTCCGATTGAGGTGTCAATCTTCTTTACTCCTTGGGGCCACCCAATCAACACAAAATATCCTGTAATTTTAACCTGCTTTGGTGATATTTTATAACTGGCCCTTTTTGGGCTTGGTAGGGCCCCTAAATGTGGTCCGATTGGGGCAGTTGAGGTGTCAGTCTTCTTTATTCCTCGGGGTCCACCCATCAACACCAAAATATCCCATGATTTAAACCTGCTTTGGTGAGATTTTGTAACTGGCCTTTTTTGGGGCCTTAGTAGGGCCCCTAAATGCGGTCCGATTGAGCAGTTGAGGTGTCAATCTTCTTTCTTCCTCGGAGGCCACCCATCAACACCAAAAATCCCTGTGATTTAACCTGCTTTGGTTATTTTTTGTAACTAGCCCTTTTTGGGGCCTTAGTAGGGTCCCTAAATATGGTCTGATTGGGTGGTTGAGGTGTCAATCTTATTCCCCAGGCTCCACCCATCAACACCAAAATATCCATTGATTTTAACCTGCTTTGGTGATATTTTGTAATTGGCCCTTTTTGGGGCCTTAGTAGGGCCCTAAATGTGGTCCGATTGGGGCAGTTGAGGTGTCAATCTTCCTTTATTCCTCGGGGGCCACCAATCAACACCAAAAATATCCTGTGATTTTAACCTGCTTTGGTGATATTTTGTAACTGGCTCTTTTTGTGGCCTTAGTAGGGCCCCTAAATGTGGTCCGATTGGGGCGGTTGAGGTGTCAATCTTCTTTATTCCTCGGGGGCCGCCCATCAACACCAAAATATCCCTTGATTTTTTTAGAATTTTGAACGATGAATAAGGGAAATGGGATATAAGTAACTAAATTCACAGTTCTCTAAGTTTTTGCGTCAAAAAAGGTCATTCCGATGAGGTCCCACCGCATTCCCAATCTGTTAACAGTGCAACAATAGGTGTAAGTACCGATGTCAATCAGCCTGACCATTAATTTAAGCAGTGGCATAGATATAACTTAGGATGAAATCCCTTTTCGGCCACCAAGAATTTTGTCAGAACTTTCGAATTCTGACAGATGTTTTCCGCGGCCAGTCAGTTGTCCCAGTTAGGTCAATCGTGCAGAAATTGCTAGCTTTCAAACCTCAACCATTCTATTTGGGTGGAACAGTGAAAAATACAACCCTCCGCTCCCATTAACCCTTCACCCAATGCAGACAATATCAAAATCTATTATTTTAAAAACAATTTTTCCAAATTTTTCAAAAATTTTTCAACAATACCATATTATGTGACCCTTCGTTGGAACGAGCTCGTTCCAACGAGGGGTCACATGATATGGATTTGTTGAAATTTTTTGAAAAATAATATTTTTTCAACTACTGAATTTGCATATTACGCAGGCGGATGCGGCCCGATTCGTTGGGTAAAGGGTTAACGTTTTGGCACCAAAACAATTTGTTTGGCACTAAAACATCCAGAATGTCCAAAAATTGGGCACCAGGCAGTTTCGGACCAACATGAACACTGATTAGGTGTATATATGTATTATTTGGCACCAGACAGTTTCGGACCAACATGAACACTGGTTAGGTGTATATATGTATTATTTATTACACGCCTGCTCTATGAAATCCCCAGCTACAGCAACACTAAACCAGGCGGAAAATGAAAATACGCTGCACACATGTGTGGAACAGAAATCGTTGACAGACTATTTTTATTAAGAAGCGAAATTTCACTGGAATTTTCTGCAACTCGTGCATAGCAATTACAATTTGAATCCTGGCGATAGTTAAAAAGCGTCCCCTGATTTCCAATGTATTCTATGTGCCAGTGGGCACATAGAACACATTGGAAATCAAGGGACCAAATAGTAACACGGGTTCCCCTCGCAAATTAGGTTAGCGATAAGGCATAAAAAAATAAAAAATCTGTTTCTCAGGCCCTCCCGCATGGTCCTTTTGGCTGCCGCATGCTCTCTTTTTATAACCAATTTAAACTTAAAAAAAAATTAAAATTAAATGGTTTATGTCTGATATTTTACCCAAGTTTAAAAAATTTATGAATTTGTCCCTTGAGTGCAAGAAGGCTTTGCAATGCTTTAGCATTGCAAAGCCTTCTTGCACTCCAGGGATGAAATACACCACCACCCATGCTATTCTGTAGATAATGAGGCCTAAAACTTGAACCAAGAACATAAACTTTTGATGGCAAAGAAGTAATTACTGAAATAAAAAATAAAACAAAAAACCGCTCGCCGCATGCAATTTTACAAATAATGGCCTGAGAAACAGAAGAGCTACTTTGTGTAGCCTAAAATGTGTTCTTTTTGTTGATAGTTTTCAAATGAATTGCATAGTGTCCTTCTAATAATTGTTTTATAGATGACAAGGAGTGTAATAAACACAGATTGACACACGTGTGTGAATGGGTTAAACGAGATGGCACTTGTGTCATCGCGGAAGGATAAAGAGGCCCCAGAGGGCCTGAGGGCACTCACCTGACATGGTAGCATAAATATCAATCCAGGGAATTGATTTCAACAAGTTACATCTGCCCCTTCTAAGAAAAGCTTATACCAAATATCCAAAGATTCTGACCAGTGGGTCTAAAATAAAAGATTTTTAAAGAATATTCCTCATATTCAACTAAGTAATGATTCGGGCTCCCACAGGGAGCCCGAATATGAACCCAGGGACTTGGCTTGAACAAACTTGAATCTCACCTCCAGTAGGATGCTGTATACCAAATATCAAAAGATTCTGACTGCTGGATCTGAAGCAAAAGATTTTTAAAGAAAATTCCTCATTTTGAACTAAGTTATAATTCGGGCTCCCATAGTGAGCCCAAATATAAACCCAGGGACTTGGCTTGAACAAACTTGATTCTCAGCCCCCCCCCCCCCCCCCCCCCCCCCCCCCCCCAAGGATGCTGCATGCCAAACATCAAAACATTCTGACTGCTGAATCTGAAGAAGATTTTTAAAGAAAAATTCCTCATATTGAACTAAGTTATAATTTGGGCTCCCACAGGGACTTGGCTTCAACAAACTTGAATTTCAACCCCCTAAGGATTCTGCATGCCAAATATCAAAACATTCCGACAGCTGGATCTGAAAAATTCCTCATATTAAACTAAGTTATAACTCGGGCTCCCACAGGGACTTGACTTCAACAAACTTAAATCTCACCCCCCTATTTCATACCAAATATCAAAACATTCCATCGGCTGGATCTGAAGAAGATTTTTTAAGAAAATTCCTCATTTTGAACTAAGTTATAATTCGGGCTCCCACAGTGAGCCCAAATATGAACCCAGGAACTTGGCTTGAAAAGACTTGAATATCACCCCCCTAAGCATGGTGCATATCAAATATCAAAAGATTCTGATAGGTAGATCTTAAGAAGATTTTAAAGAATATTCCTCATACTGCACTAATTTAAACATTTGGGCTCCCATAGAGAGCCCAAAAATGGACCCAGGGATTTGATTTCAATAAACATGTGAAACAATCTTCCAAAGATGTTATATGTGAAATTTGAAAGCTTTTGGAGCAGTGGTTTGGGAGAAAAGTAGTCTTAAATGTTTTTCCCATTACCCACAGTGTTAAAAAAATGCTGACTCAGCACTTTTTCAAAGTCCCCACAAAATACCCTATGATAAAACCGATAGCAATTTTTTTGAATCATTCGATTCTGTTGGTCCCAAGGAAGTTTCACACCAAATAAGAATTCTGAGTGCTATGTAGTTTTGGAGATATGGGTGTTTTAATTTTTTTTTTTTTGCTCCTGCGGTACCCATGGGGTGACAGGAAAAAGTTTTTGGCATAAATTAAGTACTTATGACCCAATAAACCCTCATATCAAATTTGGTTCAAATCTGCTTCTCAGTTTGGAAAATAGAAATTCTGGGCGGGGTGAAAATTCTTGCCCCTTCCATAATGAAGGTAAATATAGCTCCTCGAACTTCTCTTGAACAAATCTGAGTCTACACCTCAAAAGGAAGCTGCACACCAAATATCAAGTCTCTGCTACTGCTGGTTCAAGAGAAGAAGATTTTTAAAGATTTAAGCACCCTTTTTGGGAGTGGCCCTACCAAGGGGCGAGGCAACTTGATTTGAACCAAATCAAAATGCGATGTCATAACAAACTATTATCTCAAATATCAATTAAATTGGTTCAGCAGTTTGGGAGGAGAAGACGCAAACACCATGTTCACAGACGACGGACCACATACGACAGACGGTGAGTGATCACTACAGCTCCCCTGAATGAAAAGCTAAAAACTCGAGGCCTGCGGCCTTTCCTTCAATCCTTCCACGCTGGCACTCGCGCCATATTAATTAACCCATTCACACACGCGTGTCATTCTGTGTATTTATGTGGAATGAACTAGAGTGATGTTACGCATACAGCCCAACTGTCCCAGCAATGGCAATGCTCAGGCACAAAATAGTTAGAGCCATTTTTTGTTAACCCTTTACCTAACATGAAAAGCAGACGACACTTGCAAAAAAAATTCTTGAATACCGGTAACTATTTTTTTCCATTTTTTGTCTCAAAAACATAGGTTATGACCCCTCGTTGGAACGAGCTCGATGAGCTCGTTCCAACGAGGGGGCATAACCTATGTTTTTGAGACAAAAAATGAAGATATTTTGAAAATTAATTGGCGATTTTTGAGAATAGCGCTGGCCGGTTTTGGCCGTTACGTTGGGTAAAGGGTTATCCGTTTGCCAAACGAATCTGCCATATCTGCACTCGTGGTGTACAAAATTTGCTATTCAAATTTTATTTTTTCATTTCTCTACTCCAAAACATACCTCATGAGCTATTAATGGAACAAGCTTGATGAGCTTAATAAGGACTAATAAGCCATAAATCTGATGTTTCAGAAAAATAATTTGTAGTGTGGGCTTCAACTTGTGTTAGGTAAAGGATTAAAGATGCAGTACATAAAGCAATGTTGGGCTATAGGAGTCAATTTTCGTTTTTGCATGTAATAACTCCCAATCCTTCAATTTGAAAATGCATTTTGGGAACAGTTGCCTTAGTGACATATTGTGTGTGTGTGTGTGTGTGTGTGGGGGGGGGTTGTCTTACCAACTTGACGAGGTAACTAGACAAAAGAGTTTGCGTGTTTCGCCTTACCGAGGTACAAAAGACAAAAGAAACCCTTTACCTCGGTTGTTTTCCCAGAACTGTACCGGCAAAACGAGGTAGAAACCATACCTCGTTATGTAGGCCAGACAAGACTCTGTGTGTGTGTGTGTGTGGGTTTGTCTTACCAACTTGACGAGGTAACTAGACAAAAGAGTTTGCGTGTTTCGCCTTACCGAGGTACAAAAGACAAAAGAAACCCTTTACCTCGGTTGTTTTCCCAGAACTGTACCGGCAAAACGAGGTTGAAACCGTTAGTCCACACAAAGGACAAACAATGGGGTACCTCGGTATGTAGGGTAGACAAGACTCTGTGTGTGTGTGTGTGTGTGCATGTGTGTGTGTGGGGGGGGGGGGGGGGGGGGGCAAGTTGTGGAACCTATATTCAAACCTGGCCTGTATTATAAATACGAATAACTTCAACAATTTTCATTGGTTGAACCTAGAGGCATGTTCTGAAAAGAATTGAAATCTGGTAACTTTTGTTTAAGTTATGGCATAAAGAAAGTTTGGACAGACGGATGGACTGATGGACAGACGGACGGACGGACTGACAGATATATGGATGGAGCGAGGTTGAAATTTAGAGAAACTAAGTTCGAAAAGCGTTGTGAAAAGGGTTAAATGAATGCCAATATTATTCGAAACCACTGTGTACAGCTTCAGTAGACCCTGCCCGAAATGAAAAAAAGAAATGACATTGTAACAGTGTTTGGAGAATGAAATTGATTGGCAAAAGGGGGGTGTGTGGTGTTTGTATGGATTTTTAACCACAAACTTTTAAAGCAAAACTGTAAAAATGCATTTTTGATGAAAGAAAAAAAAAGTGCCTAATTGGCCCTGGGGGAGTGGGTGGGGGTACATGAGTTTAAAAAAAAGTTACGCATGTGGTGACTGTAAATAGTTCAAAATGCATATTGGGGGGAAAGGAAGAAAAAAAAATGCCTAATTGGCAGGGGTTGGGCAGGACAATAACTTCAACAATTTTCATTGGATGATTGTGGTCATCAAACTTGGCCTAGAGACATGTACTGAAAAGAATTGAAATCAGTTAACTTTTGTTTAAGTTATGGCATAAAGAAAGTTCGGACATACAGATGGACTGATGAACGAACAGACAGACTGACGGATGGACTGACAGATAGACAAACGGAGCGAGCTCTGCTTTATATCCCTCCCTTGTGGGAACGGATAATGAAAGTGTCAATGACACTGTAGCTTAACATGTCTGTGTGTTGTGTTTGATGAAAAGGATAATGTTCAATGTTTATGAAAGGATTATGAAATAAGACAAGAATTGTGATAATTGGGAATATGTTCATTTCTGTTCCCTATATGCCATGTTTTTAATAAAAATAATATGAGGTGTACACGGTACTAAAGAGCTGTGGGATGGGTTAATATGACCTCACAGTTAATGTATGTGGCCCTCACAGTTAACGTAAGTCAATGAAAGTTACAGTAAAATTATTTCAAAATGAGTCATCCTGTCAAGTTACATTGAAATCCCTTCATAAATATGTCCTGTAGACTGTGCTGAAAGTTTTCAGGCTTCAGGCCTGTGTAGCCATGATGTTGCAACTAAAAGGGATCGTCCTCATCTCGACATTATACTGATTCATTCTACTAAGATACAATGAAATCCCTTCACAAATATGCCCTGTAGTCTGTACTGAAGTTTTTGGCTCGGGAAGCTATAATGGTTGAATGATCACAACCAAAAGTGGGCGTTGTCATCTGGGCATAATCTGGAGTGATCCTACAAAGTTACAATGAAACCCCTTCATATATATGATCTGTAGACTGTGCTCAAGGTTTTCGGGCTTTGGGGCCCTGAAGCAATCACAGTTGACCAAACACAACCAAAAGGGGATGTCATCATCTAGGCATTATATGGAGTCAACCTAACAAGTTACAATGAAATCCTTCCATAAATATGACCTATAGACTATGCTAAAGCTTTTGGGCCCGGGCAGCCATCAAGGCTAAGTGATTGCGACCAAAAGGGGACGTTTTCATCTGGACATTATTTGGAGTCAACCTACCAAGTTACATTGAAATCCCTTCATAAATATGACCTCTAGACCGAGCTTAAGGTTTTTGGGCTTCGGGCCCCTGTAGCCATCACAGTTGCCCAATTGCATTATTGCATTATTTGGAGTCATCCTACCAAGCTACAATGAAATCCCTTCATAATTATGACCTGTACACTGTTCTAAAGGTTTTTGGGCTTCAGGCCCCTGTTGCCGTCACAGTTGCCCAATCGTGTCCTAAAGGGGACGTTATCATTCAGACATTATATGAAGGCAACCTACCAAGTTACAGTGAAATCCTTTCATAAATATGGCCTGAAGACTGTGCTAAAGGTTTTCGGGCTTCGGGCTCGTGGTTGAATGATCACAACCAAAAGAGAACATTCTCATCTGGGCAACATCTGGAGTGATCCTATGAAGTTACAATGAAATCCCTTCATAAAAATGATCTGTAGACTGTGCTCAAGATTTTTGGGCTTCGGGCACCTGTAGCCATCACAGTTGACCAATCACGACCAAAAGGTGATGTCCTCATCTAGGCATTATATGGAGTCAACCTAACAAGTTACAATGAAATCCTTCCATAAATATGACCTATAGACTATGCTAAAGGTTTTTGGGCTAGGGCAGCCATCAAGGCTGAATGATCGCGACCAAAAAGGGGATGTTCTCATCTAGACATTATTTGGAGTCATCCTACCAAGCTACAATGAAATCCCTTCATAATTATGACCTGTAGATTGTTCTAAAGGTTTTCGGGCCCCAATCGTGTCCTGAAGGGGACGTTATCATCCAGACATTATATGAAGGCAACCTACCAAGTTACAATAAAATCCCTTCATAAATATGACCTGTAGACTGTGTTAAAGGTTTTCGGCCTTCATGCTCGGGCAGCCATCATGGTTGAATGATCACAACCAAAAGAGCACATTCTCATCTGGAGTGATCCTACGAAGTTACAATGAAATCCCTTCATAAATATGACCTGTAGACTGTGCTAAAGGCTTTGCGGCTTTTGGCCCCTGTAGCTGTCAGAGTTGCCCAATCACATCCAAAAGGGGACTTTCTCATCTAGACATTATATGAAGTCAACCTATCAAGTTACAATGAAATCCCTTCATAAATATGACCTGTAGACTGTGCTAAAGGTTTTTGGGTTTTGGCCTCGGGCTGTCATCACGGTTGACAGATCACGTCTAAATAGGGAAATGCTCATCTAGACATCATACGGAGTCATCGTACCAAGTTACAATGAAATACCTCCATATTAAACATGACCTGCAGACTGTGCTAAAAGTTTTGGGTTTTTGGGCTTGGGCAGTCATCATGGTTGACAGATCAAGCCCAAAAGGGGACGTTCTCACCTAGGCATTATACAGAGGCATCCTACCATGTTACCATGAAATCCCTTCATAAATACAACCTGTAGACTGTGCTAATGGTCTTTGGGTTTTGGCTTGGTCAGCCATACCGGTTGACCGATTACGACCAAAAGGGGACTTTCTCATCTAGACATGACCCAAAACTTGCATATGAAATTTTGTAATGATCAGACAAGAACTACGGGGTGTAGCCTGTACTTGAAGGTTGAATAAAAAAAACTTTAACCACAAACTTTAACCAAAACTCCAAATGTTAACTAAAGAGGGAAAAAAAAAACTCACTTGAACCTTCAGTAAAACTTTAATCACAAACTTTAACCAAAACTCTAAATATTAACAGACGGCTCATTGGTTAGAGCAGTGGGCTTTAAACTGAATGGTTGACTACTCGATCCTGGGATTTCGTCAATTACATCACCAACGTAATTAATTACATTCACAATTTCATTGGAAAATGTCAATTACATTACAATTACATCTGAAAGAAAAAGTAATTAATTAAAATTACATGGTGAAGTAATTAGTTACATTCTCAATTACAATTTAAGAGATGAATAACAAGATGAGTTTGATGCACTTTATTGAAATGATGGTTAACTGGTAAACTATTTTTGGTCATCCAGATTTGTCCACGTCTCTTTGCCTTGTTAAAATTTATGGGAGAGTGCCCATTGGCACTCTCCCATAAATTGTAACAAGGCAAATCTCCACAGATTAAATAATTTTACTTCAAAAATAATGTGAAGCACATGCACAGAATACGAAGCCATTAAGTTGTGACACCTGCACTTCAGAATAAAGCCCAAATATGGGCTTCCAGCACTCTACCAGTTAAAATAACATAGAAAGAAACATTAATTAACACATTACACATAATTAAATTAGGGAAATACAATAAAAACACAAACACTACTCTACATCATGGTTGCATCGGGCCATAATCATACATTCGAATGTGTCGTCTTTCATTCTGCACCTGTCAGGTCAGAAAACTTTTCCGGCTATATTAAAGAGACTCTCAACAAGAGCTGAAGAAGCGGGTATGCAGAGGCGGCTGTTTGCCAGTACTCTCAAACCAAGATACATATTGACATTGTCATGCCAGGATGCTAATCAGAGGTGGCAGATCCAGGGGGGGTGGGGGGGGGGGGGGGGGGCACGTGCTGGTCCACTTTTTCCACAGATATGTTTCGCAGTTACACAATGAGTTAAAATGGGCATGTCAATATACAGGTATTCCTGTAACATTATTTGCAAATCCAAACAATATTTAGCAATAATCACGCTTTCAGTCCGTTTATTCTACTTCAGCTCTCAGATGGCTGAAGTAGAAGAAACGGCCGGGCCAGTGACCACACAGCGGCATATTCATTGAAACGAGAGACTACAGCGAGTCATGGTACATTTACCAATATACGATAGTAACCTTTCTCACACTGGTTCGAACCATGGTAGTATTGTAAATGTAATGCATTAGTGCCACTCGGTAAACCAAAATACATAAAAGTAATTGAAAGTAACCGAAAAGTAATTAAATTACCTGGACCTTTTCGAAAGTAATTAATTACTTTCAATTACATTGTAATTTAAAATTTGCTCAATTACAAATAACAGTCAATTACGTGAGAATATGTAATTAATTACAATCAATTACAAATTACAATTACCCCAACCCTCATACTGGCCCACACCATCTGTACTGAGTCCTTGAGCAAGCCACTTAATCTTGATTGCTCATGTGGGGGCACTATGTACTAAGGCACATCAATGGAACACTTGCCTGCCTTCAACCGCTGCTACAGTATAGGTGCCGTGGACAGGTAATTTCTAAGGGTGGGCAATATTTCCACAGACGCAATACAGTGGAACCCTGTTAATTGAATAGCACCTTTGCCAATGAAAATTATTCAATTAACAGGAGTATTCAATTAACAGGGATTGTGTCACTTTCCTGTATTCTAGAGATAAACATATCATTTATTATATTATATCTTGTTTGACAGAGCTCCATCAGCTCTGTCAAACAAGATATAATAGATTAAATACCCAGATTGGATGTACTGCAGCCAAATAGGTCTATAACCAAAGGAAAACTGGGGAGAGTCAGGGTAATTTCTCAACATGTTACAAGATTTTTAATTCAACTAACAGGAGTTTACTCTATAACCAATATTCAATTAACAGGTCAAATTTGTACTGGAGGTATGGTAAATGGTTTTGTGTTGGGAAATTATATTCAATTAACAGGGATATAAAATTATTAGATCTCCAGTTAAGTGGGCTCCACTGTATTAGATTGGAAACACTAATTACATGAATCATCAAAAATTTAATTAATGAAGCGCCAGGTACATACAATCAGGTGCTTCATTAATGAAAATTGTGCTGCTAATGATTTTTATTACCTGGTGAATGCATGCGTGGACATAACTGCCCACTCATGGATTATGACCAATCCACAGCCACTGTTCTGTACCTCTGCTTGTGACAGGTTAGTAAGTTGGAGAGTCTGACAATTGCTCATTGCTATAGTGCTCAGTGGTTCTTTCTGGGTACTTCAGCTTCCACTGCTAATAAAACTGCTGGATGCAATGTGACTCTGGTTCTTGAAAGTATCATTAAACCCAATAAACAGAAACAAAAGAATGAAATATAGGGAACAGAAATCAACAGATAACAAATGTTCACAGCTTGACCAAAATGGGCCAAGTGATTACCTGAATATATTTTTCAAGGACATTCCACAACAATTTCCAAGCACAGTCAAGGGTCTGGAACTTTAATTTTAAAATTCCCGCACCTTTGAAGTACATTCAAGAACCCGTATGATGATCCCAATGAGTTGGATATTTCTTTCTTCCTCCCAGGTGTGCAGCCTGGATTCTATAATAGGGGTGCCCTAGTCAGTTTTGGGAGGGCCGAAGATGATATTTGAAAGGCATTTCGGTGGTGTTTTGGGGGCCTCCGGTCATTGCCCCTTCCTCCCACTTCCCCAAAGGAAAGTGAAAGGTGGGAGTAATGGCAGGAGTTTCCTTGTTAGAACCCCCCCCCCCCCTCCCCTCTTCCTCCCAGGTGCGCAGCCTGGATTCTATAACATTTATTTACATTAGATAGAAATTGGACTTGGAAAATTCTCTCATAAATTGATGGAGTGTCAAAATTAGTTTGAAAATTTCTAAACCCACATAATGGTGAAAATACACAAAAACTCTTGTCCCTATATCCCAATAAATTATGTCTTTTGATGGGTCAGAATGCCTTGGACAAATAGCCATGGCAAAGGATGCACCCAACATCCAAGGTATATGAGAGCATGCAACATCCATGGTATATGGGCATATGGGGGTATTTGGTTAAATTAAAGCTTTTCACATCCACTTACCTCGGTATAAAAATCGAATTAAAAAAACAAAAAATAGTCACAAATGTTATCAGATTTCCAACAATTTGATCATATTTTGCCGTTATAAATCAAATAGTTGAGTAATTAAATGAGACAACTTGCGAAAAATAAAATAAAAGCATATATCGTCCCCTGAGTTCCAATGTGTTCTATGTGCCTAATGGCACATAGAACACATTGGAACTCAGGGGACGATATGTCAACAACCCAAACCCTTAACAACCCAAGGGATGTAACTCTATCTGTTGTCTTCTGCGTTTATAAAAACAAAAATATTCATAAATTTGGTCCAAGTGATTGCAGAGCATGAGAAATGTGTCCACAAATTTATTTCCTCCATGTTTGTTTTGTGTTTCAAATGGGACAAAAACGTCATCTCCGCCAACATGTATGGTATATGGAGATTTAATACCTGGATGCCTCATTTAAACACCTTGCCTGTGGCTCGGTGTTTAAAGCCGACATCCAAGTATTAAATCTCCATTTACCATACATAATATCTCTTTCATTTCTTACCACATTTAGGGCTTTTGATACACCAAAATAAGCAAAAGATTACTCTCTTTAATTTTACACTGTAACATAATTAAAATTCTAAAATTTATTAGTTATATGTTTCTTTGAGAAGAATTTGTGGAAAATATTGTTTAAATTTTCATGTTTGTATGAAATTAGAGCTGAAACGGTTAAAGGGTTTTCTTGATTGATTGATCACATGGTTAAACCTTGGTTAACCGATTAATCACTTGCCCTTATAGGTAGCTGAATAATTGCCATACCGTTGATGATTTATAGCATTAACCTTTTACCAAACGTAAAGGACAATATCGGTCAGCTCTACATACAAAAATCTCAACCAATGCTAACCCTGCTTGTGTGGAGTTAGTATGTTGGGGAGCTGACAGTTGCTCGCTGTTGCTCGGTGGTTCTCTCCGGCTTCCTCCATCCATAAAACTGTCATGGTCATGCTTAGCCATTGTGCAGAAATATGTGACCTTAAACACTAATAAATAAATAAATAAATAAATAAATAAATAAATAAATAAATAAATTGCCCTGCCATCTTACATGTACATGGATCTTCTCAATTAAATTAACATTAGACTAGTTGTTTACATACATGTTATACTGAAAGAAAATATTTATCTTTCCCATATTTCACATATCCAATTCACTTACATGTATCCATAAAATAACAGCAAACATTTCACACTGAATACAAGGACATGTTTTCAGGAATGTAAAAAATTGTCAAGAGTGACATTCTCAAATACAAGAGAACTAAATTAACTTTGCAATATAATTTTGCTGGAATTATTTTACTTTTGCAATGCTACTGCATCAAATAGATGTGCTTGTTCAAAATTGGAACACAAATTCAGCCAATTACATGTGACCTGACAGAGCTGTGGGAGCTCTTACTTTTCCCAGATTGACAACTCCAGGTGCTGACATTATTTTTGGACAGCTCTCTACGATAATAATAACTATCAATAAACATAGTTAAAATCTGACAAATATTGGGGGGGGGGGGGGGGGGGAGGGTGCTGTTTACAAAAAATGCTGCATTAGTTAAAGGGTTAAAACTAACATGTAGTGTTGACAGTTAACAGAAGAATAATCAGTGTGAAAATAACGTGGTGAGCAATTTTAAATTTCAAATTCACTGGCTTTGGACAAAGAATTTCTAACTGAAAACTGCTCACTAACTAGACAGCCCTTCTGTATTACAAACATTTGCATTGTAAAATAAGATTAACTGATGATAGTTAAAAATATGGCACAAGAAGCATTATCAGTCTTGTTCAACACAGTTTGGTCTTTTGATGACAAAAATTTCCTGTTCTGTTTGAACGCAACAAACTATTTCTTCAATACATTCCACTGGAATAACCATATAAAAACAACAGCCGTTACCTACCCTCAATTTTCATTAATATTACAGAGCACTGTAAAATAATCTCTTTTTTCCATAGATCTGCAATATTCAGAGGGAATGGGTAAATAACTTTGTGATAATCGATTGAATAGCATATAAATGTTTTGACTGCCTTTCGTATATCTCTGAAATGCATCCAACTGCAAACCCTTGAGAACCACACCCGACACATATCCAGACAATTTTGTATCAACACTTTTGAATATTATATCGCATTTGTTGAGCTTGTAAATGAAGTCTTTACAAAAAGGATTCTGCATAAGTTGAAAATTTAACTTGGATGTTCAGCCAAGGTGGAAACTCCACCAACAATTTGCATTTCTGGATGCTGTGTCCCATGAAACAATTTCAGTAGTCAACCATTCAAATACTCCAATGGGAAACCGAAATATGCCCACAAAGGTCCAAGTTCTTTCACAACCTGTGGCAAATGCAGCAAGTTATGTATATTTGCACTCATGTATCTTTCACCAAACAACACAGTATACATCAGGCATGTCAAAGTACCACCAGTACCAACATAACCGGTACGGAAATGGGACAGAGTCTGTCTCGCTGAAAGTGGTACCGGTACCAAGACAAATCAACAACTGGATGACATATCGCAATCAGTTGGGAAAAGATCGCATTTAAACCGCCCCAGTCCCCAAGATGGCAAAGACAAACGTGACATCATACCAATTATTCTGCAGCGACATCAAAGTAATCATAAAGCATGAATATCATGCTTTATGATTACTGATGTCGCCACAGAATAAATTCTTTGAAGTAGCCAATGAAGGCACTGTCATTATCCCCGCATTTTCAACAAATCACACTATAGTATATCCCCGCATTTGCATTTGTGATTATTGTCGGAGCCGAATCAAAAATCCAAAACACTTTTAGTGTTTCGAATTGAAACCCCTAGGAGTTTTTCTCCGGAAACCATTCCTCTAACGACAAAAATGGTGCCCCTTGCACCCCTCGGGGGCCAAATCAAAAATCAAAAACCTTTATGCACATCTACAGACCCTATGAATGAACATGAACACACTTTCAATGTTTCGAATTGAAACCCCTAGGAGTTTTTCTCTGAAAATCATTCTTCTAACGACAAAAATGGTGCCCCTTGCACCCCTCGAAGCCGAATCAAAAATCCAAAACCTATATGCACATCTACAGACCCAAATGATGAACATGAACACACTTCCAGTGTTTCGAATTGAAATCCTGGGAGTTTTTTTCCGGAAACCATTCCTCTAATGACAAAATTGGTGCCCCTTGCGCCCTCCGAAGCTGAATCAAAAATACAAAACCTTTATGCACATCTACAGGCCCTATTGATTAACATGAACACACTTTCAGTGTTTCGAATTGAAACCCCTAGGAGTTTTTCTCTGGAAACCATTCCTCTAACGACGAAAATGGTGCCCCTTGTGCCCCTTGGGGCCGAATAAAAAATTGAAAACCTTTATGCACATCTACAGACCCTATTAATGAAGATGAACACACTTTCAATGTTTCGAATTGAAACCCCTAGGAGTTTTTCGCCGGAAACCATTCCTCTAACAACAAAAATGGTGCCCCCTGTGCCCCTCGAAGCCGAAGAAAAAATCCAAAGCCTTTATGCACATCTACAGACCCTATTAATGAAGATGAATGAACTTTCAGTGTTTTGAAATGAAACCCCTAGGAGTTTTTCGCCAGAAACCACTCCTCTAACGACAAAAATGGAGCCCCGTGCACCCCTCGAAGCCAAATCAAAAATCCAAAACCTTTATGCACATCTACAGACCCTATTGATTAACATGAACACACTTTCAGTGTTTCAAATTGAAACCCCTAGGAGTTTTTCTCAGGAAACCATTCCTCTAACGACAAAAATGGTGCCCCTTGCGCCCCTCGGGTCCGAATCAAAAATCCAAAACCTTTATGCACATCTACAGACCCTATTGATTATCATGAACACACTTTTAGTGTTTCGAATTGAAACCCCTAGGAGTTTTTCTCCGGAAACCATTCCTCTAACGACAAAAATGGAGCCCCTTGTGCCCCTCGGGGCCGAATCAAAAATCCAAAACCTTTATGCACATCTACAGACCCTACTAATGAACATGAACACACTTTCAGTGTATCGAATTGAAACTCCTAGCAGTTTTTCGCCGGAAGCCATTCTTCTAACGACAAAAATGGTGCCCCTTGCGCCCCTCAGGCCGAATCAAAAATCCAAAACCTTTATGCACATCAACAGACCCTATTGATTAACATGAACACACTTTTAGTGTTTCAAATTGAAACCACTAGGAGTTTTTCTCTGGAAACCATTCCTCCAACGACAAAAATGGTGCCCCTTGCGCCCCTCAGGGCCGAATCAAAAATCCAAAACCTTCATGCACATCTACAGACCCTATGAATGAACATAAACACACTTTCAATGTTTCGAATTGAAACCCCTAGGAGTTATTCGCCGGAAACCATTCCTCTAACGACAAAAGTGGTGCCCCTTTCGCACCCGAGGGCCGAATCAAAAATCCAAAACCTTTATGCACATCTACAGACCCTATTGATTAACATGAACACACTTTTAGTGTTTTGAATTGAAACCCCTAGGAGTTTTTTTTCCGGAAACCATTCCTCTAACGACAAAAATGGTGCCCCTTGCGCCCCTCGGGGCCGAATCAAAAATCCAAAACCTTTATGCACATCTACAGACCCTATGAATGAACATAAACACACTTTCAATGTTTCGAATTGAAACCCCTAGGAGTTTTTCGCCGGAAACCCTTCCTCTAACGACAAAAGTGGTGCCCCTTTCGCACCCGAGGGCCGAATAAAAAATCCAAAACCTTTATGCACATCAACAGACCCTATTGATTAACATGAACACACTTTTAGTGTTTCGAATTGAAACCCCTAGGAGTTTTTCTCCGGAAACCATTCCTCCAACGACAAAAATGGTGCCCTTTGCGCCCCTCGGGGCCGAATAAAAAATCCAAAACCTTTATGCACATCTACAGACCCTACTAATGAACATGAACAAACTTTCAGTGTTTTGAATTGAAACTCCTAGCAGTTTTTCGCCGGAAACCATTCCTCTAACGACAAAAATGGTGCCCCTTGCGCCCCTCGGGCCGAATCAAAAATCCAAAACCTTTATGCACATCTACAGACCCTATGAATGAACAGCGGGGGAGGAATTCGCTAGAATTGTGCACTTGGTGATACCTTCCTGAAATTTGGCATGATGTAAGGGTAGGCATCAGAGATTTCAAAATCGATCGGCTACAAGTTGGCACCATCCTCTAGCCACCACTAGCAGCGAAATCCAAAATGGCCGCCAAGCGGATCGAAAAAAAGCTATTTTCGCCGATCGCACAACTGAAGCTCCAAACCTAACACCATACATGTGCTGTAATTGATGTGAATGATGGAGTGAAGCCCTTGGAACAAGTTGGGGGGAAGATTAATGGATAATGGGATCAGAATTTCCGTCGATGTGTGCGTCTGTGTGTCTGACTGTCAGTATGATCGTCCGTCCGTAGATAAATTAGTGTTGAATGTTTCTCGGGAATGCAATGGTCAAATGAACATGGTATGAGAGATTCCTGTCAACACATGAACAAGGGTACTCGATAGTATGCAGCAGTGGGGATACTTGGACATTTGATAATCCAATTAAAGTGACAGTCTATTCTCAACTTCCGGCATTTTCGATAGATTTATTTTCTAAGAAAATAAAACTATCAAATTTCTAGAGGAGTTCTGGTTCAATCTCAACACCATAGCGACACGTCTGCCAGCAAGGGCAGTGCTGGAATGAACTCGGGATGCATTAGTTCCCGTTGTTAATTATACAATGTTATCTTGCCAGTATAGAACATTGGCAAAATGGGACTAGAAGGGGTGAGTGTATGTTTGCAGTCATTCGAGGTACAGGAATATTTTTTGACTACAAGTAGTATTCTTCATTTTCGGCCAGTTAAGATGTGGTGTGTTCCAAGTCAGGATTAATGTTGCCGACACTTAATGCCCATCCCTCATGGTATGCTACTTTACCAGGGATATAGAGATATAGCCACCACTGGGAGCCAAAACATGACCTTTGATGTCGATGAGTGGTCGAAATGTTTTAGCGAATAACTTATCGAAATATGATCCGGTATGGCAATTTGATACCTTACGTTAGATTTATTAGATCAACTCAGGTATGGATTCATTGAGACATGAGTGCGCTACAAGATGAAGGATTTCCAAGTTGATTTGCTATGGAGTAGGAACTGACTAGTCACATGTGGCCTATGGCCAGAGAAAGACAAGGATACCATAGATGAACACACGGGTGAACGAAGGTATCAACTGTTGTACAGAGGCAAAATAGTTGGGGATATTGTATCATGCTATGCATGAATTAACACCGTCTTGTGCAGTAAATAACAGACTATTTTCCGAAATCTAAAACTGTATTCCTATACCCCGGACAATGTAGCAAGCCACATGGGATGAACATTTGTTAGCAAAATCAACTCAACTAGAAACATGACATGTGTTAACTGGCCGAAAATGGAAAAAAAAATACCAGAATAGGAGATGACTGGTCCTAACATGACAGTATACTACTCAATATTGTTACAACAGCCACCTTCACACTTACACAAAGGTGTGCACCTTAATCCAGCTTTCAAGCATTTGCAATTGCCCTTGCAGGCCTTGGCACAACTACAGTGGAGCATCAGTGCACATGCAGCACTTGCGTCTCCTAGGTGAGTCCAAAATGGGACCAGAATATTGAGACGTGGATTCCACTCCCATCCGTACTGTGATGGGTCTGGCACACATAAGTGTTTCTGCAGAGCACGATGCCAAATGAAAGATGACACAAGAATTACCCTTTTTACATGTTGATACAGAGCTGCTTTGGTGGGCGGGATGTTTTCCATAGACTTAAGGCCATGTGTGAACATATGCCGTCTCGCATCATTGACACGTGTACTGACACAACTGTTACTGTACATCTGTATGGTGAGTTTTTCGATATGCTGCATATGAGGGGAATCCTCTGAAAAGACTTGCGGATTCTCAGTCAATTCTATCATCATTTCAGTTGATGCGGGAAAATTCATCCATGCATTCCATCCTGTCTTCTTCCCAATGCCGAGCATGCTGGATGTTACATCACAACCTGTGAAGGCGTGGAAGAAAGTCAGGGCCTTACAGTAATCAGGTCCAAGTTGTGAAGCTATCTCATGAATTGGCATATCTTTATATGCCTTTCCAATTCCAAACCCAATCCACAGCTCACTGAGTCCAAGGTCACGGAATGTTGCGAAATGGTGCAAAGACAGAATGACGACATCAGAATCAACCGTGCGAAGAAAAGCTATTTTGTGACCTTGTGAGACTGCATGGTTGAGATGAAGCATCATGCGCGTGTCTGCTTCCTCGTGGTTCGATGGAGATATGTCACATAAGCTAACATCCTTATTGCATAGTACATATTCTCCTGATGTCGTTAACAACTGGTACTCGGATGTTGATGTTAATTTCAGCAGTTCAGCAGACAGGAACTTGAAAAATTCGTCTTTATTCTCACTAACTTTCAAGAATGCCTGCCAATTCTTCCCTTTAGGTAAAGGGACGTTCTCGGACACCCGTATCAACCTAACTGCTGTCTCACCGAGGCGTTTTGCTCGCGTCTGATTCTTCAAACTGCCTTCGGGGTAACAGTCATAGATCGCATCAACCCTTGTGGTGTTCGTGTTAATCAGAGATTCGATGTATGGCAATAATTGCAATCGAGCATATTCTCCAAACAGATCCGCTTTCTGTGGTTTGATTACATGGACTACAGCAGGCATATCCAAGATGACAACTGAAGCTTGTCTAGCTGCTGAATTCTTCCCTTGTGCAGGAATAGCTGGTAAACAATTGAGAATTTGAGATTTTGTCCCACTCCGTAGCTTACCTCTATCGGATAATGCTGGCGGATCACGTGCATTCTCGTGCATGAAAAACTCATCCATGTTTGAATCAGGCCGGGCTTGCAGTGAAACGAACATCTGGGTAACTATTGCGGCAGTTGCTTTACTTGACATGAGTTTGTCTCGGCCTTTGTCCAGGTTGGCTGGGGGTGGGTTAAGGAAGGTATATATATTTGCCTTGGGAATAACATCATTCAGGGGTACGGTGCATTCCACAAGCCTTTCCTTCAAGAAAGTGGAATATAAATGCTTGCCCCTTTCGGGTAATGACCGTAAACTCTTACTAACTTCGGGGTCCATATATTCACCAGTATCTAATGTCACCAGCTGACCACTAGTTTCATCATAAGGGTTGATAATGAGTCCCTGATTCACCAGATCGAGGAGAGATTTCAATTGATTCAGAAATTTTTTCTGCTCTGATACCGAACTTTCCGGGTGTTCCGTGTTATCTGATGATGTTGTGTGGAAACTTGCATATTCATACTCATCTATAACACGCAGAACTTCTGACCTTGAAAGCTCAATAACGACTTTCTCTTCAGCCTGGCCATAGAGACCTTTTGGACCACTGTCTTCTTTGAGTAGTTGGATACTATGTTCTTGGCTCTGATCTAAACCCATCATACTGAACTTCCTCTCACTACGCTGGACCACAAAATGGCCTTCCATGAATTTGTTGTGGATTGAAGGATGCCGCCTGGGTAGCTGAGACATGTCTCTCAGAAATACGGGGACCCACCGACAATAATTTGTATGTCCTAGGGCAAAAAAGTAACTGCACAACTCATCGATAGAACACAGTGTACCAGGCCAGTTACCGATTCGTTGGTTCCGAACGAATTGACAGCTTGTCAAGAGAAAGTTCCGAACGATTTCACCCCAATAGCGCGCAGTTGGAGATTGTGAAAGAATCCTCTGTTCCCACATTTCAAATGACTCATGGGGCCCAGTCTGCTGACAGTAAATCTCATAAGCATTCTTTCTGAGGATCTCAAGCCAAGCTAGAGTGAGAAGATATGCCTGTCGCGTCCTCTTGACATGTTTCCCACCAAGTAGGGATGATGCTACACCGGGTGTGAATATCTTTGCGAGGTGAAACATTCGCTCCCAACCAGAACCACCCATAAGCTTACCACCAGCTTCTTGGGTGCACATTTCAAGATGCAGGAATCCAATCATACACACCATTCGATCCTCACCTATCTCCTCTGGGAACAGCCATTGACATTTTTTCTGCCTGGCATACAACGGACAGTCACCTTCAATGACAGGTATCTGGCCGGGGTTTACGAAAGCAGTAGCTTCCCTGACCACATACATAGCATGCTTCTGCATACTGAGTGAGTCCGCTTTCTGCTCACTGAAAACAGGGAATACCCCAATAACTGCACGAGGTTTGACATTGTCTTGATCTTCATGTTTTGAAAAGAAGCCTGAAAAGGTCACAGGGACTTCATCAAGCTGCCAGCTGCCATCAACCTTCCCTTTATTGCTGATCTGTGACACATGAGACAACCAGTCATTCTCTCCCACGTTCAAATCTGCATATTCATTGGGCCGTACATTACATTCATCTGGAGATTCAAGCCTGATGTCCCCACCAAAGTCTTCAACGAAAGGAACAAATGCATAGTCGTCTGGGAGTTCAATTTGTGTGTCTTCTGGAACATCTAAACTCAGTGGTGGGGGATCAGTACCCACATTGTCCCTGCTCAGTTGACCAATGAGTGTGATGGACGTACCATGCATATCAGATCTACCAGATACATCAAGTAGTTATCAGTGGTTCCTATCGAGAAACATTACGTTTGCAGTTAGCTGGGACTACAACACCTTCGTTCTTGAACCGCAGTGAAACAGCTCTCGCGAAACTCCTGCGAACATCCATTACGCGATCATAAGAGACAGAGAGTCCCTTTGATGAAAATCTCTGATAAGATTTTTCATACGATCATGGGCATGCAACTTCAACCCACATAAAGAGGCATTGGAGTTTCTCTGTCACGTCTCTGGTGAACTTTTGTGCATGTTCGGAGCGTTTCGCTGAATTGCTGATCAACATCTGTGAATAGTACAAGCCACTCGAGTCTTGGCATTAACAGTCTCATCATCGCCTAAGTTCTGTATACTACATGTGCCCTCAAGTAGAACTCTAAGAAGAGTCAGGAGTGAGTTGGGTACAGGCTCGCTCAAGCAATAAGATGAAAATGATCCCGTGAAAGGAGCTTGAGATATGAGTATGGGTTACGCAGAAGAAGACCCACATCAACTATCTTATTTGCCTCTTCCTCAGACACTATACGAGTTAAAGATTCGGACAACAAGGAGCCAACTCGAAACTTACTTGAAATAAACACATCTCTACCCTGTGTGAAGGCGTCCCAGCCATCGCCCAATTCTGCAACAAATGTTCTTTGAATCGAGTGGAATGTATTTCTTCACTAAGCCAATCAGAACCGACTTGCTTCAACCTCCGACTGTACAGATTCTTGAGATCGACAAGCTTCATCGCGGAATCGTTGTGGTCAACAAATGTTATGAGCTCTGCCATAACGAGAGGGTCATAGGGCAGGCCTGACGCGGAAAGTTCGGCGTTCTTCGACTTTTTAGATTAGCCGCTCGTGCTTCATTGGCAAGCTTACAATAACAGGTTTTGTGATAGTAAAGATCACTAGCAGCGGAATCAAATGCTGCATTGACCCGAGAAAAAACAACCCAGTTCTCGGCTTCCTTTGCCATATTTTGAGTTATTGTTATCAGACATTGATCTGCAATAGGCTCACTGCTGTCACCTTCGCGTTTGTGACAATAACACACTGGGGCAGTGTCCTGTCACAGCCAGATTCAAACTTGTCCGTGTTCTTTTAGGACTCAGCGTGGAGCAGGATGTCACTGCCTCATTTCGCTCTCGCTTGTGTAGCACGCGCTGTACGATGTGAGTCCGAATACTGTCACGGCATGTCTTATGATATATTGCCTTATCGTCAACAGTGACATCGACATACACTCATCACTCTCTCTCATCAAACAATCAATGGTCAAATTATATGGAAGCTCAACGCCATTATCTAGGAAGCGCGTTATGTCTTCCTCAATAGCTTTTATAGGCGTCATGAAAACGAGATTCTCTATACGGACGCATCAATTTCTTGGAACTGTCTTGCTGGCAAAAGCAACAACGTTCCCAGTCAGTACTAGTCCGTACACGAAGAGGATTCTCACTCATTCTGTGAATGATTTTTGTGAACAATCGCGTTCTCGAATTAATTTCGACAGACAAATCAGAATTGCTTGCGGAATTACGCCAAACAAGAGATTGTATGGCAAAGAGACTGCTTCATAAAGAGCGTTGTTTCTCCGGGATCAGCGTCATTCAGGTTTGCCTGAATGACGCTGATCCCGGAGAAACAACGCTCTTTTCAAGTTCCAAGAAATTGATGCGTCCGTATAGAGAATCTCGTTTTATTCTACATCATCTCCCACGTCTGTTTCCAACACGTGCGTGGATCAGAGTTCACTTTCGCGCCCTTACAATCGGATGTATAGTCGGTAGACCGTCGAAAAGGAGGTTCCCTTCAGCCGCTGGCGGCCATTTTGGATTGTGCCGCTACTGGTCGCCACCGGTCGGTGTCAACTTGTAGCCGATCGTTTTTGAGAACCTCATAGCCTACACTAACAGTGTGCCAAATTTCAAGAAGGTATCACCAAGTGCACAATTCACCTGTATGTGACGAATTCCTCCCCCGCTATAAACACACTTTCAATGTTTCGAATTGAAACCCCTAGGAGTTTTTCGCCGGAAACCATTGCTCTAACGACAAAAGTGGTGCCCCTTTCGCACCCGAGGGCCGAATCAAAAATCCAAAACCTTTATGCACATCTACAGACCCTATTGATTAACATGAACACACTTTTAGTGTTTTGAATTGAAACCCCTAGGAGTTTTTTTTCCGGAAACCATTCCTCTAATGACAAAAATGGTGCCCCTTGCGCCCCTCAGGGCCGAATCAAAAATCCAAAACCTTTATGCACATCTACAGACCCTACTAATGAACATGAACACACTTTCAGTGTTTTGAATTGAAACTCCTAGCAGTTTTTCGCCGGAAACCATTCCTCTAACGACAAAAGTGGTGCCCCTCACGCCCCCGAGGGCCGAATCAAAAATCCAAAACCTTTATGCACATCTACAGACCCTATGAATGAACATGAACACACTTTCAATGTTTCGAAGTGAAACCCCTAGGAGTTTTTCGCCAGAAACCATTCCCGGATGTACGGACGGACGGACGGACGGACGGACGGACGGAGACAACCAATATATCCCCGCAATTTTTCAAATGCGGGGATAAAAATGCGGGGATATTGTTGTGATCTCCGTCCGTACGTCCGTCACACCCTGGAAGGCTCCTAGGGAATTCAATTCGAAACGTTTAAACTGTGCTAATGTGTTCAGGTAACATCTCTAGATGTGCATGAAGGTTTCGGAATTTTGGTTTTGCCCCCCGGTAGTTCCAGTGGAACCACTCTTATCATTAGAAAATCAGTTTTCATCAAAAGGCTACTAGGGTATTTAATTCGAAACGCTTAAACTATGCTAGTGTGTTCAGGTAACATCTCTAGATGTGCATGAAGGTTTCGGAATTTTGATTTTGCCCCTGGTGGTTCCAGTCGAACCACTTTTATCGTTAGAAAAAAAGTTTCCATCGAAAGGCTCCTAGGGAATTCAATTCGAAACGTTTAAACTATGCTAATGTGTTCAGGTAACATCTCTAGATGTGCATGAAGGTTTTGGAATTTTGATTTTGCCCCAGGTGGTTCCAGTGGAACCACTTTTATTGTTAGAAAATCAGTTTTCATCGAAAGGCTCCTAGGGTATTCAATTTGAAATGTTTAAACTATGCTAATGTGTTCAGGTAACATCTCTAGATGTTCATGAAGGTTTCGGTATTTTGATTTTGCCCCCGGTGGTTCCAGTGGAACCACTTTTATCATTAGAAAATCAGTTTCCATCGAAAGGCTCCTAGGGTATTCAATTCGAAACATTCAAACTATGCTAATATGTTCAGGTAACATATCTAGATGTGCATGAAGGTTTCGGAATTTTGATTTTGTCCCCGGTGGTTCCAGTGGAACCACTTTTATTGTTAGAAAATCAGTTTTCATGGAAAGGCTCCTAGGGTATTTAATTCGAAACGCTTAAACTATGCTAATGTGTTCAGGTAACATCTCTAGATGTGCATGAAGGTTTTGGAATTTTGATTTTGCCCCCAATGGTTCCAGTGGAACCACTTTTATCGTTAGAAAATCAGTTTTCATTGAAAGGCTCCTAGGGTATTTAATTCGAAATGCTTAAACTATACTAATGTGTTCAGGTAGCAACTCGAGATGTGCATGAAGGTTTTGGAAGTTTGATTCGGCCCCCGGTGGTTCCAGTGGAACCACTTTTATTGTTAGAAAATCCGTTTTCATCGAAAGGCTCCTAGGGTATTCAATTCAAAATGTTTAAACTATGCTAATGTGTTCAGGTGACATCTCTAGATGTGCATGAAGGTTTTGTAATTTTGATTCGGCCACCGGTGGTTCCAGTGGAACCACTTTTATCGTTAGAAAATCAGTTTTCGGCAAAAGGCTCCTAGGGTATTCAATTCGAAATGTTTAAACTATGCTAATGTGTTGAGGTAACATCTCTAGATGTGCATGAAGGTTTCGTAATTTTGATTTTGCCCCCGGTGGTTCCAGTGGAACCACTTTTATCGTTAGAAAATCAGTTTTCATCGAAAGGCTCCTAGGGTATTTAATTCGAAACGTTTAAACTATGCTAATGTGTTCAGGTAACATCTCTAGATGTGCATGAAGATTTCAAAATTTTGATTTTGCCCCCGGTGCTTCCAGTGGAACCACTTTTATCGTTAGAAAATCAGTTTTCATCAAAAGGGTCCTAGGGTATTCAATTCGAAACGTTTAAACTATGCTAATGTGTTCAGGTAACATCTCTAGATGTGCATGAAGGTTTTGGAATTTTGATTTTGCCCCCGGTGGTTCCAGTGGAACCACTTTTATCATTAGAAAATCAGTTTTCATCAAAAGGCTCCTAGGGTATTTAACTCAAAACGCTTAAACTATGCTAATGTGTTCAGGTGACATCTCTAGATGTGCATGAAGTTTTCGGAATTTTTATTTTGCCCCCAGTGGTTCCAGTGGAACCACTTTTAGCGTTTTTTTTTCCATCCAATTCTGATAAAGTGATCATCATATATATCTTCTATGTTTTTATCATCCCTTTTCTTCCTTATTTGCATATGTTTTGTTTCAGCATAACATTTCCCTTACTTTCTGCATTATGGGAATTTCAAGAAAATATGAGAAATATTTCTTGTTGGAAAGGTCTGAAGAACAAATATTGCATGTTTCAGTTTTCTCCGTTTTCTCCTCAGCTGGCAGAGGATATGAACACTTTCTACAAAATTTGTGTAAGGTTACAGGGTTTTTTACATCTTCAAAATATTTTTTGAATTTATAGAGACTGTTGATGCGGATATTAGGCGATGGACAATGTAGAGTAATGAGTGTTAATAAATCTGATAAGCAGGTTCCACTGATATGGTGAGCGTGCACAAATTCAGGATTAGCAATAAACTTTCTGTTATTGTTAGCAGGCCCCCTGAATACAAAGGAGAATCAAGTGAGAAACTGGCATGGTCATCAAACCATTCTTCTGTTTCAATTTCATTGGCATCAAACCATTCATCCGTGTCACTGTTGCTATGACAAACATTTCAGGGCTCAGATGGGTCTATTAATATCTATGAAAAGAAAAGTTTAAACTACACAGATTACTTACAGCTGACATACATGTAACCAAGGCCATATCCAGGACGTTTTAGATACTGGTTTGGGCACCAGAAATCCAGGTGCCCAAACTCATAGTACTGGTGTATAATCACCATCCTATAGTTTGCTAAAATGATCGAAATTCAGCAAAAATTAGACATTGCTAAAACCAACACGAAGCTAGGCACTTGAATTCCAAACTAGGATATTGTAGCCGACTAAAAATACTCCAGAGGCAATTGCACTCTGATACAAAAAAAATGCATCGAACAGGTATGCAGAAGGCAAGTGGAGGCATTTTGGCAATTCCGACTTTCGTGTCTTTTAAAAACGTTACGCTCAGTACGGTAATCCTACTTTCAGTTTCCATTCATTAATAATTATAAATTGTCTCTACTGCGATGGGTATTGGACACCCAGTAAGTAGTGGAAAAAGCCATATATGGACTGGTGGTTCCCAAATTATCACTGGATATGGCCCTGCATGTAACTTCATAGCAAAATTATAAATGTTCGTATAACTGTAAATAATACAATGCAAAACACTTTTTCCCGGTTTGATATAAGCACAATGCCTTCCATTTTAAATTACGGACATTCCAGCTTCCTCCACCTCCTAAAATTATCACGGACATGATAAGACCCAGGCTGTTAAAATGTTGGTAAACCCGAATTCTGTCTCTCCCCTATAGCCCCACTGACAAAGTTCAAATATATTTAATGAATATAAGGCAGATTCTTGATTTTCCACAAACAAATTGTATAAAATTCCATAATTTTCCAGTATTCTCCAGTGATGCAAGGGAAAGGTGCGCGATCGCTCTCGCATACAATAGTTCAAGCAAAAACTGTCCAAGGTGTGCGAATAATCGCTTGCCTCTATTCTTGGGTGTGTTTTCATCCTTTTAAGTTGCATCAACAGAAACGTTCAATTAAGTTTTGATGTTGGGAAATTTTTAAGAATCACACACAATTTGAAGCGTTTATAGTACAATTCCAGACAATTTCCTTTCTGTCGTTATGAACATGACACAGTAGTTCTCTTATACATCCACAAATGACACGCTAACAGTAAGAGGGTTGTACATTGACAACTCACCCAGAGCTTACTCCCACCACAAAATGAACACGCATGTTCAGATAAAAAAAAAATGGAGGCCATTCTGAGATCTGAGAAACGTTTTAATACTTCCGTATTTTTTTTAACCAAAGACATGTTGCCCCATTCCTTAGTTTCTTTTATACATGTGACACCTGTCCCTCCAATTCACCAGTGACACAAATTAATGTGCCTGATTTGGAATTTATGCATCCATTTTCCATGATTTTAATAATTTGCCATTTAAAATCCAGAACTAACTTTAGTGGGTTACATATATTTTCACCGTCAAAATATCCATCCATGCTCAGTTCAGACCTGTTAAGCTGATGAATTGTAAAATAGTGAAATTTCTGAGCAAAAACAGTGAGATTTTAATTTTTTATGGCTCAAAGAGGAAATTATATCAACTTTAATAGTGAGATTCTGTTCAGAATCCCAATTCCAGGCTCATTTAACAAAAATGTATTCTGGAAACTAGTGAGTCTCCCTCCAAAGTAGGGAGACTTAACATGTCTGGTTCAGTTGTATTCATACATTCGTTTCGATGGATGCTTGTCAATGGAAAATGCGAAATAAATTTCTGTACATGCAGTATTAAATGAAAGTATCAATGACACTGTAGCTCAACTTGTTTAAGACATGCACATGTATAGTATGTGACACAGCAATGAAAAACATCTAGGTAATGACCTGATAACAAAGGTACATGTAAAGTATTGTAACGGTCTGTACATAAATGCTGACTGTAGCCTGTAACAAATATATAGGTAAAGTATTGTAAAGGTGGGGTGACAGTTAGATGCTAAACTAGAAAAGAAATCTATGAGTCCCAGAGTGGGTCAGACTGAACCCAAAAATATTTGTTCTCATAGCACAGTGATAACAAAGGCACCCAAAAACACCCGTTCATGTCACAAGATGATAACAAAGGTACCCCAAGAAGTTTCGTGAAGATCAGTTCATAAATACTGACTCTAGCCCGAGCTGTATTGACATGTGCTCTTACTGTGTATAAGTAGCACTGAACAAATCAAAGTTCATCTAATTTGCATAATGTCTGCATGAGAAAAAAACCTGTACTATATGTGATGTATTCCATGTTACTAAACATTCCTACAAAAATTTATTCAAATCAGAACTTTCATACAGAAGTTCTGTACAAAAAATTGATTGCACTAATTATGGTACAAAATGGCCACCAGCAGCCATCTTAAATTTCGGACCGCACCCAAAAACACTCATTCTCGTCCCAAGGTGATAACAAGGGTACCCAAGAAGTTTCGTGAAGATTGGTTCATAAATACAGCCTCCATCCCTAGCCATATTGACCTGTGCACTTACAGTATATAAGTAGCACTGAATAAATCAAAGTTCATCTAATTTACATAATTTCTGCAAGAAAAAACCCGTATTATATGTGATGTATTTCATGTTACTGAACATTCATACAAAAATTTATTCAAATCAGAACTTTCATAAGAAGTTCTTCACAAAAAACTGATTGCACTAATTTTAGTACAAAATGGCTGCTTGTGGCCATCTTGAATTTTGGACTTCACCCCAAAACACTCGTTCTCGTCCCACGGTGATAACAAAGGTACCTAAGCAGTTTTGTAAAGATCAGTTCATAAATACAGCCTCTAGCCTGAGCCGCATAGAAGATGTGTACAAAAAACTGATTGGACCTAATTTCGGTACAAAATGGCCACTGGCAGCCATCTCAAATTTTGGGCCGCACCCAAAACCACTCGTTCTCATCCCAAGGTGATAACAAAGGTACCCAAGAAGTTTCGTGAAGATCAGTTCATAAATACAGACTCTGGCCCAAGCCGTATTGACATGTGCACTTACTGTGTATAAGTAGCACTGAATAAATCAAAGTTCATCTAATTTGCATAATTTCTGCACGAGAAAAAAACCCATATTATATGTGATGTATTCCTTGTTACTAAACATTGAAACAAAAATTTATTCAAATCTGAACTTTCATACAGAAGTTCTGTACAAAACACTGATTGCACTAACTAAAGTACAAAATGGCTGCTGGTGGCCATCTTGAATTTCGGACAGCACCCAAAACCACTCGTTCTCAACCCACGGTGATAACAAAGGTACTCAAGAAGTTTCGTAAAGATCGGTTCATAAATATGGCCTCTTACCCGAGCTGTATTGGCATTTGCAGTTACAGTGCTGGAAGTAACACTAAACAGATCAAAGTTAGTCTAATTGGCATAATGTATGCACGAGAAAAAAACCTGTATTATATGTGATGTATCCCATGGTACTAAACATTCACATAAAAAATTATTCAAATCAGCGCTTTCATATGGAAGTTATGCGCAAAAGTCTGACTGCACCTAATTTTGTACAAAATGGCTGCCAGTGGCCATCTTGAATTTCAGACCGGACACAAAAACACTCGTTCTCATCCCACGGTGATAACAAAGGTAGCCAAAAAGTTTCGTAAAGATCGTTTAAAAAATACAGCCTGTAGCCCAAGCCGGGTTGACGGCGCAATGGAAAGATCGGTTCATAAATATGGCCTCTTACCCAAGCTGTATTGGCATTTGCAGTTACAGTGTTGGAAGTAACACTAAATAGATCAAAGTTAGTCTAATTGGCATAATGTATGCACGAGAAAAAAACCTGTATTATATGTGATGTATCCCATGGTACTAAACATTCACATAAAAAATTATTCAAATCAGCGCTTTCATATGGAAGTTATGCGCAAAAATCTGACTGCACCTAATTTTGTACAAAATGGCTGCCAGTGGCTATCTTGAATTTCAGACCGGACACAAAAACACTCGTTCTCATCCCACGGTGATAACAAAGGTACCCAAAAAGTTTCGTAAAGATCATTTAAATGAAAGTGTCAATGACACTGTAGCTCAACTTGTCAAGACAAAGACATGTACATGTATAGTATGTGACACAGCAATGACAAACATCTAGGTAATGACCTGATAACAAAGGTACATATAAAGTATTGTAACGGTCTGTACATAAATACTGACCGTTGCCTGTAACAAATGTATAGGTAAAGTATTGTAAAGGTGGGTGACAGTCAGATGCTGAACTAGAAAAGAAATCTTTGAGTCCCAGAGTGGGTCTGACTGAACACCAAAATATTTGTTCTCATAGCACAATGATAACAAAGGCACCCCAAAACACACTCGTTCCTGTCCCAAGGTGAAAACAAAAGTACTCAATAAATTTTGTGAAGATCAGTTCATAAATACGAGCTGTATAGAACTTGTGACAAAAAACTGATTGGACCTAATTTCGGTACAAAATGGCCACTGGCAGCCATCTTGAATTTTGGACCGTACCCAGAAACACTCATTCTCATCCCAAGGAGATAACAAAGGTACCCAAGAAGTTTTGTGAAGATCGGTTCATAAATACAGCCTCTACCCTGAGCCGTATTGACATGTGTGCTTACATTGTGTAAGTAGCACTGAATAAATCAAAGTTCATCTAATTTGCATAATTTCTGCACGAAAAAAAACCCCTTACAATATGTGATGTATTCCATGTTACTAAACATTCATACAAAAATTTATTAAAATCAGAACTTTCATACAGAAGTTCTATACAAAAGACTGATTGCACTAATTTTGGTACAAAATGGCTGCTGGTGGCCATCTTGAATTTCGGACCACACCCAAAAACACTCGCTCTCATCCCACGGTGATAACAAAGGTACCCAAGAAGTTTCGTAAAGATTGGTTCATAAATATGGCCTCTAGTCTGAGCTGTATAGAAGTTGTGTACAAAAAACTGATTAGACCTAATTTCGGTACAAAATGGCCACTAGCAGCCATCTTGAATTTTAGACCGCACCCAGAAACACTCGTTCTCGTCCCAAGGTGATAACAAAGGTACCCAAGACATTTCGTGAAGATCAGTTCATAAATACAGACTCTAGTCTGAGCCGTATTGACATGTGTACTTACTGTGTGTAAGTCGCACTGAAAAAATCAAAGTTCATCTAATTTGCATAATTTCTGCACGAGAAAAAAACCTGTATTATATGTGATGCATCCCATGGTACTAAACATTCACACAAAAAAATTATTCAAATCAGGGCTTTCATATGGAAGTTCTGTGCAAAAATCTGATTGCACCTAATTTTGTACAAAATGGCTGCCATCGGCCATCTTGAATTTTGGACCGGACCCAAAAACACTCGTTCTCGTCCCACGGTGATACCAAAGGTACCCAAGAAGTTTCGTAACGATCGGTTCATAAATACGGCCTCTAGCCCGAGCCGTATTGGCATTTGCACTTACAGTGCTGAAAGTAACCCCAAAAAACATCAAAATTAGTCTAATTTGCACAATTTACGTACGAGAAAAAAACCCGTATTATATGTGATGTATCCCATGGTACTAAACATTCATACAAAAAATTATTCAAATCAGAGCTTTCATATGGAAGTTCTGTACAAAAAACAGATTTCTGCATCGTTGGTACAAAATGGCAGCTGGCAGCCATCTTGAATTTCGGACCGCACCCAAAAACACTCGTTCTCGTCCCACGGTCATAACAAAGGTACCCAAGAAGTTTCGTAAAGATCGGTTCATAAATACGGCCTCTAGCCCGAGCCATAGCAGCTTGGCACTTACAGCTCTGAAAGTAACACTAAATAAATCAAAGTCAGTCTAATTTGCATAATTTACGCACGAGAAAAAAACCCGTATTATATGTGATGTATCCCATGGTACTAAACATTTATACAAAACTTTATTCAAATCAGAACTTTCATACAGAAGTTCTGTACAAAAAACTGATTTTTGCATCATCGGTACAAAATGGCCACTGGCAGCCATCTTGAATTTCGGACCACACCTAAAAACACTCGTTCCCGTCCCAGGGTCATAACAAAGGTACACAAGAAGTTTCGTAAAGATTGGTTCATAAATACGACCTCTAGCCCGAGCCATAGCCAATTGTTGACGTACGGACAGACGGACAGACGGACAGACGGCCAGACGGACAGACAGACGGACGGACGGATGGACAGACGGACGACGGGCCATGACAATAGCTCAAATTTGACTTCGTCAAAGTTGAGCTAAAAATACAGCCTGTAGCCCAAGCCGGGTTGACGGCGCAATGGACGGACAGACAGATGGACAACGGGCCATGACAATACCTTAAATTTGGCTTCGCCAAAGTTGAGCTAAAAAATGAAGTTAAACATTGAAATCAACACTCTCAATCACAATCGCTCTCCTCACATTTTTCACTCTTGCAAACTTTGAGGTAAGCAATTTTCCACTCAATTCCATTTTGCTCCCATTCGTCACTGATTCTCACTTTGGTCTGACTTGCAAAATTGAGAGACAAGTTGCATATTATCACAAACTTGAACAAATTAACGTTTGTTTTTAAATTTCATAATATTAAGAAACTAGTAAGTTGGAAAGTATGGCAGTTACTTGCTGTTGCTTGGTTGTCCTCTGGCTTCATCGGCCTGCAAAATTGTAAACAACAGGATATGACCCCAGCTGTTGAAAGTGTGGTAAAACAAAACACCATTCAATTAGGACCAAAAAAATTAAAAATCTGTTTCTCAGGCCCTCCTGCATGGTCCTTTTGGCCTGTGCATGCTCTCTTTTTATAACCAGTGTAAACTTTAAAAAAATAAAAAATTAAATGGTTTATCTCTATTTTACCCAAGTTGAAAAAATTCATAAATTTGTCCCTTGAGTTCAAGAAGGCTTTGCAATGCTTTAGCATTGCAAAGCCTTCTTGCTCTCAAGGGACGAAATACACCACCACTCATGCTATTCCAGAGATTATAAGGCCTAAAACATAAACCAAGAACACAAACTTTTGATGACAAAGAAATAATTACAGAAATAAAAAATAAAATAAAAAAACGCTCACCTGCATGCAATTTTACAAATAATAGCCGGAGAAACAGAATATCTACTTTGTGTGGCCTTAATCAATCTTGCAAACAAACTAATCAGTAATCACCATTTGTTGCTTCTCCATGTTCAGTAGAGTCTGGAATTTCATTACTTGTTTACGCTGAGTGGCAGGCTGATTCAACATTTTCTTGATTTTGGCAAGGTCCAGCAGAAGCATTGTACCAATCAAATGAATCTTTATCACAACCTGCAATAATATCTTCCTCAAACAGTTCCATATCATTTACCTAAAGGGAAAACATTTACAATTTTTACAGAAAAATATGTTTATCAATTAACTTTTGTACAGGTCAAACTATAAAGTTCCAAGTTAGTCCCTCCAAAATTGATATCACAGGACTCTGAGAATGCAGGCAGATTCAGACCTTGGTCGGAATGAGTCAAAGACCTAAATCGGCCAAGATCTGAATTGACCAGCCCAAGGTCCGAACCAGGCAAAGGTTAAAATCAGCCAAGGTCCAAATCCTATGGATACAGACTTGGACATTACTTGTTGGAAGGCTCTTTGCATGCTAGGTTGGGATTAAATGGTCAATATTGCAAATAAAAAAATACCCCTTTGTGTCACTGTGTGTGTGTGTGTGGGGGGGGGGGGGGGGGCAGTTCATCAGGGCCCTCTAGTTTGGTGAGCATCCCCCTCCCCCAAAAATATAATTTAGTTTTATCTGGACGCACTCCAAAATTTAAACTTTCAAGTATGATGTGGCATGTCAAATGACTTCTGGTGGAATGGACTACCTGAATAAACGCTGGGGGAAATGTGCAGGATCCTCGGTTTTCAGTTTAGTACGGAAGGGCACCTGGTGGCGAATGGTTTGTAATCCTCTGCTGTTTGATTACTATTAGTTCAGCTGTCCAAAAATAGTGGCATTGCCACTATATTCAGACAACTATGTTCTAATGTGGTTGCACAGGTGTTGTACAGTTGGTAAAACTTTACTTTGGCAGTTTGGATTGAAAAATTATTCTTCAAATTTATCATTTTCTTTGCATTTCCCTTTGTTAATAACAGAAAATTAACATGATAAAGCATTTCTTTAATAACAATGACAGAACTTTATAATTTAAAAAAAAGTTATTACCATCTGGTTTCCCAGAAAAAATAGAAAAAAAAATAAAAAATTAATCAGATGACAAATATAGGTAACAGATATTCCAATTTTCCTGTGATATTTAACCCTCCCATCGATATCAGGGAGCAGCTTTAAAATCAAGAATTCACTTTACAAGTCATTTTTCGTTTTTTTCTCCATAATGTTGTTCGGGATGCTTGCATTTTCAAACTTTGTTTTAAAATTCGTCTTCAACAACCTATCAAAACATACCCATACAGAAACGTACCCATCGAGTCAAAATATACCCAGACAGAAACATACCCAAACCATGAGTCAAAACGTACCCAACTATATAACACATTACAGTAGTATACTGATGTCTATGTTCATTACTGAACTTAACATTTTACCAGAAATTTTCCCAGTATGCATCTTAAAAATTTTCAGGTGAGATTGGGTGGATGAGGATCAGGGACAGGATAGACTTACTGAAACTCTGTTATCTGAACTATTTGTTAAATCTCCCTGACAGCCAATGGCGTCAAGTAATGTTCCAGAATACTTGGAATTCAAATACAAAGACAGGATGGATGGTCCAAGTGAGGGAGTTAATACTTAACTGTGCACTGGAGTTCCCAGACTTAGAAGTAGGGACAACACTGGGTAAAAAAATCGTCAGAGGATGGTAACCTTAATTGGCAAGAGGGGGTCAAATCAAAGAGGTCTTTGGATGGCCTGCGTGATAAAGAAAAGCCAGGCTTTGAAGAATACCTTGGTGGAACCTTTTGGGGTCACTGTTGTTCAAGCTGAGGACGCGGTTCATGGAATCGAGGGGGCAAACTGGGAAAAACAAGGAAAGGGAGTGCCAGATTTGTAATTTAGGCATAGTGGAAACCCTGGAACACTTTCTACTAGAATGCCCAAAATACCAGTCTAACAGAATAATGTGAAAAATAATGTATTATTTATTGGAGGTCAAATGTCTCACACGCTTTTCATTATCCAAGCATCAGTCGACTGTGCATTATTTTATAGTTGGGTACGTTTTGACTCCTGGTTTGGGTACATTTCGATCTGGGTACATTTCAGTCTGGGTACATTTTATCGCCAAGTAAATTAACATTTTCCGTCAAAGAGTTTGTTCAAAAGATTATACATCTTGGTTTGTATTAGAAGACCTTTCCCCATATAAAATGCAAATAGGAGTGTGAATACATAATAGAATAATTCTTTGTCCCAGTCAGGGACCAGCCTAGGGGGGAATTTTAGGGAGACTTCAAGTCTCCCTCCAGAAAAAATAGGGAGACTGCAGAGTCATGTAGGGAGACTTCATAGGCAAGTGGGGAAAATTAAGAATATTCATGTACCACCCCCGCCGCCCCTTCATATTTTCAATTTATGGTCCTCCATTAACGTACAAATAATCCAGGTCCAGTTGTCTATGATGCATCTGTGCCAGGTTAAAAAATCACAATGTAATTATTGACTGAAAATCCCCCACTGCTACCTTCTCCTTCATGACCCCTCACCTCTTCTTCGTGCCAATCCCCCATCACCCTCCTGTGGTTGCCTTTCAACAAAGTCTACTAAGCTAATAATTTCCTAAGTCTGAAAGTGTGAACAGGACCAGATGTAAGAAGGTTGCTTGGGAGGTACTTTGTTAGTTAATAAACAAAATACATTCTGGGGTCGAGTATTTTGTAAAGGAAATGTCATTCCGCATCATATTTATGGCATTCCGGTGTCATTCCACGTCATTTCATATCATTCCGATGTTTAGGAGGACCCTTTTTCAAGATCGTCCACATGCACACTTGTGTCCTGTACAAAGCTTTTCTTAACATCACTAAAGCTTTTTTTCATGTGTTTCAATTCCATTCGTGTTTTTCTGGGAATAGACAGCCCAACAGTTAACAGTCGTCAGCAAATCGAAATGAAAATAATGTGTTATAAAATACGTCCATTGTGTATACATTTTCGGCATCCTAAGCGACGTAACCTACTTTCAAACTGGGTTGTTTTGTTGAGTCGAGTAAGTCACCTATTTTCGTTTCGACACTTGAAGCTCCGACTGGAACGCAACAAAATAGAAATAAAAAAATCCGCCAAAAGCGACAATGGACAATTGCTTGTCGTGTGATTTCAAATAAATGGACGTTTATTTGACGAATTAAAATGCCCATTTATCACACTCGATTTTTGAAAATGCTCGTTTTCATGTAAACCTCGCATCACTCAGTTCAGCCTTTTCTCATTTTGGCCAATTTTTAGAGGGCGACTTGTAATCGCCCCGACAATTTTTCTAGGCGACTTTGGGCTTAGAAGGGCGACTTAATCGCCCTAGTCGCCCTCACGGCTGGTCCCTGGTCCCAGTTACCTCAGACTTTGATAAAAACGTATGATACAAAGGGTGTTGGGTAGGTTCGGACCTTCACGATTCTGTTGATGAATTCAGACAATTTTTTTAATAAAAGGGCTGGAGCCATAATAAAACAAATACAGGGTGGATAGACCAAATAAGGGAGTTAATAGAGAACTATTCAATGGGGATCTGGGACTATGATTTGGGCACAAACCAGGTAAAAAGATCGTCAGAGAAAGATTCATGGTAGATTGTAACCTGAATTGGTGAGACAGGGTCAAAGCATAGAGGTCTTTGGGTGGCCTGCATGATGAAGAGAAGCTACGTTTTGAAGAGTACCCTGATGGCACCTTGAAGAGAAGCCATGTTTTGAAGAGTACCCTGATGGCACCTTGGGGGGGTTGGGGGGTTGGGAGGGGGGGGGTTGGGAGGGGGGGGGGGGTCTCTGTTGTTCAAGCTGAGGTTGCGGTCCCTGGAGCTTTGTGAAAGAAATGAAAAGGAATGCCAAATGTGTCATTTATGCGTAATGGAGACCCTGAAACACTTTTTATTAAACTGTCCAAAATACCAGTCTTTCAGGATTATTATTGGGATGGGAGAATGAAGGATGTGGTTAGTGGGTGATACAAAGGAGAGGGTTAGTATGCTTATCAGAGAGATTGGGAAGAGGGAGGCATGGGATGCCATCATGCAGTTTGTCCTGGTGTTGGGGGGGGGGATAGGCATGGGATAAGGGAGCATTGGGGAGAACAGGGCTAATCAAGGCCTCCTCACCTGAGGACCGCGACATATCAGCAGCTGGCCAAAGTGTTGACCCCCCCCCTACCTTTCTAAATCGCACTGAGGCCCCTGCCAACTCGAAGGTCTGTTGAGTTGGAAGATAGTTGAAGTTGAAAAAATGGACTCAAGCGACCGAAAGTAGGATTATTTGGCTAATATTGTTTGGATTTGCAAGTAATGTTACAGAAATGCCTGTATATTGATGTGTTTGCATGCACCCATTTTAACTCATTGTGTAACTGTGAAACATATCTGTGGAAAAAAAATGGAGGGACACGTGCCCCCTGGCTCTGCTGCCTCTGGTTAAAGCAGACAGTTGAATGGTGGCCCTGGTAAAAAAAAAAAAATGACTCCACTTGCTGTGACTGGAAAAAATCCAAACTTCTGGGCCAAAATGAATGGTTGTAACAAACGCTTGGAAAGCGACTTTACTTTTAGATCAATGCTAGAGCCAAGAGGCTGGAGGAAAATCAGGAGGCAATCTTGGAATGTGCCAATAGCGATGAAGTTTGTTTAAAATTAATGCACAAACCAGCCAATTCGCGTTCCATTTAATTCTAAACAAACTGCATGTTCTGCAACGAATGTCGGAAAGTATGCATGTAACAATCATTTTGACGTTTTTTCTTCCATTTACCTAAATCACTTATTAATATTACAAACTTTATAGTTCGAAATGTATTTTTGCAAATCCGCTGTTGTTGATTGGAACGGGGAAAATACATCGAGTGTGATTTCTCTATCCCAAATAACAAAAGCTTGGAAGGATTTTGATAAGTACGAAGGAGAAATGATAGCAACAAAATTTCAGGGAAAAGAATATCAGGCAAAAATGGCTAAACACAGAAGTAAGAATAATAGAATTTAATTCTATGCAAAAACATTCGTTTTCCTCTTTTCTGTTTCATGGTTTAATACGACTTTAGAATATAAATTTTGAACCCAAATTTAGCAGGTGGGGCAGCTGTAAACCACTGGCACTGCACCAAAATTGTGATCAACAATATCTGAATTTTTCACAGGTTGGCGTTTCAGAAACTTTAAAATATTTTTTTTACTTATTTTTTTTTTTTTTTTTTGGGGGGGGGGGGGGGGGGGGGGGTAGTCCAAACATGTACTTGATTCTGTATACTTTTGGCATTGGTACCAATCCCCAAAAACCTACTATAACAAACTCAAATTCTCAAGTACTTGTTTGAACTAGTAGGGTTGTGTAATTGTGGCTCTGTGTGTGTGTGTGTGTGTGTGGCAGGGGGTGCTCACTTTTCCCTTGGGGTACTGTGGTGCTGTGTGCAAAGGCATATCACAAGTTGATGGCAATCATACCTTCTACCAATACCAACCCTGCTTCTGTGCAATTAGTATGCTGGATACTTGACAATTACTTGCCATTGCTTGGTAGTTCTCTCGGGGTATAACTGCCTCCACACATAAAACATAGTTATACTGCAAGCATGGCATTCTTAAAAATGCTGGAGGGCTAAAAATCACTCCCCTTGCATGGCCTTGGCCAGCAATTAGCTCTTCTCAAGCTTACAAAAGCTGAAAGTGGCAAAATGAAGTATTACTTATATTAATTAGGCTATTTTTTGTCGGTTCGCCTCGTATCTCAAGTTTGGCTTATTGGATCACAATGAAATTTGGAATGGAGATTGTTTATGGGAAAGGCCTACAAATGAGTCTCTAATAATATTTCTTACTTTTCACTTTTTCGACTTCTCCCCCTTTTTTACTTTGAAGATTCGATAAAACAGCCAATTTTTTCTTTGTTCGCATCATATTTCAGGTTTGGGTTATCCGATTTAAACGGAATTTGAAATGAAGATTGTTTATGGGAAAGGCTTTCAAATGAGTCATATCCCTTCAGTAAAACAAAGAAAATACATGCAAATCACCTCCCCCTGCATGTGGCATGTCTTTGTTCTACATCTTTTATGTGGATGGTCCGATTGTCACTAGACTTCAATAACAGGTGTTTATGGCCTTCACAATTATCGTGCTGTAAAAAAAAGACAAGCATTTTGCCGACTGCCTCGTAATATAGCCATTTTTTTGTCTGTTTACCTCGTATTTCTGGTTTGGGGTTAGGGGCTGTCAATGAAATTTGGAATGAAGATTGTTTATGTGAACAGTTTTCACAGTATCATGGTTCATTTCTTCTCTTGTCATTGTTTGGCAGTGTGCACCATGGGGGTTATGCCCCAGGGTGTGCCCCCCCCCCCCCTTCCCTCTTATTAATTTTGGGGAATATTTCCACCCTGTATGCACCTTATTTGGGCCTGTATGTTTATTAAAATTACCCTTCCAACAGGGAAATCTTCAAATTAGTAAATCTTCTTTAGATTGTGTGATAGTCTTTTGTTTTGCACAGTGTATTCATCGTTGTAATCATGATGCCTAAATGCATATTAGTTTTCTTTAATAAAACTAACTGCAATACTGGAAAATAAGTTGGCTTGTAGATAAAATTAACTAATATTACTCCCCCCACACCCTCAATGGATTTCCACCCTGTAAGTACAGGGTGGAAATTCACTGATTGGTGGGAGAGTGATGCTAGGTAATTTTATTTTGGTCTGTACTTTTAATTAATTCTGATAAATGTTCTATCCCGTACTTTTATTCCCACCTGTACTTTTATTTGGAACACAAGAGTAATTTTCATGTGGCATGGACAACAGCGTTACAAATAATTAAAGAACTTCATTCCCATGCAGTGTTAACTAGCCATAGATGCTAATTAAATCCTTCTTTAAATTTTAAACTTTGGTCATTAGTGCCTCAGACCCATGGGGCTTCTGGTTTCAAATGTATACAATGTATGTAAATTAGCCTACAATGTAGTTGTGTTATTCTTGTTTCAGATGACAGGGCAAGTCTGCAGAATTGATTGAAGACCACCATGGTAAGGAGCAGCCAAAAAAAAACAAAGCTTGCAAGAAGTGAAAATAAATAATTGCGAGTTATAGTTTTAAAAAGAATACTGTGCCAAAAAACCCCCTTGTAAAAGTGTCCACCATATACATGTAGATATTTCTAATTCTAACGACAGTACTGCCAGAAATAAGTTGTAGTATAAATGCAATACAATTCTGTTAGTATTAGTCTTTCATTGGTAGCATCAGACTGGCATTCTTTCTTGGAAAATGATGCAAGAGTCTGTGAAGTTTTCAAAATTCAATTTAGTCTTTCATTGGTAGCATCAGACTGGCATTCTTTCTTGGAAAATGATGCTAGAGTCTGTGAAGTTTTCAAAATTCAGTTTGATTCGGGATTCCTTTGTTTCATTTTATTTGATTTGATGTTTTCCAACTGGAAGTTCTCCAATTTTGCACCTATGGGCAATAACACAAACACTTTAACTCAAGTGCTGAATTTTGCGGATTTTGAATTAGTACAAATCAATTTGTTAAAATTTCATTAACAAATGCCCGACTACACATTATTTGAAGATTTCTAGTTAATTTTGTTTTGGATTATTTCTCATTAATTTTGTTTTAATACATCCAAAAGGTGTACTTTAAATCTTGCTTCAAGTTGCTTGTGGCAAGAAAATAGGGCCACATCTGACCATCTTTTCTTCTTTTCCACTTTAATATGGGTGCCTTGAATTTGGGCACCCAAACCTGTTACAGATATCAAAATAGGTTTGAATATGTGACATTGTATGTGACATATATAGAGATATATACATGCAGTGTGTGTGTGTCACTGTGTAACATATTTTGGAAATTTCGATGAATGTTGGAACCATTCGGCGAAACTTATCTAGTCTATATTCAAATAATTTAAACATTTGCCCCGCCTCTGTGTTTGATTAGTTGAAAGCATACAGCGTGAAAGTCATCAAAATCGTATAAACCAAATCACATCATGATTTGGAATGTCAACACGTTCGCATATGTATCTGATCCAACTTTGAAGACTCTGGAAGCCCCGCCCACTCAATCCAATTGTCACCGTGAGGACGAGACGGCAGACTGATAGATAGATAACAAACTTGTAAACAAAGATCAATGATCGATTTTTCATCGCCTCCAGTCAGCGAGAATATTATGATAATTTCTCGGGAACAATTGAATTTAATAAAATATACCAAAGTGGGAGACAAATAAAAGATGATACACCCAAACATGATTTGGGGGGAACTTTAAAAAAATGTTTTTAATGATATTGTTACGTGACTTGCTAAATATCTGTCGTCTGCGATCTAAAATCAAAACAACAAACAATTTGAGAATGATTGACGTGACCTGTTTGTGGCACACTTTCCTGAGTTTGACTGTTGTCTTTTGCGAAAATTAAAAGTTTTTCGATCACGTACACATAGTTTTTATATTTTAATATTACAGCCAGATTAAATTATAAGAAATAACTGTTGTTTTCCTTCGGTTTATGCAATATAAACCGAAAATTTTCAGCACAAGCTTAATCATAACTCGCTATGCGAGTTATGAAGCTTGTGTTGAAAATTTTTGGTTTATATCGCATAAACCGAAGGAAAACAACAGTTATTTCTTAATGAAGACTTTGCAACACAGTACTTCTATTTGGTCCAGAACGTAAAATTATGATGATAGTCTAATTTAAAAACACATAAATGTACACGTCATTTGGTCAACAAGTTAAATTCAGTTAGACTGACCAGACACTGATACAAGAGATGAGCAATTACTTGCACTTGTCTATTTCTCACCTAATTTCATTTTCTTGGGAGCTTGCAGCTCGCCTACCTACACACACACAGGGAGGTAAGAAGTTGAAAAATGAACATTAAATTCTGACATGTTGCGTGCCCATGTAGTTTTGGTCTGTAAACCATGCATGGACACAAGTTCACAACACATCAACATTAAAGTTATTATTCAATTAAGACACAAAGTATGAGTGCTCAGTATATTTCTGGTTCATTCAGCCAAGTGTATTGAATTCTTGCACAGAAACTGTATTAACACTATTTACTAGAATAAACACAGTCTTCATAAGAAAACAATATTATGTGATTGTATCGTTAATAACGATCTTCTTCCCTCCCCCCCTCCCCTCCAGAAAACACATATTATTTTTGCTAATATTGCCCAGCACTAAACATGCATATTTTGAGAACTTATGTACTATTAAGGTTTTGTAATTGGTGATTTATCAACAAAATTAATTAGTATCACAGGCACCAAGAGATTTTTTTCTGGGCCAATTTATCTGCTGGGTACCTCTTTCTGCATAGTTTTGAGACCCTGATTCAGACTGAGGTTCAGAGAGGGTGAATTTAGTGATGCTACCCTGCTGTGCAGGGTAGCATCACTAAATTCACCCTCTGGGGACCTCATTTTGCAGATGACAGTCTGCTTATTTTCTGGCTTGGACTCAACAGTAGCAAGCTTCACTTCAAATGTTAGCAAGTAGTATACAGCATGCCTTCCATTTTTAAAATCAAAAGAATAACATTTAATTCATCATCTCTGATGTTTGTAAACAAAATGAGTTCACAATTCCTTTACATGTATACACTAATACAGTGGAGCCCACTTAATTGGATATCTCTTCATTGTATATCCCTGTTAACAGGGCTGGGAGAAGTTAAGTGTTAACGCGTTAAATGTGTTAAAATATTTTAACGTGTTAAAATTCTCTTAACGTCAGTTAATACGTTAAATTCAGAGGCAGATCCAGGATTTTAGGATAACATGTGCCATCCTGTCCCAAAGCCTAATTTGTGCATTTAATATTGATTAAACCACCTAATTTAGCTATTTTAAGGGTTTTGTGTTTTGTCTGGCAATAGGAGGGGGGTGGGGGGGGGGTGGGGAGGTACCATGTGTCACCCCCTTAAATTCGCCTGTGTAAATTTATGACTATATGATTTTATAACATGGTGCCATTATAATTCGTCATATATTAGAAAATACACACGTTAGTCTCTTTTCCCATTGTCTCAAGTTTTTAACTGAGTCAGAGACAGTGGTCAGAACAAAAGAAAGTTTTTGAATCGGGGGTCCAGGTAGCTCGAGATCAAGGGGATGCTCATGCTACCTAGGAATTCCTCATCGTCCATCGAAAGTCGTTCTGTTATGTTTCGAATGAGGTTCTTCTTTAAAATTTCTCCGTCACCACCTAAGTTCCGACCACTGTCTCTGACTCAGTTAAAACTATCATTAAGAAGAAGTAACTAAAATGTGCCCTGTTGAAGTAGAACGGGGAAATGTTACAGTTTCTGTCTCAAATGATGAACCACCGGCAAAGGTTAAGAAGTCATTCTTAGAAGAACTTCTTGGAGACGGGCATGAGTCCAGTGAAAACTGCGAAAGGGCAGACATTGATGATGAGATAGCATAGTATGAAAGGTCAAGGTCACTGTCCGTCGCCGATTATCCACTAGTCTAGTGGAAGAATCGAGACAGTCTTCCCCAAATTAGCCAAACTAGCAAAGTGCTATTTAGCAGTGCCGGCAACTTCCGCCTCGTCAGAGAGACTATTTTCTGCTTTTGGTTTAGTTTTTGAGCACCGCCGCATGTCGCTGCTGAGAGAAACGGCATATGCTATTATTTTCCTGCACGAAAACTCTTCAGAATTCACCGTTTAGATTATGTTGCACCTGTGGACTATGGTTTCATGCTTTCAGCACATAAAGTTTCGTTCAAACATACAAATTGAGTTGAAATTGGGTTTGTTGTTCTTTTCAAGCATTTTAACCATTTTTAACACGTTAACATGAATTTCTTTAAAGAGTTAACGCGTTAAGGAAAAAATTAACTGCTCCCAGCCCTGCCTGTTAATTGAATATAATTTTCCAACACAAAACCATTTACCATACCTCCAGTACAAATTTGACTTGTTAACTGAATATAGTTTATAGAGAAAACTCCTGTTAATTGAATAAAAAATCTTGTAAAATGTCGAGAAATTACCCTGACTCTCCCCAGTTTTCCTTTGGTTATAGACCTATTTGGCCTCAGTACATCCAATATAGGCATTTAATCTATTATAGCTTGCTTGACAGAGCTCATGGAGCTCTGTCAAACAAGATATAATAGAATAAATGCTAAGTTTATCACTAGGATACAGGAAAGTGACACAATCCCTGTTAATTGAATACCCCTGTTAATTGAATAATTCTCATTGGCGAAGTGGGTATTCAATTAACAGGGTTCCACTGTACATGCAACATGACACATGTTGGAGAGCTTTTCAAGGATGTGAGTCAAATGCATGTACTCTTGTGGATAAAAAACATAATTTATTCAATCAAAATACCTGCACATGCCTAATAATAGTGATAGCTGAATAATAGTGATGGATAGGATTGGAAATAATAATAGTGATGACATTTTCCCTGTATTCCTCCCTTACTGCCAAATAATAATGATTGCTGGGATTTTCTCTCTCAAATTAATAATGGTGTCGACACTATTATTAAGCAGGTGAGAGTATGTGAAAAAAAAACACACTAGTTTATAAGGAACACATTTGTGATCAAAATGAGGCATTGGATTACCCAAACAATAGTTTTCAAGGACTTTCCATGACTTTTTCAATGAAAGTATGATTTTTATGCACTTTTGAGGGTCTTGGAACTTCAATTTTTAATTCAAAAACTTTCAAGGATGTGCATTAACTGGTTGAGTGCGGTGTTATTTAGTCATCAAAATTTGTTCACATAACTTTGCCTTGTTACAATTTATGGGAGAGTGCCAATAGACACTCTCCCATAAATTGTAACAAGGCAAATCCAAATAGACTAAATAATTTCACTTCAAAGGTAATATGTAGAACATCCACTGAATATGAAGCCTTTAAGTTGTGGTACCGACACTTCAGAATAAAGCCCAAATATGGGCTTCCAGCACTCTACCAGTTAACCCTCCTACCAGTTGAGTGATACACTTCTGAAAATATTTTGGCAAAACAGCAATGATACTGAAAACATTGAGTATGAAAAAACAATGCAAATATAAATAATACCAAGAACATAAGATAGAAGATCTCATGAACTAGAAATGTCAGTGTAGTATCTCTTGGTATAAAGCCTGGCTACCAACGTCAAGGTGGATACCTTCAACCAGGGTTCTTTTTTTTCATATGTTATCAGTTACCTAACTGCTACCAGAAATGAGGCGGTAGAATCTCTTATGGTCATCGTTATGATGGATTAGTTCACTCTCTAATAAATTTGTATCAAGCAGCCTGGAAATAAGCAACCTGTCATTTGCAAAATGAGGTCCCCATAGGGTGAATTTGATGATACTATACCATATAGTGGGCTAGAATCTCAATTTATCCTCTGGATACCTCTTTCTGTTTAAGCCTGAGACCTTAATTCAGATTGAGGTTCACAGAGGGTAAATTGAGCAATGCTACCCAGCTCCACAGGGTAGCAATGCCAAATTTACCCTCTGGTGACCTCATTCTGCAGATGACAATTCATTATTTCCAGGTTTGGTAACAAGACAAATCCATTTCATTAAATTCTGACTAACCAAATTAATCTAGTTTTCTAACTTGTTCTGATGAGAGGTCATAAGCCATATTTTCACTGCCAAAATTGAAAATAAAAATTACAATGTGGAAATAATTTTTAAGTTAGCCTAAGGCAGGGTGAACACACTTTTCAAGTGCAAAATTCAAAGTTTAAAAAGTAGGATTCAAGACTTTTCAAGGACACCCTAACACAAGTGGTGATTCAGAGTAGATCTTCCCATGCTGTCATCAGATGAATTTTTGCTATTTTCAAGACTTTTCAAGCCCCATACTTCAAATTCAAGACATTTTTAAGGGTATTAATTTTTTTTAAATCTAAATTTAAGATTTTTCAAGACCCCACAATGTTGATTTTTTTCAATATATATTCTAAAGGTTTAACAAAAACAGGCTTTCAAAAGTCTTGAACATCTTCTGTGATTTAACTGGTTAAGAGCCATGTTATTTTTATAAGGTGATGTGCAACAAGCATTTTTTGCAGATATCAAGCCCAAAATAAGGGAAGCCCTAGTTTAACCCTTTACCTAATGAATCGCCCGCATCCGCTCACGTAATATGCAAATTGAGCAGTTGAAAAAATTAAAATTTTCAAAATATTTCAACAAAACCATATCACGTGACCCCTCATTGGAATGAGCTAATTGATCTCATTCCAATGAAGGGTCACATGATATGGTTTTGTTGAAATTTCTTTTAAAAATTACAAAAATGATATTTAAAATAATAAATTTTGATATCATCTGTGTTGGGTAAAGGGTTAAGATTTTGGCCAACAAAATTAATTGTTTTGTTATGAATCAATGGTGAGATAATAATGCTGTCATTCTCTATTAAAATATAACAAAATTTTTCTCATGTGTTGAGCAAACTCTCTAAGGTGGCTCTCTGCACTTTTCCATAGAGTAATGACAGTGGCTTCAAGCACTCAACCAGTCAACCCTTTTCTTCCACATGAATAAACTTATCATTACAAGTATCAGTATACTTATTAAGGGAAGAGAAAATGGCCTATAAGCCTTTACAGTGATTCAACAATTTTTTTGTTATTTGCATTTAACTCTTTATCCAATGTAACGGCCAAAACCGGCCAGCACGATTCTCAAAAATCGCCAATTAATTTTCATTACATTTTCTTTTTTTGTCTCAAAAACATAGGTTATGACCCCCTCTTTGGAACGAGCTTGTTGAGCTCGTTCCAATGAGGGGTCATAACCTATGTTTTTGAGACAAAGAAATGAAAAAAAAACTAGTTATTCAAGAATTATTTTTGCAAGTGTCGTCTGCTTTTCATGTTAGGTAAAGGGTTAACAACACTTTCAATAGCTAGGGTCACCTCATGTGAGACAGATTTATATGGGTGAAGGAAGACAAAGTACCTGGAGCAACCACCGAATATTTGTGAGCAACTGTCAGACTCCCTGATGTACTAACTCTGCACAAGTAGGGTTGGTATTGGTTGAAGACAAGTGCATCATATCAACATGCTGTTCGTCTTAGTACACAACGCCACTGTGTTGATCCCTCCCCCCCACCCTACCCAAGGGCACTCTGGTGGGGACTTAAGTGCAATGGCCTAACCACTGAGCCACCGCCTTCCCGATTCAACAAATTTAATTCTGATTATATGAGATTTTAATTCTGTGAACGTTTTACTTAAATAAAGGTTACATTCAGCCAGTGCTTAAATTTTATTTGAAGGATTGCAACCAAAACATATCTTATGACACGTCATTGGAATGAGCTTGTAGAGTTTATTCCAATGAGGGTCATAAGGCAAGTTTTGGAAGTTATTTAAATTTTTTTCTGCAAGTTCTGTCCTCTGGTTGTGTAGGTAAAGGGTTGATGTAAGACTGTTATTTGATATAACTGTCTCATATGAGGTGTTACGTGACATGCTGCTTGAAAGAGTCCTTTAATCCCTTTCCATCTGTATAAACATAGCAAAAATGCAAATGCAAGAATGAAAATTCTATTAACCCTCTGCATACTGATGCAAAAATATACAAAATTTCAACCTGCATTTTTTTCCCATAATTGAAGTTGAAGGGCTCATTGAAAATACACAAGAAATTAACCCTTTAGCCAACGTAACAGTCAAAACTAGCCAGTGCTATTCTCAAAAATTTATTAATGATATTAACCCCCATAATTTAACTCTTTACCTAACATGAAAAGCAGACAACACTTGAAAATAAAATTCTTAAAGCACTAAAAAATTTTTATTTTTTGACTCAAAATCATAGGTTATGACCCCTCATTGTAATGAGCTCATTCCAATGAGGGGGTCATAACCTTTGTTTTGGGGACAAAAGATGAAAAAAATTGGTTATTCAGGAATTTTTTTTTTTGCAGGTGTCATCTGATTTTCATGTCAGGTAAAGGGTTAAAGTAAAAGAGGATGTTATTTTATTTTCATTTGTTTTTCTTCCCCCAAAACAGATCGTATTCCCACTCACCAAAAATGATATTCCACTCTCAGCGATAACAGAATATTTTTCTTTTTTTTTTGGACATGTTTTGAAAGTAACCACAGAATTAATTATAAAGGGGCCATGCAGATTTTTAACTCAGTTAATGCCTCATGAAATAATCCTCCGTGCACCCACTCGAGGATAAATGAATGAGCAATGAACTATTGTCTATCTATCTTGGTAGGTAACTGATAATATACTACTGTTCTAAATGAACAGCTACAGCACATAAAAGAACCTTATATGTGATCACTGACAAGACCACATATAAGAAAGAAAAACTGATAAAGCTGTCTGATAAGGCCTAAAAAAAAAGTTAAAAATCTGTTTCTCAGGATCTATGGTCATTTTGACTGCTGCCTTCTCTCTTTTTATTTCCAGCACAAACTTAAAACTGGTTGTCACATATTTTACCAAGTTAATAAAATGGATAAAATTTGTCCATGGAGTTCCACAAGGCTCTGCAATGCTTTATCCCCAACTACACAACTATCTCTATGTTATTTAGTGATAAACTGATGTTTGGTAATCATATCTGACATTGGCCGATTTTCATTTATTGGTCTTATCTTCCCCTTGATAGCTGCTTTAGACACACATGCCACATGTTGTGTGATGACTATGAAATCTGACATAAGCAGAAACCAGTAAACAGCATGGCATCTTTGATCAAAGATGCCACACTGTTAACTTGTTTCCACTGATGTCGTATTTTTATTTTAATGCATGCTCTTGAGGTCAACGAACCAATTAATCTGACTGTACTGTAAAATTAACCCTATTCAAAGTATTCTTGAACATATTACTCCTTTTGGTTGTGACTATCTGACATCGGCACACACAATCGACCAATTGTGTGCTCAACTAATTGGCAAGCAGATGACGGTTGCAAATCTTTATCAGTTAATCACTGATGTTATTCTGTAGATTATGAGGCCTAAAACATAAAACCACTCCAAAATATGAACTTCTGATGGAAATAATAATTACAAAAATAAAAAAAACTGCCCACCCACATTAGGCCTGACAATTTGAGGCGAATGGCCATTTGGGTTGTGCAAAGGTTATCTAAAATGAAGAACACATGAACGAAAAATGGGTTGCTCCAAATTGTCACTGGGTCACACAAAATTTGTGCCAAGTTGAATGATGTAGTACAAATAAACGATGGAATGATGTTGAGTATCAACCAATCATCAGCAGCATAGGTGTTTGCATCTGACTGAAGAATAGCTGCTCTGTTGGTCAAATATTGGCCAACAGAGCAGCTATACATCAGGCAGATGCAAACAAATAAGTTGATGACTGCTTGATGCTCAACATTATTTTAAGCTGTTTACCATCTTAAGATGTAACACAGGTACAAAATCCAGAAATGGCAATAATTCATGTCTCTACCACAAATAGTGATTATGGATGCCATATTCTTCGGCTGCATGCTATTAGATTAGGAGGCTATATTGGTAACTAATTTGTGTCTGAATTGATGCAACATAGCCTCATTATTGTGTCTGAGAATTTACTTTTATTCACCAGGATATTGGCTAAAGCCTGGGACACACTTGCTTATATTTTCGCATGATCGCGGCGAATTTTGAAATCGCCGCGAAATTCGCGTAGTGTGCCCACCTCTGAGACTGCAAAATTCGGCGCGTATTTTTCCGCTGCGGAAATCGTGCCAAACAAACATGTTTGATATTTTCGCTGCGATTTCTGTCGCCAAGTACAAATTCGCACAGTGTGCCCACTACACGGGTGAAATACGCATTTACCAGTAGCCAAAAAACACAGTGTTATGGCAAGACGCTGTTCAGGGGTGACAGCCTCTCTTAACTTAGTGTCCTTTCGTACAATAGGTGGCCGTACTAATTCCAACAATTCCCGGAAACATTCTGGCGACATTCTCATATATTTCCGATATGTCTCCGGGTCCTCTGCCGACAGATCTTTTACAAGGTTCACGTACAGAGACTGCTTGCTCTGGCGGAGAAGTCAGGGTTTCGTCCAGTATCGCCGATTTCGCCATCGCAATCGACGACGTTCCCGTCTTTTCAACAAAATGTACAACAAACCAGCGGCAGCAACCTTCAGTTTCCTGGAGGCTGCCATTTTGTATAATCACATGACTAATATCGCGAGGGCGTCACTATACGGAATCGCGTAGTGTGTCCACTAGCTTTTTGTATGAAAATAATCGGCGTGTATTTCGCTGCGGATTTAATCGCTGCGAATTTCGCAAGTGTGTCCCAGGCTTAAGATACAACTGTTCAGAATAGTTGCTATAAATCTATATTTATGTTACCTAAGGGGTTACTTGAATCAAGTACAGGAAATGAATGATAGGTTACCAAAGCTCAGACCAGGTGAACAATAAATGGGTTAGGCAAACTTCTGAAAACAGGCCTGCACATGTATTTTTACAAAAAGTTACCTGAGATACAGATCTACTATGAGTGGCCTACATTATTGTTGATGACTCAAACTGTTTGACCTACTGCCACAAAGAATTTTAGACATCACTGAAGGCCTAAGAAAGTTAAGAATTGGTCATTTTGGCTAGGGCTGTCACGACTATTCGATTAATCGAATGCTGATCGGTCATGCCGAAATCTATTAGTATTTTCCGTTGTCGAAGAATCGGTAAATGTTACCCCGTTATAGAAGTTTAATAATTAAAAAAAATTGGATGAAAAAACAATTGTTTCTTAAGGTAAAGGGTCAAGAACGTCGACGTTAAATCTCAAGAAGCCGTTAGAAGCATTTGCCATTTAGGAACATTCAAAGCTTTGATGTTCTGAACTTTTGAACCGTCAGTGTAATAATCAAGACCGGTCGACAGTTGCGAACTTGCGAAGTTCGCAACTGACGACCGGTCTTGATTATTACACTGACGGTTCAAAAGTTCAGAACATCAAACATTTGAATGTACCTAAAAGAGGATCATCTTCGTTGTTTACTTAAGGAAGGTCAACTGACTTGAACTTCATTTTTAACGACTTCAAAGAGAGGGAAATGTGGGGGTGGGGTCATCTATGTACAATTAATCGATTATTTGCAACGATTAATCGATTCCTAAATTAAAAAACCGTGACAGCTCAAATTTTGGCTTCTACATGCTCCCTTTTTGTAACCAATGCAAACTAAAAAAATAAAAACTGAATGTTTAATGTCTGATATTTTACCAAAGTTAATAAAATTAATAAATTTGTTCCTCGAGTGCAGCATTGCAAAGTCTTCTTGCCCTCAAGGGACGAAATAAACCACCAACCAAGCTATTCTGTAGATTATGAGGCCTAAAAACATAAACCAAGAACATGAACTTTTGATGGCAAAGAAATAATTACAGAAATAAAAAAAAAACGTTCGCCTGCATACAGTTTTACAAATAATGTCCTGAGAAACAGAAGAGCTACTTTGTGGGCTAAAAACATAAAACAAACCGAGAATATGAACCTTTGATGGCAAAAATTAATTACAAAAATAAAAAATATAATAAAATCTAAAATAAAAAACAGTTCACCTGCATCAATTTTACAAGAAAATGGCAGGAAAAACAGAAGATTTACTTTGCATGGCCTTAGAAAGGTATAAATCATGGTGTCAGTTTTCTCAGCCACACTATTTATTTTTCACCACATTCACCTGCAGCTCTAATAATTGCATTACTAGTAACCCTCTGCACACTGATGTCGAAATATCTAAAGTGTAGGGTGCAAATATTTCCCATAATGCAACTAGAAATTTAACCAATTTAATCTTGTTTGACAGAGCTCAATGAGCTCTGTCAAACAAGATTGAATTGGTTAAATTCCCAGTTGCATTATGGGTAAAATGGCTACATCAAATCTGGATACTTTGACATCAGCGTGCCAAGGGTTAACAAGGAAACATTTTGTGCAAACACAAGTGCACGAGAAAATGCTCATGAAATGCTCTTATTTTGAGCATATACCATGCAATTTCTTTGTATTAGAACATAAAGTAGAAAGATTCTGTGAACAAACTTGAATCTCTCTCACAAAAAGAGATGAATACCACATCTCAAAGCATTGTGACTGGTGGTTAACAAGAAATTATTTTAAAAACATTTAAAGTTTCATGGACAGGATTTTAACCCTTTACCGAATGTAATGGCCAAAAACCGTCCAGCGCTATTCACCATTCAACTTCAGGGCTTGCCTTGAGTCGGGGCTGATCAGCCCAGGCCCCGACATCAGCCCCGAGGAGCACTTGCTGGGGGCTTTTTTTCAAGCCCCGACATTTTCCACAAAAAAGCACAAACAATAATGGACAAAATGGAAAATCAGCTCCGAAAAGGCCCCGACCTCAATATGTGGGGCACATTTTTTAGGCCCCGACCATTTTACTCAAGGTGAGCCCTGCAATTATTATTACTTTTACATTTTTTTATCATAAACGCATCGCTTAAGACCCCTCAATGGAACGATCGATGAGCTTGTTCCAATGAGGGGTCATAAGCTATGTTTTTGATGCGAAAAATAAAAAAATTTTAGTCCTTTAAGAGTTTCATTTGCAAGTGTTGTCTGCTTTTCATATCAGGTAAAGAATTAAATTATAGGGCTTAATATCATAAATCATTCCAAAACATTCGAAAGAGCGAAAAAGAAACTTCACATACCAGAGATGTAAGTAAAAGTCATTGAAAAATCCTGAAACAGCCCATCTACCCTTAAAATAGGGTTCTTACAAGGGTACAGTACCAGTACACAGAGAGCCATAATTTTCTTCAGTTTGTTGTTAAACCAAGCCATGGCTAGCAGCCATGGCTTGATTTGACAACAAACTCAAGAATATTTTTTGTTTTGAGTGGTGTACACTTAAAAAATCTTGGTAATAAACCTTTGGGTTTTGGAAGAATATACAAAGCTTGTTAAAAATTTACATAAAATCCTGGACTGGCGGATCAATTTTCATGAAAAATCCTGAATTCAGGAAAAATACTGAAAACTTACATCTCTGACATACCATATCTACTTTTTAGAATACTCTGCTGTTGTCTGACAATATTCACATTTGAATGTGAAAGAGAGTCCACCTTTCACACCTTCATGAAACAAAATCCATCCAGAAAGAGCATAACAAACACCATTGAGAAACAATCTGTGCCCACACACATAATAACACACAGTATGTTCACAGAATTGATGTCCAACATTCAGTCAGGTAATTATAGCCACCTGCATCAATGGATGATTCTTTTCAATATGCTGAAATTCTTCCTGGAAGGGCAGCAAATACAGGTCTCAGTTTTGGGCCAAATGCCTGGTGACGTCCAAAGTCACTCATGACAATAATCAGGAAATATATTCCTTGATGAGGCATATTGTTATTTTTCTCTCTCCTAGTGGATTCTTCTTGCTAAACCCATGGCAACCATTTGAATTCTTCTAGGAAAGGATGCGTAATGTCCGACAGTGTGGTCATAGTTTCCACTGAGGTCTTGATATTCCCAGTTTGCCTTTTATCTTCTGCATTGAATACAAGCGAGGTGTCCATAATTTTCTCACAAGCTGAATGCCTGCAGACGTTCTGGGTCATTTATAACAATAACCAGGAAATATATTCCTTGACGAGGCACATTTTTTTTCCCTCTCCACTGGACCCTTCTTGCAAAACCCTGACAACCATTTCTGTTCTCCAAGTTAAAAATGCGTAATGTCTGTCAGTCGGGTTATAGATTCCACTGAGGTCTTGATATTTCCAGTAAGCCTTTCATCTTGTGCTTTGAATACAAAATAGGTTTCCATAACTTTATTTGAAGAATGTTTGTGGCCTCATTATGAGCAACTCAGCATAAATTCATGTTGACTCAAATCCAGCATCTGTAAAATGCATTATGGCCTCTTTCAGCCTAGACATATTCTTTCAAGAGCATAATTCCCCCCTGTAAGAACAATGCATACAGGTGTCCATTTCTGGTTGCTCAGCCTGGGACTCCCTTAACCCCTTCAAACTGTTAAGCATAAATATTTCAATAAAAGGAAAACACTGGCAGTTGACGAGCAAAGAAAATAAATACCAAACTGGGATGGGGATCAGTAATAATTTTATCCTGAAGGGCTAAGGATTAAATAATTACTGAACCTTTCTACAAATACAACAAAGCAGCATCCATTTACCTCATGACACTTGTACATAATCTTATACCATCCATCCATCAAATCAGCATTGAGAGTGAGAATAGTAATTTAATCTATTGATTTATACTTCAGCATTGGCAGTTTAATCCATCCTAGCAATAAGGAAATATATTCCTAGATCAGGCAGGTTATTGTTCTTCTCAGATGTTGTCCATTCTGACTCCTCTCATGGCAACCATATTAAGTTTTCTAATAGAAGTAACCCTGCCAATGATAAAAGAGGCCCTTGGCGTATGTGGTTTTCATTCATATTTCAAACTTTCCACATATCAAATCTTTGACTTCCATTTTGTGTACTCTTTCGTTGTCTCACAACATTCACATTGAAGGTGTATAGATGAGATGTACAACTTTCACACCCTCATGAAACAAAATGCACCAACAGAGGGTATGAAGAACACCCTTACGAAACAAAATCTGTCCAGATAAATAACAGCATGTTTGAAGAATTGATGTCCAACATCCGGTCAGGTAATTATAGCCAGCTGCATCCTTCGATGATTCTTTTCAATATGCTGAAATTCTTCCTGGAACAGCAGCAAATACAGGTCTCAGTTTTGAGCCAAATGCCTGGTGACGTCCAAAGTCACTGATTACAATAATCAGGAAATATATTCCTAGATGAGGCATATTGTTATTTTTCTCTCTCCCAGTGGACTCTTCTTGCTAAACCCATGGCAACCATTTGAGTTCTTCTAGGAAAGGATGCGTAATGTCCGTCAGTGTGGTCATAGTTTCGCAGTAAGCCTTTCATCTTCTGCATTGAATACAAGTGAGGCTTCGATAATTTTCTCACCAGCTGAATGTCTGTTGACGTCCTGAGTCATTTATAACAATAATCAGGAAATATATTCCTTGATGAGGCATATTATTTTTCTCTCTCCATCTGGACCCTTCTTGCAAAACCCTGGCAATCATTTCTGTTCTCCAAGTTAAAAATGCGTAATCTCTGTCAGTCAGGTTATAGTTTCCACTGAGGTCTTGATATTTCCAGTAATACTTTTATCTTCAGCGTTGAATACAAGTGAGGCTTCCATAATTTTCTCACCAGCGGAATGCCTGCCGATGTCCTGAGTCATTTATAACAATAACCAGGAAATATATTCCTTGACGAGGCATATTATTTTTCTCTCTCCATCTGGACCCTTCTTGCTAAACCCTGGCAATCATTTCTGTTCTCCAAGTTAAAAATGCGTAATCTCTGTCAGTCGGGTTATAGTCTCCACTGAGGTCTTGATATTTCCAGTAAGCCTTTTATCTTCAGCATTGAATACAAGTGAGGCTTCCATAATTTTCTCACCAGCTGAAAGCCTGCTGATGTCCTGAGTCATTTATAACAATAATCAGGAAATATATTCCTTCACGATTCATATTATTTTTCTCTCTCCATCTGGACTCTTCTTGCAAAACCCTGGCAACCATTTCTGTTCTAAAAGTTAAAAATACGTAATCTCTGTCAGTCGGGTTATAGTTCCCAGTGAGGTCTTGAAATTTCCAGTAAGCCTTTCATCTTCTGCTTTCAATACAATATAGGCTTCCATAACTTTATTTGAAGAATGTTTGTGGCCTCATTATTAGCAACTCAGCATAAATCCATGTTGAATCAATTCCAGCATCTTAAAATGCATTATGGCCTCTTTCAGCCTAGACAGATTCTTTCAAGAGCATAATTCCCCCCTGTAAGAACAATGCATACAGGTGTCCATTTCCGGTTGCTCAGCCTGGGGCTCCCTAAACCCCTTCAAACTGGTATGCATAAATATTTCAATAAAAGGAAAAAAATGGCAACCATTTCTGTTCTCCAAGTTAAAAATGCATAATGTCTGTCAGTAGGGTTACAGATTCCACTGAGGTTTTGATATTTCCCGTATGTCTTTCATCTTCTGCTTTGAATACAAAATAGGCTTCCATAACTTTATTTGAAGAATGCTTGTGGCCTCATTATTAGCAACTCAGCATAAATTCATGTTCACTCAAATCCAGCATCTGTAAAATGCATTACGGCCTCTTTCAGCCTAGACAGACTCTTTCAAGAGCATAATTCCCCCCTGTAAGAACAATGCATACAGGTGTCCATTTCCGGTTGCTCAGCCTGGGCTCCCTTAACCCCTTCAAACTGATATGCATAAATATTTCAACAAAAGGAAAACACTGGCAGTTGACGAGCAAAGAAAATAAATACCAAACTGGATGAGGATCAGTAATAATTTTATCCTGAAGGGCTGAAGGATTAAATAATTACTGAACCTTTCTACAAATACAACAAAGCGGCATCCATTTACCTCATGACACTTGTACATAATCTTATACCATCCATCCATCAAATCAGCATTGAGAGTGAGAGTAGTAATTTAATCCATTGATTTATACTTCAGCATTGGCAGTTTAATCCATCCTAGCAATAAGGAAATATATTCCTAGATCAGGCAGGTTATTGTTCTTCTCAGATGTTGTCCATTCTGACTGCTCTCATGGCAACCATATTAAGTTTTCTAATAGAAGCAACCCTGCCAATGATAAAAGAGGCCCTTGGCATGTGTGGTTTTCATTCATATTTCAAACTTTCCACATATCAAATCTTCGACTTCCATTTTGTGTATTCTTTCGTTGTCTCACGACATTCACATTGAAGGTGTATAGATCAGACGTACAACTTTCACAGCCTCATGAAACAAAATGCACCAACAGAGGGTATGAACACCCTTACAAAACAAAATCTGTCCAGATAAATAACAGCATCTTTGCAGAATTGATGTCCAACATCCGGTCATGTAATGATAGCCAGCTGCATCATTCGATGATTCTATTCAATATGTTGAAATTCTACCTGGAAGAGCAGCAAATACAGGTCTCAGTTTTGAGCCAAATGCCTGGGGACGTCCAAATTCACTGATGACAATAATGAGGAAATATATTCCTTGATGAGGCATATTGTTATTTTTTTCTCTCCTGGTGGACCCTTCTTGCAAAACCCATGGCAACCATTTGAGTTCTTCTAGGAAAGGATGTGTAATGTCCGTCAGTGTGGTCATAGTTTCAACTGAGGTCTTGATATTCCCAGTAATCCTTTTATCTTCAGCATTGAATACAAGTGAGGCTTCCATAATTTTCTCACCAGCGGAATGCCTGCCGACGTCCTGAGTCATTTATAACAATAATCAGGAAATATATTCCTTGACGAGGCTTATTATTTTTCTCTCTCCATCTGGACCCTTCTTGCAAAACCCTGGCAATCATTTCTGTTCTCCAAGTTAAAAATGCGTACTCTCTGTCAGTCGGGTTATAGTTTCCATTGAGGTCTTGATATTTCCAGTAAGCCTTTCATCTTCTGCTTTGAATACAAAATAGGCTTCCATAACATTATTTGAAGAATGTTTGTGGCATCATTATTAGCAACTCAACATAAATCAATGTTGACCCAAATCCAGCATCTGTAAAATGCATTATGGCCTCTTTCAGCCTAGACAGATTCTTTCAAGAGCATAATTCCCCCCTGTAAGAACAATGCATACAGGTGTCCATTTCCAGTTGCGCAGCCTGGGGCTCCCTAAACCCCTTCAAACTGGTATGCATAAATATTTCAACAAAAGGAAAACATTGGCAGTTGACGAGCAAAGAAAATAAATACCAAACTGGATGGGGATCTGTAATAATTTTATCCTGAAGGGCTGAAGGATTAAATAATTACTGAACCTTTCTACAAATACAACAAAGCGGCATCCATTTACCTCATGACACGTGTACATAATCTTATACCATCTATCCATCAAATCAGCATTGAGAGTGAATCTAGTAATTTAATCCATTGATTTATACTTCAGCATTGACAGTTCAATCCATCCTAGCAATAAGGAAATATATTCCTAGATCAGGCAGGTTATTGTTCTTCTCAGATGTTGTCCATTCTGACTGCTCTCATGGCAACGATATTAAGTTTTCTAATAGAAGCAGCCCTGCCAATGAAAAAAGAGGCCCAGATAAATAACAGGATGTTTGCAGAATTGATGTCCAACATCCGGTCAGGTAATTATAGCCAGCTGCATCCTTTGATGATTCTTTTCAATATGCTGAAATTCTTCCTGGAAGAGCAGCAAATACAGGTCTCAGTTTTGAGCCAAATGCCTGGTGACGTCCAAAGTCACTGATGACAATAATCAGGAAATATATTCCTTGATGAGGCATATTGTTATTTTTCTCTCTCCTGGTGGACACTTCTTGCTAAACCCATGGCAGCCATTTGAGTTCTTCTAGGAAAGGATGCGTAATGTCCGTCAGTGTGGTCATAGTTTCCACCGATGTCTTGATATTCCCAGTAAGCCTTTTATCTTCTGCATTGAATGCAAGCGAGCCTTCCATAATTTTCTCAATGGCTGAATGCCTGTTGACGTCCTGAGTCATTTATAACAATAATCAGGAAATATATTCCATGAGGAGGCACATTATTTTTCTCTCTCCATCTGGACCCTTCTTGCAAAACCCTAGCAACAACCATTTCTGTTCTCAAAGTTAAAAATGCGTAATCTCTGTCAGTCGGGTTATAGTTCCCACTGAGGCCTTGATATTTCCAGTAAGCCTTTCATCTTGTGCTTTGAATACAATATAGGCTTCCATAACTTTATCTGAAGAATGTTTGTGGCCTCATTATTAGCAACTCAGCATAAATCCATGTTGACTCAAATGCACCATCTGTAAAATGCATTATGGCCTCTTTCAGCCTAGACAGATTCTTTCAAGAGCATAATTCCCCCCTGTAAGAACAATGCATACAGGTGTCCATTTCCGGTTGCTCAGCCTGGGGCTCCCTTAACCCCTTCAAACTGTTATGCATAAATACTTCAATAAAAGGAAAAAAATGGCAACCATTTCTGTTCTCCAAGTTAAAAATGCATAATGTCTGTCAGTCGGGTTATAGATTCCACTGAGGTTTTGATATTTCCAGTATATCTTTCATCTTCTGCTTTGAATACAAAATAGGCTTCCATAACTTTATTTGAAGAATGTTTGTGGCCTCATTATTACCAACTCAGCATAAATTCATGTTCACTCAAATCCAGCATCTGTAAAATGCATTATGGCCTCTTTCAGCCTAGACAGATTCTTTCAAGAGCATAATTCCCCCCTGTAAGAACAATGCATACAGGTGTCCATTTCCGGTTGCTCAGCCTGGGGCTCCCTTAACCCCTTCAAACTGTTATGCATAAATATTTCAACAAAAGGAAAACACTGGCAGTTGACGAGCAAAGAAAATGAATACCAAACTGGGATGGGGATCAGTAATAATTTAATCCTGAAGGGCTGAAGGATTAAATAATTACTGAACCTTTCTACAAATACAACAAAGCGGCATCCATTTACCTCATGACACTTGTACATAATCTTATACCATCCATCCATCAAATCAGCATTGAGAGTGAGAGTAGTAATTTAATCCATTGATTTATACTTCAGCATTGGCAGTTTGATCCATCCTAGCAATAAGGAAATATATTCCTAGATCAGGCAGGTTATTGTTCTTCTCAGATGTTGTCCATTCTGACTGCTCTCATGACAACGATATTAAGTCATCTAATAGAAGCAACCGTGCCAATGATAAAAGAGGCCCTTGGCTATGTGGTTTTCATTCATATTTCAAACTTTCCTCATATCAAATCTTCGACTTCCATTTTGTGTACTCTTTCGTTGTCTCACGACATTCACATTGAAGGTGTATGGATGAGATGAACACCTTTCACACCCTCATGAAACAAAATGCACCAACAGAGGGTATGAAGAACACCCTTACGAAACAAAATCTGCCCAGATAAATAACAGCATGTTTGCAGAATTGATGTCCTACATCCGGTCAGGTAATTATAGCCAGCTGCATCATTCACTGATTCTTTTCAGTATGCTGAAATTCTTCCTGGAACAGCAGCAAATACAGGTCTCAGTTTTGAGCCAAATGCCTGGTGACGTCCAAAGTCACTGATGACAATAATCAGGAAATATATTCCTTGATGAGGCATATTGTTATTTTTCTCTCTCCTGGTGGACACTTCTTGCTAAACACATGGCAACCATTTGAGTTCTTCTAGGAAAGAATGCGTAATGTCAGTCAGCGTGGTCATAGTTTCCGCTGATGTCTTGATATTCCCAGTAAGCCTTTTATCTTCAGCATTGAATACAAGCGAGCCTTCCATAATTTTCTCACCAGCTGAAAGCCTGCTGATGTCCTGAGTCATTTATAACAATAATCAGGAAATATATTCCTTCACGATTCATATTATTTTTCTCTCTCCATCTGGACACTTCTTGCAAAACCCTGGCAACCATTTCTGTTCTAAAAGTTAAAAATACGTAATCTCTGTCAGTCGGGTTATAGTTCCCAGTGAGGTCTTGATATTTCCAGTAAGCCTTTCATCTTCTGCTTTGAATACAATATAGGCTTCCATAACTTTATTTGAAGAATGTTTGTGGCCTCATTATTAGGAACTCAGCATAAATCCATGTTGACTCAAATCCAGCATCTTAAAATGCATTATGGCCTCTTTTAGCCTAGACAGATTCTTTCAAGAGCATAATTCCCCCCTGTAAGAACAATGCATACAGGTGTCCATTTCCGGTTGCTCAGCCTGGGGCTCCCTAAACCCCTTCAAACTGGTATGCATAAATATTTCAATAAAAGGAAAAAAATGGCAACCATTTCTGTTCTCCAAGTTAAAAATGCATAATGTCTGTCAGTCGGGTTATAGATTCCACTGAGGTTTTGATATTTCCAGTATGTCTTTCATCTTCTGCTTTGAATACAAAATAGGCTTCCATAACTTTATTTGAAGAATGTTTGTGGCCTCATTATTAGCAACTCAGCATAAATTCATGTTCACTCAAATCCAGCATCTGTAAAATGCATTATGGCCTCATTCAGCCTAGAAAGATTCTTTCAAGAGCATAATTCCCCCCTGTAAGAACAATGCATACAGGTGTTCATTTCCGGTTGCTCAGCCTGGGCTCCCTTAACCCCTTCAAACTGATATGCATAAATATTTCAACAAAAGGAAAACACTGGCAGTTGACGAGCAAAGAAAATAAATACCAAACTGGGATGGGTAGCAGTAATAATTTTATCCTGAAGGGCTGAAAAATTAAATAATCACTGAACCGTTCTACAAATACAACAAAGCGGTATCCATTTACCTCATGACAATTGCATATAATCTTATACCATCCATCCATCAAATCAGCATTGAGAGTGAGAGTAGTAATTTAATCCATTGATTTATACTTCAGCATTGGCAGTTTGATCCATCCTAGCAATAAGGAAATATATTCCTAGATCAGGCAGGTTATTGTTCTTCTCAGATGTTGTCCATTCTGACTGCTCTCATGACAACGATATTAAGTTTTCTAATAGAAGCAACCGTGCCAATGATAAAAGAGGCCCTTGGCATATGTGGTTTTCATTCATATTTCAAACTTTCCACATATCAAATCTTCGACTTCCATTTTGAGTACTCTTTCGTTGTCTCACGACATTCACATTGAAGGTGTATGGATGAGATGAACACCTTTCACACCCTCATGAAACAAAATGCACCAACAGAGGGTATGAAGAACACCCTTACGAAACAAAATCCGCCCAGATAAATAACAGCATGTTTGCAGAATTGATGTCCTATATCCGGTCAGGTAATTATAGCCAGATGCATCATTCACTGATTCTTTTCAATATGCTGAAATTCTTCCTGGAACAGCAGCAAATACAGGTCCAAGTTTTGAGCCAAATGCCTGGTGACGTCCAAAGTCACTGATGACAATAATCAGGAAATATATTCCTTGATGAGGCATATTGTTATTTTTCTCTCTCCTGGTGGACACTTCTTGCTAAACCCATGGCAACCATTTGAGTTCTTCTAGGAAAGAATGCGTAATGTCCGTCAGTGTGGTCATAGTTTCCACTGATGTCTTGATATTCCCAGTAAGCCTTTTATCTTCAGCATTGAATACAAGTGAGGCTTCCATAATTTTCTCACCAGCTGAAAGCCTGCTGATGACCTGAGTCATTTATAACAATAATCAGGAAATATATTCCTTCACGATTCATATTATTTTTCTCTCTCCATCTGGACTCTTCTTGCAAAACCCTGGCAACCATATCTGTTCTAAAAGTTAAAAATACGTAATCTCTGTCAGTCGGGTTATAGTTCCCAGTGAGGTCTTGAAATTTCCAGTAAGCCTTTCATCTTCTGCTTTCAATACAATATAGGCTTCCATAACTTTATTTGAAGAATGTTTGTGGCCTCATTATTAGCAACTCAGCATAAATCCATGTTGAATCAATTCCAGCATCTTAAAATGCATTATGGCCTCTTTCAGCCTAGACAGATTCTTTCAAGAGCATAATTCCCCCCTGTAAGAACAATGCATACAGGTGTCCATTTCCGGTTGCTCAGCCTGGAGCTCCCTAAACCCCTTCAAACTGGTATGCATAAATATTTCAATAAAAGGAAAAAAATGGCAACCATTTCTGTTCTCCAAGTTAAAAATGCATAATGTCTGTCAGTAGGGTTACAGATTCCACTGAGGTTTTGATATTTCCCGTATGTCTTTCATCTTCTGCTTTGAATACAAAATAGGCTTCCATAACTTTATTTGAAGAATGCTTGTGGCCTCATTATTAGCAACTCAGCATAAATTCATGTTCACTCAAATCCAGCATCTGTAAAATGCATTATGGCCTCTTTCAGCCTAGACAGACTCTTTCAAGAGCATAATTCCCCCCTGTAAGAACAATGCATACAGGTGTCCATTTCCGGTTGCTCAGCCTGGGCTCCCTTAACCCCTTCAAACTGATATGCATAAATATTTCAACAAAAGGAAAACACTGGCAGTTGACGAGCAAAGAAAATAAATACCAAACTGGATGGGGATCAGTAATAATTTTATCCTGAAGGGCTGAAGGATTAAATAATTACTGAACCTTTCTACAAATACAACAAAGCGGCATCCATTTACCTCATGACACTTGTACATAATCTTATACCATCCATCCATCAAATCAGCATTGAGAGTGAGAGTAGTAATTTAATCCATTGATTTATACTTCAGCATTGGCAGTTTAATCCATCCTAGCAATAAGGAAATATATTCCTAGATCAGGCAGGTTATTGTTCTTCTCAGATGTTGTCCATTCTGACTGCTCTCATGGCAACCATATTAAGTTTTCTAATAGAAGCAACCCTGCCAATGATAAAAGAGGCCCTTGGCATGTGTGGTTTTCATTCATATTTCAAACTTTCCACATATCAAATCTTCGACTTCCATTTTGTGTATTCTTTCGTTGTCTCACAACATTCACATTGAAGGTGTATAGATCAGACGTACAACTTTCACAGCCTCATGAAACAAAATGCACCAACAGAGGGTATGAACACCCTTACGAAACAAAATCTGTCCAGATAAATAACAGCATCTTTGCAGAATTGATGTCCAACATCCGGTCATGTAATTATAGCCAGCTGCATCATTCGATGATTCTATTCAATATGTTGAAATTCTACCTGGAAGAGCAGCAAATACAGGTCTCAGTTTTGAGCCAAATGCCTGGGGACGTCCAAATTCACTGATGACAATAATGAGGAAATATATTCCTTGATGAGGCATATTGTTATTTTTTTCTCTCCTGGTGGACCCTTCTTGCAAAACCCATGGCAACCATTTGAGTTCTTTTAGGAAAGGATGTGTAATGTCCGTCAGTGTGGTCATAGTTTCAACTGAGGTCTTGATATTCCCAGTAATCCTTTTATCTTCAGCATTGAATACAAGTGAGGCTTCCATAATTTTCTCACCAGCGGAATGCCTGCCAACGTCCTGAGTCATTTATAACAATAATCAGGAAATATATTCCTTGATGAGGCTTATTATTTTTCTCTCTCCATCTGGACCCTTCTTGCAAAACCCTGGCAATCATTTCTGTTCTCCAAGTTAAAAATGCGTACTCTCTGTCAGTCGGGTTATAGTTTCCATTGAGGTCTTGATATTTCCAGTAAGCCTTTCATCTTCTACTTTGAATACAAAATAGGCTTCCATAACATTATTTGAAGAATGTTTGTGGCATCATTATTAGCAACTCAACATAAATCAATGTTGACCCAAATCCAGCATCTGTAAAATGCATTATGGCCTCTTTCAGCCTAGACAGATTCTTTCAAGAGCATAATTCCCCCCTGTAAGAACAATGCATACAGGTGTCCATTTCCAGTTGCGCAGCCTGGGGCTCCCTAAACCCCTTCAAACTGGTATGCATAAATATTTCAACAAAAGGAAAACATTGGCAGTTGACGAGCAAAGAAAATAAATACCAAACTGGATGGGGATCTGTAATAATTTTATCCTGAAGGGCTGAAGGATTAAATAATTACTGAACCTTTCTACAAATACAACAAAGCGGCATCCATTTACCTCATGACACGTGTACATAATCTTATACCATCTATCCATCAAATCAGCATTGAGAGTGAATCTAGTAATTTAATCCATTGATTTATACTTCAGCATTGACAGTTCAATCCATCCTAGCAATAAGGAAATATATTCCTAGATCAGGCAGGTTATTGTTCTTCTCAGATGTTGTCCATTCTGACTGCTCTCATGGCAACGATATTAAGTTTTCTAATAGAAGCAGCCCTGCCAATGAAAAAAGAGGCCCAGATAAATAACAGGATGTTTGCAGAATTGATGTCCAACATCCGGTCAGGTAATTATAGCCAGCTGCATCCTTTGATGATTCTTTTCAATATGCTGAAATTCTTCCTGGAAGAGCAGCAAATACAGGTCTCAGTTTTGAGCCAAATGCCTGGTGACGTCCAAAGTCACTGATGACAATAATCAGGAAATATATTCCTTGATGAGGCATATTGTTATTTTTCTCTCTCCTGGTGGACACTTCTTGCGAAACCCATGGCAGCCATTTGAGTTCTTCTAGGAAAGGATGCGTAATGTCCGTCAGTGTGGTCATAGTTTCCACCGATGTCTTGATATTCCCAGTAAGCCTTTTATCTTCTGCATTGAATGCAAGCGAGCCTTCCATAATTTTCTCAATGGCTGAATGCCTGTTGACGTCCTGAGTCATTTATAACAATAATCAGGAAATATATTCCTTGAGGAGGCATATTATTTTTCTCTCTCCATCTGGACCCTTCTTGCAAAACCCTGGCAACAACCATTTCTGTTCTCAAAGTTAAAAATGCGTAATCTCTGTCAGTCGGGTTATAGTTCCCACTGAGGCCTTGATATTTCCAGTAAGCCTTTCATCTTGTGCTTTGAATACAATATAGGCTTCCATAACTTTATCTGAAGAATGTTTGTGGCCTCATTATTAGCAACTCAGCATAAATCCATGTTGACTCAAATGCACCATCTGTAAAATGCATTATGGCCTCTTTCAGCCTAGACAGATTCTTTCAAGAGCATAATTCCCCCCTGTAAGAACAATGCATACAGGTGTCCATTTCCGGTTGCTCAGCCTGGGGCTCCCTTAACCCCTTCAAACTGTTATGCATAAATATTTCAATAAAAGGAAAAAAATGGCAACCATTTCTGTTCTCCAAGTTAAAAATGCATAATGTCTGTCAGTCGGGTTATAGATTCCACTGAGGTTTTGATATTTCCAGTATGTCTTTCATCTTCTGCTTTGAATACAAAATAGGCTTCCATAACTTTATTTGAAGAATGTTTGTGGCCTCATTATTACCAACTCAGCATAAATTCATGTTCACTCAAATCCAGCATCTGTAAAATGCATTATGGCCTCTTTCAGCCTAGACAGATTCTTTCAAGAGCATAATTCCCCCCTGTAAGAACAATGCATACAGGTGTCCATTTCCGGTTGCTCAGCCTGGGGCTCCCTTAACCCCTTCAAACTGTTATGCATAAATATTTCAACAAAAGGAAAACACTGGCAGTTGACGAGCAAAGAAAATGAATACCAAACTGGGATGGGGATCAGTAATAATTTAATCCAGAAGGGCTGAAGGATTAAATAATTACTGAACCTTTCTACAAATACAACAAAGCGGCATCCATTTACCTCATGACACTTGTACATAATCTTATACCATCCATCCATCAAATCAGCATTGAGAGTGAGAGTAGTAATTTAATCCATTGATTTATACTTCAGCATTGGCAGTTTGATCCATCCTAGCAATAAGGAAATATATTCCTAGATCAGGCAGGTTATTGTTCTTCTCAGATGTTGTCCATTCTGACTGCTCTCATGACAACGATATTAAGTCATCTAATAGAAGCAACCGTGCCAATGATAAAAGAGGCCCTTGGCTATGTGGTTTTCATTCATATTTCAAACTTTCCTCATATCAAATCTTCGACTTCCATTTTGTGTACTCTTTCGTTGTCTCACGACATTCACATTGAAGGTGTATGGATGAGATGAACACCTTTCACACCCTCATGAAACAAAATGCACCAACAGAGGGTATGAAGAACACCCTTACGAAACAAAATCTGCCCAGATAAATAACAGCATGTTTGCAGAATTGATGTCCTACATCCGGTCAGGTAATTATAGCCAGCTGCATCATTCACTGATTCTTTTCAGTATGCTGAAATTCTTCCTGGAACAGCAGCAAATACAGGTCTCAGTTTTGAGCCAAATGCCTGGTGACGTCCAAAGTCACTGATGACAATAATCAGGAAATATATTCCTTGATGAGGCATATTGTTATTTCTCTCTCTCCTGGTGGACACTTCTTGCTAAACACATGGCAACCATTTGAGTTCTTCTAGGAAAGAATGCGTAATGTCAGTCAGCGTGGTCATAGTTTCCGCTGATGTCTTGATATTCCCAGTAAGCCTTTTATCTTCAGCATTGAATACAAGCGAGCCTTCCATAATTTTCTCACCAGCTGAAAGCCTGCTGATGTCCTGAGTCATTTATAACAATAATCAGGAAATATATTCCTTCACGATTCATATTATTTTTCTCTCTCCATCTGGACACTTCTTGCAAAACCCTGGCAACCATTTCTGTTCTAAAAGTTAAAAATACGTAATCTCTGTCAGTCGGGTTATAGTTCCCAGTGAGGTCTTGATATTTCCAGTAAGCCTTTCATCTTCTGCTTTGAATACAATATAGGCTTCCATAACTTTATTTGAAGAATGTTTGTGGCCTCATTATTAGGAACTCAGCATAAATCCATGTTGACTCAAATCCAGCATCTTAAAATGCATTATGGCCTCTTTCAGCCTAGACAGATTCTTTCAAGAGCATAATTCCCCCCTGTAAGAACAATGCATACAGGTGTCCATTTCAGGTTGCTCAGCCTGGGGCTCCCTAAACCCCTTCAAACTGGTATGCATAAATATTTCAATAAAAGGAAAAAAATGGCAACCATTTCTGTTCTCCAAGTTAAAAATGCATAATGTCTGTCAGTCGGGTTATAGATTCCACTGAGGTTTTGATATTTCCAGTATGTCTTTCATCTTCTGCTTTGAATACAAAATAGGCTTCCATAACTTTATTTGAAGAATGTTTGTGGCCTCATTATTAGCAACTCAGCATAAATTCATGTTCACTCAAATCCAGCATCAGTAAAATGCATTATGGCCTCATTCAGCCTAGAAAGATTCTTTCAAGAGCATAATTCCCCCCTGTAAGAACAATGCATACAGGTGTCCATTTCCGGTTGCTCAGCCTGGGCTCCCTTAACCCCTTCAAACTGATATGCATAAATATTTCAACAAAAGGAAAACACTGGCAGTTGACGAGCAAAGAAAATAAATACCAAACTGGGATGGGTAGCAGTAATAATTTTATCCTGAAGGGCTGAAAAATTAAATAATTACTGAACCTTTCTACAAATACAACAAAGCGGTATCCATTTACCTCATGACAATTGTATATAATCTTATACCATCCATCCATCAAATCAGCATTGAGAGTGAGAGTAGTAATTTAATCCATTGATTTATACTTCAGCATTGGCAGTTTGATCCATCCTAGCAATAAGGAAATATATTCCTAGATCAGGCAGGTTATTGTTCTTCTCAGATGTTGTCCATTCTGACTGCTCTCATGACAACGATATTAAGTTTTCTAATAGAAGCAACCGTGCCAATGTTAAAAGAGGCCCTTGGCATATGTGGTTTTCATTCATATTTCAAACTTTCCACATATCAAATCTTCGACTTCCATTTTGTGTACTCTTTCGTTGTCTCACGACATTCACATTGAAGGTGTATGGATGAGATCAACACCTTTCACACCCTCATGAAACAAAATGCACCAACAGAGGGTATGAAGAACACCCTTACGAAACAAAATCTGCCCAGATAAATAACGGCATGTTTGCAAAATTGATGTCCTACATCCGGTCAGGTAATTAGAGCCAGCTGCATCATTCGCTGATTCTTTTCAATATGCTGAAATTCTTCCTGGAACAGCAGCAAATACAGGTCTCAGTTTTGAGCCAAATGCCTGGTGACGTCCAAAGTCACTGATGACAATAATCAGGAAATATATTCCTTGATGAGGCATATTGTTATTTTTCTCTCTCCTGGTGGACGCTTCTTGCAAACCCATGGCAACCATTTGAGTTCTTCTAGGAAAGAATGCGTAATGTCCGTCAGTGTGGTCATAGTTTCCACTGATGTCTTGATATTCCCAGTAAGCCTTTTATCTTCAGCATTGAATACAAGCGAGCCTTCCATAATTTTCTCACCAGCTGAAAGCCTGCTGATGTCCTGAGTCATTTATAACAATAATCAGGAAATATATTCCTTGACAAGGCAAATTATTTTTCTCTCACCATCTGGACCCTTCTGGCAAAACCCTGGCAACCATTTCTGTTCTCCAAGTTAAAAATACGTAATCTCTGTCAGTCGGGTTATAGTTCCCAGTGAGGTCTTGATATTTCCAGTAAGCCTTTCATCTTTTGCTTTGAATACAATATAGGCTTCCATAACTTTATTTGAAGAATGTTTGTGGCCTCATAATTAGCAACTCAGCATAAATCCATGTTGACTCAAATCCAGTATCTCAAAATGCATTATGGCCTCTTTCAGCCTAGACAGATTCTTTCAAGAGCATATATAATTCCCCCCTCTAAGAACAATGCATACAGGTGTCCATTTCCGGTTGCTAAGCCTGGGGCTCCCTAAACCCCTTCAAACTGGTATGCATAAATATTTCAATAAAAGGATAAAAATGGCAACCATTTCTGTTCTCCAAGTTAAAAATGCATAATGTCTGTCAGTCGGGTTATAGATTCCACTGAGGTTTTGATATTTCCAGTATGTCTTTCATCTTCTGCGTTGAATACAAAATAGGCTTCCATAACTTTATTTGAAGAATGTTTGTGGCCTCATTATTAGCAACTCAGCATAAATTCATGTTCACGCAAATCCAGCATCTGTAAAATGCATTATGGCCTCATTCAGCCTAGAAAGATTCTTTCAAGAGCATAATTCCCCCCTGTAAGAACAATGCATACAGGTGTCCATTTCCGGTTGCTCAGCCTGGGCTCCCTTAACCCCTTCAAACTGATATGCATAAATATTTCAACAAAAGGAAAACACTGGCAGTTGACGAGCAAAGAAAATAAATACCAAACTGGGATGGGTAGCAGTAATAATTTTATCCTGAAGGGCTGAAGGATTAAATAATTACTGAACCTTTCTACAAATACAACAAAGCGGTATCCATTTACCTCATGACAATTGTATATAATCTTATACCATCCATCCATCAAATCAGCATTGAGAGTGAGAGTAGTAATTTAATCCATTGATTTATACTTCAGCATTGGCAGTTTGATCCATCCTAGCAATAAGGAAATATATTCCTAGATCAGGCAGGTTATTGTTCTTCTCAGATGTTGTCCATTCTGACTGCTCTCATGACAACGATATTAAGTTTTCTAATAGAAGCAACCGTGCCAATGATAAAAGAGGCCCTTGGCATATGTGGTTTTCATTCATATTTCAAACTTTCCACATATCAAATCTTCGACTTCCATTTTGTGTACTCTTTCGTTGTCTCACGACATTCACATTGAAGGTGTATGGATGAGATCAACACCTTTCACACCCTCATGAAACAAAATGCACCAACAGAGGGTATGAAGAACACCCTTACGAAACAAAATCTGCCCAGATAAATAACGGCATGTTTGCAAAATTGATGTCCTACATCCGGTCAGGTAATTAGAGCCAGCTGCATCATTCGCTGATTCTTTTCAATATGCTGAAATTCTTCCTGGAACAGCAGCAAATACAGGTCTCAGTTTTGAGCCAAATGCCTGGTGACGTCCAAAGTCACTGATGACAATAATCAGGAAATATATTCCTTGATGAGGCATATTGTTATTTTTCTCTCTCCTGGTGGACGCTTCTTGCAAACCCATGGCAACCATTTGAGTTCTTCTAGGAAAGAATGCGTAATGTCCGTCAGTGTGGTCATAGTTTCCACTGATGTCTTGATATTCCCAGTAAGCCTTTTATCTTCAGCATTGAATACAAGCGAGCCTTCCATAATTTTCTCACCAGCTGAAAGCCTGCTGATGTCCTGAGTCATTTATAACAATAATCAGGAAATATATTCCTTGACAAGGCAAATTATTTTTCTCTCACCATCTGGACCCTTCTGGCAAAACCCTGGCAACCATTTCTGTTCTCCAAGTTAAAAATACGTAATCTCTGTCAGTCGGGTTATAGTTCCCAGTGAGGTGTTGATATTTCCAGTAAGCCTTTCATCTTTTGCTTTGAATACAATATAGGCTTCCATAACTTTATTTGAAGAATGTTTGTGGCCTCATAATTAGCAACTCAGCATAAATCCATGTTGACTCAAATCCAGTATCTTAAAATGCATTATGGCCTCTTTCAGCCTAGACAGATTCTTTCAAGAGCATATATAATTCCCCCCTCTAAGAACAATGCATACAGGTGTCCATTTCCGGTCGCTCAGCCTGGGGCTCCCTAAACCCCTTCAAACTGGTATGCATAAATATTTCAATAAAAGGATAAAAATGGCAACCATTTCTGTTCTCCAAGTTAAAAATGCATAATGTCTGTCAGTCGGGTTACAGATTCCACTGAGGTTTTGATATTTCCCGTATGTCTTTCATCTTCTGCTTTGAATACAAAATAGGCTTCCATAACTTTATTTGAAGAATGTTTGTGGCCTCATTATTAGCAACTCAGCATAAATTCATGTTCACTCAAATCCAGCATCTGTAAAATGCATTATGGCCTCATTCAGCCTAGAAAGATTCTTTCAAGAGCATAATTCCCCCCTGTAAGAACAATGCATACAGGTGTCCATTTCCGGTTGCTCAGCCTGGGCTCCCTTAACCCCTTCAAACTGATATGCATAAATATTTCAACAAAAGGAAAACACTGGCAGTTGACGAGCAAAGAAAATAAATACCAAACTGGGATGGGTAGCAGTAATAATTTTATCCTGAAGGGCTGAAAAATTAAATAATTACTGAACCTTTCTACAAATACAACAAAGCGGTATCCATTTACCTCATGACAATTGTATATAATCTTATACCATCCATCCATCAAATCAGCATTGAGAGTGAGAGTAGTAATTTAATCCATTGATTTATACTTCAGCATTGGCAGTTTGATCCATCCTAGCAATAAGGAAATATATTCCTAGATCAGGCAGGTTATTTTTCTTCTCAGATGTTGTCCATTCTGACTGCTCTCATGACAACGATATTAAGTTTTCTAATAGAAGCAACCGTGCCAATGATAAAAGAGGCCCTTGGCATATGTGGTTTTCATTCATATTTCAAACTTTCCACATATCAAATCTTCGACTTCCATTTTGTGTACTCTTTCATTGTCTCACAACATTCACATTGAAGGTGTATGGATGAGATGAACACCTTTCACACCCTCATGAAACAAAATGCACCAACAGAGGGTATGAAGAACACCCTTACGAAACAAAATCCGCCCAGATAAATAACAGCATGTTTGCAGAATTGATGTCCTATATCCGGTCAGGTAATTATAGCCAGCTGCATCATTCACTGATTCTTTTCAATATGCTGAAATTCTTCCTGGAACAGCAGCAAATACAGGTCCAAGTTTTGAGCCAAATGCCTGGTGACGTCCAAAGTCACTGATGACAATAATCAGGAAATATATTCCTTGATGAGGCATATTGTTATTTTTCTCTCTCCTGGTGGACACTTCTTGCTAAACCCATGGCAACCATTTGAGTTCTTCTAGGAAAGAATGCGTAATGTCCGTCAGTGTGGTCATAGTTTCCACTGATGTCTTGATATTCCCAGTAAGCCTTTTATCTTCAGCATTGAATACAAGCGAGCCTTCCATAATTTTCTCACCAGCTGAAAGCCTGCTGATGTCCTGAGTCATTTATAACAATAATCAGGAAATATATTCCTTCACGATTCATATTATTTTTCTCTCTCCCTCTGGACTCTTCTTGCAAAACCCTGGCAACCATTTCTGTTCTAAAAGTTAAAAATACGTAATCTCTGTCAGTCGGGTTATAGTTCCCAGTGAGGTCTTGAAATTTCCAGTAAGCCTTTCATCTTCTGCTTTCAATACAATATAGGCTTCCATAACTTTATTTGAAGAATGTTTGTGGCCTCATTATTAGCAACTCAGCATAAATCCATGTTGAATCAATTCCAGCATCTTAAAATGCATTATGGCCTCTTTCAGCCTAGACAGATTCTTTCAAGAGCATAATTCCCCCCTGTAAGAACAATGCATACAGGTGTCCATTTCCGGTTGCTCAGCCTGGAGCTCCCTAAACCCCTTCAAACTGGTATGCATAAATATTTCAATAAAAGGAAAAAAATGGCAACCATTTCTGTTCTCCAAGTTAAAAATGCATAATGTCTGTCAGTAGGGTTACAGATTCCACTGAGGTTTTGATATTTCCCGTATGTTTTTCATCTTCTGCTTTGAATACAAAATAGGCTTCCATAACTTTATTTGAAGAATGCTTGTGGCCTCATTATTAGCAACTCAGCATAAATTCATGTTCACTCAAATCCAGCATCTGTAAAATGCATTATGGCCTCTTTCAGCCTAGACAGATTCTTTCAAGAGCATAATTCCCCCCTGTAAGAACAATGCATACAGGTGTCCATTTCCGGTTGCTCAGCCTGGGCTCCCTTAACCCCTTCAAACTGATATGCATAAATATTTCAACAAAAGGAAAACACTGGCAGTTGACGAGCAAAGAAAATAAATACCAAACTGGGATGGGTAGCAGTAATAATTTTATCCTGAAGGGCTGAAAAATTAAATAATTACTGAACCTTTCTACAAATACAACAAAGCGGTATCCATTTACCTCATGACAATTGTATATAATCTTATACCATCCATCCATCAAATCAGCATTGAGAGTGAGAGTAGTAATTTAATCCATTGATTTATACTTCAGCATTGGCAGTTTGATCCATCCTAGCAATAAGGAAATATATTCCTAGATCAGGCAGGTTATTGTTCTTCTCAGATGTTGTCCATTCTGACTGCTCTCATGACAACGATATTAAGTTTTCTAATAGAAGCAACCGTGCCAATGATAAAAGAGGCCCTTGGCATATGTGGTTTTCATTCATATTTCAAACTTTCCACATATCAAATCTTCGACTTCCATTTTGTGTACTCTTTCGTTGTCTCACGACATTCACATTGAAGGTGTATGGATGAGATCAACACCTTTCACACCCTCATGAAACAAAATGCACCAACAGAGGGTATGAAGAACACCCTTACGAAACAAAATCTGCCCAGATAAATAACGGCATGTTTGCAAAATTGATGTCCTACATCCGGTCAGGTAATTAGAGCCAGCTGCATCATTCGCTGATTCTTTTCAATATGCTGAAATTCTTCCTGGAACAGCAGCAAATACAGGTCTCAGTTTTGAGCCAAATGCCTGGTGACGTCCAAAGTCACTGATGACAATAATCAGGAAATATATTCCTTGATGAGGCATATTGTTATTTTTCTCTCTCCTGGTGGACGCTTCTTGCAAACCCATGGCAACCATTTGAGTTCTTCTAGGAAAGAATGCGTAATGTCCGTCAGTGTGGTCATAGTTTCCACTGATGTCTTGATATTCCCAGTAAGCCTTTTATCTTCAGCATTGAATACAAGCGAGCCTTCCATAATTTTCTCACCAGCTGAAAGCCTGCTGATGTCCTGAGTCATTTATAACAATAATCAGGAAATATATTCCTTGACAAGGCAAATTATTTTTCTCTCACCATCTGGACCCTTCTGGCAAAACCCTGGCAACCATTTCTGTTCTCCAAGTTAAAAATACGTAATCTCTGTCAGTCGGGTTATAGTTCCCAGTGAGGTCTTGATATTTCCAGTAAGCCTTTCATCTTTTGCTTTGAATACAATATAGGCTTCCATAACTTTATTTGAAGAATGTTTGTGGCCTCATAATTAGCAACTCAGCATAAATCCATGTTGACTCAAATCCAGTATCTCAAAATGCATTATGGCCTCTTTCAGCCTAGACAGATTCTTTCAAGAGCATATATAATTCCCCCCTCTAAGAACAATGCATACAGGTGTCCATTTCCGGTTGCTAAGCCTGGGGCTCCCTAAACCCCTTCAAACTGGTATGCATAAATATTTCAATAAAAGGAAAAAAATGGCAACCATTTCTGTTCTCCAAGTTAAAAATGCATAATGTCTGTCAGTCGGGTTATAGATTCCACTGAGGTTTTGATATTTCCAGTATGTCTTTCATCTTCTGCTTTGAATACAAAATAGGCTTCCATAACTTTATTTGAAGAATGTTTGTGGCCTCATTATTAGCAACTCAGCATAAATTCATGTTCACTCCAATCCAGCATCTGTAAAATGCATTATGGCCTCTTTCAGCCTAGACAGATTCTTTCAAGAGCATAATTCCCCCCTGTAAGAACAATGCATACAGGTGTCCATTTCCGGTTGCTCAGCCTGGGGCTCCCTTAACCCCTTCAAACTGTTATGCATAAATATTTCAACAAAAGGAAAACAGTGGCAGTTGACGAGCAAAGAAAATGAATACCAAACTGGGATGGGGATCAGTAATAATTTAATCCTGAAGGGCTGAAGGATTAAATAATTAATGAACCTTTCTACAAATACAACAAAGCGGCATCCATTTACCTCATGACACTTGTACATAATCTTATACCATCCATCCATCAAATCAGCATTGAGAGTGAGAGTAGTAATTTAATCCATTGATTTATACTTCAGCATTGGCAGTTTAATCCATCCTAGCAATAAGGAAATATATTCCTAGATCAGGCAGGTTATTGTTCTTCTCAGATGTTGTCCATTCTGACTGCTCTCATGACAACGATATTAAGTCATCTAATAGAAGCAACCGTGCCAATGATAAAAGAGGCCCTTGGCTATGTGGTTTTCATTCATATTTCAAACTTTCCTCATATCAAATCTTCGACTTCCATTTTGTGTACTCTTTCGTTGTCTCACGACATTCACATTGAAGGTGTATGGATGAGATGAACACCTTTCACACCCTCATGAAACAAAATGCACCAACAGAGGGTATGAAGAACACCCTTACGAAACAAAATCTGCCCAGATAAATAACGGCATGTTTGCAAAATTGATGTCCTACATCCGGTCAGGTAATTAGAGCCAGCTGCATCATTCGCTGATTCTTTTCAATATGCTGAAATTCTTCCTGGAACAGCAGCAAATACAGGTCTCAGTTTTGAGCCAAATGCCTGGTGACGTCCAAAGTCACTGATGACAATAATCAGGAAATATATTCCTTGATGAGGCATATTGTTAATTTTCTCTCTCCTGGTGGACGCTTCTTGCAAACCCATGGCAACCATTTGAGTTCTTCTAGGAAAGAATGCGTAATGTCCGTCAGTGTGGTCATAGTTTCCACTGATGTCTTGATATTCCCAGTAAGCCTTTTATCTTCAGCATTGAATACAAGCGAGCCTTCCATAATTTTCTCACCAGCTGAAAGCCTGCTGATGTCCTGAGTCATTTATAACAATAATCAGGAAATATATTCCTTGACAAGGCAAATTATTTTTCTCTCACCATCTGGACCCTTCTGGCAACCATTTCTGTTCTCCAAGTTAAAAATACGTAATCTCTGTCAGTCGGGTTATAGTTCCCAGTGAGGTCTTGATATTTCCAGTAAGCCTTCCATCTTTTGCTTTGAATACAATATAGGCTTCGATAACTTTATTTGAAGAATGTTTGTGGCCTCATAATTAGCAACTCAGCATAAATCCATGTTGACTCAAATCCAGTATCTCAAAATGCATTATGGCCTCTTTCAGCCTAGACAGATTCTTTCAAGAGCATATATAATTCCCCCCTCTAAGAACAATGCATACAGGTGTCCATTTCCGGTTGCTCAGCCTGGGGCTCCCTAAACCCCTTCAAACTGGTATGCATAAATATTTCAATAAAAGGATAAAAATGGCAACCATTTCTGTTCTCCAAGTTAAAAATGCATAATGTCTGTCAGTCGGGTTATAGATTCCACTGAGGTTTTGATATTTCCAGTATGTCTTTCATCTTCTGCGTTGAATACAAAATAGGCTTCCATAACTTTATTTGAAGAATGTTTGTGGCCTCATTATTAGCAACTCAGCATAAATTCATGTTCACTCAAATCCAGCATCTGTAAAATGCATTATGGCCTCATTCAGCCTAGAAAGATTCTTTCAAGAGCATAATTCCCCCCTGTAAGAACAATGCATACAGGTGTCCATTTCCGGTTGCTCAGCCTGGGCTCCCTTAACCCCTTCAAACTGATATGCATAAATATTTCAACAAAAGGAAAACACTGGCAGTTGACGAGCAAAGAAAATAAATACCAAACTGGGATGGGTAGCAGTAATAATTTTATCCTGAAGGGCTGAAAAATTAAATAATTACTGAACCTTTCTACAAATACAACAAAGCGGTATCCATTTACCTCATGACAATTGTATATAATCTTATACCATCCATCCATCAAATCAGCATTGAGAGTGAGAGTAGTAATTTAATCCATTGATTTATACTTCAGCATTGGCAGTTTGATCCATCCTAGCAATAAGGAAATATATTCCTAGATCAGGCAGGTTATTTTTCTTCTCAGATGTTGTCCATTCTGACTGCTCTCATGACAACGATATTAAGTTTTCTAATAGAAGCAACCGTGCCAATGATAAAAGAGGCCCTTGGCATATGTGGTTTTCATTCATATTTCAAACTTTCCACATATCAAATCTTCGACTTCCATTTTGTGTACTCTTTCGTTGTCTCACGACATTCACATTGAAGGTGTATGGATGAGATGAACACCTTTCACACCCTCATGAAACAAAATGCACCAACAGAGGGTATGAAGAACACCCTTACGAAACAAAATCTGCCCAGATAAATAACGGCATGTTTGCAAAATTGATGTCCTACATCCGGTCAGGTAATTAGAGCCAGCTGCATCATTCGCTGATTCTTTTCAATATGCTGAAATTCTTCCTGGAACAGCAGCAAATACAGGTCTCAGTTTTGAGCCAAATGCCTGGTGACGTCCAAAGTCACTGATGACAATAATCAGGAAATATATTCCTTGATGAGGCATATTGTTATTTTTCTCTCTCCTGGTGGACGCTTCTTGCAAACCCATGGCAACCATTTGAGTTCTTCTAGGAAAGAATGCGTAATGTCCGTCAGTGTGGTCATAGTTTCCACTGATGTCTTGATATTCCCAGTAAGCCTTTTATCTTCAGCATTGAATACAAGCGAGCCTTCCATAATTTTCTCACCAGCTGAAAGCCTGCTGATGTCCTGAGTCATTTATAACAATAATCAGGAAATATATTCCTTGACAAGGCAAATTATTTTTCTCTCACCATCTGGACCCTTCTGGCAAAACCCTGGCAACCATTTCTGTTCTCCAAGTTAAAAATACGTAATCTCTGTCAGTCGGGTTATAGTTCCCAGTGAGGTCTTGATATTTCCAGTAAGCCTTTCATCTTTTGCTTTGAATACAATATAGGCTTCCATAACTTTATTTGAAGAATGTTTGTGGCCTCATAATTAGCAACTCAGCATAAATCCATGTTGACTCAAATCCAGTATCTTAAAATGCATTATGGCCTCTTTCAGCCTAGACAGATTCTTTCAAGAGCATATATAATTCCCCCCTCTAAGAACAATGCATACAGGTGTCCATTTCCGGTTGCTCAGCCTGTGGCTCCCTAAACCCCTTCAAACTGGTATGCATAAATATTTCAATAAAAGGATAAAAATGGCAACCATTTCTGTTCTCCAAGTTAAAAATGCATAATGTCTGTCAGTCGGGTTACAGATTCCACTGAGGTTTTGATATTTCCCGTATGTTTTTCATCTTCTGCTTTGAATACAAAATAGGCTTCCATAACTTTATTTGAAGAATGCTTGTGGCCTCATTATTAGCAACTCAGCATAAATTCATGTTCACTCAAATCCAGCATCTGTAAAATGCATTATGGCCTCTTTCAGCCTAGACAGATTCTTTCAAGAGCATAATTCCCCCCTGTAAGAACAATGCATACAGGTGTCCATTTCCGGTTGCTCAGCCTGGGCTCCCTTAACCCCTTCAAACTGATATGCATAAATATTTCAACAAAAGGAAAACACTGGCAGTTGACGAGCAAAGAAAATAAATACCAAACTGGGATGGGTAGCAGTAATAATTTTATCCTGAAGGGCTGAAAAATTAAATAATTACTGAACCTTTCTACAAATACAACAAAGCGGTATCCATTTACCTCATGACAATTGTATATAATCTTATACCATCCATCCATCAAATCAGCATTGAGAGTGAGAGTAGTAATTTAATCCATTGATTTATACTTCAGCATTGGCAGTTTGATCCATCCTAGCAATAAGGAAATATATTCCTAGATCAGGCAGGTTATTGTTCTTCTCAGATGTTGTCCATTCTGACTGCTCTCATGACAACGATATTAAGTTTTCTAATAGAAGCAACCGTGCCAATGATAAAAGAGGCCCTTGGCATATGTGGTTTTCATTCATATTTCAAACTTTCCACATATCAAATCTTCGACTTCCATTTTGTGTACTCTTTCGTTGTCTCACGACATTCACATTGAAGGTGTATGGATGAGATCAACACCTTTCACACCCTCATGAAACAAAATGCACCAACAGAGGGTATGAAGAACACCCTTACGAAACAAAATCTGCCCAGATAAATAACGGCATGTTTGCAAAATTGATGTCCTACATCCGGTCAGGTAATTAGAGCCAGCTGCATCATTCGCTGATTCTTTTCAATATGCTGAAATTCTTCCTGGAACAGCAGCAAATACAGGTCTCAGTTTTGAGCCAAATGCCTGGTGACGTCCAAAGTCACTGATGACAATAATCAGGAAATATATTCCTTGATGAGGCATATTGTTATTTTTCTCTCTCCTGGTGGACGCTTCTTGCAAACCCATGGCAACCATTTGAGTTCTTCTAGGAAAGAATGCGTAATGTCCGTCAGTGTGGTCATAGTTTCCACTGATGTCTTGATATTCCCAGTAAGCCTTTTATCTTCAGCATTGAATACAAGCGAGCCTTCCATAATTTTCTCACCAGCTGAAAGCCTGCTGATGTCCTGAGTCATTTATAACAATAATCAGGAAATATATTCCTTGAAAAGGCAAATTATTTTTCTCTCACCATCTGGACCCTTCTGGCAAAACCCTGGCAACCATTTCTGTTCTCCAAGTTAAAAATACGTAATCTCTGTCAGTCGGGTTATAGTTCCCAGTGAGGTCTTGATATTTCCAGTAAGCCTTTCATCTTTTGCTTTGAATACAATATAGGCTTCCATAACTTTATTTGAAGAATGTTTGTGGCCTCATAATTAGCAACTCAGCATAAATCCATGTTGACTCAAATCCAGTATCTCAAAATGCATTATGGCCTCTTTCAGCCTAGACAGATTCTTTCAAGAGCATATATAATTCCCCCCTCTAAGAACAATGCATACAGGTGTCCATTTCCGGTTGCTAAGCCTGGGGCTCCCTAAACCCCTTCAAACTGGTATGCATAAATATTTCAATAAAAGGATAAAAATGGCAACCATTTCTGTTCTCCAAGTTAAAAATGCATAATGTCTGTCAGTCGGGTTATAGATTCCACTGAGGTTTTGATATTTCCAGTATGTCTTTCATCTTCTGCGTTGAATACAAAATAGGCTTCCATAACTTTATTTGAAGAATGTTTGTGGCCTCATTATTAGCAACTCAGCATAAATTCATGTTCACGCAAATCCAGCATCTGTAAAATGCATTATGGCCTCATTCAGCCTAGAAAGATTCTTTCAAGAGCATAATTCCCCCCTGTAAGAACAATGCATACAGGTGTCCATTTCCGGTTGCTCAGCCTGGGCTCCCTTAACCCCTTCAAACTGATATGCATAAATATTTCAACAAAAGGAAAACACTGGCAGTTGACGAGCAAAGAAAATAAATACCAAACTGGGATGGGTAGCAGTAATAATTTTATCCTGAAGGGCTGAAGGATTAAATAATTACTGAACCTTTCTACAAATACAACAAAGCGGTATCCATTTACCTCATGACAATTGTATATAATCTTATACCATCCATCCATCAAATCAGCATTGAGAGTGAGAGTAGTAATTTAATCCATTGATTTATACTTCAGCATTGGCAGTTTGATCCATCCTAGCAATAAGGAAATATATTCCTAGATCAGGCAGGTTATTGTTCTTCTCAGATGTTGTCCATTCTGACTGCTCTCATGACAACGATATTAAGTTTTCTAATAGAAGCAACCGTGCCAATGATAAAAGAGGCCCTTGGCATATGTGGTTTTCATTCATATTTCAAACTTTCCACATATCAAATCTTCGACTTCCATTTTGTGTACTCTTTCGTTGTCTCACGACATTCACATTGAAGGTGTATGGATGAGATCAACACCTTTCACACCCTCATGAAACAAAATGCACCAACAGAGGGTATGAAGAACACCCTTACGAAACAAAATCCGCCCAGATAAATAACAGCATGTTTGCAGAATTGATGTCCTATATCCGGTCAGGTAATTATAGCCAGCTGCATCATTCACTGATTCTTTTCAATATGCTGAAATTCTTCCTGGAACAGCAGCAAATACAGGTCCAAGTTTTGAGCCAAATGCCTGGTGACGTCCAAAGTCACTGATGACAATAATCAGGAAATATATTCCTTGATGAGGCATATTGTTATTTTTCTCTCTCCTGGTGGACACTTCTTGCTAAACCCATGGCAACCATTTGAGTTCTTCTAGGAAAGAATGCGTAATGTCCGTCAGTGTGGTCATAGTTTCCACTGATGTCTTGATATTCCCAGTAAGCCTTTTATCTTCAGCATTGAATACAAGTGAGGCTTCCATAATTTTCTCACCAGCTGAAAGCCTGCTGATGTCCTGAGTCATTTATAACAATAATCAGGAAATATATTCCTTCACGATTCATATTATTTTTCTCTCTCCCTCTGGACTCTTCTTGCAAAACCCTGGCAACCATTTCTGTTCTAAAAGTTAAAAATACGTAATCTCTGTCAGTCGGGTTATAGTTCCCAGTGAGGTCTTGAAATTTCCAGTAAGCCTTTCATCTTCTGCTTTCAATACAATATAGGCTTCCATAACTTTATTTGAAGAATGTTTGTGGCCTCATTATTAGCAACTCAGCATAAATCCATGTTGAATCAATTCCAGCATCTTAAAATGCATTATGGCCTCTTTCAGCCTAGACAGATTCTTTCAAGAGCATAATTCCCCCCTGTAAGAACAATGCATACAGGTGTCCATTTCCGGTTGCTCAGCCTGGAGCTCCCTAAACCCCTTCAAACTGGTATGCATAAATATTTCAATAAAAGGAAAAAAATGGCAACCATTTCTGTTCTCCAAGTTAAAAATGCATAATGTCTGTCAGTAGGGTTACAGATTCCACTGAGGTTTTGATATTTCCCGTATGTCTTTCATCTTCTGCTTTGAATACAAAATAGGCTTCCATAACTTTATTTGAAGAATGCTTGTGGCCTCATTATTAGCAACTCAGCATAAATTCATGTTCACTCAAATCCAGCATCTGTAAAATGCATTATGGCCTCTTTCAGCCTAGACAGACTCTTTCAAGAGCATAATTCCCCCCTGTAAGAACAATGCATACAGGTGTCCATTTCCGGTTGCTCAGCCTGGGCTCCCTTAACCCCTTCAAACTGATATGCATAAATATTTCAACAAAAGGAAAACACTGGCAGTTGACGAGCAAAGAAAATAAATACCAAACTGGATGGGGATCAGTAATAATTTTATCCTGAAGGGCTGAAGGATTAAATAATTACTGAACCTTTCTACAAATACAACAAAGCGGCATCCATTTACCTCATGACACTTGTACATAATCTTATACCATCCATCCATCAAATCAGCATTGAGAGTGAGAGTAGTAATTTAATCCATTGATTTATACTTCAGCATTGGCAGTTTAATCCATCCTAGCAATAAGGAAATATATTCCTAAATCAGGCAGGTTATTGTTCTTCTCAGATGTTGTCCATTCTGACTGCTCTCATGGCAACCATATTAAGTTTTCTAATAGAAGCAACCCTGCCAATGATAAAAGAGGCCCTTGGCATGTGTGGTTTTCATTCATATTTCAAACTTTCCACATATCAAATCTTCGACTTCCATTTTGTGTATTCTTTCGTTGTCTCACGACATTCACATTGAAGGTGTATAGATCAGACGTACAACTTTCACAGCCTCATGAAACAAAATGCACCAACAGAGGGTATGAACACCCTTACGAAACAAAATCTGTCCAGATAAATAACAGCATCTTTGCAGAATTGATGTCCAACATCCGGTCATGTAATTATAGCCAGCTGCATCATTCGATGATTCTATTCAATATGTTGAAATTCTACCTGGAAGAGCAGCAAATACAGGTCTCAGTTTTGAGCCAAATGCCTGGGGACATCCAAATTCACTGATGACAATAATGAGGAAATATATTCCTTGATGAGGCATATTGTTATTTTTTTCTCTCCTGGTGGACCCTTCTTGCAAAACCCATGGCAACCATTTGAGTTCTTCTAGGAAAGGATGTGTAATGTCCGTCAGTGTGGTCATAGTTTCAACTGAGGTCTTGATATTCCCAGTAATCCTTTTATCTTCAGCATTGAATACAAGTGAGGCTTCCATAATTTTCTCACCAGCGGAATGCCTGCCAACGTCCTGAGTCATTTATAACAATAATCAGGAAATATATTCCTTGACGAGGCTTATTATTTTTCTCTCTCCATCTGGACCCTTCTTGCAAAACCCTGGCAATCATTTCTGTTCTCCAAGTTAAAAATGCGTACTCTCTGTCAGTCGGGTTATAGTTTCCATTGAGGTCTTGATATTTCCAGTAAGCCTTTCATCTTCTGCTTTGAATACAAAATAGGCTTCCATAACATTATTTGAAGAATGTTTGTGGCATCATTATTAGCAACTCAACATAAATCAATGTTGACCCAAATCCAGCATCTGTAAAATGCATTATGGCCTCTTTCAGCCTAGACAGATTCTTTCAAGAGCATAATTCCCCCCTGTAAGAACAATGCATACAGGTGTCCATTTCCAGTTGCGCAGCCTGGGGCTCCCTAAACCCCTTCAAACTGGTATGCATAAATATTTCAACAAAAGGAAAACATTGGCAGTTGACGAGCAAAGGAAATAAATACCAAACTGGATGGGGATCTGTAATAATTTTATCCTGAAGGGCTGAAGGATTAAATAATTACTGAACCTTTCTACAAATACAACAAAGCGGCATCCATTTACCTCATGACACGTGTACATAATCTTATACCATCTATCCATCAAATCAGCATTGAGAGTGAATCTAGTAATTTAATCCATTGATTTATACTTCAGCATTGACAGTTCAATCCATCCTAGCAATAAGGAAATATATTCCTAGATCAGGCAGGTTATTGTTCTTCTCAGATGTTGTCCATTCTGACTGCTCTCATGGCAACGATATTAAGTTTTCTAATAGAAGCAGCCCTGCCAATGAAAAAAGAGGCCCAGATAAATAACAGGATGTTTGCAGAATTGATGTCCAACATCCGGTCAGGTAATTATAGCCAGCTGCATCCTTTGATGATTCTTTTCAATATGCTGAAATTCCTCCTGGAAGAGCAGCAAATACAGGTCTCAGTTTTGAGCCAAATGCCTGGTGACGTCCAAAGTCACTGATGACAATAATCAGGAAATATATTCCTTGATGAGGCATATTGTTATTTTTCTCTCTCCTGGTGGACACTTCTTGCTAAACCCATGGCAGCCATTTGAGTTCTTCTAGGAAAGGATGCGTAATGTCCGTCAGTGTGGTCATAGTTTCCACCGATGTCTTGATATTCCCAGTAAGCCTTTTATCTTCTGCATTGAATGCAAGCGAGCCTTCCATAATTTTCTCAATGGCTGAATGCCTGTTGACGTCCTGAGTCATTTATAACAATAATCAGGAAATATATTCCTTGAGGAGGCATATTATTTTTCTCTCTCCATCTGGACCCTTCTTGCAAAACCCTGGCAACAACCATTTCTGTTCTCAAAGTTAAAAATGCGTAATCTCTGTCAGTCGGGTTATAGTTCCCACTGAGGCCTTGATATTTCCAGTAAGCCTTTCATCTTGTGCTTTGAATACAATATAGGCTTCCATAACTTTATCTGAAGAATGTTTGTGGCCTCATTATTAGCAACTCAGCATAAATCCATGTTGACTCAAATGCACCATCTGCAAAATGCATTATGGCCTCTTTCAGCCTAGACAGATTCTTTCAAGAGCATAATTCCCCCCTGTAAGAACAATGCATACAGGTGTCCATTTCCGGTTGCTCAGCCTGGGGCTCCCTTAACCCCTTCAAACTGTTATGCATAAATATTTCAATAAAAGGAAAAAAATGGCAACCATTTCTGTTCTCCAAGTTAAAAATGCATAATGTCTGTCAGTCGGGTTATAGATTCCACTGAGGTTTTGATATTTCCAGTATGTCTTTCATCTTCTGCTTTGAATACAAAATAGGCTTCCATAACTTTATTTGAAGAATGTTTGTGGCCTCATTATTAGCAACTCAGCATAAATTCATGTTCACTCCAATCCAGCATCTGTAAAATGCATTATGGCCTCTTTCAGCCTAGACAGATTCTTTCAAGAGCATAATTCCCCCCTGTAAGAACAATGCATACAGGTGTCCATTTCCGGTTGCTCAGCCTGGGGCTCCCTTAACCCCTTCAAACTGTTATGCATAAATATTTCAACAAAAGGAAAACAGTGGCAGTTGACGAGCAAAGAAAATGAATACCAAACTGGGATGGGGATCAGTAATAATTTAATCCTGAAGGGCTGAAGGATTAAATAATTACTGAACCTTTCTACAAATACAACAAAGCGGCATCCATTTACCTCATGACACTTGTACATAATCTTATACCATCCATCCATCAAATCAGCATTGAGAGTGAGAGTAGTAATTTAATCCATTGATTTATACTTCAGCATTGGCAGTTTGATCCATCCTAGCAATAAGGAAATATATTCCTAGATCAGGCAGGTTATTGTTCTTCTCAGATGTTGTCCATTCTGACTGCTCTCATGACAACGATATTAAGTCATCTAATAGAAGCAACCGTGCCAATGATAAAAGAGGCCCTTGGCTATGTGGTTTTCATTCATATTTCAAACTTTCCTCATATCAAATCTTCGACTTCCATTTTGTGTACTCTTTCGTTGTCTCACGACATTCACATTGAAGGTGTATGGATGAGATGAACACCTTTCACACCCTCATGAAACAAAATGCACCAACAGAGGGTATGAAGAACACCCTTACGAAACAAAATCTGCCCAGATAAATAACGGCATGTTTGCAAAATTGATGTCCTACATCCGGTCAGGTAATTAGAGCCAGCTGCATCATTCGCTGATTCTTTTCAATATGCTGAAATTCTTCCTGGAACAGCAGCAAATACAGGTCTCAGTTTTGAGCCAAATGCCTGGTGACGTCCAAAGTCACTGATGACAATAATCAGGAAATATATTCCTTGATGAGGCATATTGTTAATTTTCTCTCTCCTGGTGGACGCTTCTTGCAAACCCATGGCAACCATTTGAGTTCTTCTAGGAAAGAATGCGTAATGTCCGTCAGTGTGGTCATAGTTTCCACTGATGTCTTGATATTCCCAGTAAGCCTTTTATCTTCAGCATTGAATACAAGCGAGCCTTCCATAATTTTCTCACCAGCTGAAAGCCTGCTGATGTCCTGAGTCATTTATAACAATAATCAGGAAATATATTCCTTGACAAGGCAAATTATTTTTCTCTCACCATCTGGACCCTTCTGGCAACCATTTCTGTTCTCCAAGTTAAAAATACGTAATCTCTGTCAGTCGGGTTATAGTTCCCAGTGAGGTCTTGATATTTCCAGTAAGCCTTTCATCTTTTGCTTTGAATACAATATAGGCTTCGATAACTTTATTTGAAGAATGTTTGTGGCCTCATAATTAGCAACTCAGCATAAATCCATGTTGACTCAAATCCAGTATCTCAAAATGCATTATGGCCTCTTTCAGCCTAGACAGATTCTTTCAAGAGCATATATAATTCCCCCCTCTAAGAACAATGCATACAGGTGTCCATTTCCGGTTGCTCAGCCTGGGGCTCCCTAAACCCCTTCAAACTGGTATGCATAAATATTTCAATAAAAGGATAAAAATGGCAACCATTTCTGTTCTCCAAGTTAAAAATGCATAATGTCTGTCAGTCGGGTTATAGATTCCACTGAGGTTTTGATATTTCCAGTATGTCTTTCATCTTCTGCGTTGAATACAAAATAGGCTTCCATAACTTTATTTGAAGAATGTTTGTGGCCTCATTATTAGCAACTCAGCATAAATTCATGTTCACTCAAATCCAGCATCTGTAAAATGCATTATGGCCTCATTCAGCCTAGAAAGATTCTTTCAAGAGCATAATTCCCCCCTGTAAGAACAATGCATACAGGTGTCCATTTCCGGTTGCTCAGCCTGGGCTCCCTTAACCCCTTCAAACTGATATGCATAAATATTTCAACAAAAGGAAAACACTGGCAGTTGACGAGCAAAGAAAATAAATACCAAACTGGGATGGGTAGCAGTAATAATTTTATCCTGAAGGGCTGAAAAATTAAATAATTACTGAACCTTTCTACAAATACAACAAAGCGGTATCCATTTACCTCATGACAATTGTATATAATCTTATACCATCCATCCATCAAATCAGCATTGAGAGTGAGAGTAGTAATTTAATCCATTGATTTATACTTCAGCATTGGCAGTTTGATCCATCCTAGCAATAAGGAAATATATTCCTAGATCAGGCAGGTTATTTTTCTTCTCAGATGTTGTCCATTCTGACTGCTCTCATGACAACGATATTAAGTTTTCTAATAGAAGCAACCGTGCCAATGATAAAAGAGGCCCTTGGCATATGTGGTTTTCATTCATATTTCAAACTTTCCACATATCAAATCTTCGACTTCCATTTTGTGTACTCTTTCGTTGTCTCACGACATTCACATTGAAGGTGTATGGATGAGATGAACACCTTTCACACCCTCATGAAACAAAATGCACCAACAGAGGGTATGAAGAACACCCTTACGAAACAAAATCTGCCCAGATAAATAACGGCATGTTTGCAAAATTGATGTCCTACATCCGGTCAGGTAATTAGAGCCAGCTGCATCATTCGCTGATTCTTTTCAATATGCTGAAATTCTTCCTGGAACAGCAGCAAATACAGGTCTCAGTTTTGAGCCAAATGCCTGGTGACGTCCAAAGTCACTGATGACAATAATCAGGAAATATATTCCTTGATGAGGCATATTGTTATTTTTCTCTCTCCTGGTGGACGCTTCTTGCAAACCCATGGCAACCATTTGAGTTCTTCTAGGAAAGAATGCGTAATGTCCGTCAGTGTGGTCATAGTTTCCACTGATGTCTTGATATTCCCAGTAAGCCTTTTATCTTCAGCATTGAATACAAGCGAGCCTTCCATAATTTTCTCACCAGCTGAAAGCCTGCTGATGTCCTGAGTCATTTATAACAATAATCAGGAAATATATTCCTTGACAAGGCAAATTATTTTTCTCTCACCATCTGGACCCTTCTGGCAAAACCCTGGCAACCATTTCTGTTCTCCAAGTTAAAAATACGTAATCTCTGTCAGTCGGGTTATAGTTCCCAGTGAGGTCTTGATATTTCCAGTAAGCCTTTCATCTTTTGCTTTGAATACAATATAGGCTTCCATAACTTTATTTGAAGAATGTTTGTGGCCTCATAATTAGCAACTCAGCATAAATCCATGTTGACTCAAATCCAGTATCTTAAAATGCATTATGGCCTCTTTCAGCCTAGACAGATTCTTTCAAGAGCATATATAATTCCCCCCTCTAAGAACAATGCATACAGGTGTCCATTTCCGGTTGCTCAGCCTGTGGCTCCCTAAACCCCTTCAAACTGGTATGCATAAATATTTCAATAAAAGGATAAAAATGGCAACCATTTCTGTTCTCCAAGTTAAAAATGCATAATGTCTGTCAGTCGGGTTACAGATTCCACTGAGGTTTTGATATTTCCCGTATGTTTTTCATCTTCTGCTTTGAATACAAAATAGGCTTCCATAACTTTATTTGAAGAATGCTTGTGGCCTCATTATTAGCAACTCAGCATAAATTCATGTTCACTCAAATCCAGCATCTGTAAAATGCATTATGGCCTCTTTCAGCCTAGACAGATTCTTTCAAGAGCATAATTCCCCCCTGTAAGAACAATGCATACAGGTGTCCATTTCCGGTTGCTCAGCCTGGGCTCCCTTAACCCCTTCAAACTGATATGCATAAATATTTCAACAAAAGGAAAACACTGGCAGTTGACGAGCAAAGAAAATAAATACCAAACTGGGATGGGTAGCAGTAATAATTTTATCCTGAAGGGCTGAAAAATTAAATAATTACTGAACCTTTCTACAAATACAACAAAGCGGTATCCATTTACCTCATGACAATTGTATATAATCTTATACCATCCATCCATCAAATCAGCATTGAGAGTGAGAGTAGTAATTTAATCCATTGATTTATACTTCAGCATTGGCAGTTTGATCCATCCTAGCAATAAGGAAATATATTCCTAGATCAGGCAGGTTATTGTTCTTCTCAGATGTTGTCCATTCTGACTGCTCTCATGACAACGATATTAAGTTTTCTAATAGAAGCAACCGTGCCAATGATAAAAGAGGCCCTTGGCATATGTGGTTTTCATTCATATTTCAAACTTTCCACATATCAAATCTTCGACTTCCATTTTGTGTACTCTTTCGTTGTCTCACGACATTCACATTGAAGGTGTATGGATGAGATCAACACCTTTCACACCCTCATGAAACAAAATGCACCAACAGAGGGTATGAAGAACACCCTTACGAAACAAAATCTGCCCAGATAAATAACGGCATGTTTGCAAAATTGATGTCCTACATCCGGTCAGGTAATTAGAGCCAGCTGCATCATTCGCTGATTCTTTTCAATATGCTGAAATTCTTCCTGGAACAGCAGCAAATACAGGTCTCAGTTTTGAGCCAAATGCCTGGTGACGTCCAAAGTCACTGATGACAATAATCAGGAAATATATTCCTTGATGAGGCATATTGTTATTTTTCTCTCTCCTGGTGGACGCTTCTTGCAAACCCATGGCAACCATTTGAGTTCTTCTAGGAAAGAATGCGTAATGTCCGTCAGTGTGGTCATAGTTTCCACTGATGTCTTGATATTCCCAGTAAGCCTTTTATCTTCAGCATTGAATACAAGCGAGCCTTCCATAATTTTCTCACCAGCTGAAAGCCTGCTGATGTCCTGAGTCATTTATAACAATAATCAGGAAATATATTCCTTGAAAAGGCAAATTATTTTTCTCTCACCATCTGGACCCTTCTGGCAAAACCCTGGCAACCATTTCTGTTCTCCAAGTTAAAAATACGTAATCTCTGTCAGTCGGGTTATAGTTCCCAGTGAGGTCTTGATATTTCCAGTAAGCCTTTCATCTTTTGCTTTGAATACAATATAGGCTTCCATAACTTTATTTGAAGAATGTTTGTGGCCTCATAATTAGCAACTCAGCATAAATCCATGTTGACTCAAATCCAGTATCTCAAAATGCATTATGGCCTCTTTCAGCCTAGACAGATTCTTTCAAGAGCATATATAATTCCCCCCTCTAAGAACAATGCATACAGGTGTCCATTTCCGGTTGCTAAGCCTGGGGCTCCCTAAACCCCTTCAAACTGGTATGCATAAATATTTCAATAAAAGGATAAAAATGGCAACCATTTCTGTTCTCCAAGTTAAAAATGCATAATGTCTGTCAGTCGGGTTATAGATTCCACTGAGGTTTTGATATTTCCAGTATGTCTTTCATCTTCTGCGTTGAATACAAAATAGGCTTCCATAACTTTATTTGAAGAATGTTTGTGGCCTCATTATTAGCAACTCAGCATAAATTCATGTTCACGCAAATCCAGCATCTGTAAAATGCATTATGGCCTCATTCAGCCTAGAAAGATTCTTTCAAGAGCATAATTCCCCCCTGTAAGAACAATGCATACAGGTGTCCATTTCCGGTTGCTCAGCCTGGGCTCCCTTAACCCCTTCAAACTGATATGCATAAATATTTCAACAAAAGGAAAACACTGGCAGTTGACGAGCAAAGAAAATAAATACCAAACTGGGATGGGTAGCAGTAATAATTTTATCCTGAAGGGCTGAAGGATTAAATAATTACTGAACCTTTCTACAAATACAACAAAGCGGTATCCATTTACCTCATGACAATTGTATATAATCTTATACCATCCATCCATCAAATCAGCATTGAGAGTGAGAGTAGTAATTTAATCCATTGATTTATACTTCAGCATTGGCAGTTTGATCCATCCTAGCAATAAGGAAATATATTCCTAGATCAGGCAGGTTATTGTTCTTCTCAGATGTTGTCCATTCTGACTGCTCTCATGACAACGATATTAAGTTTTCTAATAGAAGCAACCGTGCCAATGATAAAAGAGGCCCTTGGCTATGTGGTTTTCATTCATATTTCAAACTTTCCACATATCAAATCTTCGACTTCCATTTTGTGTACTCTTTCATTGTCTCACAACATTCACATTGAAGGTGTATGGATGAGATGAACACCTTTCACACCCTCATGAAACAAAATGCACCAACAGAGGGTATGAAGAACACCCTTACGAAACAAAATCCGCCCAGATAAATAACAGCATGTTTGCAGAATTGATGTCCTATATCCGGTCAGGTAATTATAGCCAGCTGCATCATTCACTGATTCTTTTCAATATGCTGAAATTCTTCCTGGAACAGCAGCAAATACAGGTCCAAGTTTTGAGCCAAATGCCTGGTGACGTCCAAAGTCACTGATGACAATAATCAGGAAATATATTCCTTGATGAGGCATATTGTTATTTTTCTCTCTCCTGGTGGACACTTCTTGCTAAACCCATGGCAACCATTTGAGTTCTTCTAGGAAAGAATGCGTAATGTCCGTCAGTGTGGTCATAGTTTCCACTGATGTCTTGATATTCCCAGTAAGCCTTTTATCTTCAGCATTGAATACAAGTGAGGCTTCCATAATTTTCTCACCAGCTGAAAGCCTGCTGATGTCCTGAGTCATTTATAACAATAATCAGGAAATATATTCCTTCACGATTCATATTATTTTTCTCTCTCCCTCTGGACTCTTCTTGCAAAACCCTGGCAACCATTTCTGTTCTAAAAGTTAAAAATACGTAATCTCTGTCAGTCGGGTTATAGTTCCCAGTGAGGTCTTGAAATTTCCAGTAAGCCTTTCATCTTCTGCTTTCAATACAATATAGGCTTCCATAACTTTATTTGAAGAATGTTTGTGGCCTCATTATTAGCAACTCAGCATAAATCCATGTTGAATCAATTCCAGCATCTTAAAATGCATTATGGCCTCTTTCAGCCTAGACAGATTCTTTCAAGAGCATAATTCCCCCCTGTAAGAACAATGCATACAGGTGTCCATTTCCGGTTGCTCAGCCTGGAGCTCCCTAAACCCCTTCAAACTGGTATGCATAAATATTTCAATAAAAGGAAAAAAATGGCAACCATTTCTGTTCTCCAAGTTAAAAATGCATAATGTCTGTCAGTAGGGTTACAGATTCCACTGAGGTTTTGATATTTCCCGTATGTCTTTCATCTTCTGCTTTGAATACAAAATAGGCTTCCATAACTTTATTTGAAGAATGCTTGTGGCCTCATTATTAGCAACTCAGCATAAATTCATGTTCACTCAAATCCAGCATCTGTAAAATGCATTATGGCCTCTTTCAGCCTAGACAGACTCTTTCAAGAGCATAATTCCCCCCTGTAAGAACAATGCATACAGGTGTCCATTTCCGGTTGCTCAGCCTGGGCTCCCTTAACCCCTTCAAACTGATATGCATAAATATTTCAACAAAAGGAAAACACTGGCAGTTGACGAGCAAAGAAAATAAATACCAAACTGGATGGGGATCAGTAATAATTTTATCCTGAAGGGCTGAAGGATTAAATAATTACTGAACCTTTCTACAAATACAACAAAGCGGCATCCATTTACCTCATGACACTTGTACATAATCTTATACCATCCATCCATCAAATCAGCATTGAGAGTGAGAGTAGTAATTTAATCCATTGATTTATACTTCAGCATTGGCAGTTTAATCCATCCTAGCAATAAGGAAATATATTCCTAAATCAGGCAGGTTATTGTTCTTCTCAGATGTTGTCCATTCTGACTGCTCTCATGGCAACCATATTAAGTTTTCTAATAGAAGCAACCCTGCCAATGATAAAAGAGGCCCTTGGCATGTGTGGTTTTCATTCATATTTCAAACTTTCCACATATCAAATCTTCGACTTCCATTTTGTGTATTCTTTCGTTGTCTCACGACATTCACATTGAAGGTGTATAGATCAGACGTACAACTTTCACAGCCTCATGAAACAAAATGCACCAACAGAGGGTATGAACACCCTTACGAAACAAAATCTGTCCAGATAAATAACAGCATCTTTGCAGAATTGATGTCCAACATCCGGTCATGTAATTATAGCCAGCTGCATCATTCGATGATTCTATTCAATATGTTGAAATTCTACCTGGAAGAGCAGCAAATACAGGTCTCAGTTTTGAGCCAAATGCCTGGGGACATCCAAATTCACTGATGACAATAATGAGGAAATATATTCCTTGATGAGGCATATTGTTATTTTTTTCTCTCCTGGTGGACCCTTCTTGCAAAACCCATGGCAACCATTTGAGTTCTTCTAGGAAAGGATGTGTAATGTCCGTCAGTGTGGTCATAGTTTCAACTGAGGTCTTGATATTCCCAGTAATCCTTTTATCTTCAGCATTGAATACAAGTGAGGCTTCCATAATTTTCTCACCAGCGGAATGCCTGCCAACGTCCTGAGTCATTTATAACAATAATCAGGAAATATATTCCTTGACGAGGCTTATTATTTTTCTCTCTCCATCTGGACCCTTCTTGCAAAACCCTGGCAATCATTTCTGTTCTCCAAGTTAAAAATGCGTACTCTCTGTCAGTCGGGTTATAGTTTCCATTGAGGTCTTGATATTTCCAGTAAGCCTTTCATCTTCTGCTTTGAATACAAAATAGGCTTCCATAACATTATTTGAAGAATGTTTGTGGCATCATTATTAGCAACTCAACATAAATCAATGTTGACCCAAATCCAGCATCTGTAAAATGCATTATGGCCTCTTTCAGCCTAGACAGATTCTTTCAAGAGCATAATTCCCCCCTGTAAGAACAATGCATACAGGTGTCCATTTCCAGTTGCGCAGCCTGGGGCTCCCTAAACCCCTTCAAACTGGTATGCATAAATATTTCAACAAAAGGAAAACATTGGCAGTTGACGAGCAAAGGAAATAAATACCAAACTGGATGGGGATCTGTAATAATTTTATCCTGAAGGGCTGAAGGATTAAATAATTACTGAACCTTTCTACAAATACAACAAAGCGGCATCCATTTACCTCATGACACGTGTACATAATCTTATACCATCTATCCATCAAATCAGCATTGAGAGTGAATCTAGTAATTTAATCCATTGATTTATACTTCAGCATTGACAGTTCAATCCATCCTAGCAATAAGGAAATATATTCCTAGATCAGGCAGGTTATTGTTCTTCTCAGATGTTGTCCATTCTGACTGCTCTCATGGCAACGATATTAAGTTTTCTAATAGAAGCAGCCCTGCCAATGAAAAAAGAGGCCCAGATAAATAACAGGATGTTTGCAGAATTGATGTCCAACATCCGGTCAGGTAATTATAGCCAGCTGCATCCTTTGATGATTCTTTTCAATATGCTGAAATTCCTCCTGGAAGAGCAGCAAATACAGGTCTCAGTTTTGAGCCAAATGCCTGGTGACGTCCAAAGTCACTGATGACAATAATCAGGAAATATATTCCTTGATGAGGCATATTGTTATTTTTCTCTCTCCTGGTGGACACTTCTTGCTAAACCCATGGCAGCCATTTGAGTTCTTCTAGGAAAGGATGCGTAATGTCCGTCAGTGTGGTCATAGTTTCCACCGATGTCTTGATATTCCCAGTAAGCCTTTTATCTTCTGCATTGAATGCAAGCGAGCCTTCCATAATTTTCTCAATGGCTGAATGCCTGTTGACGTCCTGAGTCATTTATAACAATAATCAGGAAATATATTCCTTGAGGAGGCATATTATTTTTCTCTCTCCATCTGGACCCTTCTTGCAAAACCCTGGCAACAACCATTTCTGTTCTCAAAGTTAAAAATGCGTAATCTCTGTCAGTCGGGTTATAGTTCCCACTGAGGCCTTGATATTTCCAGTAAGCCTTTCATCTTGTGCTTTGAATACAATATAGGCTTCCATAACTTTATCTGAAGAATGTTTGTGGCCTCATTATTAGCAACTCAGCATAAATCCATGTTGACTCAAATGCACCATCTGCAAAATGCATTATGGCCTCTTTCAGCCTAGACAGATTCTTTCAAGAGCATAATTCCCCCCTGTAAGAACAATGCATACAGGTGTCCATTTCCGGTTGCTCAGCCTGGGGCTCCCTTAACCCCTTCAAACTGTTATGCATAAATATTTCAATAAAAGGAAAAAAATGGCAACCATTTCTGTTCTCCAAGTTAAAAATGCATAATGTCTGTCAGTCGGGTTATAGATTCCACTGAGGTTTTGATATTTCCAGTATGTCTTTCATCTTCTGCTTTGAATACAAAATAGGCTTCCATAACTTTATTTGAAGAATGTTTGTGGCCTCATTATTAGCAACTCAGCATAAATTCATGTTCACTCCAATCCAGCATCTGTAAAATGCATTATGGCCTCTTTCAGCCTAGACAGATTCTTTCAAGAGCATAATTCCCCCCTGTAAGAACAATGCATACAGGTGTCCATTTCCGGTTGCTCAGCCTGGGGCTCCCTTAACCCCTTCAAACTGTTATGCATAAATATTTCAACAAAAGGAAAACAGTGGCAGTTGACGAGCAAAGAAAATGAATACCAAACTGGGATGGGGATCAGTAATAATTTAATCCTGAAGGGCTGAAGGATTAAATAATTACTGAACCTTTCTACAAATACAACAAAGCGGCATCCATTTACCTCATGACACTTGTACATAATCTTATACCATCCATCCATCAAATCAGCATTGAGAGTGAGAGTAGTAATTTAATCCATTGATTTATACTTCAGCATTGGCAGTTTGATCCATCCTAGCAATAAGGAAATATATTCCTAGATCAGGCAGGTTATTGTTCTTCTCAGATGTTGTCCATTCTGACTGCTCTCATGACAACGATATTAAGTCATCTAATAGAAGCAACCGTGCCAATGATAAAAGAGGCCCTTGGCTATGTGGTTTTCATTCATATTTCAAACTTTCCTCATATCAAATCTTCGACTTCCATTTTGTGTACTCTTTCGTTGTCTCACGACATTCACATTGAAGGTGTATGGATGAGATGAACACCTTTCACACCCTCATGAAACAAAATGCACCAACAGAGGGTATGAAGAACACCCTTACGAAACAAAATCTGCCCAGATAAATAACGGCATGTTTGCAAAATTGATGTCCTACATCCGGTCAGGTAATTAGAGCCAGCTGCATCATTCGCTGATTCTTTTCAATATGCTGAAATTCTTCCTGGAACAGCAGCAAATACAGGTCTCAGTTTTGAGCCAAATGCCTGGTGACGTCCAAAGTCACTGATGACAATAATCAGGAAATATATTCCTTGATGAGGCATATTGTTAATTTTCTCTCTCCTGGTGGACGCTTCTTGCAAACCCATGGCAACCATTTGAGTTCTTCTAGGAAAGAATGCGTAATGTCCGTCAGTGTGGTCATAGTTTCCACTGATGTCTTGATATTCCCAGTAAGCCTTTTATCTTCAGCATTGAATACAAGCGAGCCTTCCATAATTTTCTCACCAGCTGAAAGCCTGCTGATGTCCTGAGTCATTTATAACAATAATCAGGAAATATATTCCTTGACAAGGCAAATTATTTTTCTCTCACCATCTGGACCCTTCTGGCAACCATTTCTGTTCTCCAAGTTAAAAATACGTAATCTCTGTCAGTCGGGTTATAGTTCCCAGTGAGGTCTTGATATTTCCAGTAAGCCTTTCATCTTTTGCTTTGAATACAATATAGGCTTCCATAACTTTATTTGAAGAATGTTTGTGGCCTCATAATTAGCAACTCAGCATAAATCCATGTTGACTCAAATCCAGTATCTCAAAATGCATTATGGCCTCTTTCAGCCTAGACAGATTCTTTCAAGAGCATATATAATTCCCCCCTCTAAGAACAATGCATACAGGTGTCCATTTCCGGTTGCTCAGCCTGGGGCTCCCTAAACCCCTTCAAACTGGTATGCATAAATATTTCAATAAAAGGATAAAAATGGCAACCATTTCTGTTCTCCAAGTTAAAAATGCATAATGTCTGTCAGTCGGGTTATAGATTCCACTGAGGTTTTGATATTTCCAGTATGTCTTTCATCTTCTGCGTTGAATACAAAATAGGCTTCCATAACTTTATTTGAAGAATGTTTGTGGCCTCATTATTAGCAACTCAGCATAAATTCATGTTCACTCAAATCCAGCATCTGTAAAATGCATTATGGCCTCATTCAGCCTAGAAAGATTCTTTCAAGAGCATAATTCCCCCCTGTAAGAACAATGCATACAGGTGTCCATTTCCGGTTGCTCAGCCTGGGCTCCCTTAACCCCTTCAAACTGATATGCATAAATATTTCAACAAAAGGAAAACACTGGCAGTTGACGAGCAAAGAAAATAAATACCAAACTGGGATGGGTAGCAGTAATAATTTTATCCTGAAGGGCTGAAAAATTAAATAATTACTGAACCTTTCTACAAATACAACAAAGCGGTATCCATTTACCTCATGACAATTGTATATAATCTTATACCATCCATCCATCAAATCAGCATTGAGAGTGAGAGTAGTAATTTAATCCATTGATTTATACTTCAGCATTGGCAGTTTGATCCATCCTAGCAATAAGGAAATATATTCCTAGATCAGGCAGGTTATTTTTCTTCTCAGATGTTGTCCATTCTGACTGCTCTCATGACAACGATATTAAGTTTTCTAATAGAAGCAACCGTGCCAATGATAAAAGAGGCCCTTGGCATATGTGGTTTTCATTCATATTTCAAACTTTCCACATATCAAATCTTCGACTTCCATTTTGTGTACTCTTTCGTTGTCTCACGACATTCACATTGAAGGTGTATGGATGAGATGAACACCTTTCACACCCTCATGAAACAAAATGCACCAACAGAGGGTATGAAGAACACCCTTACGAAACAAAATCTGCCCAGATAAATAACGGCATGTTTGCAAAATTGATGTCCTACATCCGGTCAGGTAATTAGAGCCAGCTGCATCATTCGCTGATTCTTTTCAATATGCTGAAATTCTTCCTGGAACAGCAGCAAATACAGGTCTCAGTTTTGAGCCAAATGCCTGGTGACGTCCAAAGTCACTGATGACAATAATCAGGAAATATATTCCTTGATGAGGCATATTGTTATTTTTCTCTCTCCTGGTGGACGCTTCTTGCAAACCCATGGCAACCATTTGAGTTCTTCTAGGAAAGAATGCGTAATGTCCGTCAGTGTGGTCATAGTTTCCACTGATGTCTTGATATTCCCAGTAAGCCTTTTATCTTCAGCATTGAATACAAGCGAGCCTTCCATAATTTTCTCACCAGCTGAAAGCCTGCTGATGTCCTGAGTCATTTATAACAATAATCAGGAAATATATTCCTTGACAAGGCAAATTATTTTTCTCTCACCATCTGGACCCTTCTGGCAAAACCCTGGCAACCATTTCTGTTCTCCAAGTTAAAAATACGTAATCTCTGTCAGTCGGGTTATAGTTCCCAGTGAGGTCTTGATATTTCCAGTAAGCCTTTCATCTTTTGCTTTGAATACAATATAGGCTTCCATAACTTTATTTGAAGAATGTTTGTGGCCTCATAATTAGCAACTCAGCATAAATCCATGTTGACTCAAATCCAGTATCTTAAAATGCATTATGGCCTCTTTCAGCCTAGACAGATTCTTTCAAGAGCATATATAATTCCCCCCTCTAAGAACAATGCATACAGGTGTCCATTTCCGGTTGCTCAGCCTGTGGCTCCCTAAACCCCTTCAAACTGGTATGCATAAATATTTCAATAAAAGGATAAAAATGGCAACCATTTCTGTTCTCCAAGTTAAAAATGCATAATGTCTGTCAGTCGGGTTACAGATTCCACTGAGGTTTTGATATTTCCCGTATGTCTTTCATCTTCTGCTTTGAATACAAAATAGGCTTCCATAACTTTATTTGAAGAATGCTTGTGGCCTCATTATTAGCAACTCAGCATAAATTCATGTTCACTCAAATCCAGCATCTGTAAAATGCATTATGGCCTCTTTCAGCATAGACAGATTCTTTCAAGAGCATAATTCCCCCCTGTAAGAACAATGCATACAGGTGTCCATTTCCGGTTGCTCAGCCTGGGCTCCCTTAACCCCTTCAAACTGATATGCATAAATATTTCAACAAAAGAAAAACACTGGCAGTTGACGAGCAAAGAAAATGAATACCAAACTGGGATGGGGATCAGTAATAATTTTATCCTGAAGGGCTGAAGGATTAAATATTACTGAACCTTTCTACAAATACAACAAAGCGGCATCCATTTACCTCATGACACTTGTACATAATCTTATACCATCCATCCATCAAATCAGCATTGAGAGTGAGAGTAGTAATTTAATCCATTGATTTATACTTCAGCATTGGCAGTTTAATCCATCCTAGCAATAAGGAAATATATTCCTAGATCAGGCAGGTTATTGTTCTTCTCAGATGTTGTCCATTCTGACTGCTCTCATGACAACGATATTAAGTTTTCTAATAGAAGCAACCGTGCCAATGATAAAAGAGGCCCTTGGCTATGTGGTTTTCATTCATATTTCAAACTTTCCACATATCAAATCTTCGACTTCCATTTTGTGTACTCTTTCATTGTCTCACGACATTCACATTGAAGGTGTATGGATGAGATGAACACCTTTCACACCCTCATGAAACAAAATGCACCAACAGAGGGTATGAAGAACACCCTAACGAAACAAAATCTGCCCAGATAAATAACAGCATGTTTGCAGAATTGATGTCCTACATCCGGTCAGGTAATTATAGCCAGCTGCATCATTCACTGATTCATTTCAATATGCTGAAATTCTTCCTGGAACAGCAGCAAATACAGGTCTCAGTTTTGAGCCAAATGCCTGGTGACGTCCAAAGTCACTGATGACAATAATCAGGAAATATATTCCTTGATGAGGCATATTGTTATTTTTCTCTCTCCTGGTGGACACTTCTTGCTAAACCCATGGCAATCATTTGAGTTCTTCTAGGAAAGAATGCAAAATGTCCGTCAGTGTGGTCATAGTTTCCGCTGATGTCTTGATATTCCCAGTAAGCCTTTTATCTTCAGCATTGAATACAAGCGAGCCTTCCATAATTTTCTCACCAGCTGAAAGCCTGCTGATGTCCTGAGCCATTTATAACAATAATCAGGAAATATATTCCTTCACGATTCATATTATTTTTCTCTCTCCATCTGGACCCTTCTTGCAAAACCCTGGCAACCATTTCTGTTCTAAAAGTTAAAAATACGTAATCTCTGTCAGTCGGGTTATAGTTCCCAGTGAGGTCTTGATACTTCCAGTAAGCCTTTCATCTTCTGCTTTGAATACAATATAGGCTTCCATAACTGTATTTGAAGAATGTTTGTGGCCTCATTATTAGCAACTCAGCATAAATACATGTTGACTCAAATCCAGCATCTTAAAATGCATTATGGCCTCTTTCAGCCTAGACAGATTCTTTCAAGAGCATAATTCCCCCCTGTAAGAACAATGCATACAGGTGTCCATTTCCGGTTGCTCAGCCTGGGGCTCCATAAACCCCTTCAAACTGGTATGCATAAATATTTCAATAAAAGGAAAAAAATGGCAACCATTTCTGTTCTCCAAGTTAAAAATGCATAATGTCTGTCAGTCGGGTTATAGATTCCACTGAGCTTTTGATATTTCCAGTATGTCTTTCATCTTCTGCTTTGAATACAAAATAGGCTTCCATAACTTTATTTGAAGAATGTTTGTGGCCTCATTATTAGCAACTCAGCATAAATTCATGTTCACTCAAATCCAGCATCTGTAAAATGCATTATGGCCTCTTTCAGCCTAGAAAGATTCTTTCAAGAGCATAATTCCACCCTGTAAGAACAATGCATACAGGTGTCCATTTCCGGTTGCTCAGCCTGGGCTCCCTTAACCCCTTCAAACTGATATGCATAAATATTTCAACAAAAGGAAAACACTGGCAATTGACGAGCAAAGAAAATAAATACCAAACTGGGATGGGTAGCAGTAATAATTTTATCCTGAAGGGCTGAAAAATTAAATAATTACTGAACCTTTCTACAAATACAACAAAGCGGCATCCATTTACCTCATGACAATTGTATATAATCTTATACCATCCATCCATCAAATCAGCATTGAGAGTGAGAGTAGTAATTTAATCCATTGATTTATACTTCAGCATTGGCAGTTTGATCCATCCTAGCAATAAGGAAATATATTCCTAGATCAGGCAGGTTATTGTTCTTCTCAGATGTTGTCCATTCTGACTGCTCTCATGACAACGATATTAAGTTTTCTAATAGAAGCAACCGTGCCAATGATAAAAGAGGCCCTTGGCATATGTGGTTTTCATTCATATTTCAAACTTTCCACATATCAAATCTTCGACTTCCATTTTGTGTACTCTTTCGTTGTCTCACGACATTCACATTGAAGGTGTATGGATGAGATGAACACCTTTCACACCCTCATGAACCAAAATGCACCAACAGAGGGTATGAAGAACACCCTTACGAAACAAAATCTGCCCAGATAAATAACGGCATGTTTGCAAAATTGATGTCCTACATCCGGTCAGGTAATTAGAGCCAGCTGCATCATTCGCTGATTCTTTTCAATATGCTGAAATTCTTCCTGGAACAGCAGCAAATACAGGTCTCAGTTTTGAGCCAAATGCCTGGTGACGTCCAAAGTCACTGATGACAATAATCAGGAAATATATTCCTTGATGAGGCATATTGTTATTTTTCTCTCTCCTGGTGGACGCTTCTTGCAAACCCATGGCAACCATTTGAGTTCTTCTAGGAAAGAATGCGTAATGTCCGTCAGTGTGGTCATAGTTTCCACTGATGTCTTGATATTCCCAGTAAGCCTTTTATCTTCAGCATTGAATACAAGCGAGCCTTCCATAATTTTCTCACCAGCTGAAAGCCTGTTGATGTCCTGAGTCATTTATAACAATAATCAGGAAATATATTCCTTGACGAGGCATATTATTTTTCTTTCTCCATCTGGACCCTTCTGGCAAAACCCTGGCAACCATTTCTGTTCTCCAAGTTAAAAATACGTAATCTCTGTCAGTCGGGTTATAGTTCCCAGTGAGGTCTTGATATTTCCAGTAAGCCTTTCATCTTTTGCTTTGAATACAATATAGACTTCCATAACTTTATTTGAAGAATGTTTGTGGCCTCATAATTAGCAACTCAGCATAAATCCATGTTGACTCAAATCCAGTATCTTAAAATGCATTATGGCCTCTTTCAGCCTAGACAGATTCTTTCAAGAGCATATATAATTCCCCCCTCTAAGAACAATGCATACAGGTGTCCATTTCCGGTTGCTCAGCCTGGGGCTCCCTAAACCCCTTCAAACTGGTATGCATAAATATTTCAATAAAAGGAAAAAAATGGCAACCATTTCTGTTCTCCAAGTTAAAAATGCATAATGTCTGTCAGTCGGGTTACAGATTCCACTGAGGTTTTGATATTTCCCGTATGTCTTTCATCTTCTGCATTGAATACAAAATAGGCTTCCATAACTTTATTTGAAGAATGCTTGTGGCCTCATTATTAGCAACTCAGCATAAATTCATGTTCACTCAAATCCAGCATCTGTAAAATGCATTATGGCCTCTTTCAGCCTAGACAGATTCTTTCAAGAGCATAATTCCCCCCTGTAAGAACAATGCATACAGGTGTCCATTTCCGGTTGCTCAGCCTGGGCTCCCTTAACCCCTTCAAACTGATATGCATAAATATTTCAACAAAAGGAAAACACTGGCAGTTGACGAGCAAAGAAAATGAATACCAAACTGGGATGGGGATCAGTAATAATTTTATCCTGAAGGGCTGAAGGATTAAATATTACTGAACCTTTCTACAAATACAACAAAGCGGCATCCATTTACCTCATGACACTTGTACATAATCTTATACCATCCATCCATCAAATCAGCATTGAGAGTGAGAGTAGTAATTTAATCCATTGATTTATACTTCAGCATTGGCAGTTTAATCCATCCTAGCAATAAGGAAATATATTCCTAGATCAGGCAGGTTATTGTTCTTCTCAGATGTTGTCCATTCTGACTGCTCTCATGACAACGATATTAAGTTTTCTAATAGAAGCAACCGTACCAATGATAAAAGAGGCCCTTGGCTATGTGGTTTTCATTCATATTTCAAACTTTCCACATATCAAATCTTCGACTTCCATTTTGTGTACTCTTTCATTGTCTCACGACATTCACACTGAAGGTGTATGGATGAGATGAACACCTTTCACACCCTCATGAAACAAAATGCACCAACAGAGGGTATGAAGAACACCCTAACGAAACAAAATCTGCCCAGATAAATAACAGCATTTTGCAGAATTGATGTCCTACATCCGGTCAGGTAATTATAGCCAGCTGCATCATTCACTGATTCTTTTCAATATGCTGAAATTCTTCCTGGAACAGCAGCAAATACAGGTCTCAGTTTTGAGCCAAATGCCTGGTGACGTCCAAAGTCACTGATGACAATAATCAGGAAATATATTCCTTGATGAGGCATATTGTTATTTTTCTCTCTCCTGGTGGACACTTCTTGCTAAACCCATGGCAATCATTTGAGTTCTTCTAGGAAAGAATGCGAAATGTCCGTCAGTGTGGTCATAGTTTCCGCTGATGTCTTGATATTCCCAGTAAGCCTTTTATCTTCAGCATTGAATACAAGCGAGCCTTCCATAATTTTCTCACCAGCGGAAAGCCTGCTGATGTCCTGAGTCATTTATAACAATAATCAGGAAATATATTCCTTCACGATTCATATTATTTTTCTCTCTCCATCTGGACCCTTCTTGCAAAACCCTGGAGACCATTTCTGTTCTAAAAGTTAAAAATACGTAATCTCTGTCAGTCGGGTTATAGTTCCCAGTGAGGTCTTGATATTTCCAGTAAGCCTTTCATCTTCTGCTTTGAATACAATATAGGCTTCCATAAGTTTATTTGAAGAATGTTTGTGGCCTCATTATTAGCAACTCAGCATAAATCCATGTTGACTCAAATCCAGAATCTTAAAATGCATTATGGCCTCTTTCAGCCTAGACAGATTCTTTCAAGAGCATAATTCCCCCCTGTAAGAACAATGCATACAGGTGTCCATTTCCGGTTGCTAAGCCTGGGGCTCCCTAAACCCCTTCAAACTGGTATGCATAAATATTTCAATAAAAGGAAAAAAAATGGCAACCATTTCTGTTCTCCAAGTTAAAAATGCATAATGTCTGTCAGTCGGGTTATAGATTCCACTGAGGTTTTGATATTTCCAGTATGTCTTTCATCTTCTGCTTTGAATACAAAATAGGCTTCCATAACTTTATTTGAAGAATGTTTGTGGCCTCATTATTAGCAACTCAGCATAAATTCATGTTCACTCAAATCCAGCATCTGTAAAATGCATTATGGCCTCTTTCAGCCTAGACATATTCTTTCAAGAGCATAATTCCCCCCTGTAAGAACAATACATACAGGTGTCCATTTCCGGTTGCTCAGCCTGGGGCTCCCTTAACCCCTTCAAACTGGTATGCATAAATATTTCAACAAAAGGAAAACACTGGCAGTTGATGAGCAAAGAAAATAAATACCAAACTGGGATGGGTAGCAGTAATAATTTTATCCTGAAGGGCTGAAGGATTAAATAATTACTGAACCTCTCTACAAATACAACAAAGCGGCATCCATTTACCTCATGACACTTGTATGTAATCTTATACCATCCATCCATCAAATCAGCATTGAAAGTGAGAGTAGTAATTTAATCCATTGATTTATACTTCAGCATTGGCAGTTTAATCCATCCTAGCAATAAGGAAATATATTCCTAGATCAGGCAGGTTATTGTTCTTCTCAAGATGTTGTCCATTCTGACTGCTCTCATGACAACGATATTAAGTTTTCTAATAGAAGCAACCGTGCCAATGATAAAAGAGGGCCTTGGCATATGTGGTTTTCATTCATATTTCAAACTTTCCACATATCAAATCTTCGACTTCCATTTTGTGTACTCTTTCGTTGTCTCACGACATTTACATTGAAGGTGTATGGATGAGATGAACACCTTTCACACCCTCATGAAACAAAATGCACCAACAGAGGGTATGAAGAACACCCTTACGAAACAAAATCTGCCAGATAAATAACAGCATGTTTGCAGAATTGATGTCCTACATCCGGTCAGGTAATTATAGCCAGCTGCATCATTCGCTGATTCTTTTCAGTACGCCAAAATTCTTCCTGGAACAGCAGCAAATACAGGTCTCAGTTTTGAGCCAAATGCCTGGTGACGTCCAAAGTCACTGATGACAATAATCAGGAAATATATTCCTTGATGAGGCATATTGTTATTTTTCTCTCTCCTGGTGGACACTTCTTGCTAAAGACATGGCAACCATTTGAGTTCTTCTAGGAAAGAATGCGTAATGTCCGTCAGTGTGGTCATAGTTTCCACTGATGTCTTGATATTCCCAGTAAGCCTTTTATCTTCAGCATTGAATACAAGCGAGCCTTCCATAATTTTCTCACCAGCTGAAAGCCTGCTGACGTCCTGAGTCATTTATAACAATAATCAGGAAATATGTTCCTTGACGATTCACATTATTTTTCTCTCTCCATCTGGACCCTTCTCGCAAAACCCTGGCAACCATTTCTGTTCTCCAAGTTAAAAATACGTAATCTCTGTCGGTCGGGTTACAGTTCCCAGTGAGGTCTTGATATTTCCAGTAAGCCTTTCATCTTCTGCTTTGAATACAATATAGGCTTCCATAACTTTATTTGAAGAATGTTTATGGCCTCATTATTAGCAACTCAGCATAAATCCATGTTGACTCAAATCCAGCATCTTAAAATGCATTATGGCCTCTTCCAGCCTAGACAGATTCTTTCAAGAGCATAATTCCCCCCTGTAAGAACAATGCATACAGGTGTCCATTTCCGGTTGCTCAGCCGGGGGCTCCCTAAACCCCTTCAAACTGGTATGCATAAATATTTCAATAAAAGGAAAAAAATGGCAACCATTTCTGTTCTCCAAGTTAAAAATGCATAATGTCTGTCCGTCGGGTTATAGATTCCACTGAGGTTTTGATATTTCCAGTATGTCTTTCATCTTCTGCTTTGAATACAAAATAGGCTTCCATAACTTTATTTGAAGAATGTTTGTGGCCTCATTATTAGCAACTCAGCATAAATTCATGTTCACTCAAATCCAGCATCTGTAAAATGCATTATGGCCTCTTTCAGCCTAGACAGATTCTTTCAAGAGCATAATTCCCCCCTGTAAGAACAATGCATACAGGTGTCCATTTCCGGTTGCTCAGCCTGGGCTCCCTTAACCCCTTCAAACTGATATGCATAAATATTTCAACAAAAGGAAAACACTGGCAGTTGACGACCAAAAAAAATAAATACCAAACTGGGATGGGTAGCAGTAATAATTTTATCCTGAAGGGCTGAAAAATTAAATAATTACTGAACCTTTCTACAAATACAACAAAGCGGCATCCATTTACCTCTAATAGAAGCAACCGTACCAATGATAAAAGAGGCCCTTGGCTATGTGGTTTTCATTCATATTTCAAACTTTCCACATATCAAATCTTCGACTTCCATTTTGTGTACTCTTTCATTGTCTCACGACATTCACACTGAAGGTGTATGGATGAGATGAACACCTTTCACACCCTCATGAAACAAAATGCACCAACAGAGGGTATGAAGAACACCCTAACGAAACAAAATCTGCCCAGATAAATAACAGCATTTTGCAGAATTGATGTCCTACATCCGGTCAGGTAATTATAGCCAGCTGCATCATTCGCTGATTCTTTTCAGTACGCCAAAATTCTTCCTGGAACAGCAGCAAATACAGGTCTCAGTTTTGAGCCAAATGCCTGGTGACGTCCAAAGTCACTGATGACAATAATCAGGAAATATATTCCTTGATGAGGCATATTGTTATTTTTCTCTCTCCTGGTGGACACTTCTTGCTAAAGACATGGCAACCATTTGAGTTCTTTCATCTTCTGCTTTGAATACAATATAGGCTTCCATAAGTTTATTTGAAGAATGTTTGTGGCCTCATTATTAGCAACTCAGCATAAATCCATGTTGACTCAAATCCAGAATCTTAAAATGCATTATGGCCTCTTTCAGCCTAGACAGATTCTTTCAAGAGCATAATTCCCCCCTGTAAGAACAATGCATACAGGTGTCCATTTCCGGTTGCTAAGCCTGGGGCTCCCTAAACCCCTTCAAACTGGTATGCATAAATATTTCAATAAAAGGAAAAAAAATGGCAACCATTTCTGTTCTCCAAGTTAAAAATGCATAATGTCTGTCAGTCGGGTTATAGATTCCACTGAGGTTTTGATATTTCCAGTATGTCTTTCATCTTCTGCTTTGAATACAAAATAGGCTTCCATAACTTTATTTGAAGAATGTTTGTGGCCTCATTATTAGCAACTCAGCATAAATTCATGTTCACTCAAATCCAGCATCTGTAAAATGCATTATGGCCTCTTTCAGCCTAGACATATTCTTTCAAGAGCATAATTCCCCCCTGTAAGAACAATACATACAGGTGTCCATTTCCGGTTGCTCAGCCTGGGGCTCCCTTAACCCCTTCAAACTGGTATGCATAAATATTTCAACAAAAGGAAAACACTGGCAGTTGATGAGCAAAGAAAATAAATACCAAACTGGGATGGGTAGCAGTAATAATTTTATCCTGAAGGGCTGAAGGATTAAATAATTACTGAACCTCTCTACAAATACAACAAAGCGGCATCCATTTACCTCATGACACTTGTATGTAATCTTATACCATCCATCCATCAAATCAGCATTGAAAGTGAGAGTAGTAATTTAATCCATTGATTTATACTTCAGCATTGGCAGTTTAATCCATCCTAGCAATAAGGAAATATATTCCTAGATCAGGCAGGTTATTGTTCTTCTCAAGATGTTGTCCATTCTGACTGCTCTCATGACAACGATATTAAGTTTTCTAATAGAAGCAACCGTGCCAATGATAAAAGAGGGCCTTGGCATATGTGGTTTTCATTCATATTTCAAACTTTCCACATATCAAATCTTCGACTTCCATTTTGTGTACTCTTTCGTTGTCTCACGACATTTACATTGAAGGTGTATGGATGAGATGAACACCTTTCACACCCTCATGAAACAAAATGCACCAACAGAGGGTATGAAGAACACCCTTACGAAACAAAATCTGCCAGATAAATAACAGCATGTTTGCAGAATTGATGTCCTACATCCGGTCAGGTAATTATAGCCAGCTGCATCATTCGCTGATTCTTTTCAGTACGCCAAAATTCTTCCTGGAACAGCAGCAAATACAGGTCTCAGTTTTGAGCCAAATGCCTGGTGACGTCCAAAGTCACTGATGACAATAATCAGGAAATATATTCCTTGATGAGGCATATTGTTATTTTTCTCTCTCCTGGTGGACACTTCTTGCTAAAGACATGGCAACCATTTGAGTTCTTCTAGGAAAGAATGCGTAATGTCCGTCAGTGTGGTCATAGTTTCCACTGATGTCTTGATATTCCCAGTAAGCCTTTTATCTTCAGCATTGAATACAAGCGAGCCTTCCATAATTTTCTCACCAGCTGAAAGCCTGCTGACGTCCTGAGTCATTTATAACAATAATCAGGAAATATGTTCCTTGACGATTCACATTATTTTTCTCTCTCCATCTGGACCCTTCTTGCAAAACCCTGGCAACCATTTCTGTTCTCCAAGTTAAAAATACGTAATCTCTGTCAGTCGGGTTATAGTTCCCAGTGAGGTCTTGATATTTCCAGTAAGCCTTTCATCTTCTGCTTTGAATACAATATAGGCTTCCATAACTTTATTTGAAGAATGTTTATGGCCTCATTATTAGCAACTCAGCATAAATCCATGTTGACTCAAATCCAGCATCTTAAAATGCATTATGGCCTCTTCCAGCCTAGACAGATTCTTTCAAGAGCATAATTCCCCCCTGTAAGAACAATGCATACAGGTGTCCATTTCCGGTTGCTCAGCCGGGGGCTCCCTAAACCCCTTCAAACTGGTATGCATAAATATTTCAATAAAAGGAAAAAAATGGCAACCATTTCTGTTCTCCAAGTTAAAAATGCATAATGTCTGTCCGTCGGGTTATAGATTCCACTGAGGTTTTGATATTTCCAGTATGTCTTTCATCTTCTGCTTTGAATACAAAATAGGCTTCCATAACTTTATTTGAAGAATGTTTGTGGCCTCATTATTAGCAACTCAGCATAAATTCATGTTCACTCAAATCCAGCATCTGTAAAATGCATTATGGCCTCTTTCAGCCTAGACAGATTCTTTCAAGAGCATAATTCCCCCCTGTAAGAACAATGCATACAGGTGTCCATTTCCGGTTGCTCAGCCTGGGCTCCCTTAACCCCTTCAAACTGATATGCATAAATATTTCAACAAAAGGAAAACACTGGCAGTTGACGACCAAAAAAAATAAATACCAAACTGGGATGGGTAGCAGTAATAATTTTATCCTGAAGGGCTGAAAAATTAAATAATTACTGAACCTTTCTACAAATACAACAAAGCGGCATCCATTTACCTCATGACACTTGTATATAATCTTATACCATCCATCCATCAAATCAGCATTGAGAGTGAGAGTAGTAATTTAACCCATTGATTTATACTTCAGCATTGGCAGTTTAATCCATCCTAGCAATAAGGAAATATATTCCTACATCAGGCAGGTTATTGTTCTTCTCAGATGCTGTCCATTCTGACTGCTCTCATGGCAACGATATTAAGTTTTCTAATAGAAGCAACCCTGGCAATGATAAAAGAGGCCCTTGGCATATGTGGTTTTCATTCATATTTCAAACTTTCCACATATCAAATCTTCGACTTCCATTTTGTGTACTTTTTCGTTGTCTCACGACATTTACATTGAAGGTGTATGGATGAGACGTACAACTTTCACAGCCTCATGAAACAAAATGCACCAACAGAGGGTATGAAGAACACCCTTACGAAACAAAATCTGCCCAGATAAATAACAGCATGTTTGCAGAATTGATGTCCTACATCCGGTCAGGTAATTATAGCCAGCAGCATCATTCGCTGATTCTTTTCAATATGCTGAAATTCTTCCTGGAAGAGCAGCAAATACCGATCTCAGTTTTGAGCCAAATGCCTGGTGACATCAAAAGCCACTAAAAATAAGGAAATATATTCCTTGATGAGGCATATTGTTATTTTTATCTCTATGGTGGACGCTTCTTGCTAAACCCATGGCAACCATTTGAGTTCTTCCAGGTAAGAATGCGTAATGTCTGTCGGTATGGTCATAGTTTCCCAGTAAGCCTTTCATCTTCTGCATTGAATACAAGCAAGGCATCCATAATTTTTTCACCAGCTGAATGCCTGCGGATGTCCAGAGTCATTTATAACAATAAACAGGAAATATATTCCTTGACGAGGCATATTATTTTTCTCTCTCCATCTGGACCCTTCTTGCAAAACCCTGGCAACCATTTCTGTTCTCCAAGTTAAAAATGCATAATCTTTGTCAGTCAGGTTATAGTTTCCACTGAGGTCTTGATATTTCCAGTAAGCCTTTCATCTTCTGCTTTGAATACAATATAGGCTTCCATAACTTTATTGAAGAATGTTTGTGGCCTCATTATAAGCAACTCAGCATAAATCCATGTTGACTCAAATCCAGCATCATAAAATGCATTATGGCCTCTTTCAGCCTAGACAGATTCTTTCAAGAGCATATATAATTCCCCCCTCTAAGAACAATGCATACAGGTGTCCATTTCCAGTTGCTCAGCCTGGGGCTCCCTAAACCCCTTCAAACTGGTATGCATAAATATTTCAATAAAAGGATAAAAATGGCAACCATTTCTGTTCTCCAAGTTAAAAATGCATAATCTTTGTCAGTCAGGTTATAGTTTCCACTGAGGTCTTGATATTTCCAGTAAGCCTTTCATCTTCTACTTTGAATACAAAATAGGCTTCCATAACATTATTTGAAGAATGTTTGTGGCATCATTATTAGCAACTCAACATAAATCAATGTTGACCCAAATCCAGCATCTGTAAAATGCATTATGGCCTCTTTCAGCCTAGACAGATTCTTTCAAGAGCATAATTCCCCCCTGTAAGAACAATGCATACAGGTGTCCATTTCCAGTTGCGCAGCCTGGGGCTCCCTAAACCCCTTCAAACTGGTATGCATAAATATTTCAACAAAAGGAAAACATTGGCAGTTGACGAGCAAAGAAAATAAATACCAAACTGGATGGGGATCTGTAATAATTTTATCCTGAAGGGCTGAAGGATTAAATAATTACTGAACCTTTCTACAAATACAACAAAGCGGCATCCATTTACCTCATGACACGTGTACATAATCTTATACCATCTATCCATCAAATCAGCATTGAGAGTGAATCTAGTAATTTAATCCATTGATTTATACTTCAGCATTGACAGTTCAATCCATCCTAGCAATAAGGAAATATATTCCTAGATCAGGCAGGTTATTGTTCTTCTCAGATGTTGTCCATTCTGACTGCTCTCATGGCAACGATATTAAGTTTTCTAATAGAAGCAGCCCTGCCAATGAAAAAAGAGGCCCAGATAAATAACAGGATGTTTGCAGAATTGATGTCCAACATCCGGTCAGGTAATTATAGCCAGCTGCATCCTTTGATGATTCTTTTCAATATGCTGAAATTCTTCCTGGAAGAGCAGCAAATACAGGTCTCAGTTTTGAGCCAAATGCCTGGTGACGTCCAAAGTCACTGATGACAATAATCAGGAAATATATTCCTTGATGAGGCATATTGTTATTTTTCTCTCTCCTGGTGGACACTTCTTGCTAAACCCATGGCAGCCATTTGAGTTCTTCTAGGAAAGGATGCGTAATGTCCGTCAGTGTGGTCATAGTTTCCACCGATGTCTTGATATTCCCAGTAAGCCTTTTATCTTCTGCATTGAATGCAAGCGAGCCTTCCATAATTTTCTCAATGGCTGAATGCCTGTTGACGTCCTGAGTCATTTATAACAATAATCAGGAAATATATTCCTTGAGGAGGCATATTATTTTTCTCTCTCCATCTGGACCCTTCTTGCAAAACCCTGGCAACAACCATTTCTGTTCTCAAAGTTAAAAATGCGTAATCTCTGTCAGTCGGGTTATAGTTCCCACTGAGGCCTTGATATTTCCAGTAAGCCTTTCATCTTGTGCTTTGAATACAATATAGGCTTCCATAACTTTATCTGAAGAATGTTTGTGGCCTCATTATTAGCAACTCAGCATAAATCCATGTTGACTCAAATGCACCATCTGCAAAATGCATTATGGCCTCTTTCAGCCTAGACAGATTCTTTCAAGAGCATAATTCCCCCCTGTAAGAACAATGCATACAGGTGTCCATTTCCGGTTGCTCAGCCTGGAGCTCCCTTAACCCCTTCAAACTGTTATGCATAAATATTTCAATAAAAGGAAAAAAATGGCAACCATTTCTGTTCTCCAAGTTAAAAATGCATAATGTCTGTCAGTCGGGTTATAGATTCCACTGAGGTTTTGATATTTCCAGTATGTCTTTCATCTTCTGCTTTGAATACAAAATAGGCTTCCATAACTTTATTTGAAGAATGTTTGTGGCCTCATTATTAGCAACTCAGCATAAATTCATGTTCACTCCAATCCAGCATCTGTAAAATGCATTATGGCCTCTTTCAGCCTAGACAGATTCTTTCAAGAGCATAATTCCCCCCTGTAAGAACAATGCATACAGGTGTCCATTTCCGGTTGCTCAGCCTGGGGCTCCCTTAACCCCTTCAAACTGTTATGCATAAATATTTCAACAAAAGGAAAACAGTGGCAGTTGACGAGCAAAGAAAATGAATACCAAACTGGGATGGGGATCAGTAATAATTTAATCCTGAAGGGCTGAAGGATTAAATAATTACTGAACCTTTCTACAAATACAACAAAGCGGCATCCATTTACCTCATGACACTTGTACATAATCTTATACCATCCATCCATCAAATCAGCATTGAGAGTGAGAGTAGTAATTTAATCCATTGATTTATACTTCAGCATTGGCAGTTTGATCCATCCTAGCAATAAGGAAATATATTCCTAGATCAGGCAGGTTATTGTTCTTCTCAGATGTTGTCCATTCTGACTGCTCTCATGACAACGATATTAAGTCATCTAATAGAAGCAACCGTGCCAATGATAAAAGAGGCCCTTGGCTATGTGGTTTTCATTCATATTTCAAACTTTCCTCATATCAAATCTTCGACTTCCATTTTGTGTACTCTTTCGTTGTCTCACGACATTCACATTGAAGGTGTATGGATGAGATGAACACCTTTCACACCCTCATGAAACAAAATGCACCAACAGAGGGTATGAAGAACACCCTTACGAAACAAAATCTGCCCAGATAAATAACGGCATGTTTGCAAAATTGATGTCCTACATCCGGTCAGGTAATTAGAGCCAGCTGCATCATTCGCTGATTCTTTTCAATATGCTGAAATTCTTCCTGGAACAGCAGCAAATACAGGTCTCAGTTTTGAGCCAAATGCCTGGTGACGTCCAAAGTCACTGATGACAATAATCAGGAAATATATTCCTTGATGAGGCATATTGTTAATTTTCTCTCTCCTGGTGGACGCTTCTTGCAAACCCATGGCAACCATTTGAGTTCTTCTAGGAAAGAATGCGTAATGTCCGTCAGTGTGGTCATAGTTTCCACTGATGTCTTGATATTCCCAGTAAGCCTTTTATCTTCAGCATTGAATACAAGCGAGCCTTCCATAATTTTCTCACCAGCTGAAAGCCTGCTGATGTCCTGAGTCATTTATAACAATAATCAGGAAATATATTCCTTGACAAGGCAAATTATTTTTCTCTCACCATCTGGACCCTTCTGGCAACCATTTCTGTTCTCCAAGTTAAAAATACGTAATCTCTGTCAGTCGGGTTATAGTTCCCAGTGAGGTCTTGATATTTCCAGTAAGCCTTTCATCTTTTGCTTTGAATACAATATAGGCTTCGATAACTTTATTTGAAGAATGTTTGTGGCCTCATAATTAGCAACTCAGCATAAATCCATGTTGACTCAAATCCAGTATCTCAAAATGCATTATGGCCTCTTTCAGCCTAGACAGATTCTTTCAAGAGCATATATAATTCCCCCCTCTAAGAACAATGCATACAGGTGTCCATTTCCGGTTGCTCAGCCTGGGGCTCCCTAAACCCCTTCAAACTGGTATGCATAAATATTTCAATAAAAGGATAAAAATGGCAACCATTTCTGTTCTCCAAGTTAAAAATGCATAATGTCTGTCAGTCGGGTTATAGATTCCACTGAGGTTTTGATATTTCCAGTATGTCTTTCATCTTCTGCGTTGAATACAAAATAGGCTTCCATAACTTTATTTGAAGAATGTTTGTGGCCTCATTATTAGCAACTCAGCATAAATTCATGTTCACTCAAATCCAGCATCTGTAAAATGCATTATGGCCTCATTCAGCCTAGAAAGATTCTTTCAAGAGCATAATTCCCCCCTGTAAGAACAATGCATACAGGTGTCCATTTCCGGTTGCTCAGCCTGGGCTCCCTTAACCCCTTCAAACTGATATGCATAAATATTTCAACAAAAGGAAAACACTGGCAGTTGACGAGCAAAGAAAATAAATACCAAACTGGGATGGGTAGCAGTAATAATTTTATCCTGAAGGGCTGAAAAATTAAATAATTACTGAACCTTTCTACAAATACAACAAAGCGGTATCCATTTACCTCATGACAATTGTATATAATCTTATACCATCCATCCATCAAATCAGCATTGAGAGTGAGAGTAGTAATTTAATCCATTGATTTATACTTCAGCATTGGCAGTTTGATCCATCCTAGCAATAAGGAAATATATTCCTAGATCAGGCAGGTTATTTTTCTTCTCAGATGTTGTCCATTCTGACTGCTCTCATGACAACGATATTTAGTTTTCTAATAGAAGCAACCGTGCCAATGATAAAAGAGGCCCTTGGCATATGTGGTTTTCATTCATATTTCAAACTTTCCACATATCAAATCTTCGACTTCCATTTTGTGTACTCTTTCGTTGTCTCACGACATTCACATTGAAGGTGTATGGATGAGATGAACACCTTTCACACCCTCATGAAACAAAATGCACCAACAGAGGGTATGAAGAACACCCTTACGAAACAAAATCTGCCCAGATAAATAACGGCATGTTTGCAAAATTGTTGTCCTACATCCGGTCAGGTAATTAGAGCCAGCTGCATCATTCGCTGATTCTTTTCAATATGCTGAAATTCTTCCTGGAACAGCAGCAAATACAGGTCTCAGTTTTGAGCCAAATGCCTGGTGACGTCCAAAGTCACTGATGACAATAATCAGGAAATATATTCCTTGATGAGGCATATTGTTATTTTTCTCTCTCCTGGTGGACGCTTCTTGCAAACCCATGGCAACCATTTGAGTTCTTCTAGGAAAGAATGCGTAATGTCCGTCAGTGTGGTCATAGTTTCCACTGATGTCTTGATATTCCCAGTAAGCCTTTTATCTTCAGCATTGAATACAAGCGAGCCTTCCATAATTTTCTCACCAGCTGAAAGCCTGCTGATGTCCTGAGTCATTTATAACAATAATCAGGAAATATATTCCTTGACAAGGCAAATTATTTTTCTCTCACCATCTGGACCCTTCTGGCAAAACCCTGGCAACCATTTCTGTTCTCCAAGTTAAAAATACGTAATCTCTGTCAGTCGGGTTATAGTTCCCAGTGAGGTCTTGATATTTCCAGTAAGCCTTTCATCTTTTGCTTTGAATACAATATAGGCTTCCATAACTTTATTTGAAGAATGTTTGTGGCCTCATAATTAGCAACTCAGCATAAATCCATGTTGACTCAAATCCAGTATCTTAAAATGCATTATGGCCTCTTTCAGCCTAGACAGATTCTTTCAAGAGCATATATAATTCCCCCCTCTAAGAACAATGCATACAGGTGTCCATTTCCGGTTGCTCAGCCTGTGGCTCCCTAAACCCCTTCAAACTGGTATGCATAAATATTTCAATAAAAGGATAAAAATGGCAACCATTTCTGTTCTCCAAGTTAAAAATGCATAATGTCTGTCAGTCGGGTTACAGATTCCACTGAGGTTTTGATATTTCCCGTATGTTTTTCATCTTCTGCTTTGAATACAAAATAGGCTTCCATAACTTTATTTGAAGAATGCTTGTGGCCTCATTATTAGCAACTCAGCATAAATTCATGTTCACTCAAATCCAGCATCTGTAAAATGCATTATGGCCTCTTTCAGCCTAGACAGATTCTTTCAAGAGCATAATTCCCCCCTGTAAGAACAATGCATACAGGTGTCCATTTCCGGTTGCTCAGCCTGGGCTCCCTTAACCCCTTCAAACTGATATGCATAAATATTTCAACAAAAGGAAAACACTGGCAGTTGACGAGCAAAGAAAATAAATACCAAACTGGGATGGGTAGCAGTAATAATTTTATCCTGAAGGGCTGAAAAATTAAATAATTACTGAACCTTTCTACAAATACAACAAAGCGGTATCCATTTACCTCATGACAATTGTATATAATCTTATACCATCCATCCATCAAATCAGCATTGAGAGTGAGAGTAGTAATTTAATCCATTGATTTATACTTCAGCATTGGCAGTTTGATCCATCCTAGCAATAAGGAAATATATTCCTAGATCAGGCAGGTTATTGTTCTTCTCAGATGTTGTCCATTCTGACTGCTCTCATGACAACGATATTAAGTTTTCTAATAGAAGCAACCGTGCCAATGATAAAAGAGGCCCTTGGCATATGTGGTTTTCATTCATATTTCAAACTTTCCACATATCAAATCTTCGACTTCCATTTTGTGTACTCTTTCGTTGTCTCACGACATTCACATTGAAGGTGTATGGATGAGATCAACACCTTTCACACCCTCATGAAACAAAATGCACCAACAGAGGGTATGAAGAACACCCTTACGAAACAAAATCTGCCCAGATAAATAACGGCATGTTTGCAAAATTGATGTCCTACATCCGGTCAGGTAATTAGAGCCAGCTGCATCATTCGCTGATTCTTTTCAATATGCTGAAATTCTTCCTGGAACAGCAGCAAATACAGGTCTCAGTTTTGAGCCAAATGCCTGGTGACGTCCAAAGTCACTGATGACAATAATCAGGAAATATATTCCTTGATGAGGCATATTGTTATTTTTCTCTCTCCTGGTGGACGCTTCTTGCAAACCCATGGCAACCATTTGAGTTCTTCTAGGAAAGAATGCGTAATGTCCGTCAGTGTGGTCATAGTTTCCACTGATGTCTTGATATTCCCAGTAAGCCTTTTATCTTCAGCATTGAATACAAGCGAGCCTTCCATAATTTTCTCACCAGCTGAAAGCCTGCTGATGTCCTGAGTCATTTATAACAATAATCAGGAAATATATTCCTTGACAAGGCAAATTATTTTTCTCTCACCATCTGGACCCTTCTGGCAAAACCCTGGCAACCATTTCTGTTCTCCAAGTTAAAAATACGTAATCTCTGTCAGTCGGGTTATAGTTCCCAGTGAGGTCTTGATATTTCCAGTAAGCCTTTCATCTTTTGCTTTGAATACAATATAGGCTTCCATAACTTTATTTGAAGAATGTTTGTGGCCTCATAATTAGCAACTCAGCATAAATCCATGTTGACTCAAATCCAGTATCTCAAAATGCATTATGGCCTCTTTCAGCCTAGACAGATTCTTTCAAGAGCATATATAATTCCCCCCTCTAAGAACAATGCATACAGGTGTCCATTTCCGGTTGCTAAGCCTGGGGCTCCCTAAACCCCTTCAAACTGGTATGCATAAATATTTCAATAAAAGGATAAAAATGGCAACCATTTCTGTTCTCCAAGTTAAAAATGCATAATGTCTGTCAGTCGGGTTATAGATTCCACTGAGGTTTTGATATTTCCAGTATGTCTTTCATCTTCTGCGTTGAATACAAAATAGGCTTCCATAACTTTATTTGAAGAATGTTTGTGGCCTCATTATTAGCAACTCAGCATAAATTCATGTTCACGCAAATCCAGCATCTGTAAAATGCATTATGGCCTCATTCAGCCTAGAAAGATTCTTTCAAGAGCATAATTCCCCCCTGTAAGAACAATGCATACAGGTGTCCATTTCCGGTTGCTCAGCCTGGGCTCCCTTAACCCCTTCAAACTGATATGCATAAATATTTCAACAAAAGGAAAACACTGGCAGTTGACGAGCAAAGAAAATAAATACCAAACTGGGATGGGTAGCAGTAATAATTTTATCCTGAAGGGCTGAAGGATTAAATAATTACTGAACCTTTCTACAAATACAACAAAGCGGTATCCATTTACCTCATGACAATTGTATATAATCTTATACCATCCATCCATCAAATCAGCATTGAGAGTGAGAGTAGTAATTTAATCCATTGATTTATACTTCAGCATTGGCAGTTTGATCCATCCTAGCAATAAGGAAATATATTCCTAGATCAGGCAGGTTATTGTTCTTCTCAGATGTTGTCCATTCTGACTGCTCTCATGACAACGATATTAAGTTTTCTAATAGAAGCAACCGTGCCAATGATAAAAGAGGCCCTTGGCTATGTGGTTTTCATTCATATTTCAAACTTTCCACATATCAAATCTTCGACTTCCATTTTGTGTACTCTTTCATTGTCTCACAACATTCACATTGAAGGTGTATGGATGAGATGAACACCTTTCACACCCTCATGAAACAAAATGCACCAACAGAGGGTATGAAGAACACCCTTACGAAACAAAATCCGCCCAGATAAATAACAGCATGTTTGCAGAATTGATGTCCTATATCCGGTCAGGTAATTATAGCCAGCTGCATCATTCACTGATTCTTTTCAATATGCTGAAATTCTTCCTGGAACAGCAGCAAATACAGGTCCAAGTTTTGAGCCAAATGCCTGGTGACGTCCAAAGTCACTGATGACAATAATCAGGAAATATATTCCTTGATGAGGCATATTGTTATTTTTCTCTCTCCTGGTGGACACTTCTTGCTAAACCCATGGCAACCATTTGAGTTCTTCTAGGAAAGAATGCGTAATGTCCGTCAGTGTGGTCATAGTTTCCACTGATGTCTTGATATTCCCAGTAAGCCTTTTATCTTCAGCATTGAATACAAGTGAGGCTTCCATAATTTTCTCACCAGCTGAAAGCCTGCTGATGTCCTGAGTCATTTATAACAATAATCAGGAAATATATTCCTTCACGATTCATATTATTTTTCTCTCTCCCTCTGGACTCTTCTTGCAAAACCCTGGCAACCATTTCTGTTCTAAAAGTTAAAAATACGTAATCTCTGTCAGTCGGGTTATAGTTCCCAGTGAGGTCTTGAAATTTCCAGTAAGCCTTTCATCTTCTGCTTTCAATACAATATAGGCTTCCATAACTTTATTTGAAGAATGTTTGTGGCCTCATTATTAGCAACTCAGCATAAATCCATGTTGAATCAATTCCAGCATCTTAAAATGCATTATGGCCTCTTTCAGCCTAGACAGATTCTTTCAAGAGCATAATTCCCCCCTGTAAGAACAATGCATACAGGTGTCCATTTCCGGTTGCTCAGCCTGGAGCTCCCTAAACCCCTTCAAACTGGTATGCATAAATATTTCAATAAAAGGAAAAAAATGGCAACCATTTCTGTTCTCCAAGTTAAAAATGCATAATGTCTGTCAGTAGGGTTACAGATTCCACTGAGGTTTTGATATTTCCCGTATGTCTTTCATCTTCTGCTTTGAATACAAAATAGGCTTCCATAACTTTATTTGAAGAATGCTTGTGGCCTCATTATTAGCAACTCAGCATAAATTCATGTTCACTCAAATCCAGCATCTGTAAAATGCATTATGGCCTCTTTCAGCCTAGACAGACTCTTTCAAGAGCATAATTCCCCCCTGTAAGAACAATGCATACAGGTGTCCATTTCCGGTTGCTCAGCCTGGGCTCCCTTAACCCCTTCAAACTGATATGCATAAATATTTCAACAAAAGGAAAACACTGGCAGTTGACGAGCAAAGAAAATAAATACCAAACTGGATGGGGATCAGTAATAATTTTATCCTGAAGGGCTGAAGGATTAAATAATTACTGAACCTTTCTACAAATACAACAAAGCGGCATCCATTTACCTCATGACACTTGTACATAATCTTATACCATCCATCCATCAAATCAGCATTGAGAGTGAGAGTAGTAATTTAATCCATTGATTTATACTTCAGCATTGGCAGTTTAATCCATCCTAGCAATAAGGAAATATATTCCTAAATCAGGCAGGTTATTGTTCTTCTCAGATGTTGTCCATTCTGACTGCTCTCATGGCAACCATATTAAGTTTTCTAATAGAAGCAACCCTGCCAATGATAAAAGAGGCCCTTGGCATGTGTGGTTTTCATTCATATTTCAAACTTTCCACATATCAAATCTTCGACTTCCATTTTGTGTATTCTTTCGTTGTCTCACGACATTCACATTGAAGGTGTATAGATCAGACGTACAACTTTCACAGCCTCATGAAACAAAATGCACCAACAGAGGGTATGAACACCCTTACGAAACAAAATCTGTCCAGATAAATAACAGCATCTTTGCAGAATTGATGTCCAACATCCGGTCATGTAATTATAGCCAGCTGCATCATTCGATGATTCTATTCAATATGTTGAAATTCTACCTGGAAGAGCAGCAAATACAGGTCTCAGTTTTGAGCCAAATGCCTGGGGACGTCCAAATTCACTGATGACAATAATGAGGAAATATATTCCTTGATGAGGCATATTGTTATTTTTTTCTCTCCTGGTGGACCCTTCTTGCAAAACCCATGGCAACCATTTGAGTTCTTCTAGGAAAGGATGTGTAATGTCCGTCAGTGTGGTCATAGTTTCAACTGAGGTCTTGATATTCCCAGTAATCCTTTTATCTTCAGCATTGAATACAAGTGAGGCTTCCATAATTTTCTCACCAGCGGAATGCCTGCCAACGTCCTGAGTCATTTATAACAATAATCAGGAAATATATTCCTTGACGAGGCTTATTATTTTTCTCTCTCCATCTGGACCCTTCTTGCAAAACCCTGGCAATCATTTCTGTTCTCCAAGTTAAAAATGCGTACTCTCTGTCAGTCGGGTTATAGTTTCCATTGAGGTCTTGATATTTCCAGTAAGCCTTTCATCTTCTGCTTTGAATACAAAATAGGCTTCCATAACATTATTTGAAGAATGTTTGTGGCATCATTATTAGCAACTCAACATAAATCAATGTTGACCCAAATCCAGCATCTGTAAAATGCATTATGGCCTCTTTCAGCCTAGACAGATTCTTTCAAGAGCATAATTCCCCCCTGTAAGAACAATGCATACAGGTGTCCATTTCCAGTTGCGCAGCCTGGGGCTCCCTAAACCCCTTCAAACTGGTATGCATAAATATTTCAACAAAAGGAAAACATTGGCAGTTGACGAGCAAAGAAAATAAATACCAAACTGGATGGGGATCTGTAATAATTTTATCCTGAAGGGCTGAAGGATTAAATAATTACTGAACCTTTCTACAAATACAACAAAGCGGCATCCATTTACCTCATGACACGTGTACATAATCTTATACCATCTATCCATCAAATCAGCATTGAGAGTGAATCTAGTAATTTAATCCATTGATTTATACTTCAGCATTGACAGTTCAATCCATCCTAGCAATAAGGAAATATATTCCTAGATCAGGCAGGTTATTGTTCTTCTCAGATGTTGTCCATTCTGACTGCTCTCATGGCAACGATATTAAGTTTTCTAATAGAAGCAGCCCTGCCAATGAAAAAAGAGGCCCAGATAAATAACAGGATGTTTGCAGAATTGATGTCCAACATCCGGTCAGGTAATTATAGCCAGCTGCATCCTTTGATGATTCTTTTCAATATGCTGAAATTCCTCCTGGAAGAGCAGCAAATACAGGTCTCAGTTTTGAGCCAAATGCCTGGTGACGTCCAAAGTCACTGATGACAATAATCAGGAAATATATTCCTTGATGAGGCATATTGTTATTTTTCTCTCTCCTGGTGGACACTTCTTGCTAAACCCATGGCAGCCATTTGAGTTCTTCTAGGAAAGGATGCGTAATGTCCGTCAGTGTGGTCATAGTTTCCACCGATGTCTTGATATTCCCAGTAAGCCTTTTATCTTCTGCATTGAATGCAAGCGAGCCTTCCATAATTTTCTCAATGGCTGAATGCCTGTTGACGTCCTGAGTCATTTATAACAATAATCAGGAAATATATTCCTTGAGGAGGCATATTATTTTTCTCTCTCCATCTGGACCCTTCTTGCAAAACCCTGGCAACAACCATTTCTGTTCTCAAAGTTAAAAATGCGTAATCTCTGTCAGTCGGGTTATAGTTCCCACTGAGGCCTTGATATTTCCAGTAAGCCTTTCATCTTGTGCTTTGAATACAATATAGGCTTCCATAACTTTATCTGAAGAATGTTTGTGGCCTCATTATTAGCAACTCAGCATAAATCCATGTTGACTCAAATGCACCATCTGCAAAATGCATTATGGCCTCTTTCAGCCTAGACAGATTCTTTCAAGAGCATAATTCCCCCCTGTAAGAACAATGCATACAGGTGTCCATTTCCGGTTGCTCAGCCTGGGGCTCCCTTAACCCCTTCAAACTGTTATGCATAAATATTTCAATAAAAGGAAAAAAATGGCAACCATTTCTGTTCTCCAAGTTAAAAATGCATAATGTCTGTCAGTCGGGTTATAGATTCCACTGAGGTTTTGATATTTCCAGTATGTCTTTCATCTTCTGCTTTGAATACAAAATAGGCTTCCATAACTTTATTTGAAGAATGTTTGTGGCCTCATTATTAGCAACTCAGCATAAATTCATGTTCACTCCAATCCAGCATCTGTAAAATGCATTATGGCCTCTTTCAGCCTAGACAGATTCTTTCAAGAGCATAATTCCCCCCTGTAAGAACAATGCATACAGGTGTCCATTTCCGGTTGCTCAGCCTGGGGCTCCCTTAACCCCTTCAAACTGTTATGCATAAATATTTCAACAAAAGGAAAACAGTGGCAGTTGACGAGCAAAGAAAATGAATACCAAACTGGGATGGGGATCAGTAATAATTTAATCCTGAAGGGCTGAAGGATTAAATAATTACTGAACCTTTCTACAAATACAACAAAGCGGCATCCATTTACCTCATGACACTTGTACATAATCTTATACCATCCATCCATCAAATCAGCATTGAGAGTGAGAGTAGTAATTTAATCCATTGATTTATACTTCAGCATTGGCAGTTTGATCCATCCTAGCAATAAGGAAATATATTCCTAGATCAGGCAGGTTATTGTTCTTCTCAGATGTTGTCCATTCTGACTGCTCTCATGACAACGATATTAAGTCATCTAATAGAAGCAACCGTGCCAATGATAAAAGAGGCCCTTGGCTATGTGGTTTTCATTCATATTTCAAACTTTCCTCATATCAAATCTTCGACTTCCATTTTGTGTACTCTTTCGTTGTCTCACGACATTCACATTGAAGGTGTATGGATGAGATGAACACCTTTCACACCCTCATGAAACAAAATGCACCAACAGAGGGTATGAAGAACACCCTTACGAAACAAAATCTGCCCAGATAAATAACGGCATGTTTGCAAAATTGATGTCCTACATCCGGTCAGGTAATTAGAGCCAGCTGCATCATTCGCTGATTCTTTTCAATATGCTGAAATTCTTCCTGGAACAGCAGCAAATACAGGTCTCAGTTTTGAGCCAAATGCCTGGTGACGTCCAAAGTCACTGATGACAATAATCAGGAAATATATTCCTTGATGAGGCATATTGTTAATTTTCTCTCTCCTGGTGGACGCTTCTTGCAAACCCATGGCAACCATTTGAGTTCTTCTAGGAAAGAATGCGTAATGTCCGTCAGTGTGGTCATAGTTTCCACTGATGTCTTGATATTCCCAGTAAGCCTTTTATCTTCAGCATTGAATACAAGCGAGCCTTCCATAATTTTCTCACCAGCTGAAAGCCTGCTGATGTCCTGAGTCATTTATAACAATAATCAGGAAATATATTCCTTGACAAGGCAAATTATTTTTCTCTCACCATCTGGACCCTTCTGGCAACCATTTCTGTTCTCCAAGTTAAAAATACGTAATCTCTGTCAGTCGGGTTATAGTTCCCAGTGAGGTCTTGATATTTCCAGTAAGCCTTTCATCTTTTGCTTTGAATACAATATAGGCTTCGATAACTTTATTTGAAGAATGTTTGTGGCCTCATAATTAGCAACTCAGCATAAATCCATGTTGACTCAAATCCAGTATCTCAAAATGCATTATGGCCTCTTTCAGCCTAGACAGATTCTTTCAAGAGCATATATAATTCCCCCCTCTAAGAACAATGCATACAGGTGTCCATTTCCGGTTGCTCAGCCTGGGGCTCCCTAAACCCCTTCAAACTGGTATGCATAAATATTTCAATAAAAGGATAAAAATGGCAACCATTTCTGTTCTCCAAGTTAAAAATGCATAATGTCTGTCAGTCGGGTTATAGATTCCACTGAGGTTTTGATATTTCCAGTATGTCTTTCATCTTCTGCGTTGAATACAAAATAGGCTTCCATAACTTTATTTGAAGAATGTTTGTGGCCTCATTATTAGCAACTCAGCATAAATTCATGTTCACTCAAATCCAGCATCTGTAAAATGCATTATGGCCTCATTCAGCCTAGAAAGATTCTTTCAAGAGCATAATTCCCCCCTGTAAGAACAATGCATACAAGTGTCCATTTCCGGTTGCTCAGCCTGGGCTCCCTTAACCCCTTCAAACTGATATGCATAAATATTTCAACAAAAGGAAAACACTGGCAGTTGACGAGCAAAGAAAATAAATACCAAACTGGGATGGGTAGCAGTAATAATTTTATCCTGAAGGGCTGAAAAATTAAATAATTACTGAACCTTTCTACAAATACAACAAAGCGGTATCCATTTACCTCATGACAATTGTATATAATCTTATACCATCCATCCATCAAATCAGCATTGAGAGTGAGAGTAGTAATTTAATCCATTGATTTATACTTCAGCATTGGCAGTTTGATCCATCCTAGCAATAAGGAAATATATTCCTAGATCAGGCAGGTTATTTTTCTTCTCAGATGTTGTCCATTCTGACTGCTCTCATGACAACGATATTAAGTTTTCTAATAGAAGCAACCGTGCCAATGATAAAAGAGGCCCTTGGCATATGTGGTTTTCATTCATATTTCAAACTTTCCACATATCAAATCTTCGACTTCCATTTTGTGTACTCTTTCGTTGTCTCACGACATTCACATTGAAGGTGTATGGATGAGATGAACACCTTTCACACCCTCATGAAACAAAATGCACCAACAGAGGGTATGAAGAACACCCTTACGAAACAAAATCTGCCCAGATAAATAACGGCATGTTTGCAAAATTGATGTCCTACATCCGGTCAGGTAATTAGAGCCAGCTGCATCATTCGCTGATTCTTTTCAATATGCTGAAATTCTTCCTGGAACAGCAGCAAATACAGGTCTCAGTTTTGAGCCAAATGCCTGGTGACGTCCAAAGTCACTGATGACAATAATCAGGAAATATATTCCTTGATGAGGCATATTGTTATTTTTCTCTCTCCTGGTGGATGCTTCTTGCAAACCCATGGCAACCATTTGAGTTCTTCTAGGAAAGAATGCGTAATGTCCGTCAGTGTGGTCATAGTTTCCACTGATGTCTTGATATTCCCAGTAAGCCTTTTATCTTCAGCATTGAATACAAGCGAGCCTTCCATAATTTTCTCACCAGCTGAAAGCCTGCTGATGTCCTGAGTCATTTATAACAATAATCAGGAAATATATTCCTTGACAAGGCAAATTATTTTTCTCTCACCATCTGGACCCTTCTGGCAAAACCCTGGCAACCATTTCTGTTCTCCAAGTTAAAAATACGTAATCTCTGTCAGTCGGGTTATAGTTCCCAGTGAGGTCTTGATATTTCCAGTAAGCCTTTCATCTTTTGCTTTGAATACAATATAGGCTTCCATAACTTTATTTGAAGAATGTTTGTGGCCTCATAATTAGCAACTCAGCATAAATCCATGTTGACTCAAATCCAGTATCTTAAAATGCATTATGGCCTCTTTCAGCCTAGACAGATTCTTTCAAGAGCATATATAATTCCCCCCTCTAAGAACAATGCATACAGGTGTCCATTTCCGGTTGCTCAGCCTGTGGCTCCCTAAACCCCTTCAAACTGGTATGCATAAATATTTCAATAAAAGGATAAAAATGGCAACCATTTCTGTTCTCCAAGTTAAAAATGCATAATGTCTGTCAGTCGGGTTACAGATTCCACTGAGGTTTTGATATTTCCCGTATGTCTTTCATCTTCTGCTTTGAATACAAAATAGGCTTCCATAACTTTATTTGAAGAATGCTTGTGGCCTCATTATTAGCAACTCAGCATAAATTCATGTTCACTCAAATCCAGCATCTGTAAAATGCATTATGGCCTCTTTCAGCATAGACAGATTCTTTCAAGAGCATAATTCCCCCCTGTAAGAACAATGCATACAGGTGTCCATTTCCGGTTGCTCAGCCTGGGCTCCCTTAACCCCTTCAAACTGATATGCATAAATATTTCAACAAAAGAAAAACACTGGCAGTTGACGAGCAAAGAAAATGAATACCAAACTGGGATGGGGATCAGTAATAATTTTATCCTGAAGGGCTGAAGGATTAAATATTACTGAACCTTTCTACAAATACAACAAAGCGGCATCCATTTACCTCATGACACTTGTACATAATCTTATACCATCCATCCATCAAATCAGCATTGAGAGTGAGAGTAGTAATTTAATCCATTGATTTATACTTCAGCATTGGCAGTTTAATCCATCCTAGCAATAAGGAAATATATTCCTAGATCAGGCAGGTTATTGTTCTTCTCAGATGTTGTCCATTCTGACTGCTCTCATGACAACGATATTAAGTTTTCTAATAGAAGCAACCGTGCCAATGATAAAAGAGGCCCTTGGCTATGTGGTTTTCATTCATATTTCAAACTTTCCACATATCAAATCTTCGACTTCCATTTTGTGTACTCTTTCATTGTCTCACGACATTCACATTGAAGGTGTATGGATGAGATGAACACCTTTCACACCCTCATGAAACAAAATGCACCAACAGAGGGTATGAAGAACACCCTAACGAAACAAAATCTGCCCAGATAAATAACAGCATGTTTGCAGAATTGATGTCCTACATCCGGTCAGGTAATTATAGCCAGCTGCATCATTCACTGATTCATTTCAATATGCTGAAATTCTTCCTGGAACAGCAGCAAATACAGGTCTCAGTTTTGAGCCAAATGCCTGGTGACGTCCAAAGTCACTGATGACAATAATCAGGAAATATATTCCTTGATGAGGCATATTGTTATTTTTCTCTCTCCTGGTGGACACTTCTTGCTAAACCCATGGCAATCATTTGAGTTCTTCTAGGAAAGAATGCAAAATGTCCGTCAGTGTGGTCATAGTTTCCGCTGATGTCTTGATATTCCCAGTAAGCCTTTTATCTTCAGCATTGAATACAAGCGAGCCTTCCATAATTTTCTCACCAGCTGAAAGCCTGCTGATGTCCTGAGCCATTTATAACAATAATCAGGAAATATATTCCTTCACGATTCATATTATTTTTCTCTCTCCATCTGGACCCTTCTTGCAAAACCCTGGCAACCATTTCTGTTCTAAAAGTTAAAAATACGTAATCTCTGTCAGTCGGGTTATAGTTCCCAGTGAGGTCTTGATACTTCCAGTAAGCCTTTCATCTTCTGCTTTGAATACAATATAGGCTTCCATAACTTTATTTGAAGAATGTTTGTGGCCTCATTATTAGCAACTCAGCATAAATACATGTTGACTCAAATCCAGCATCTTAAAATGCATTATGGCCTCTTTCAGCCTAGACAGATTCTTTCAAGAGCATAATTCCCCCCTGTAAGAACAATGCATACAGGTGTCCATTTCCGGTTGCTCAGCCTGGGGCTCCATAAACCCCTTCAAACTGGTATGCATAAATATTTCAATAAAAGGAAAAAAATGGCAACCATTTCTGTTCTCCAAGTTAAAAATGCATAATGTCTGTCAGTCGGGTTATAGATTCCACTGAGCTTTTGATATTTCCAGTATGTCTTTCATCTTCTGCTTTGAATACAAAATAGGCTTCCATAACTTTATTTGAAGAATGTTTGTGGCCTCATTATTAGCAACTCAGCATAAATTCATGTTCACTCAAATCCAGCATCTGTAAAATGCATTATGGCCTCTTTCAGCCTAGAAAGATTCTTTCAAGAGCATAATTCCACCCTGTAAGAACAATGCATACAGGTGTCCATTTCCGGTTGCTCAGCCTGGGCTCCCTTAACCCCTTCAAACTGATATGCATAAATATTTCAACAAAAGGAAAACACTGGCAATTGACGAGCAAAGAAAATAAATACCAAACTGGGATGGGTAGCAGTAATAATTTTATCCTGAAGGGCTGAAAAATTAAATAATTACTGAACCTTTCTACAAATACAACAAAGCGGCATCCATTTACCTCATGACAATTGTATATAATCTTATACCATCCATCCATCAAATCAGCATTGAGAGTGAGAGTAGTAATTTAATCCATTGATTTATACTTCAGCATTGGCAGTTTGATCCATCCTAGCAATAAGGAAATATATTCCTAGATCAGGCAGGTTATTGTTCTTCTCAGATGTTGTCCATTCTGACTGCTCTCATGACAACGATATTAAGTTTTCTAATAGAAGCAACCGTGCCAATGATAAAAGAGGCCCTTGGCATATGTGGTTTTCATTCATATTTCAAACTTTCCACATATCAAATCTTCGACTTCCATTTTGTGTACTCTTTCGTTGTCTCACGACATTCACATTGAAGGTGTATGGATGAGATGAACACCTTTCACACCCTCATGAACCAAAATGCACCAACAGAGGGTATGAAGAACACCCTTACGAAACAAAATCTGCCCAGATAAATAACGGCATGTTTGCAAAATTGATGTCCTACATCCGGTCAGGTAATTAGAGCCAGCTGCATCATTCGCTGATTCTTTTCAATATGCTGAAATTCTTCCTGGAACAGCAGCAAATACAGGTCTCAGTTTTGAGCCAAATGCCTGGTGACGTCCAAAGTCACTGATGACAATAATCAGGAAATATATTCCTTGATGAGGCATATTGTTATTTTTCTCTCTCCTGGTGGACGCTTCTTGCAAACCCATGGCAACCATTTGAGTTCTTCTAGGAAAGAATGCGTAATGTCCGTCAGTGTGGTCATAGTTTCCACTGATGTCTTGATATTCCCAGTAAGCCTTTTATCTTCAGCATTGAATACAAGCGAGCCTTCCATAATTTTCTCACCAGCTGAAAGCCTGTTGATGTCCTGAGTCATTTATAACAATAATCAGGAAATATATTCCTTGACGAGGCATATTATTTTTCTTTCTCCATCTGGACCCTTCTGGCAAAACCCTGGCAACCATTTCTGTTCTCCAAGTTAAAAATACGTAATCTCTGTCAGTCGGGTTATAGTTCCCAGTGAGGTCTTGATATTTCCAGTAAGCCTTTCATCTTTTGCTTTGAATACAATATAGACTTCCATAACTTTATTTGAAGAATGTTTGTGGCCTCATAATTAGCAACTCAGCATAAATCCATGTTGACTCAAATCCAGTATCTTAAAATGCATTATGGCCTCTTTCAGCCTAGACAGATTCTTTCAAGAGCATATATAATTCCCCCCTCTAAGAACAATGCATACAGGTGTCCATTTCCGGTTGCTCAGCCTGGGGCTCCCTAAACCCCTTCAAACTGGTATGCATAAATATTTCAATAAAAGGAAAAAAATGGCAACCATTTCTGTTCTCCAAGTTAAAAATGCATAATGTCTGTCAGTCGGGTTACAGATTCCACTGAGGTTTTGATATTTCCCGTATGTCTTTCATCTTCTGCATTGAATACAAAATAGGCTTCCATAACTTTATTTGAAGAATGCTTGTGGCCTCATTATTAGCAACTCAGCATAAATTCATGTTCACTCAAATCCAGCATCTGTAAAATGCATTATGGCCTCTTTCAGCCTAGACAGATTCTTTCAAGAGCATAATTCCCCCCTGTAAGAACAATGCATACAGGTGTCCATTTCCGGTTGCTCAGCCTGGGCTCCCTTAACCCCTTCAAACTGATATGCATAAATATTTCAACAAAAGGAAAACACTGGCAGTTGACGAGCAAAGAAAATGAATACCAAACTGGGATGGGGATCAGTAATAATTTTATCCTGAAGGGCTGAAGGATTAAATATTACTGAACCTTTCTACAAATACAACAAAGCGGCATCCATTTACCTCATGACACTTGTACATAATCTTATACCATCCATCCATCAAATCAGCATTGAGAGTGAGAGTAGTAATTTAATCCATTGATTTATACTTCAGCATTGGCAGTTTAATCCATCCTAGCAATAAGGAAATATATTCCTAGATCAGGCAGGTTATTGTTCTTCTCAGATGTTGTCCATTCTGACTGCTCTCATGACAACGATATTAAGTTTTCTAATAGAAGCAACCGTACCAATGATAAAAGAGGCCCTTGGCTATGTGGTTTTCATTCATATTTCAAACTTTCCACATATCAAATCTTCGACTTCCATTTTGTGTACTCTTTCATTGTCTCACGACATTCACACTGAAGGTGTATGGATGAGATGAACACCTTTCACACCCTCATGAAACAAAATGCACCAACAGAGGGTATGAAGAACACCCTAACGAAACAAAATCTGCCCAGATAAATAACAGCATTTTGCAGAATTGATGTCCTACATCCGGTCAGGTAATTATAGCCAGCTGCATCATTCACTGATTCTTTTCAATATGCTGAAATTCTTCCTGGAACAGCAGCAAATACAGGTCTCAGTTTTGAGCCAAATGCCTGGTGACGTCCAAAGTCACTGATGACAATAATCAGGAAATATATTCCTTGATGAGGCATATTGTTATTTTTCTCTCTCCTGGTGGACACTTCTTGCTAAACCCATGGCAATCATTTGAGTTCTTCTAGGAAAGAATGCGAAATGTCCGTCAGTGTGGTCATAGTTTCCGCTGATGTCTTGATATTCCCAGTAAGCCTTTTATCTTCAGCATTGAATACAAGCGAGCCTTCCATAATTTTCTCACCAGCGGAAAGCCTGCTGATGTCCTGAGTCATTTATAACAATAATCAGGAAATATATTCCTTCACGATTCATATTATTTTTCTCTCTCCATCTGGACCCTTCTTGCAAAACCCTGGAGACCATTTCTGTTCTAAAAGTTAAAAATACGTAATCTCTGTCAGTCGGGTTATAGTTCCCAGTGAGGTCTTGATATTTCCAGTAAGCCTTTCATCTTCTGCTTTGAATACAATATAGGCTTCCATAAGTTTATTTGAAGAATGTTTGTGGCCTCATTATTAGCAACTCAGCATAAATCCATGTTGACTCAAATCCAGAATCTTAAAATGCATTATGGCCTCTTTCAGCCTAGACAGATTCTTTCAAGAGCATAATTCCCCCCTGTAAGAACAATGCATACAGGTGTCCATTTCCGGTTGCTAAGCCTGGGGCTCCCTAAACCCCTTCAAACTGGTATGCATAAATATTTCAATAAAAGGAAAAAAAATGGCAACCATTTCTGTTCTCCAAGTTAAAAATGCATAATGTCTGTCAGTCGGGTTATAGATTCCACTGAGGTTTTGATATTTCCAGTATGTCTTTCATCTTCTGCTTTGAATACAAAATAGGCTTCCATAACTTTATTTGAAGAATGTTTGTGGCCTCATTATTAGCAACTCAGCATAAATTCATGTTCACTCAAATCCAGCATCTGTAAAATGCATTATGGCCTCTTTCAGCCTAGACATATTCTTTCAAGAGCATAATTCCCCCCTGTAAGAACAATACATACAGGTGTCCATTTCCGGTTGCTCAGCCTGGGGCTCCCTTAACCCCTTCAAACTGGTATGCATAAATATTTCAACAAAAGGAAAACACTGGCAGTTGATGAGCAAAGAAAATAAATACCAAACTGGGATGGGTAGCAGTAATAATTTTATCCTGAAGGGCTGAAGGATTAAATAATTACTGAACCTCTCTACAAATACAACAAAGCGGCATCCATTTACCTCATGACACTTGTATGTAATCTTATACCATCCATCCATCAAATCAGCATTGAAAGTGAGAGTAGTAATTTAATCCATTGATTTATACTTCAGCATTGGCAGTTTAATCCATCCTAGCAATAAGGAAATATATTCCTAGATCAGGCAGGTTATTGTTCTTCTCAAGATGTTGTCCATTCTGACTGCTCTCATGACAACGATATTAAGTTTTCTAATAGAAGCAACCGTGCCAATGATAAAAGAGGGCCTTGGCATATGTGGTTTTCATTCATATTTCAAACTTTCCACATATCAAATCTTCGACTTCCATTTTGTGTACTCTTTCGTTGTCTCACGACATTTACATTGAAGGTGTATGGATGAGATGAACACCTTTCACACCCTCATGAAACAAAATGCACCAACAGAGGGTATGAAGAACACCCTTACGAAACAAAATCTGCCAGATAAATAACAGCATGTTTGCAGAATTGATGTCCTACATCCGGTCAGGTAATTATAGCCAGCTGCATCATTCGCTGATTCTTTTCAGTACGCCAAAATTCTTCCTGGAACAGCAGCAAATACAGGTCTCAGTTTTGAGCCAAATGCCTGGTGACGTCCAAAGTCACTGATGACAATAATCAGGAAATATATTCCTTGATGAGGCATATTGTTATTTTTCTCTCTCCTGGTGGACACTTCTTGCTAAAGACATGGCAACCATTTGAGTTCTTCTAGGAAAGAATGCGTAATGTCCGTCAGTGTGGTCATAGTTTCCACTGATGTCTTGATATTCCCAGTAAGCCTTTTATCTTCAGCATTGAATACAAGCGAGCCTTCCATAATTTTCTCACCAGCTGAAAGCCTGCTGACGTCCTGAGTCATTTATAACAATAATCAGGAAATATGTTCCTTGACGATTCACATTACTTTTCTCTCTCCATCTGGACCCTTCTTGCAAAACCCTGGCAACCATTTCTGTTCTCCAAGTTAAAAATACGTAATCTCTGTCGGTCGGGTTACAGTTCCCAGTGAGGTCTTGATATTTCCAGTAAGCCTTTCATCTTCTGCTTTGAATACAATATAGGCTTCCATAACTTTATTTGAAGAATGTTTATGGCCTCATTATTAGCAACTCAGCATAAATCCATGTTGACTCAAATCCAGCATCTTAAAATGCATTATGGCCTCTTCCAGCCTAGACAGATTCTTTCAAGAGCATAATTCCCCCCTGTAAGAACAATGCATACAGGTGTCCATTTCCGGTTGCTCAGCCGGGGGCTCCCTAAACCCCTTCAAACTGGTATGCATAAATATTTCAATAAAAGGAAAAAAATGGCAACCATTTCTGTTCTCCAAGTTAAAAATGCATAATGTCTGTCCGTCGGGTTATAGATTCCACTGAGGTTTTGATATTTCCAGTATGTCTTTCATCTTCTGCTTTGAATACAAAATAGGCTTCCATAACTTTATTTGAAGAATGTTTGTGGCCTCATTATTAGCAACTCAGCATAAATTCATGTTCACTCAAATCCAGCATCTGTAAAATGCATTATGGCCTCTTTCAGCCTAGACAGATTCTTTCAAGAGCATAATTCCCCCCTGTAAGAACAATGCATACAGGTGTCCATTTCCGGTTGCTCAGCCTGGGCTCCCTTAACCCCTTCAAACTGATATGCATAAATATTTCAACAAAAGGAAAACACTGGCAGTTGACGACCAAAAAAAATAAATACCAAACTGGGATGGGTAGCAGTAATAATTTTATCCTGAAGGGCTGAAAAATTAAATAATTACTGAACCTTTCTACAAATACAACAAAGCGGCATCCATTTACCTCATGACACTTGTATATAATCTTATACCATCCATCCATCAAATCAGCATTGAGAGTGAGAGTAGTAATTTAACCCATTGATTTATACTTCAGCATTGGCAGTTTAATCCATCCTAGCAATAAGGAAATATATTCCTACATCAGGCAGGTTATTGTTCTTCTCAGATGCTGTCCATTCTGACTGCTCTCATGGCAACGATATTAAGTTTTCTAATAGAAGCAACCCTGGCAATGATAAAAGAGGCCCTTGGCATATGTGGTTTTCATTCATATTTCAAACTTTCCACATATCAAATCTTCGACTTCCATTTTGTGTACTTTTTCGTTGTCTCACGACATTTACATTGAAGGTGTATGGATGAGACGTACAACTTTCACAGCCTCATGAAACAAAATGCACCAACAGAGGGTATGAAGAACACCCTTACGAAACAAAATCTGCCCAGATAAATAACAGCATGTTTGCAGAATTGATGTCCTACATCCGGTCAGGTAATTATAGCCAGCAGCATCATTCGCTGATTCTTTTCAATATGCTGAAATTCTTCCTGGAAGAGCAGCAAATACCGATCTCAGTTTTGAGCCAAATGCCTGGTGACATCAAAAGCCACTAAAAATAAGGAAATATATTCCTTGATGAGGCATATTGTTATTTTTATCTCTATGGTGGACGCTTCTTGCTAAACCCATGGCAACCATTTGAGTTCTTCCAGGTAAGAATGCGTAATGTCTGTCGGTATGGTCATAGTTTCCCAGTAAGCCTTTCATCTTCTGCATTGAATACAAGCAAGGCATCCATAATTTTTTCACCAGCTGAATGCCTGCGGATGTCCTGAGTCATTTATAACAATAAACAGGAAATATATTCCTTGACGAGGCATATTATTTTTCTCTCTCCATCTGGACCCTTCTTGCAAAACCCTGGCAACCATTTCTGTTCTCCAAGTTAAAAATGCATAATCTTTGTCAGTCAGGTTATAGTTTCCACTGAGGTCTTGATATTTCCAGTAAGCCTTTCATCTTCTGCTTTGAATACAATATAGGCTTCCATAACTTTATTGAAGAATGTTTGTGGCCTCATTATAAGCAACTCAGCATAAATCCATGTTGACTCAAATCCAGCATCATAAAATGCATTATGGCCTCTTTCAGCCTAGACAGATTCTTTCAAGAGCATATATAATTCCCCCCTCTAAGAACAATGCATACAGGTGTCCATTTCCAGTTGCTCAGCCTGGGGCTCCCTAAACCCCTTCAAACTGGTATGCATAAATATTTCAATAAAAGGATAAAAATGGCAACCATTTCTGTTCTCCAAGTTAAAAATGCATAATGTCTGTCAGTCGGGTTACAGATTCCACTGAGGTTTTGATATTTCCCGTATGTCTTTCATCTTCTGCTTTGAATACAAAATAGGCTTCCATAACTTTATTTGAAGAATGCTTGTGGCCTCATTATTAGCAACTCAGCATAAATTCATGTTCACTCAAATCCAGCATCTGTAAAATGCATTATGGCCTCTTTCAGCCTAGACAGATTCTTTCAAGAGTATAATTCCCCCCTGTAAGAACAATGCATACAGGTGTCCATTTCCGGTTGCTCAGCCTGGGCTCCCTTAACCCCTTCAAACTGATATGCATAAATATTTCAACAAAAGAAAAACACTGGCAGTTGACGAGCAAAGAAAATGAATACCAAACTGGGATGGGGATCAGTAATAATTTTATCCTGAAGGGCTGAAAAATTAAATAATTACTGAACCTTTCTACAAATACAACAAAGCGGCATCCATTTACCTCATGACAATTGTATATAATCTTATACCATCCATCCATCAAATCAGCATTGAGAGTGAGAGTAGTAATTTAATCCATTGATTTATACTTCAGCATTGGCAGTTTGATCCATCCTAGCAATAAGGAAATATATTCCTAGATCAGGCAGGTTATTGTTCTTCTCAGATGTTGTCCATTCTGACTGCTCTCATGACAACGATATTAAGTTTTCTAATAGAAGCAACCGTGCCAATGATAAAAGAGGCCCTTGGCATATGTGGTTTTCATTCATATTTCAAACTTTCCACATATCAAATCTTCGACTTCCATTTTGTGTACTCTTTCGTTGTCTCACGACATTCACATTGAAGGTGTATGGATGAGATGAACACCTTTCACACCCTCATGAACCAAAATGCACCAACAGAGGGTATGAAGAACACCCTTACGAAACAAAATCTGCCCAGATAAATAACGGCATGTTTGCAAAATTGATGTCCTACATCCGGTCAGGTAATTAGAGCCAGCTGCATCATTCGCTGATTCTTTTCAATATGCTGAAATTCTTCCTGGAACAGCAGCAAATACAGGTCTCAGTTTTGAGCCAAATGCCTGGTGACGTCCAAAGTCACTGATGACAATAATCAGGAAATATATTCCTTGATGAGGCATATTGTTATTTTTCTCTCTCCTGGTGGACGCTTCTTGCAAACCCATGGCAACCATTTGAGTTCTTCTAGGAAAGAATGCGTAATGTCCGTCAGTGTGGTCATAGTTTCCACTGATGTCTTGATATTCCCAGTAAGCCTTTTATCTTCAGCATTGAATACAAGCGAGCCTTCCATAATTTTCTCACCAGCTGAAAGCCTGTTGATGTCCTGAGTCATTTATAACAATAATCAGGAAATATATTCCTTGACGAGGCATATTATTTTTCTTTCTCCATCTGGACCCTTCTGGCAAAACCCTGGCAACCATTTCTGTTCTCCAAGTTAAAAATACGTAATCTCTGTCAGTCGGGTTATAGTTCCCAGTGAGGTCTTGATATTTCCAGTAAGCCTTTCATCTTTTGCTTTGAATACAATATAGACTTCCATAACTTTATTTGAAGAATGTTTGTGGCCTCATAATTAGCAACTCAGCATAAATCCATGTTGACTCAAATCCAGTATCTTAAAATGCATTATGGCCTCTTTCAGCCTAGACAGATTCTTTCAAGAGCATATATAATTCCCCCCTCTAAGAACAATGCATACAGGTGTCCATTTCCGGTTGCTCAGCCTGGGGCTCCCTAAACCCCTTCAAACTGGTATGCATAAATATTTCAATAAAAGGAAAAAAATGGCAACCATTTCTGTTCTCCAAGTTAAAAATGCATAATGTCTGTCAGTCGGGTTACAGATTCCACTGAGGTTTTGATATTTCCCGTATGTCTTTCATCTTCTGCATTGAATACAAAATAGGCTTCCATAACTTTATTTGAAGAATGCTTGTGGCCTCATTATTAGCAACTCAGCATAAATTCATGTTCACTCAAATCCAGCATCTGTAAAATGCATTATGGCCTCTTTCAGCCTAGACAGATTCTTTCAAGAGCATAATTCCCCCCTGTAAGAACAATGCATACAGGTGTCCATTTCCGGTTGCTCAGCCTGGGCTCCCTTAACCCCTTCAAACTGATATGCATAAATATTTCAACAAAAGGAAAACACTGGCAGTTGACGAGCAAAGAAAATGAATACCAAACTGGGATGGGGATCAGTAATAATTTTATCCTGAAGGGCTGAAGGATTAAATATTACTGAACCTTTCTACAAATACAACAAAGCGGCATCCATTTACCTCATGACACTTGTACATAATCTTATACCATCCATCCATCAAATCAGCATTGAGAGTGAGAGTAGTAATTTAATCCATTGATTTATACTTCAGCATTGGCAGTTTAATCCATCCTAGCAATAAGGAAATATATTCCTAGATCAGGCAGGTTATTGTTCTTCTCAGATGTTGTCCATTCTGACTGCTCTCATGACAACGATATTAAGTTTTCTAATAGAAGCAACCGTACCAATGATAAAAGAGGCCCTTGGCTATGTGGTTTTCATTCATATTTCAAACTTTCCACATATCAAATCTTCGACTTCCATTTTGTGTACTCTTTCATTGTCTCACGACATTCACACTGAAGGTGTATGGATGAGATGAACACCTTTCACACCCTCATGAAACAAAATGCACCAACAGAGGGTATGAAGAACACCCTAACGAAACAAAATCTGCCCAGATAAATAACAGCATTTTGCAGAATTGATGTCCTACATCCGGTCAGGTAATTATAGCCAGCTGCATCATTCACTGATTCTTTTCAATATGCTGAAATTCTTCCTGGAACAGCAGCAAATACAGGTCTCAGTTTTGAGCCAAATGCCTGGTGACGTCCAAAGTCACTGATGACAATAATCAGGAAATATATTCCTTGATGAGGCATATTGTTATTTTTCTCTCTCCTGGTGGACACTTCTTGCTAAACCCATGGCAATCATTTGAGTTCTTCTAGGAAAGAATGCGAAATGTCCGTCAGTGTGGTCATAGTTTCCGCTGATGTCTTGATATTCCCAGTAAGCCTTTTATCTTCAGCATTGAATACAAGCGAGCCTTCCATAATTTTCTCACCAGCGGAAAGCCTGCTGATGTCCTGAGTCATTTATAACAATAATCAGGAAATATATTCCTTCACGATTCATATTATTTTTCTCTCTCCATCTGGACCCTTCTTGCAAAACCCTGGAGACCATTTCTGTTCTAAAAGTTAAAAATACGTAATCTCTGTCAGTCGGGTTATAGTTCCCAGTGAGGTCTTGATATTTCCAGTAAGCCTTTCATCTTCTGCTTTGAATACAATATAGGCTTCCATAAGTTTATTTGAAGAATGTTTGTGGCCTCATTATTAGCAACTCAGCATAAATCCATGTTGACTCAAATCCAGAATCTTAAAATGCATTATGGCCTCTTTCAGCCTAGACAGATTCTTTCAAGAGCATAATTCCCCCCTGTAAGAACAATGCATACAGGTGTCCATTTCCGGTTGCTAAGCCTGGGGCTCCCTAAACCCCTTCAAACTGGTATGCATAAATATTTCAATAAAAGGAAAAAAAATGGCAACCATTTCTGTTCTCCAAGTTAAAAATGCATAATGTCTGTCAGTCGGGTTATAGATTCCACTGAGGTTTTGATATTTCCAGTATGTCTTTCATCTTCTGCTTTGAATACAAAATAGGCTTCCATAACTTTATTTGAAGAATGTTTGTGGCCTCATTATTAGCAACTCAGCATAAATTCATGTTCACTCAAATCCAGCATCTGTAAAATGCATTATGGCCTCTTTCAGCCTAGACATATTCTTTCAAGAGCATAATTCCCCCCTGTAAGAACAATACATACAGGTGTCCATTTCCGGTTGCTCAGCCTGGGGCTCCCTTAACCCCTTCAAACTGGTATGCATAAATATTTCAACAAAAGGAAAACACTGGCAGTTGATGAGCAAAGAAAATAAATACCAAACTGGGATGGGTAGCAGTAATAATTTTATCCTGAAGGGCTGAAGGATTAAATAATTACTGAACCTCTCTACAAATACAACAAAGCGGCATCCATTTACCTCATGACACTTGTATGTAATCTTATACCATCCATCCATCAAATCAGCATTGAAAGTGAGAGTAGTAATTTAATCCATTGATTTATACTTCAGCATTGGCAGTTTAATCCATCCTAGCAATAAGGAAATATATTCCTAGATCAGGCAGGTTATTGTTCTTCTCAAGATGTTGTCCATTCTGACTGCTCTCATGACAACGATATTAAGTTTTCTAATAGAAGCAACCGTGCCAATGATAAAAGAGGGCCTTGGCATATGTGGTTTTCATTCATATTTCAAACTTTCCACATATCAAATCTTCGACTTCCATTTTGTGTACTCTTTCGTTGTCTCACGACATTTACATTGAAGGTGTATGGATGAGATGAACACCTTTCACACCCTCATGAAACAAAATGCACCAACAGAGGGTATGAAGAACACCCTTACGAAACAAAATCTGCCAGATAAATAACAGCATGTTTGCAGAATTGATGTCCTACATCCGGTCAGGTAATTATAGCCAGCTGCATCATTCGCTGATTCTTTTCAGTACGCCAAAATTCTTCCTGGAACAGCAGCAAATACAGGTCTCAGTTTTGAGCCAAATGCCTGGTGACGTCCAAAGTCACTGATGACAATAATCAGGAAATATATTCCTTGATGAGGCATATTGTTATTTTTCTCTCTCCTGGTGGACACTTCTTGCTAAAGACATGGCAACCATTTGAGTTCTTCTAGGAAAGAATGCGTAATGTCCGTCAGTGTGGTCATAGTTTCCACTGATGTCTTGATATTCCCAGTAAGCCTTTTATCTTCAGCATTGAATACAAGCGAGCCTTCCATAATTTTCTCACCAGCTGAAAGCCTGCTGACGTCCTGAGTCATTTATAACAATAATCAGGAAATATGTTCCTTGACGATTCACATTATTTTTCTCTCTCCATCTGGACCCTTCTTGCAAAACCCTGGCAACCATTTCTGTTCTCCAAGTTAAAAATACGTAATCTCTGTCGGTCGGGTTACAGTTCCCAGTGAGGTCTTGATATTTCCAGTAAGCCTTTCATCTTCTGCTTTGAATACAATATAGGCTTCCATAACTTTATTTGAAGAATGTTTATGGCCTCATTATTAGCAACTCAGCATAAATCCATGTTGACTCAAATCCAGCATCTTAAAATGCATTATGGCCTCTTCCAGCCTAGACAGATTCTTTCAAGAGCATAATTCCCCCCTGTAAGAACAATGCATACAGGTGTCCATTTCCGGTTGCTCAGCCGGGGGCTCCCTAAACCCCTTCAAACTGGTATGCATAAATATTTCAATAAAAGGAAAAAAATGGCAACCATTTCTGTTCTCCAAGTTAAAAATGCATAATGTCTGTCCGTCGGGTTATAGATTCCACTGAGGTTTTGATATTTCCAGTATGTCTTTCATCTTCTGCTTTGAATACAAAATAGGCTTCCATAACTTTATTTGAAGAATGTTTGTGGCCTCATTATTAGCAACTCAGCATAAATTCATGTTCACTCAAATCCAGCATCTGTAAAATGCATTATGGCCTCTTTCAGCCTAGACAGATTCTTTCAAGAGCATAATTCCCCCCTGTAAGAACAATGCATACAGGTGTCCATTTCCGGTTGCTCAGCCTGGGCTCCCTTAACCCCTTCAAACTGATATGCATAAATATTTCAACAAAAGGAAAACACTGGCAGTTGACGACCAAAAAAAATAAATACCAAACTGGGATGGGTAGCAGTAATAATTTTATCCTGAAGGGCTGAAAAATTAAATAATTACTGAACCTTTCTACAAATACAACAAAGCGGCATCCATTTACCTCATGACACTTGTATATAATCTTATACCATCCATCCATCAAATCAGCATTGAGAGTGAGAGTAGTAATTTAACCCATTGATTTATACTTCAGCATTGGCAGTTTAATCCATCCTAGCAATAAGGAAATATATTCCTACATCAGGCAGGTTATTGTTCTTCTCAGATGCTGTCCATTCTGACTGCTCTCATGGCAACGATATTAAGTTTTCTAATAGAAGCAACCCTGGCAATGATAAAAGAGGCCCTTGGCATATGTGGTTTTCATTCATATTTCAAACTTTCCACATATCAAATCTTCGACTTCCATTTTGTGTACTTTTTCGTTGTCTCACGACATTTACATTGAAGGTGTATGGATGAGACGTACAACTTTCACAGCCTCATGAAACAAAATGCACCAACAGAGGGTATGAAGAACACCCTTACGAAACAAAATCTGCCCAGATAAATAACAGCATGTTTGCAGAATTGATGTCCTACATCCGGTCAGGTAATTATAGCCAGCAGCATCATTCGCTGATTCTTTTCAATATGCTGAAATTCTTCCTGGAAGAGCAGCAAATACCGATCTCAGTTTTGAGCCAAATGCCTGGTGACATCAAAAGCCACTAAAAATAAGGAAATATATTCCTTGATGAGGCATATTGTTATTTTTATCTCTATGGTGGACGCTTCTTGCTAAACCCATGGCAACCATTTGAGTTCTTCCAGGTAAGAATGCGTAATGTCTGTCGGTATGGTCATAGTTTCCCAGTAAGCCTTTCATCTTCTGCATTGAATACAAGCAAGGCATCCATAATTTTTTCACCAGCTGAATGCCTGCGGATGTCCTGAGTCATTTATAACAATAAACAGGAAATATATTCCTTGACGAGGCATATTATTTTTCTCTCTCCATCTGGACCCTTCTTGCAAAACCCTGGCAACCATTTCTGTTCTCCAAGTTAAAAATGCATAATCTTTGTCAGTCAGGTTATAGTTTCCACTGAGGTCTTGATATTTCCAGTAAGCCTTTCATCTTCTGCTTTGAATACAATATAGGCTTCCATAACTTTATTGAAGAATGTTTGTGGCCTCATTATAAGCAACTCAGCATAAATCCATGTTGACTCAAATCCAGCATCATAAAATGCATTATGGCCTCTTTCAGCCTAGACAGATTCTTTCAAGAGCATATATAATTCCCCCCTCTAAGAACAATGCATACAGGTGTCCATTTCCAGTTGCTCAGCCTGGGGCTCCCTAAACCCCTTCAAACTGGTATGCATAAATATTTCAATAAAAGGATAAAAATGGCAACCATTTCTGTTCTCCAAGTTAAAAATGCATAATGTCTGTCAGTCGGGTTACAGATTCCACTGAGGTTTTGATATTTCCCGTATGTCTTTCATCTTCTGCTTTGAATACAAAATAGGCTTCCATAACTTTATTTGAAGAATGCTTGTGGCCTCATTATTAGCAACTCAGCATAAATTCATGTTCACTCAAATCCAGCATCTGTAAAATGCATTATGGCCTCTTTCAGCCTAGACAGATTCTTTCAAGAGTATAATTCCCCCCTGTAAGAACAATGCATACAGGTGTCCATTTCCGGTTGCTCAGCCTGGGCTCCCTTAACCCCTTCAAACTGATATGCATAAATATTTCAACAAAAGAAAAACACTGGCAGTTGACGAGCAAAGAAAATGAATACCAAACTGGGATGGGGATCAGTAATAATTTTATCCTGAAGGGCTGAAAAATTAAATAATTACTGAACCTTTCTACAAATACAACAAAGCGGCATCCATTTACCTCATGACAATTGTATATAATCTTATACCATCCATCCATCAAATCAGCATTGAGAGTGAGAGTAGTAATTTAATCCATTGATTTATACTTCAGCATTGGCAGTTTAATCCATCCTAGCAATAAGGAAATATATTCCTAGATCAGGCAGGTTATTGTTCTTCTCAGATGTTGTCCATTCTGACTGCTCTCATGACAACGATATTAAGTTTTCTAATAGAAGCAACCGTGCCAATGATAAAAGAGGCCCTTGGCATATGTGGTTTTCATTCATATTTCAAACTTTCCACATATCAAATCTTCGACTTCCATTTTGTGTACTCTTTCGTTGTCTCACGACATTCACATTGAAGGTGTATGGATGAGATGAACACCTTTCACACCCTCATGAACCAAAATGCACCAACAGAGGGTATGAAGAACACCCTTACGAAACAAAATCTGCCCAGATAAATAACGGCATGTTTGCAAAATTGATGTCCTACATCCGGTCAGGTAATTAGAGCCAGCTGCATCATTCGCTGATTCTTTTCAATATGCTGAAATTCTTCCTGGAACAGCAGCAAATACAGGTCTCAGTTTTGAGCCAAATGCCTGGTGACGTCCAAAGTCACTGATGACAATAATCAGGAAATATATTCCTTGATGAGGCATATTGTTATTTTTCTCTCTCCTGGTGGACGCTTCTTGCAAACCCATGGCAACCATTTGAGTTCTTCTAGGAAAGAATGCGTAATGTCCGTCAGTGTGGTCATAGTTTCCACTGATGTCTTGATATTCCCAGTAAGCCTTTTATCTTCAGCATTGAATACAAGCGAGCCTTCCATAATTTTCTCACCAGCTGAAAGCCTGTTGATGTCCTGAGTCATTTATAACAATAATCAGGAAATATATTCCTTGACGAGGCATATTATTTTTCTTTCTCCATCTGGACCCTTCTGGCAAAACCCTGGCAACCATTTCTGTTCTCCAAGTTAAAAATACGTAATCTCTGTCAGTCGGGTTATAGTTCCCAGTGAGGTCTTGATATTTCCAGTAAGCCTTTCATCTTTTGCTTTGAATACAATATAGACTTCCATAACTTTATTTGAAGAATGTTTGTGGCCTCATAATTAGCAACTCAGCATAAATCCATGTTGACTCAAATCCAGTATCTTAAAATGCATTATGGCCTCTTTCAGCCTAGACAGATTCTTTCAAGAGCATATATAATTCCCCCCTCTAAGAACAATGCATACAGGTGTCCATTTCCGGTTGCTCAGCCTGGGGCTCCCTAAACCCCTTCAAACTGGTATGCATAAATATTTCAATAAAAGGAAAAAAATGGCAACCATTTCTGTTCTCCAAGTTAAAAATGCATAATGTCTGTCAGTCGGGTTACAGATTCCACTGAGGTTTTGATATTTCCCGTATGTCTTTCATCTTCTGCATTGAATACAAAATAGGCTTCCATAACTTTATTTGAAGAATGCTTGTGGCCTCATTATTAGCAACTCAGCATAAATTCATGTTCACTCAAATCCAGCATCTGTAAAATGCATTATGGCCTCTTTCAGCCTAGACAGATTCTTTCAAGAGCATAATTCCCCCCTGTAAGAACAATGCATACAGGTGTCCATTTCCGGTTGCTCAGCCTGGGCTCCCTTAACCCCTTCAAACTGATATGCATAAATATTTCAACAAAAGGAAAACACTGGCAGTTGACGAGCAAAGAAAATGAATACCAAACTGGGATGGGGATCAGTAATAATTTTATCCTGAAGGGCTGAAGGATTAAATATTACTGAACCTTTCTACAAATACAACAAAGCGGCATCCATTTACCTCATGACACTTGTACATAATCTTATACCATCCATCCATCAAATCAGCATTGAGAGTGAGAGTAGTAATTTAATCCATTGATTTATACTTCAGCATTGGCAGTTTAATCCATCCTAGCAATAAGGAAATATATTCCTAGATCAGGCAGGTTATTGTTCTTCTCAGATGTTGTCCATTCTGACTGCTCTCATGACAACGATATTAAGTTTTCTAATAGAAGCAACCGTACCAATGATAAAAGAGGCCCTTGGCTATGTGGTTTTCATTCATATTTCAAACTTTCCACATATCAAATCTTCGACTTCCATTTTGTGTACTCTTTCATTGTCTCACGACATTCACACTGAAGGTGTATGGATGAGATGAACACCTTTCACACCCTCATGAAACAAAATGCACCAACAGAGGGTATGAAGAACACCCTAACGAAACAAAATCTGCCCAGATAAATAACAGCATTTTGCAGAATTGATGTCCTACATCCGGTCAGGTAATTATAGCCAGCTGCATCATTCACTGATTCTTTTCAATATGCTGAAATTCTTCCTGGAACAGCAGCAAATACAGGTCTCAGTTTTGAGCCAAATGCCTGGTGACGTCCAAAGTCACTGATGACAATAATCAGGAAATATATTCCTTGATGAGGCATATTGTTATTTTTCTCTCTCCTGGTGGACACTTCTTGCTAAACCCATGGCAATCATTTGAGTTCTTCTAGGAAAGAATGCGAAATGTCCGTCAGTGTGGTCATAGTTTCCGCTGATGTCTTGATATTCCCAGTAAGCCTTTTATCTTCAGCATTGAATACAAGCGAGCCTTCCATAATTTTCTCACCAGCGGAAAGCCTGCTGATGTCCTGAGTCATTTATAACAATAATCAGGAAATATATTCCTTCACGATTCATATTATTTTTCTCTCTCCATCTGGACCCTTCTTGCAAAACCCTGGAGACCATTTCTGTTCTAAAAGTTAAAAATACGTAATCTCTGTCAGTCGGGTTATAGTTCCCAGTGAGGTCTTGATATTTCCAGTAAGCCTTTCATCTTCTGCTTTGAATACAATATAGGCTTCCATAAGTTTATTTGAAGAATGTTTGTGGCCTCATTATTAGCAACTCAGCATAAATCCATGTTGACTCAAATCCAGAATCTTAAAATGCATTATGGCCTCTTTCAGCCTAGACAGATTCTTTCAAGAGCATAATTCCCCCCTGTAAGAACAATGCATACAGGTGTCCATTTCCGGTTGCTAAGCCTGGGGCTCCCTAAACCCCTTCAAACTGGTATGCATAAATATTTCAATAAAAGGAAAAAAAATGGCAACCATTTCTGTTCTCCAAGTTAAAAATGCATAATGTCTGTCAGTCGGGTTATAGATTCCACTGAGGTTTTGATATTTCCAGTATGTCTTTCATCTTCTGCTTTGAATACAAAATAGGCTTCCATAACTTTATTTGAAGAATGTTTGTGGCCTCATTATTAGCAACTCAGCATAAATTCATGTTCACTCAAATCCAGCATCTGTAAAATGCATTATGGCCTCTTTCAGCCTAGACATATTCTTTCAAGAGCATAATTCCCCCCTGTAAGAACAATACATACAGGTGTCCATTTCCGGTTGCTCAGCCTGGGGCTCCCTTAACCCCTTCAAACTGGTATGCATAAATATTTCAACAAAAGGAAAACACTGGCAGTTGATGAGCAAAGAAAATAAATACCAAACTGGGATGGGTAGCAGTAATAATTTTATCCTGAAGGGCTGAAGGATTAAATAATTACTGAACCTCTCTACAAATACAACAAAGCGGCATCCATTTACCTCATGACACTTGTATGTAATCTTATACCATCCATCCATCAAATCAGCATTGAAAGTGAGAGTAGTAATTTAATCCATTGATTTATACTTCAGCATTGGCAGTTTAATCCATCCTAGCAATAAGGAAATATATTCCTAGATCAGGCAGGTTATTGTTCTTCTCAAGATGTTGTCCATTCTGACTGCTCTCATGACAACGATATTAAGTTTTCTAATAGAAGCAACCGTGCCAATGATAAAAGAGGGCCTTGGCATATGTGGTTTTCATTCATATTTCAAACTTTCCACATATCAAATCTTCGACTTCCATTTTGTGTACTCTTTCGTTGTCTCACGACATTTACATTGAAGGTGTATGGATGAGATGAACACCTTTCACACCCTCATGAAACAAAATGCACCAACAGAGGGTATGAAGAACACCCTTACGAAACAAAATCTGCCAGATAAATAACAGCATGTTTGCAGAATTGATGTCCTACATCCGGTCAGGTAATTATAGCCAGCTGCATCATTCGCTGATTCTTTTCAGTACGCCAAAATTCTTCCTGGAACAGCAGCAAATACAGGTCTCAGTTTTGAGCCAAATGCCTGGTGACGTCCAAAGTCACTGATGACAATAATCAGGAAATATATTCCTTGATGAGGCATATTGTTATTTTTCTCTCTCCTGGTGGACACTTCTTGCTAAAGACATGGCAACCATTTGAGTTCTTCTAGGAAAGAATGCGTAATGTCCGTCAGTGTGGTCATAGTTTCCACTGATGTCTTGATATTCCCAGTAAGCCTTTTATCTTCAGCATTGAATACAAGCGAGCCTTCCATAATTTTCTCACCAGCTGAAAGCCTGCTGACGTCCTGAGTCATTTATAACAATAATCAGGAAATATGTTCCTTGACGATTCACATTATTTTTCTCTCTCCATCTGGACCCTTCTTGCAAAACCCTGGCAACCATTTCTGTTCTCCAAGTTAAAAATACGTAATCTCTGTCGGTCGGGTTACAGTTCCCAGTGAGGTCTTGATATTTCCAGTAAGCCTTTCATCTTCTGCTTTGAATACAATATAGGCTTCCATAACTTTATTTGAAGAATGTTTATGGCCTCATTATTAGCAACTCAGCATAAATCCATGTTGACTCAAATCCAGCATCTTAAAATGCATTATGGCCTCTTCCAGCCTAGACAGATTCTTTCAAGAGCATAATTCCCCCCTGTAAGAACAATGCATACAGGTGTCCATTTCCGGTTGCTCAGCCGGGGGCTCCCTAAACCCCTTCAAACTGGTATGCATAAATATTTCAATAAAAGGAAAAAAATGGCAACCATTTCTGTTCTCCAAGTTAAAAATGCATAATGTCTGTCCGTCGGGTTATAGATTCCACTGAGGTTTTGATATTTCCAGTATGTCTTTCATCTTCTGCTTTGAATACAAAATAGGCTTCCATAACTTTATTTGAAGAATGTTTGTGGCCTCATTATTAGCAACTCAGCATAAATTCATGTTCACTCAAATCCAGCATCTGTAAAATGCATTATGGCCTCTTTCAGCCTAGACAGATTCTTTCAAGAGCATAATTCCCCCCTGTAAGAACAATGCATACAGGTGTCCATTTCCGGTTGCTCAGCCTGGGCTCCCTTAACCCCTTCAAACTGATATGCATAAATATTTCAACAAAAGGAAAACACTGGCAGTTGACGACCAAAAAAAATAAATACCAAACTGGGATGGGTAGCAGTAATAATTTTATCCTGAAGGGCTGAAAAATTAAATAATTACTGAACCTTTCTACAAATACAACAAAGCGGCATCCATTTACCTCATGACACTTGTATATAATCTTATACCATCCATCCATCAAATCAGCATTGAGAGTGAGAGTAGTAATTTAACCCATTGATTTATACTTCAGCATTGGCAGTTTAATCCATCCTAGCAATAAGGAAATATATTCCTACATCAGGCAGGTTATTGTTCTTCTCAGATGCTGTCCATTCTGACTGCTCTCATGGCAACGATATTAAGTTTTCTAATAGAAGCAACCCTGGCAATGATAAAAGAGGCCCTTGGCATATGTGGTTTTCATTCATATTTCAAACTTTCCACATATCAAATCTTCGACTTCCATTTTGTGTACTTTTTCGTTGTCTCACGACATTTACATTGAAGGTGTATGGATGAGACGTACAACTTTCACAGCCTCATGAAACAAAATGCACCAACAGAGGGTATGAAGAACACCCTTACGAAACAAAATCTGCCCAGATAAATAACAGCATGTTTGCAGAATTGATGTCCTACATCCGGTCAGGTAATTATAGCCAGCAGCATCATTCGCTGATTCTTTTCAATATGCTGAAATTCTTCCTGGAAGAGCAGCAAATACCGATCTCAGTTTTGAGCCAAATGCCTGGTGACATCAAAAGCCACTAAAAATAAGGAAATATATTCCTTGATGAGGCATATTGTTATTTTTATCTCTATGGTGGACGCTTCTTGCTAAACCCATGGCAACCATTTGAGTTCTTCCAGGTAAGAATGCGTAATGTCTGTCGGTATGGTCATAGTTTCCCAGTAAGCCTTTCATCTTCTGCATTGAATACAAGCAAGGCATCCATAATTTTTTCACCAGCTGAATGCCTGCGGATGTCCTGAGTCATTTATAACAATAAACAGGAAATATATTCCTTGACGAGGCATATTATTTTTCTCTCTCCATCTGGACCCTTCTTGCAAAACCCTGGCAACCATTTCTGTTCTCCAAGTTAAAAATGCATAATCTTTGTCAGTCAGGTTATAGTTTCCACTGAGGTCTTGATATTTCCAGTAAGCCTTTCATCTTCTGCTTTGAATACAATATAGGCTTCCATAACTTTATTGAAGAATGTTTGTGGCCTCATTATAAGCAACTCAGCATAAATCCATGTTGACTCAAATCCAGCATCATAAAATGCATTATGGCCTCTTTCAGCCTAGACAGATTCTTTCAAGAGCATATATAATTCCCCCCTCTAAGAACAATGCATACAGGTGTCCATTTCCAGTTGCTCAGCCTGGGGCTCCCTAAACCCCTTCAAACTGGTATGCATAAATATTTCAATAAAAGGATAAAAATGGCAACCATTTCTGTTCTCCAAGTTAAAAATGCATAATGTCTGTCAGTCGGGTTACAGATTCCACTGAGGTTTTGATATTTCCCGTATGTCTTTCATCTTCTGCTTTGAATACAAAATAGGCTTCCATAACTTTATTTGAAGAATGCTTGTGGCCTCATTATTAGCAACTCAGCATAAATTCATGTTCACTCAAATCCAGCATCTGTAAAATGCATTATGGCCTCTTTCAGCCTAGACAGATTCTTTCAAGAGTATAATTCCCCCCTGTAAGAACAATGCATACAGGTGTCCATTTCCGGTTGCTCAGCCTGGGCTCCCTTAACCCCTTCAAACTGATATGCATAAATATTTCAACAAAAGAAAAACACTGGCAGTTGACGAGCAAAGAAAATGAATACCAAACTGGGATGGGGATCAGTAATAATTTTATCCTGAAGGGCTGAAGGATTAAATATTACTGAACCTTTCTACAAATACAACAAAGCGGCATCCATTTACCTCATGACACTTGTACATAATCTTATACCATCCATCCATCAAATCAGCATTGAGAGTGAGAGTAGTAATTTAATCCATTGATTTATACTTCAGCATTGGCAGTTTAATCCATCCTAGCAATAAGGAAATATATTCCTAGATCAGGCAGGTTATTGTTCTTCTCAGATGTTGTCCATTCTGACTGCTCTCATGACAACGATATTAAGTTTTCTAATAGAAGCAACCGTGCCAATGATAAAAGAGGCCCTTGGCTATGTGGTTTTCATTCATATTTCAAACTTTCCACATATCAAATCTTCGACTTCCATTTTGTGTACTCTTTCATTGTCTCACGACATTCTCATTGAAGGTGTATGGATGAGATGAACACCTTTCACACCCTCATGAAACAAAATGCACCAACAGAGGGTATGAAGAACACCCTAACGAAACAAAATCTGCCCAGATAAATAACAGCATGTTTGCAGAATTGATGTCCTACATCCGGTCAGGTAATTATAGCCAGCTGCATCATTCACTGATTCTTTTCAATATGCTGAAATTCTTCCTGGAACAGCAGCAAATACAGGTCTCAGTTTTGAGCCAAATCCCTGGTGACGTCCAAAGTCACTGATGACAATAATCAGGAAATATATTCCTTGATGAGGCATATTGTTATTTTTCTCTCTCCTGGTGGACACTTCTTGCTAAACCCATGGCAATCATTTGAGTTCTTCTAGGAAAGAATGCAAAATGTCCGTCAGTGTGGTCATAGTTTCCGCTGATGTCTTGATATTCCCAGTAAGCCTTTTATCTTCAGCATTGAATACAAGCGAGCCTTCCATAATTTTCTCACCAGCTGAAAGCCTGCTGATGTCCTGAGTCATTTATAACAATAATCAGGAAATATATTCCTTCACGATTCATATTATTTTTCTCTCTCCATCTGGACCCTTCTTGCAAATCCCTGGCAACCATTTCTGTTCTAAAAGTTAAAAATACGTAATCTCTGTCAGTCGGGTTATAGTTCCCAGTGAGGTCTTGATATTTCCAGTAAGCCTTTCATCTTCTGCTTTGAATACAATATAGGCTTCCATAACTTTATTTGAAGAATGTTTGTGGCCTCATTATTAGGAACTCAGCATAAATCCATGTTGACTCAAATCCAGCATCTTAAAATGCATTATGGCCTCTTTCAGCCTAGACAGATTCTTTCAAGAGCATAATTCCCCCCTGTAAGAACAATGTATACAGGTGTCCATTTCCGGTTGCTCAGCCTGGGGCTCCCTAAACCCCTTCAAACTGGTATGCATAAATATTTCAATAAAAGGAAAAAAATGGCAACCATTTCTGTTCTCCAAGTTAAAAATGCATAATGTCTGTCAGTCGGGTTATAGATTCCACTGAGGTTTTGATATTTCCAGTATGTCTTTCATCTTCTGCTTTGAATACAAAATAGGCTTCCATAACTTTATTTGAAGAATGTTTGTGGCCTCATTATTAGCAACTCAGCATAAATTCATGTTCACTCAAATCCAGCATCTGTAAAATGCATTATGGCCTCTTTCAGCCTAGAAAGATTCTTTCAAGAGCATAATTCCCCCCTGTAAGAACAATGCATACAGGTGTCCATTTCCGGTTGCTCAGCCTGGGCTCCCTTAACCCCTTCAAACTGATATGCATAAATATTTCAACAAAAGGAAAACACTGGCAGTTGACGAGCAAAGAAAATAAATACCAAACTGGGATGGGTAGCAGTAATAATTTTATCCTGAAGGGCTGAAAAATTAAATAATTACTGAGCCTTTCTACAAATACAACAAAGCGGCATCCATTTACCTCATGACAATTGTATATAATCTTATACCATCCATCCATCAAATCAGCATTGAGAGAGAGAGTAGTAATTTAATCCATTGATTTATACTTCAGCATTGGCAGTTTGATCCATCCTAGCAATAAGGAAATATATTCCTAGATCAGGCAGGTTATTGTTCTTCTCAGATGTTGTCCATTCTGACTGCTCTCATGACAACGATATTAAGTTTTCTAATAGAAGCAACCGTGCCAATGATAAAAGAGGCCCTTGGCATATGTGGTTTTCATTCATATTTCAAACTTTCCACATATCAAATCTTCGACTTCCATTTTGTGTACTCTTTCGTTGTCTCACGACATTCACATTGAAGGTGTATGGATGAGATGAACACCTTTCACACCCTCATGAAACAAAATGCACCAACAGAGGGTATGAAGAACACCCTTACGAAACAAAATCTGCCCAGATAAATAACGGCATGTTTGCAAAATTGATGTCCTACATCCGGTCAGGTAATTAGAGCCAGCTGCATCATTCGCTGATTCTTTTCAATATGCTGAAATTCTTCCTGGAACAGCAGCAAATACAGGTCTCAGTTTTGAGCCAAATGCCTGGTGACGTCCAAAGTCACTGATGACAATAATCAGGAAATATATTCCTTGATGAGGCATATTGTTATTTTTCTCTCTCCTGGTGGACGCTTCTTGCAAACCCATGGCAACCATTTGAGTTCTTCTAGGAAAGAATGCGTAATGTCCGTCAGTGTGGTCATAGTTTCCACTGATGTCTTGATATTCCCAGTAAGCCTTTTATCTTCAGCATTGAATACAAGCGAGCCTTCCATAATTTTCTCACCAGCTGAAAGCCTGCTGATGTCCTGAGTCATAACAATAATCAGGAAATATATTCCTTGACGAGGCAAATTATTTTTCTCTCACCATCTGGACCCTTCTGGCAAAACCCTGGCAACCATTTCTGTTCTCCAAGTCAAAAATACGTAATCTCTGTCAGTCGGGTTATAGTTCCCAGTGAGGTCTTGATATTTCCAGTAAGCCTTTCATCTTTTGCTTTGAATACAATATAGGCTTCCATAACTTTATTTGAAGAATGTTTGTGGCCTCACAATTAGCAACTCAGCATAAATCCATGTTGACTCAAATCCAGTATCTTAAAATGCATTATGGCCTCTTTCAGCCTAGACAGATTCTTTCAAGAGCATATATAATTCCCCCCTCTAAGAACAATGCATACAGGTGTCCATTTCCGGTTGCTCAGCCTGGGGCTCCCTAAACCCCTTCAAACTGGTATGCATAAATATTTCAATAAAAAGATAAAAATGGCAACCATTTCTGTTCTCCAAGTTAAAAATGCATAATGTCTGTCAGTCGGGTTACAGATTCCACTGAGGTTTTGATATTTCCCGTATGTCTTTCATCTTCTGCTTTGAATACAAAATAGGCTTCCATAACTTTATTTGAAGAATGCTTGTGGCCTCATTATTAGCAACTCAGCATAAATTCATGTTCACTCAAATCCAGCATCTGTAAAATGCATTATGGCCTCTTTCAGCCTAGACAGATTCTTTCAAGAGCATAATTCCCCCCTGTAAGAACAATGCATACAGGTGTCCATTTCCGGTTGCTCAGCCTGGGCTCCCTTAACCCCTTCGAACCGATATGCATAAATATTTCAACAAAAGAAAAACACTGGCAGTTGACGAGCAAAGAAAATGAATACCAAACTGGGATGGGGATCAGTAATAATTTTATCCTGAAGGGCTGAAGGATTAAATATTACTGAACCTTTCTACAAATACAACAAAGCGGCATCCATTTACCTCATGACACTTGTACATAATCTTATACCATCCATCCATCAAATCAGCATTGAGAGTGAGAGTAGTAATTTAATCCATTGATTTATACTTCAGCATTGGCAGTTTAATCCATCCTAGCAATAAGGAAATATATTCCTAGATCAGGCAGGTTATTGTTCTTCTCAGATGTTGTCCATTCTGACTGCTCTCACGACAACGATATTAAGTTTTCTAATAGAAGCAACCGTGCCAATGATAAAAGAGGCCCTTGGCTATGTGGTTTTCATTCATATTTCAAACTTTCCACATATCAAATCTTCGACTTCCATTTTGTGTACTCTTTCATTGTCTCACGACATTCACACTGAAGGTGTATGGATGAGATGAACACCTTTCACACCCTCATGAAACAAAATGCACCAACAGAGGGTATGAAGAACACCCTAACGAAACAAAATCTGCCCAGATAAATAACAGCATGTTTGCAGAATTGATGTCCTACATCCGGTCAGGTAATTATAGCCAGCTGCATCATTCACTGATTCTTTTCAATATGCTGAAATTCTTCCTGGAACAGCAGCAAATACAGGTCTCAGTTTTGAGCCAAATGCCTGGTGACGTCCAAAGTCACTGATGACAATAATCAGGAAATATATTCCTTGATGAGGCATATTGTTATTTTTCTCTCTCCTGGTGGACACTTCTTGCTAAACCCATGGCAATCATTTGAGTTCTTCTAGGAAAGAATGCAAAATGTCCGTCAGTGTGGTCATAGTTTCCGCTGATGTCTTGATATTCCCAGTAAGCCTTTTATCTTCAGCATTGAATACAAGCGAGCCTTCCATAATTTTCTCACCAGCTGAAAGCCTGCTGATGTCCTGAGTCATTTATAACAATAATCAGGAAATATATTCCTTGACAAGGCAAATTATTTTTCTCTCACCATCTGGACCCTTCTGGCAACCATTTCTGTTCTCCAAGTTAAAAATACGTAATCTCTGTCAGTCGGGTTATAGTTCCCAGTGAGGTCTTGATATTTCCAGTAAGCCTTTCATCTTTTGCTTTGAATACAATATAGGCTTCCATAACTTTATTTGAAGAATGTTTGTGGCCTCATAATTAGCAACTCAGCATAAATCCATGTTGACTCAAATCCAGTATCTCAAAATGCATTATGGCCTCTTTCAGCCTAGACAGATTCTTTCAAGAGCATATATAATTCCCCCCTCTAAGAACAATGCATACAGGTGTCCATTTCCGGTTGCTCAGCCTGGGGCTCCCTAAACCCCTTCAAACTGGTATGCATAAATATTTCAATAAAAGGATAAAAATGGCAACCATTTCTGTTCTCCAAGTTAAAAATGCATAATGTCTGTCAGTCGGGTTATAGATTCCACTGAGGTTTTGATATTTCCAGTATGTCTTTCATCTTCTGCGTTGAATACAAAATAGGCTTCCATAACTTTATTTGAAGAATGTTTGTGGCCTCATTATTAGCAACTCAGCATAAATTCATGTTCACTCAAATCCAGCATCTGTAAAATGCATTATGGCCTCATTCAGCCTAGAAAGATTCTTTCAAGAGCATAATTCCCCCCTGTAAGAACAATGCATACAGGTGTCCATTTCCGGTTGCCCAGCCTGGGCTCCCTTAACCCCTTCAAACTGATATGCATAAATATTTCAACAAAAGGAAAACACTGGCAGTTGACGAGCAAAGAAAATAAATACCAAACTGGGATGGGTAGCAGTAATAATTTTATCCTGAAGGGCTGAAAAATTAAATAATTACTGAACCTTTCTACAAATACAACAAAGCGGTATCCATTTACCTCATGACAATTGTATATAATCTTATACCATCCATCCATCAAATCAGCATTGAGAGTGAGAGTAGTAATTTAATCCATTGATTTATACTTCAGCATTGGCAGTTTGATCCATCCTAGCAATAAGGAAATATATTCCTAGATCAGGCAGGTTATTGTTCTTCTCAGATGTTGTCCATTCTGACTGCTCTCATGATAACGATATTAAGTTTTCTAATAGAAGCAACCGTGCCAATGATAAAAGAGGCCCTTGGCATATGTGGTTTTCATTCATATTTCAAACTTTCCACATATCAAATCTTCGACTTCCATTTTGTGTACTCTTTCGTTGTCTCACGACATTCACATTGAAGGTGTATGGATGAGATGAACACCTTTCACACCCTCATGAAACAAAATGCACCAACAGAGGGTATGAAGAACACCCTTACGAAACAAAATCTGCCCAGATAAATAACGGCATGTTTGCAAAATTGATGTCCTACATCCGGTCAGGTAATTAGAGCCAGCTGCATCATTCGCTGATTCTTTTCAATATGCTGAAATTCTTCCTGGAACAGCAGCAAATACAGGTCTCAGTTTTGAGCCAAATGCCTGGTGACGTCCAAAGTCACTGATGACAATAATCAGGAAATATATTCCTTGATGAGGCATATTGTTATTTTTCTCTCTCCTGGTGGACGCTTCTTGCAAACCCATGGCAACCATTTGAGTTCTTCTAGGAAAGAATGCGTAATGTCCGTCAGTGTGGTCATAGTTTCCACTGATGTCTTGATATTCCCAGTAAGCCTTTTATCTTCAGCATTGAATACAAGCGAGCCTTCCATGATTTTCTCACCAGCTGAAAGCCTGCTGATGTCCTGAGTCATTTATAACAATAATCAGGAAATATATTCCTTGACAAGGCAAATTATTTTTCTCTCACCATCTGGACCCTTCTGGCAAAACCCTGGCAACCATTTCTGTTCTCCAAGTTAAAAATACGTAATCTCTGTCAGTCGGGTTATAGTTCCCAGTGAGGTCTTGATATTTCCAGTAAGCCTTTCATCTTTTGCTTTGAATACAATATAGGCTTCCATAACTTTATTTGAAGAATGTTTGTGGCCTCATAATTAGCAACTCAGCATAAATCCATGTTGACTCAAATCCAGTATCTTAAAATGCATTATGGCCTCTTTCAGCCTAGACAGATTCTTTCAAGAGCATATATAATTCCCCCCTCTAAGAACAATGCATACAGGTGTCCATTTCCGGTTGCTCAGCCTGTGGCTCCCTAAACCCCTTCAAACTGGTATGCATAAATATTTCAATAAAAGGATAAAAATGGCAACCATTTCTGTTCTCCAAGTTAAAAATGCATAATGTCTGTCAGTCGGGTTACAGATTCCACTGAGGTTTTGATATTTCCCGTATGTCTTTCATCTTCTGCTTTGAATACAAAATAGGCTTCCATAACTTTATTTGAAGAATGCTTGTGGCCTCATTATTAGCAACTCAGCATAAATTCATGTTCACTCAAATCCAGCATCTGTAAAATGCATTATGGCCTCTTTCAGCCTAGACAGATTCTTTCAAGAGCATAATTCCCCCCTGTAAGAACAATGCATACAGGTGTCCATTTCCGGTTGCTCAGCCTGGGCTCCCTTAACCCCTTCAAACTGATATGCATAAATATTTCAACAAAAGAAAAACACTGGCAGTTGACGAGCAGAGAAAATGAATACCAAACTGGGATGGGGATCAGTAATAATTTTATCCTGAAGGGCTGAAGGATTAAATATTACTGAACCTTTCTACAAATACAACAAAGCGGCATCCATTTACCTCATGACACTTGTACATAATCTTATACCATCCATCCATCAAATCAGCATTGAGAGTGAGAGTAGTAATTTAATCCATTGATTTATACTTCAGCATTGGCAGTTTAATCCATCCTAGCAATAAGGAAATATATTCCTAGATCAGGCAGGTTATTGTTCTTCTCAGATGTTGTCCATTCTGACTGCTCTCATGACAACGATATTAAGTTTTCTAATAGAAGCAACCGTGCCAATGATAAAAGAGGCCCTTGGCTATGTGGTTTTCATTCATATTTCAAACTTTCCACATATCAAATCTTCGACTTCCATTTTGTGTACTCTTTCATTGTCTCACGACATTCACATTGAAGGTGTATGGATGAGATGAACACCTTTCACACCCTCATGAAACAAAATGCACCAACAGAGGGTATGAAGAACACCCTAACGAAACAAAATCTGCCCAGATAAATAACAGCATGTTTGCAGAATTGATGTCCTACATCCGGTCAGGTAATTATAGCCAGCTGCATCATTCACTGATTCTTTTCAATATGCTGAAATTCTTCCTGGAACAGCAGCAAATACAGGTCTCAGTTTTGAGCCAAATGCCTGGTGACGTCCAAAGTCACTGATGACAATAATCAGGAAATATATTCCTTGATGAGGCATATTGTTATTTTTCTCTCTCCTGGTGGACACTTCTTGCTAAACCCATGGCAATCATTTGAGTTCTTCTAGGAAAGAATGCAAAATGTCCGTCAGTGTGGTCATAGTTTCCGCTGATGTCTTGATATTCCCAGTAAGCCTTTTATCTTCAGCATTGAATACAAGCGAGCCTTCCATAATTTTCTCACCAGCTGAAAGCCTGCTGATGTCCTGAGTCATTTATAACAATAATCAGGAAATATATTCCTTCACGATTCATATTATTTTTCTCTCTCCATCTGGACCCTTCTTGCAAAACCCTGGCAACCATTTCTGTTCTAAAAGTTAAAAATACGTAATCTCTGTCAGTCGGGTTATAGTTCCCAGTGAGGTCTTGATACTTCTAGTAAGCCTTTCATCTTCTGCTTTGAATACAATATAGGCTTCCATAACTTTATTTGAAGAATGTTTGTGGCCTCATTATTAGCAACTCAGCATAAATACATGTTGACTCAAATCCAGCATCTTAAAATGCATTATGGCCTCTTTCAGCCTAGACAGATTCTTTCAAGAGCATAATTCCCCCCTGTAAGAACAATGCATACAGGTGTCCATTTCCGGTTGCTCAGCCTGGGGCTCCATAAACCACTTCAAACTGGTATGCATAAATATTTCAATAAAAGGAAAAAAATGGCAACCATTTCTGTTCTCCAAGTTAAAAATGCATAATGTCTGTCAGTCGGGTTATAGATTCCACTGAGCTTTTGATATTTCCAGTATGTCTTTCATCTTCTGCTTTGAATACAAAATAGGCTTCCATAACTTTATTTGAAGAATGTTTGTGGCCTCATTATTAGCAACTCAGCATAAATTCATGTTCACTCAAATCCAGCATCTGTAAAATGCATTATGGCCTCTTTCAGCCTAGAAAGATTCTTTCAAGAGCATAATTCCCCCCTGTAAGAACAATGCATACAGGTGTCCATTTCCGGTTGCTCAGCCTGGGCTCCCTTAACCCCTTCAAACTGATATGCATAAATATTTCAACAAAAGGAAAACACTGGCAGTTGACGAGCAAAGAAAATAAATACCAAACTGGGATGGGTAGCAGTAATAATTTTATCCTGAAGGGCTGAAAAATTAAATAATTACTGAACCTTTCTACAAATACAACAAAGCGGCATCCATTTACCTCATGACAATTGTATATAATCTTATACCATCCATCCATCAAATCAGCATTGAGAGTGAGAGTAGTAATTTAATCCATTGATTTATACTTCAGCATTGGCAGTTTGATCCATCCTAGCAATAAGGAAATATATTCCTAGATCAGGCAGGTTATTGTTCTTCTCAGATGTTGTCCATTCTGACTGCTCTCATGACAACGATATTAAGTTTTGTAATAGAAGCAACCGTGCCAATGATAAAAGAGGCCCTTGGCATATGTGGTTTTCATTCATATTTCAAACTTTCCACATATCAAATCTTCGACTTCCATTTTGTGTACTCTTTCGTTGTCTCACGACATTCACATTGAAGGTGTATGGATGAGATGAACACCTTTCACACCCTCATGAACCAAAATGCACCAACAGAGGGTATGAAGAACACCCTTACGAAACAAAATCTGCCCAGATAAATAACGGCATGTTTGCAAAATTGATGTCCTACATCCGGTCAGGTAATTAGAGCCAGCTGCATCATTCGCTGATTCTTTTCAATATGCTGAAATCCTTCCTGGAACAGCAGCAAATACAGGTCTCAGTTTTGAGCCAAATGCCTGGTGACGTCCAAAGTCACTGATGACAATAATCAGGAAATATATTCCTTGATGAGGCATATTGTTATTTTTCTCTCTCCTGGTGGACGCTTCTTGCAAACCCATGGCAACCATTTGAGTTCTTCTAGGAAAGAATGCGTAATGTCCGTCAGTGTGGTCATAGTTTCCACTGATGTCTTGATATTCCCAGTAAGCCTTTTATCTTCAGCATTGAATACAAGCGAGCCTTCCATAATTTTCTCACCAGCTGAAAGCCTGTTGATGTCCTGAGTCATTTATAACAATAATCAGGAAATATATTCCTTGACGAGGCATATTATTTTTCTTTCTCCATCTGGACCCTTCTGGCAAAACCCTGGCAACCATTTCTGTTCCCCAAGTTAAAAATACGTAATCTCTGTCAGTCGGGTTATAGTTCCCAGTGAGGTCTTGATATTTCCAGTAAGCCTTTCATCTTTTGCTTTGAATACAATACAGACTTCCATAACTTTATTTGAAGAATGTTTGTGGCCTCATAATTAGCAACTCAGCATAAATCCATGTTGACTCAAATCCAGTATCTTAAAATGCATTATGGCCTCTTTCAGCCTAGACAGATTCTTTCAAGAGCATATATAATTCCCCCCTGTAAGAACAATGCATACAGGTGTCCATTTCCGGTTGCTCAGCCTGGGGCTCCCTAAACCCCTTCAAACTGGTATGCATAAATATTTCAATAAAAGGAAAAAAATGGCAACCATTTCTGTTCTCCAAGTTAAAAATGCATAATGTCTGTCAGTCGGGTTACAGATTCCACTGAGGTTTTGATATTTCCCGTATGTCTTTCATCTTCTGCATTGAATACAAAATAGGCTTCCATAACTTTATTTGAAGAATGCTTGTGGCCTCATTATTAGCAACTCAGCATAAATTCATGTTCACTCAAATCCAGCATCTGTAAAATGCATTATGGCCTCTTTCAGCCTAGACAGATTCTTTCAAGAGCATAATTCCCCCCTGTAAGAACAATGCATACAGGTGTCCATTTCCGGTTGCTCAGCCTGGGCTCCCTTAACCCCTTCAAACTGATATGCATAAATATTTCAACAAAAGGAAAACACTGGCAGTTGACGAGCAAAGAAAATGAATACCAAACTGGGATGGGGATCAGTAATAATTTTATCCTGAAGGGCTGAAGGATTAAATATTACTGAACCTTTCTACAAATACAACAAAGCGGCATCCATTTACCTCATGACACTTGTACATAATCTTATACCATCCATCCATCAAATCAGCATTGAGAGTGAGAGTAGTAATTTAATCCATTGATTTATACTTCAGCATTGGCAGTTTAATCCATCCTAGCAATAAGGAAATATATTCCTAGATCAGGCAGGTTATTGTTCTTCTCAGATGTTGTCCATTCTGACTGCTCTCATGACAACGATATTAAGTTTTCTAATAGAAGCAACCGTACCAATGATAAAAGAGGCCCTTGGCTATGTGGTTTTCATTCATATTTCAAACTTTCCACATATCAAATCTTCGACTTCCATTTTGTGTACTCTTTCATTGTCTCACGACATTCACACTGAAGGTGTATGGATGAGATGAACACCTTTCACACCCTCATGAAACAAAATGCACCAACAGAGGGTATGAAGAACACCCTAACGAAACAAAATCTGCCCAGATAAATAACAGCATTTTGCAGAATTGATGTCCTACATCCGGTCAGGTAATTATAGCCAGCTGCATCATTCACTGATTCTTTTCAATATGCTGAAATTCTTCCTGGAACAGCAGCAAATACAGGTCTCAGTTTTGAGCCAAATGCCTGGTGACGTCCAAAGTCACTGATGACAATAATCAGGAAATATATTCCTTGATGAGGCATATTGTTATTTTTCTCTCTCCTGGTGGACACTTCTTGCTAAACCCATGGCAATCATTTGAGTTCTTCTAGGAAAGAATGCGAAATGTCCGTCAGTGTGGTCATAGTTTCCGCTGATGTCTTGATATTCCCAGTAAGCCTTTTATCTTCAGCATTGAATACAAGCGAGCCTTCCATAATTTTCTCACCAGCGGAAAGCCTGCTGATGTCCTGAGTCATTTATAACAATAATCAGGAAATATATTCCTTCACGATTCATATTATTTTTCTCTCTCCATCTGGACCCTTCTTGCAAAACCCTGGCAACCATTTCTGTTCTAAAAGTTAAAAATACGTAATCTCTGTCAGTCGGGTTATAGTTCCCAGTGAGGTCTTGATATTTCCAGTAAGCCTTTCATCTTCTGCTTTGAATACAATATAGGCTTCCATAAGTTTATTTGAAGAATGTTTGTGGCCTCATTATTAGCAACTCAGCATAAATCCATGTTGACTCAAATCCAGAATCTTAAAATGCATTATGGCCTCTTTCAGCCTAGACAGATTCTTTCAAGAGCATAATTCCCCCCTGTAAGAACAATGCATACAGGTGTCCATTTCCGGTTGCTCAGCCTGGGGCTCCCTAAACCCCTTCAAACTGGTATGCATAAATATTTCAATAAAAGGAAAAAAAATGGCAACCATTTCTGTTCTCCAAGTTAAAAATGCATAATGTCTGTCAGTCGGGTTATAGATTCCACTGAGGTTTTGATATTTCCAGTATGTCTTTCATCTTCTGCTTTGAATACAAAATAGGCTTCCATAACTTTATTTGAAGAATGCTTGTGGCCTCATTATTAGCAACTCAGCATAAATTCATGTTCACTCAAATCCAGCATCTGTAAAATGCATTATGGCCTCTTTCAGCCTAGACAGATTCTTTCAAGAGCATAATTCCCCCCTGTAAGAACAATGCATACAGGTGTCCATTTCCGGTTGCTCAGCCTGGGCTCCCTTAACCCCTTCAAACTGATATGCATAAATATTTCAACAAAAGAAAAACACTGGCAGTTGACGAGCAAAGAAAATGAATACCAAACTGGGATGGGGATCAGTAATAATTTTATCCTGAAGGGCTGAAGGATTAAATATTACTGAACCTTTCTACAAATACAACAAAGCGGCATCCATTTACCTCATGACACTTGTACATAATCTTATACCATCCATCCATCAAATCAGCATTGAGAGTGAGAGTAGTAATTTAATCCATTGATTTATACTTCAGCATTGGCAGTTTAATCCATCCTAGCAATAAGGAAATATATTCCTAGATCAGGCAGGTTATTGTTCTTCTCAGATGTTGTCCATTCTGACTGCTCTCATGACAACGTTATTAAGTTTTCTAATAGAAGCAACCGTGCCAATGATAAAAGAGGCCCTTGGCTATGTGGTTTTCATTCATATTTCAAACTTTCCACATATCAAATCTTCGACTTCCATTTTGTGTACTCTTTCATTGTCTCACGACATTCACATTGAAGGTGTATGGATGAGATGAACACCTTTCACACCCTCATGAAACAAAATGCACCAACAGAGGGTATGAAGAACACCCTAACGAAACAAAATCTGCCCAGATAAACAACAGCATGTTTGCAGAATTGATGTCCTACATCCGGTCAGGTAATTATAGCCAGCTGCATCATTCACTGATTCTTTTCAATATGCTGAAATTCTTCCTGGAACAGCAGCAAATACAGGTCTCAGTTTTGAGCCAAATGCCTGGTGACGTCCAAAGTCACTGATGACAATAATCAGGAAATATATTCCTTGATGAGGCATATTGTTATTTTTCTCTCTCCTGGTGGACACTTCTTGCTAAACCCATGGCAATCATTTGAGTTCTTCTAGGAAAGAATGCAAAATGTCCGTCAGTGTGGTCATAGTTTCCGCTGATGTCTTGATATTCCCAGTAAGCCTTTTATCTTCAGCATTGAATACAAGCGAGCCTTCCATAATTTTCTCACCAGCTGAAAGCCTGCTGATGTCCTGAGTCATTTATAACAATAATCAGGAAATATATTCCTTCACGATTCATATTATTTTTCTCTCTCCATCTGGACCCTTCTTGCAAAACCCTGGCAACCATTTCTGTTCTAAAAGTTAAAAATACGTAATCTCTGTCAGTCGGGTTATAGTTCCCAGTGAGGTCTTGATATTTCCAGTAAGCCTTTCATCTTCTGCTTTGAATACAATATAGGCTTCCATAACTTTATTTGAAGAATGTTTGTGGCCTCATTATTAGGAACTCAGCATAAATCCATGTTGACTCAAATCCAGCATCTTAAAATGCATTATGGCCTCTTTCAGCCTAGACAGATTCTTTCAAGAGCATAATTCCCCCCTGTAAGAACAATGCATACAGGTGTCCATTTCCGGTTGCTCAGCCTGGGGCTCCCTAAACCCCTTCAAACTGGTATGCATAAATATTTCAATAAAAGGAAAAAAATGGCAACCATTTCTGTTCTCCAAGTTAAAAATGCATAATGTCTGTCAGTCGGGTTATAGATTCCACTGAGCTTTTGATATTTCCAGTATGTCTTTCATCTTCTGCTTTGAATACAAAATAGGCTTCCATAACTTTATTTGAAGAATGTTTGTGGCCTCATTATTAGCAACTCAGCATAAATTCATGTTCACTCAAATCCAGCATCTGTAAAATGCATTATGGCCTCTTTCAGCCTAGAAAGATTCTTTCAAGAGCATAATTCCCCCCTGTAAGAACAATGCATACAGGTGTCCATTTCCGGTTGCTCAGCCTGGGCTCCCTTAACCCCTTCAAACTGATATGCATAAATATTTCAACAAAAGGAAAACACTGGCAGTTGACGAGCAAAGAAAATAAATACCAAACTGGGATGGGTAGCAGTAATAATTTTATCCTGAAGGGCTGAAAAATTAAATAATTACTGAGCCTTTCTACAAATACAACAAAGCGGCATCCATTTACCTCATGACAATTGTATATAATCTTATACCATCCATCCATCAAATCAGCATTGAGAGTGAGAGTAGTAATTTAATCCATTGATTTATACTTCAGCATTGGCAGTTTGATCCATCCTAGCAATAAGGAAATATATTCCTAGATCAGGCAGGTTATTGTTCTTCTCAGATGTTGTCCATTCTGACTGCTCTCATGACAACGATATTAAGTTTTCTAATAGAAGCAACCGTGCCAATGATAAAAGAGGCCCTTGGCATATGTGGTTTTCATTCATATTTCAAACTTTCCACACATCAAATCTTCGACTTCCATTTTGTGTACTCTTTCGTTGTCTCACGACATTCACATTGAAGGTGTATGGATGAGATGAACACCTTTCACACCCTCATGAAACAAAATGCACCAACAGAGGGTATGAAGAACACCCTTACGAAACAAAATCTGCCCAGATAAATAACGGCATGTTTGCAAAATTGATGTCCTACATCCGGTCAGGTAATTAGAGCCAGCTGCATCATTCGCTGATTCTTTTCAATATGCTGAAATTCTTCCTGGAACAGCAGCAAATACAGGTCTCAGTTTTGAGCCAAATGCCTGGTGACGTCCAAAGTCACTGATGACAATAATCAGGAAATATATTCCTTGATGAGGCATATTGTTATTTTTCTCTCTCCTGGTGGACGCTTCTTGCAAACCCATGGCAACCATTTGAGTTCTTCTAGGAAAGAATGCGTAATGTCCGTCAGTGTGGTCATAGTTTCCACTGATGTCTTGATATTCCCAGTAAGCCTTTTATCTTCAGCATTGAATACAAGCGAGCCTTCCATAATTTTCTCACCAGCTGAAAGCCTGCTGATGTCCTGAGTCATTTATAACAATAATCAGGAAATATATTCCTTGATGAGGCAAATTATTTTTCTCTCACCATCTGGACCCTTCTGGCAAAACCCTGGCAACCATTTCTGTTCTCCAAGTTAAAAATACGTAATCTCTGTCAGTCGGGTTATAGTTCCCAGTGAGGTCTTGATATTTCCAGTAAGCCTTTCATCTTTTGCTTTGAATACAATATAGGCTTCCATAACTTTATTTGAAGAATGTTTGTGGCCTCACAATTAGCAACTCAGCATAAATCCATGTTGACTCAAATCCAGTATCTTAAAATGCATTATGGCCTCTTTCAGCCTAGACAGATTCTTTCAAGAGCATATATAATTCCCCCCTCTAAGAACAATGCATACAGGTGTCCATTTCCAGTTGCTCAGCCTGGGGCTCCCTAAACCCCTTCAAACTGGTATGCATAAATATTTCAATAAAAGGATAAAAATGGCAACCATTTCTGTTCTCCAAGTTAAAAATGCATAATGTCTGTCAGTCGGGTTACAGATTCCACTGAGGTTTTGATATTTCCCGTATGTCTTTCATCTTCTGCTTTGAATACAAAATAGGCTTCCATAACTTTATTTGAAGAATGCTTGTGGCCTCATTATTAGCAACTCAGCATAAATTCATGTTCACTCAAATCCAGCATCTGTAAAATGCATTATGGCCTCTTTCAGCCTAGACAGATTCTTTCAAGAGCATAATTGCCCCCTGTAAGAACAATGCATACAGGTGTCCATTTCCGGTTGCTCAGCCTGGGCTCCCTTAACCCCTTCAAACCGAAATGCATAAATATTTCAACAAAAGAAAAACACTGGCAGTTGACGAGCAAAGAAAATGAATACCAAACTGGGATGGGGATCAGTAATAATTTTATCCTGAAGGGCTGAAGGATTAAATATTACTGAACCTTTCTACAAATACAACAAAGCGGCATCCATTTACCTCATGACACTTGTACATAATCTTATACCATCCATCCATCAAATCAGCATTGAGAGTGAGAGTAGTAATTTAATCCATTGATTTATACTTCAGCATTGGCAGTTTAATCCATCTTAGCAATAAGGAAATATATTCCTAGATCAGGCAGGTTATTGTTCTTCTCAGATGTTGTCCATTCTGACTGCTCTCATGACAACGATATTAAGTTTTCTAATAGAAGCAACCGTGCCAATGATAAAAGAGGCCCTTGGCTATGTGGTTTTCATTCATATTTCAAACTTTCCACATATCAAATCTTCGACTTCCATTTTGTGTACTCTTTCATTGTCTCACGACATTCACACTGAAGGTGTATGGATGAGATGAACACCTTTCACACCCTCATGAAACAAAATGCACCAACAGAGGGTATGAAGAACACCCTAACGAAACAAAATCTGCCCAGATAAATAACAGCATGTTTGCAGAATTGATGTCCTACATCCGGTCAGGTAATTATAGCCAGCTGCATCATTCACTGATTCTTTTCAATATGCTGAAATTCTTCCTGGAACAGCAGCAAATACAGGTCTCAGTTTTGAGCCAAATGCCTGGTGACGTCCAAAGTCACTGATGACAATAATCAGGAAATATATTCCTTGATGAGGCATATTGTTATTTTTCTCTCTCCTGGTGGACACTTCTTGCTAAACCCATGGCAATCATTTGAGTTCTTCCAGGAAAGAATGCAAAATGTCCGTCAGTGTGGTCATAGTTTCCGCTGATGTCTTGATATTCCCAGTAAGCCTTTTATCTTCAGCATTGAATACAAGCGAGCCTTCCATAATTTTCTCACCAGCTGAAAGCCTGCTGATGTCCTGAGTCATTTATAACAATAATCAGGAAATATATTCCTTCACGATTCATATTATTTTTCTCTCTCCATCTGGACCCTTCTTGCAAAACCCTGGCAACCATTTCTGTTCTAAAAGTTAAAAATACGTAATCTCTGTCAGTCGGGTTATAGTTCCCAGTGAGGTCTTGATACTTCCAGTAAGCCTTTCATCTTCTGCTTTGAATACAATATAGGCTTCCATAACTTTATTTGAAGAATGTTTGTGGCCTCATTATTAGCAACTCAGCATAAATCCATGTTGACTCAAATCCAGCATCTTAAAATGCATTATGGCCTCTTTCAGCCTAGACAGATTCTTTCAAGAGCATAATTCCCCCTGTAAGAACAATGCATACAGGTGTCCATTTCCGGTTGCTCAGCCTGGGGCTCCCTAAACCCCTTCAAACTGGTATGCATAAATATTGCAATAAAAGGAAAAAAATGGCAACCATTTCTGTTCTCCAAGTTAAAAATGCATAATGTCTGTCAGTCGGGTTATAGATTCCACTGAGGTTTTGATATTTCCAGTATGTCTTTCATCTTCTGCTTTGAATACAAAATAGGCTTCCATAACTTTATTTGAAGAATGTTTGTGGCCTCATTATTAGCAACTCAGCATAAATTCATGTTCACTCAAATCCAGCATCTGTAAAATGCATTATGGCCTCTTTCAGCCTAGAAAGATTCTTTCAAGAGCATAATTCCCCCCTGTAAGAACAATGCATACAGGTGTCCATTTCCGGTTGCTCAGCCTGGGCTCCCTTAACCCCTTCAAACTGATATGCATAAATATTTCAACAAAAGGAAAACACTGGCAGTTGACGAGCAAAGAAAATAAATACCAAACTGGGATGGGTAGCAGTAATAATTTTATCCTGAAGGGCTGAAAAATTAAATAATTACTGAGCCTTTCTACAAATACAACAAAGCGGCATCCATTTACCTCATGACAATTGTATATAATCTTATACCATCCATCCATCAAATCAGCATTGAGAGTGAGAGTAGTAATTTAATCCATTGATTTATACTTCAGCATTGGCAGTTTGATCCATCCTAGCAATAAGGAAATATATTCCTAGATCAGGCAGGTTATTGTTCTTCTCAGATGTTGTCCATTCTGACTGCTCTCATGACAACGATATTAAGTTTTCTAATAGAAGCAACCGTGCCAATGATAAAAGAGGCCCTTGGCATATGTGGTTTTCATTCATATTTCAAACTTTCCACATATCAAATCTTCGACTTCCATTTTGTGTACTCTTTCGTTGTCTCACGACATTCACATTGAAGGTGTATGGATGAGATGAACACCTTTCACACCCTCATGAAACAAAATGCACCAACAGAGGGTATGAAGAACACCCTTACGAAACAAAATCTGCCCAGATAAATAACGGCATGTTTGCAAAATTGATGTCCTACATCCGGTCAGGTAATTAGAGCCAGCTGCATCATTCGCTGATTCTTTTCAATAGGCTGAAATTCTTCCTGGAACAGCAGCAAATACAGGTCTCAGTTTTGAGCCAAATGCCTGGTGACGTCCAAAGTCACTGATGACAATAATCAGGAAATATATTCCTTGATGAGGCATATTGTTATTTTTCTCTCTCCTGGTGGACGCTTCTTGCAAACCCATGGCAACCATTTGAGTTCTTCTAGGAAAGAATGCGTAATGTCCGTCAGTGTGGTCATAGTTTCCACTGATGTCTTGATATTCCCAGTAAGCCTTTTATCTTCAGCATTGAATACAAGCGAGCCTTCCATAATTTTCTCACCAGCTGAAAGCCTGCTGATGTCCTGAGTCATTTATAACAATAATCAGGAAATATATTCCTTGACGAGGCAAATTATTTTTCTCTCACCATCTGGACCCTTCTGGCAAAACCCTGGCAACCATTTCTGTTCTCCAAGTTAAAAATACGTAATCTCTGTCAGTCGGGTTATAGTTCCCAGTGAGGTCTTGATATTTCCAGTAAGCCTTTCATCTTTTGCTTTGAATACAATATAGGCTTCCATAACTTTATTTGAAGAATGTTTGTGGCCTCACAATTAGCAACTCAGCATAAATGCATGTTGACTCAAATCCAGTATCTTAAAATGCATTATGGCCTCTTTCAGCCTAGACAGATTCTTTCAAGAGCATATATAATTCCCCCCTCTAAGAACAATGCATACAGGTGTCCATTTCCGGTTGCTCAGCCTGGGGCTCCCTAAACCCCTTCAAACTGGTATGCATAAATATTTCAATAAAAGGATAAAAATGGCAACCATTTCTGTTCTCCAAGTTAAAAATGCATAATGTCTGTCAGTCGGGTTACAGATTCCACTGAGGTTTTGATATTTCCCGTATGTCTTTCATCTTCTGCTTTGAATACAAAATAGGCTTCCATAACTTTATTTGAAGAATGCTTGTGGCCTCATTATTAGCAACTCAGCATAAATTCATGTTCACTCAAATCCAGCATCTGTAAAATGCATTATGGCCTCTTTCAGCCTAGACAGATTCTTTCAAGAGCATAATTCCCCCCTGTAAGAACAATGCATACAGGTGTCCATTTCCGGTTGCTCAGCCTGGGCTCCCTTAACCCCTTCAAACTGATATGCATAAATATTTCAACAAAAGGAAAACACTGGCAGTTGACGAGCAAAGAAAATAAATACCAAACTGGGATGGGTAGCAGTAATAATTTTATCCTGAAGGGCTGAAAAATTAAATAATTACTGAGCCTTTCTACAAATACAACAAAGCGGCATCCATTTACCTCATGACAATTGTATATAATCTTATACCATCCATCCATCAAATCAGCATTGAGAGTGAGAGTAGTAATTTAATCCATTGATTTATACTTCAGCATTGGCAGTTTGATCCATCCTAGCAATAAGGAAATATATTCCTAGATCAGGCAGGTTATTGTTCTTCTCAGATGTTGTCCATTCTGACTGCTCTCATGACAACGATATTAAGTTTTCTAATAAAAGCAACCGTGCCAATGATAAAAGAGGCCCTTGGCATATGTGGTTTTCATTCATATTTCAAACTTTCCACATATCAAATCTTCGACTTCCATTTTGTGTACTCTTTCGTTGTCTCACGACATTCACATTGAAGGTGTATGGATGAGATGAACACCTTTCACACCCTCATGAAACAAAATGCACCAACAGAGGGTATGAAGAACACCCTTACGAAACAAAATCTGCCCAGATAAATAACGGCATGTTTGCAAAATTGATGTCCTACATCCGGTCAGGTAATTAGAGCCAGCTGCATCATTCGCTGATTCTTTTCAATATGCTGAAATTCTTCCTGGAACAGCAGCAAATACAGGTCTCAGTTTTGAGCCAAATGCCTGGTGACGTCCAAAGTCACTGATGACAATAATCAGGAAATATATTCCTTGATGAGGCATATTGTTATTTTTCTCTCTCCTGGTGGACGCTTCTTGCAAACCCATGGCAACCATTTGAGTTCTTCTAGGAAAGAATGCGTAATGTCCGTCAGTGTGGTCATAGTTTCCACTGATGTCTTGATATTCCCAGTAAGCCTTTTATCTTCAGCATTGAATACAAGCGAGCCTTCCATAATTTTCTCACCAGCTGAAAGCCTGCTGATGTCCTGAGTCATTTATAACAATAATCAGGAAATATATTCCTTGACGAGGCAAATTATTTTTCTCTCACCATCTGGACCCTTCTAGCAAAACCCTGGCAACCATTTCTGTTCTCCATGTTAAAAATACGTAATCTCTGTCAGTCGGGTTATAGTTCCCAGTGAGGTCTTGATATTTCCAGTAAGCCTTTCATCTTTTGCTTTGAATACAATATAGGCTTCCATAACTTTATTTGAAGAATGTTTGTGGCCTCACAATTAGCAACTCAGCATAAATCCATGTTGACTCAAATCCAGTATCTTAAAATGCATTATGGCCTCTTTCAGCCTAGACAGATTCTTTCAAGAGCATATATAATTCCCCCCTCTAAGAACAATGCATACAGGTGTCCATTTCCGGTTGCTCAGCCTGGGGCTCCCTAAACCCCTTCAAACTGGTATGCATAAATATTTCAATAAAAGGATAAAAATGGCAACCATTTCTGTTCTCCAAGTTAAAAATGCATAATGTCTGTCAGTCGGGTTACAGATTCCACTGAGGTTTTGATATTTCCTGTATGTCTTTCATCTTCTGCTTTGAATACAAAATAGGCTTCCATAACTTTATTTGAAGAATGCTTGTGGCCTCATTATTAGCAACTCAGCATAAATTCATGTTCACTCAAATCCAGCATCTGTAAAATGCATTATGGCCTCTTTCAGCCTAGACAGATTCTTTCAAGAGCATAATTCCCCCCTGTAAGAACAATGCATACAGGTGTCCATTTCCGGTTGCTCAGCCTGGGCTCCCTTAACCCCTTCAAACCGATATGCATAAATATTTCAACAAAAGAAAAACACTGGCAGTTGACGAGCAAAGAAAATGAATACCAAACTGGGATGGGGATCAGTAATAATTTTATCCTGAAGGGCTGAAGGATTAAATATTACTGAACCTTTCTACAAATACAACAAAGCGGCATCCATTTACCTCATGACACTTGTACATAATCTTATACCATCCATCCATCAAATCAGCATTGAGAGTGAGAGTAGTAATTTAATCCATTGATTTATACTTCAGCATTGGCAGTTTAATCCATCCTAGCAATAAGGAAATATATTCCTAGATCAGGCAGGTTATTGTTCTTCTCAGATGTTGTCCATTCTGACTGCTCTCATGACAACGATATTAAGTTTTCTAATAGAAGCAACCGTGCCAATGATAAAAGAGGCCCTTGGCTATGTGGTTTTCATTTATATTTCAAACTTTCCACATATCAAATCTTCGACTTCCATTTTGTGTACTCTTTCATTGTCTCACGACATTCACACTGAAGGTGTATGGATGAGATGAACACATTTCACACCCTCATGAAACAAAATGCACCAACAGAGGGTATGAAGAACACCCTAACGAAACAAAATCTGCCCAGATAAATAACAGCATGTTTGCAGAATTGATGTCCTACATCCGGTCAGGTAATTATAGCCAGCTGCATCATTCACTGATTCTTTTCAATATGCTGAAATTCTTCCTGGAACAGCAGCAAATACAGGTCTCAGTTTTGAGCCAAATGCCTGGTGACGTCCAAAGTCACTGATGACAATAATCAGGAAATATATTCCTTGATGAGGCATATTGTCATTTTTCTCTCTCCTGGTGGACACTTCTTGCTAAACCCATGGCAATCATTTGAGTTCTTCTAGGAAAGAATGCAAAATGTCCGTCAGTGTGGTCATAGTTTCTGCTGATGTCTTGATATTCCCAGTAAGCCTTTTATCTTCAGCATTGAATACAAGCGAGCCTTCCATAATTTTCTCACCAGCTGAAAGCCTGCTGATGTCCTGAGTCATTTATAACAATAATCAGGAAATATATTCCTTCACGATTCATATTATTTTTCTCTCTCCATCTGGACCCTTCTTGCAAAACCCTGGCAACCATTTCTGTTCTAAAAGTTAAAAATACGTAATCTCTGTCAGTCGGGTTATAGTTCCCAGTGAGGTCTTGATACTTCCAGTAAGCCTTTCATCTTCTGCTTTGAATACAATATAGGCTTCCATAACTTTATTTGAAGAATGTTTGTGGCCTCATTATTAGCAACTCAGCATAAATCCATGTTGACTCAAATCCAGCATCTTAAAATGCATTATGGCCTCTTTCAGCCTAGACAGATTCTTTCAAGAGCATAATTCCCCCCTGTAAGAACAATGCATACAGGTGTCCATTTCCGGTTGCTCAGCCTGGGGCTCCCTAAACCCCTTCAAACTGGTATGCATAAATATTTCAATAAAAGGAAAAAAATGGCAACCATTTCTGTTCTCCAAGTTAAAAATGCATAATGTCTGTCAGTCGGGTTATAGATTCCACTGAGCTTTTGATATTTCCAGTATGTCTTTCATCTTCTGCTTTGAATACAAAATAGGCTTCCATAACTTTATTTGAAGAATGTTTGTGGCCTCATTATTAGCAACTCAGCATAAATTCATGTTCACTCAAATCCAGCTTCTGTAAAATGCATTATGGCCTCTTTCAGCCTAGAAAGATTCTTTCAAGAGCATAATTCCCCCCGTAAGAACAATGCATACAGGTGTCCATTTCCGGTTGCTCAGCCTGGGCTCCCTTAACCCCTTCAAACTGATATGCATAAATATTTCAACAAAAGGAAAACACTGGCAGTTGACGAGCAAAGAAAATAAATACCAAACTGGGATGGGTAGCAGTAATAATTTTATCCTGAAGGGCTGAAAAATTAAATAATTACTGAACCTTTCTACAAATACAACAAAGCGGCATCCATTTACCTCATGACAATTGTATATAATCTTATACCATCCATCCATCAAATCAGCATTGAGAGTGAGAGTAGTAATTTAATCCATTGATTTATACTTCAGCATTGGCAGTTTGATCCATCCTAGCAATAAGGAAATATATTCCTAGATCAGGCAGGTTATTGTTCTTCTCAGATGCTGTCCATTCTGACTGCTCTCATGACAACGATATTAAGTTTTCTAATAGAAGCAACCGTGCCAATGATAAAAGAGGCCCTTGGCATATGTGGTTTTCATTCATATTTCAAACTTTCCACATATCAAATCTTCGACTTCCATTTTGTGTACTCTTTCGTTGTCTCACGACATTCACATTGAAGGTGTATGGATGAGATGAACACCTTTCACACCCTCATGAAACAAAATGCACCAACAGAGGGTATGAAGAACACCCTTACGAAACAAAATCTGCCCAGATAAATAACGGCATGTTTGCAAAATTGATGTCCTACATCCGGTCAGGTAATTAGAGCCAGCTGCATCATTCGCTGATTCTTTTCAATATGCTGAAATTCTTCCTGGAACAGCAGCAAATACAGGTCTCAGTTTTGAGCCAAATGCCTGGTGACGTCCAAAGTCACTGATGACAATAATCAGGAAATATATTCCTTGATGAGGCATATTGTTATTTTTCTCTCTCCTGGTGGACGCTTCTTGCAAACCCATGGCAACCATTTGAGTTCTTCTAGGAAAGAATGCGTAATGCCCGTCAGTGTGGTCATAGTTTCCACTGATGTCTTGATATTCCCAGTAAGCCTTTTATCTTCAGCATTGAATACAAGCGAGCCTTCCATAATTTTCTCACCAGCTCAAAGCCTGTTGATGTCCTGAGTCATTTATAACAATAATCAGGAAATATATTCCTTGACGAGGCATATTATTTTTCTCTCTCCATCTGGACCCTTCTGGCAAAACCCTGGCAACCATTTCTGTTCTCCAAGTTAAAAATACGTAATCTCTGTCAGTCGGGTTATAGTTCCCAGTGAGGTCTTGATATTTCCAGTAAGCCTTTCATCTTTTGCTTTGAATACAATATAGACTTCCATAACTTTATTTGAAGAATGTTTGTGGCCTCATAATTAGCAACTCAGCATAAATCCATGTTGACTCAAATCCAGTATCTTAAAATGCATTATGGCCTCTTTCAGCCTAGACAGATTCTTTCAAGAGCATATATAATTCCCCCCTGTAAGAACAATGCATACAGGTGTCCATTTCCGGTTGCTCAGCCTGGGGCTCCCTAAACCCCTTCAAACTGGTATGCACAAATATTTCAATAAAAGGAAAAAAATGGCAACCATTTCTGTTCTCCAAGTTAAAAATGCATAATGTCTGTCAGTCGGGTTACAGATTCCACTGAGGTTTTGATATTTCCCATATGTCTTTCATCTTCTGCATTGAATACAAAATAGGCTTCCATAACTTTATTTGAAGAATGCTTGTGGCCTCATTATTAGCAACTCAGCATAAATTCATGTTCACTCAAATCCAGCATCTGTAAAATGCATTATGGCCTCTTTCAGCCTAGACAGATTCTTTCAAGAGCATAATTCCCCCCTGTAAGAACAATGCATACAGGTGTCCATTTCCGGTTGCTCAGCCTGGGCTCCCTTAACCCCTTCAAACTGATATGCATAAATATTTCAACAAAAGGAAAACACTGGCAGTTGACGAGCAAAGAAAATGAATACCAAACTGGGATGGGGATCAGTAATAATTTTATCCTGAAGGGCTGAAGGATTAAATATTACTGAACCTTTCTACAAATACAACAAAGCGGCATCCATTTACCTCATGACACTTGTACATAATCTTATACCATCCATCCATCAAATCAGCATTGAGAGTGAGAGTAGTAATTTAATCCATTGATTTATACTTCAGCATTGGCAGTTTAATCCATCCTAGCAATAAGGAAATATATTCCTAGATCAGGCAGGTTATTGTTCTTCTCAGATGTTGTCCATTCTGACTGCTCTCATGACAACGATATTAAGTTTTCTAATAGAAGCAACCGTACCAATGATAAAAGAGGCCCTTGGCTATGTGGTTTTCATTCATATTTCAAACTTTCCACATATCAAATCTTCGACTTCCATTTTGTGTACTCTTTCATTGTCTCACGACATTCACACTGAAGGTGTATGGATGAGATGAACACCTTTCACACCCTCATGAAACAAAATGCACCAACAGAGGGTATGAAGAACACCCTAACGAAACAAAATCTGCCCAGATAAATAACAGCATGTTTGCAGAATTGATGTCCTACATCCGGTCAGGTAATTATAGCCAGCTGCATCATTCACTGATTCTTTTCAATATGCTGAAATTCTTCCTGGAACAGCAGCAAATACAGGTCTCAGTTTTGAGCCAAATGCCTGGTGACGTCCAAAGTCACTGATGACAATAATCAGGAAATATATTCCTTGATGAGGCATATTGTTATTTTTCTCTCTCCTGGTGGACACTTCTTGCTAAACCCATGGCAATCATTTGAGTTCTTCTAGGAAAGAATGCAAAATGTCCGTCAGTGTGGTCATAGTTTCCGCTGATGTCTTGATATTCCCAGTAAGCCTTTTATCTTCAGCATTGAATACAAGCGAGCCTTCCATAATTTTCTCACCAGCTGAAAGCCTGCTGATGTCCTGAGTCATTTATAACAATAATCAGGAAATATATTCCTTCACGATTCATATTATTTTTCTCTCTCCATCTGGACCCTTCTTGCAAAACCCTGGCAACCATTTCTGTTCTAAAAGTTAAAAATACGTAATCTCTGTCAGTCGGGTTATAGTTCCCAGTGAGGTCTTGATACTTCCAGTAAGCCTTTCATCTTCTGCTTTGAATACAATATAGGATTCCATAACTTTATTTGAAGAATGTTTGTGGCCTCATTATTAGCAACTCAGCATAAATCCATGTTGACTCAAATCCAGCATCTTAAAATGCATTATGGCCTCTTTCAGCCTAGACAGATTCTTTCAAGAGCATAATTCCCCCCTGTAAGAACAATGCATACAGGTGTCCATTTCCGGTTGACAGCCTGGGGCTCCCTAAACCCCTTCAAACTGGTATGCATAAATATTTCAATAAAAGGAAAAAAATGGCAACCATTTCTGTTCTCCAAGTTAAAAATGCATAATGTCTGTCAGTCGGGTTATAGATTCCACTGAGGTTTTGATATTTCCAGTATGTCTTTCATCTTCTGCTTTGAATACAAAATAGGCTTCCATAACTTTATTTGAAGAATGTTTGTGGCCTCATTATTAGCAACTCAGCATAAATTCATGTTCACTCAAATCCAGCATCTGTAAAATGCATTATGGCCTCTTTCAGCCTAGAAAGATTCTTTCAAGAGCATAATTCCCCCCTGTAAGAACAATGCATACAGGTGTCCATTTCTGGTTGCTCAGCCTGGGCTCCCTTAACCCCTTCAAACTGATATGCATAAATATTTCAACAAAAGGAAAACACTGGCAGTTGACGAGCAAAGAAAATAAATACCAAACTGGGATGGGTAGCAGTAATAATTTTATCCTGAAGGGCTGAAAAATTAAATAATTACTGAGCCTTTCTACAAATACAACAAAGCGGCATCCATTTACCTCATGACAATTGTATATAATCTTATACCATCCATCCATCAAATCAGCATTGAGAGTGAGAGTAGTAATTTAATCCATTGATTTATACTTCAGCATTGGCAGTTTGATCCATCCTAGCAATAAGGAAATATATTCCTAGATCAGGCAGGTTATTGTTCTTCTCAGATGTTGTCCATTCTGACTGCTCTCATGACAACGATATTAAGTTTTCTAATAGAAGCAACCGTGCCAATGATAAAAGAGGCCCTTGGCATATGTGGTTTTCATTCATATTTCAAACTTTCCACATATCAAATCTTCGACTTCCATTTTGTGTACTCTTTCGTTGTCTCACGACATTCACATTGAAGGTGTATGGATGAGATGAACACCTTTCACACCCTCATGAAACAAAATGCACCAACAGAGGGTATGAAGAACACCCTTACGAAACAAAATCTGCCCAGATAAATAACGGCATGTTTGCAAAATTGATGTCCTACATCCGGTCAGGTAATTAGAGCCAGCTGCATCATTCGCTGATTCTTTTCAATATGCTGAAATTCTTCCTGGAACAGCAGCAAATACAGGTCTCAGTTTTGAGCCAAATGCCTGGTGACGTCCAAAGTCACTGATGACAATAATCAGGAAATATATTCCTTGATGAGGCATATTGTCATTTTTCTCTCTCCTGGTGGACGCTTCTTGCAAACCCATGGCAACCATTTGAGTTCTTCTAGGAAAGAATGCGTAATGTCCGTCAGTGTGGTCATAGTTTCCACTGATGTCTTGATATTCCCAGTAAGCCTTTTATCTTCAGCATTGAATACAAGCGAGCCTTCCATAATTTTCTCACCAGCTCAAAGCCTGTTGATGTCCTGAGTCATTTATAACAATAATCAGGAAATATATTCCTTGACGAGGCATATTATTTTTCTCTCTCCATCTGGACCCTTCTGGCAAAACCCTGGCAACCATTTCTGTTCTCCAAGTTAAAAATACGTAATCTCTGTCAGTCGGGTTATAGTTCCCAGTGAGGTCTTGATATTTCCAGTAAGCCTTTCATCTTTTGCTTTGAATACAATATAGACTTCCATAACTTTATTTGAAGAATGTTTGTGGCCTCATAATTAGCAACTCAGCATAAATCCATGTTGACTCAAATCCAGTATCTTAAAATGCATTATGGCCTCTTTCAGCCTAGACAGATTCTTTCAAGAGCATATATAATTCCCCCCTGTAAGAACAATGCATACAGGTGTCCATTTCCGGTTGCTCAGCCTGGGGCTCCCTAAACCCCTTCAAACTGGTATGCATAAATATTTCAATAAAAGGAAAAAAATGGCAACCATTTCTGTTCTCCAAGTTAAAAATGCATAATGTCTGTCAGTCGGGTTACAGATTCCACTGAGGTTTTGATATTTCCCATATGTCTTTCATCTTCTGCATTGAATACAAAATAGGCTTCCATAACTTTATTTGAAGAATGCTTGTGGCCTCATTATTAGCAACTCAGCATAAATTCATGTTCACTCAAATCCAGCATCTGTAAAATGCATTATGGCCTCTTTCAGCCTAGACAGATTCTTTCAAGAGCATAATTCCCCCCTGTAAGAACAATGCATACAGGTGTCCATTTCCGGTTGCTCAGCCTGGGCTCCCTTAACCCCTTCAAACTGATATGCATAAATATTTCAACAAAAGGAAAACACTGGCAGTTGACGAGCAAAGAAAATGAATACCAAACTGGGATGGGGATCAGTAATAATTTTATCCTGAAGGGCTGAAGGATTAAATATTACTGAACCTTTCTACAAATACAACAAAGCGGCATCCATTTACCTCATGACACTTGTACATAATCTTATACCATCCATCCATCAAATCAGCATTGAGAGTGAGAGTAGTAATTTAATCCATTGATTTATACTTCAGCATTGGCAGTTTAATCCATCCTAGCAATAAGGAAATATATTCCTAGATCAGGCAGGTTATTGTTCTTCTCAGATGTTGTCCATTCTGACTGCTCTCATGACAACGATATTAAGTTTTCTAATAGAAGCAACCGTACCAATGATAAAAGAGGCCCTTGGCTATGTGGTTTTCATTCATATTTCAAACTTTCCACATATCAAATCTTCGACTTCCATTTTGTGTACTCTTTCATTGTCTCACGACATTCACACTGAAGGTGTATGGATGAGATGAACACCTTTCACACCCTCATGAAACAAAATGCACCAACAGAGGGTATGAAGAACACCCTAACGAAACAAAATCTGCCCAGATAAATAACAGCATGTTTGCAGAATTGATGTCCTACATCCGGTCAGGTAATTATAGCCAGCTGCATCATTCACTGATTCTTTTCAATATGCTGAAATTCTTCCTGGAACAGCAGCAAATACAGGTCTCAGTTTTGAGCCAAATGCCTGGTGACGTCCAAAGTCACTGATGACAATAATCAGGAAATATATTCCTTGATGAGGCATATTGTTATTTTTCTCTCTCCTGGTGGACACTTCTTGCTAAACCCATGGCAATCATTTGAGTTCTTCTAGGAAAGAATGCAAAATGTCCGTCAGTGTGGTCATAGTTTCCGCTGATGTCTTGATATTCCCAGTAAGCCTTTTATCTTCAGCATTGAATACAAGCGAGCCTTCCATAATTTTCTCACCAGCTGAAAGCCTGCTGATGTCCTGAGTCATTTATAACAATAATCAGGAAATATATTCCTTCACGATTCATATTATTTTTCTCTCTCCATCTGGACCCTTCTTGCAAAACCCTGGCAACCATTTCTGTTCTAAAAGTTAAAAATACGTAATCTCTGTCAGTCGGGTTATAGTTCCCAGTGAGGTCTTGATACTTCCAGTAAGCCTTTCATCTTCTGCTTTGAATACAATATAGGATTCCATAACTTTATTTGAAGAATGTTTGTGGCCTCATTATTAGCAACTCAGCATAAATCCATGTTGACTCAAATCCAGCATCTTAAAATGCATTATGGCCTCTTTCAGCCTAGTCAGATTCTTTCAAGAGCATAATTCCCCCCTGTAAGAACAATGCATACAGGTGTCCATTTCCGGTTGCTCAGCCTGGGGCTCCCTAAACCCCTTCAAACTGGTATGCATAAATATTTCAATAAAAGGAAAAAAATGGCAACCATTTCTGTTCTCCAAGTTAAAAATGCATAATGTCTGTCAGTCGGGTTATAGATTCCACTGAGGTTTTGATATTTCCAGTATGTCTTTCATCTTCTGCTTTGAATACAAAATAGGCTTCCATAACTTTATTTGAAGAATGTTTGTGGCCTCATTATTAGCAACTCAGCATAAATTCATGTTCACTCAAATCCAGCATCTGTAAAATGCATTATGGCCTCTTTCAGCCTAGAAAGATTCTTTCAAGAGCATAATTCCCCCCTGTAAGAACAATGCATACAGGTGTCCATTTCTGGTTGCTCAGCCTGGGCTCCCTTAACCCCTTCAAACTGATATGCATAAATATTTCAACAAAAGGAAAACACTGGCAGTTGACGAGCAAAGAAAATAAATACCAAACTGGGATGGGTAGCAGTAATAATTTTATCCTGAAGGGCTGAAAAATTAAATAATTACTGAGCCTTTCTACAAATACAACAAAGCGGCATCCATTTACCTCATGACAATTGTATATAATCTTATACCATCCATCCATCAAATCAGCATTGAGAGTGAGAGTAGTAATTTAATCCATTGATTTATACTTCAGCATTGGCAGTTTGATCCATCCTAGCAATAAGGAAATATATTCCTAGATCAGGCAGGTTATTGTTCTTCTCAGATGTTGTCCATTCTGACTGCTCTCATGACAACGATATTAAGTTTTCTAATAGAAGCAACCGTGCCAATGATAAAAGAGGCCCTTGGCATATGTGGTTTTCATTCATATTTCAAACTTTCCACATATCAAATCTTCGACTTCCATTTTGTGTACTCTTTCGTTGTCTCACGACATTCACATTGAAGGTGTATGGATGAGATGAACACCTTTCACACCCTCATGAAACAAAATGCACCAACAGAGGGTATGAAGAACACCCTTACGAAACAAAATCTGCCCAGATAAATAACGGCATGTTTGCAAAATTGATGTCCTACATCCGGTCAGGTAATTAGAGCCAGCTGCATCATTCGCTGATTCTTTTCAATATGCTGAAATTCTTCCTGGAACAGCAGCAAATACAGGTCTCAGTTTTGAGCCAAATGCCTGGTGACGTCCAAAGTCACTGATGACAATAATCAGGAAATATATTCCTTGATGAGGCATATTGTTATTTTTCTCTCTCCTGGTGGACGCTTCTTGCAAACCCATGGCAACCATTTGAGTTCTTCTAGGAAAGAATGCGTAATGTCCGTCAGTGTGGTCATAGTTTCCACTGATGTCTTGATATTCCCAGTAAGCCTTTTATCTTCAGCATTGAATACAAGCGAGCCTTCCATAATTTTCTCACCAGCTCAAAGCCTGTTGATGTCCTGAGTCATTTATAACAATAATCAGGAAATATATTCCTTGACGAGGCATATTATTTTTCTCTCTCCATCTGGACCCTTCTGGCAAAACCCTGGCAACCATTTCTGTTCTCCAAGTTAAAAATACGTAATCTCTGTCAGTCGGGTTATAGTTCCCAGTGAGGTCTTGATATTTCCAGTAAGCCTTTCATCTTTTGCTTTGAATACAATATAGACTTCCATAACTTTATTTGAAGAATGTTTGTGGCCTCATAATTAGCAACTCAGCATAAATCCATGTTGACTCAAATCCAGTATCTTAAAATGCATTATGGCCTCTTTCAGCCTAGACAGATTCTTTCAAGAGCATATATAATTCCCCCCTGTAAGAACAATGCATACAGGTGTCCATTTCCGGTTGCTCAGCCTGGGGCTCCCTAAACCCCTTCAAACTGGTATGCATAAATATTTCAATAAAAGGAAAAAAATGGCAACCATTTCTGTTCTCCAAGTTAAAAATGCATAATGTCTGTCAGTCGGGTTACAGATTCCACTGAGGTTTTGATATTTCCCATATGTCTTTCATCTTCTGCATTGAATACAAAATAGGCTTCCATAACTTTATTTGAAGAATGCTTGTGGCCTCATTATTAGCAACTCAGCATAAATTCATGTTCACTCAAATCCAGCATCTGTAAAATGCATTATGGCCTCTTTCAGCCTAGACAGATTCTTTCAAGAGCATAATTCCCCCCTGTAAGAACAATGCATACAGGTGTCCATTTCCGGTTGCTCAGCCTGGGCTCCCTTAACCCCTTCAAGCTGATATGCATAAATATTTCAACAAAAGGAAAACACTGGCAGTTGACGAGCAAAGAAAATGAATACCAAACTGGGATGGGGATCAGTAATAATTTTATCCTGAAGGGCTGAAGGATTAAATATTACTGAACCTTTCTACAAATACAACAAAGCGGCATCCATTTACCTCATGACACTTGTACATAATCTTATACCATCCATCCATCAAATCAGCATTGAGAGTGAGAGTAGTAATTTAATCCATTGATTTATACTTCAGCATTGGCAGTTTAATCCATCCTAGCAATAAGGAAATATATTCCTAGATCAGGCAGGTTATTGTTCTTCTCAGATGTTGTCCATTCTGACTGCTCTCATGACAACGATATTAAGTTTTCTAATAGAAGCAACCGTACCAATGATAAAAGAGGCCCTTGGCTATGTGGTTTTCATTCATATTTCAAACTTTCCACATATCAAATCTTCGACTTCCATTTTGTGTACTCTTTCATTGTCTCACGACATTCACACTGAAGGTGTATGGATGAGATGAACACCTTTCACACCCTCATGAAACAAAATGCACCAACAGAGGGTATGAAGAACACCCTAACGAAACAAAATCTGCCCAGATAAATAACAGCATGTTTGCAGAATTGATGTCCTACATCCGGTCAGGTAATTATAGCCAGCTGCATCATTCACTGATTCTTTTCAATATGCTGAAATTCTTCCTGGAACAGCAGCAAATACAGGTCTCAGTTTTGAGCCAAATGCCTGGTGACGTCCAAAGTCACTGATGACAATAATCAGGAAATATATTCCTTGATGAGGCATATTGTTATTTTTCTCTCTCCTGGTGGACACTTCTTGCTAAACCCATGGCAATCATTTGAGTTCTTCTAGGAAAGAATGCAAAATGTCCGTCAGTGTGGTCATAGTTTCCGCTGATGTCTTGATATTCCCAGTAAGCCTTTTATCTTCAGCATTGAATACAAGCGAGCCTTCCATAATTTTCTCACCAGCTGAAAGCCTGCTGATGTCCTGAGTCATTTATAACAATAATCAGGAAATATATTCCTTCACGATTCATATTATTTTTCTCTCTCCATCTGGACCCTTCTTGCAAAACCCTGGCAACCATTTCTGTTCTAAAAGTTAAAAATACGTAATCTCTGTCAGTCGGGTTATAGTTCCCAGTGAGGTCTTGATACTTCCAGTAAGCCTTTCATCTTCTGCTTTGAATACAATATAGGCTTCCATAACTTTATTTGAAGAATGTTTGTGGCCTCATTATTAGCAACTCAGCATAAATCCATGTTGACTCAAATCCAGCATCTTAAAATGCATTATGGCCTCTTTCAGCCTAGACAGATTCTTTCAAGAGCATAATTCCCCCCTGTAAGAACAATGCATACAGGTGTCCATTTCCGGTTGCTCAGCCTGGGGCTCCCTAAACCCCTTCAAACTGGTATGCATAAATATTTCAATAAAAGGAAAAAAATGGCAACCATTTCTGTTCTCCAAGTTAAAAATGCATAATGTCTGTCAGTCGGGTTATAGATTCCACTGAGGTTTTGATATTTCCAGTATGTCTTTCATCTTCTGCTTTGAATACAAAATAGGCTTCCATAACTTTATTTGAAGAATGTTTGTGGCCTCATTATTAGCAACTCAGCATAAATTCATGTTCACTCAAATCCAGCATCTGTAAAATGCATTATGGCCTCTTTCAGCCTAGAAAGATTCTTTCAAGAGCATAATTCCCCCCTGTAAGAACAATGCATACAGGTGTCCATTTCCGGTTGCTCAGCCTGGGCTCCCTTAACCCCTTCAAACTGATATGCATAAATATTTCAACAAAAGGAAAACACTGGCAGTTGACGAGCAAAGAAAATAAATACCAAACTGGGATGGGTAGCAGTAATAATTTTATCCTGAAGGGCTGAAAAATTAAATAATTACTGAGCCTTTCTACAAATACAACAAAGCGGCATCCATTTACCTCATGACAATTGTATATAATCTTATACCATCCATCCATCAAATCAGCATTGAGAGTGAGAGTAGTAATTTAATCCATTGATTTATACTTCAGCATTGGCAGTTTGATCCATCCTAGCAATAAGGAAATATATTCCTAGATCAGGCAGGTTATTGTTCTTCTCAGATGTTGTCCATTCTGACTGCTCTCATGACAACGATATTAAGTTTTCTAATAGAAGCAACCGTGCCAATGATAAAAGAGGCCCTTGGCATATGTGGTTTTCATTCATATTTCAAACTTTCCACATATCAAATCTTCGACTTCCATTTTGTGTACTCTTTCGTTGTCTCACGACATTCACATTGAAGGTGTATGGATGAGATGAACACCTTTCACACCCTCATGAAACAAAATGCACCAACAGAGGGTATGAAGAACACCCTTACGAAACAAAATCTGCCCAGATAAATAACGGCATGTTTGCAAAATTGATGTCCTACATCCGGTCAGGTAATTAGAGCCAGCTGCATCATTCGCTGATTCTTTTCAATATGCTGAAATTCTTCCTGGAACAGCAGCAAATACAGGTCTCAGTTTTGAGCCAAATGCCTGGTGACGTCCAAAGTCACTGATGACAATAATCAGGAAATATATTCCTTGATGAGGCATATTGTTATTTTTCTCTCTCCTGGTGGACGCTTCTTGCAAACCCATGGCAACCATTTGAGTTCTTCTAGGAAAGAATGCGTAATGTCCGTCAGTGTGGTCATAGTTTCCACTGATGTCTTGATATTCCCAGTAAGCCTTTTATCTTCAGCATTGAATACAAGCGAGCCTTCCATAATTTTCTCACCAGCTGAAAGCCTGCTGATGTCCTGAGTCATTTATAACAATAATCAGGAAATATATTCCTTGACGAGGCAAATTATTTTTCTCTCACCATCTGGACCCTTCTAGCAAAACCCTGGCAACCATTTCTGTTCTCCAATTTAAAAAATACGTAATCTCTGTCAGTCGGGTTATAGTTCCCAGTGAGGTCTTGATATTTCCAGTAAGCCTTTCATCTTTTGCTTTGAATACAATATAGGCTTCCATAACTTTATTTGAAGAATGTTTGTGGCCTCACAATTAGCAACTCAGCATAAATCCATGTTGACTCAAATCCAGTATCTTAAAATGCATTATGGCCTCTTTCAGCCTAGACAGATTCTTTCAAGAGCATATATAATTCCCCCCTCTAAGAACAATGCATACAGGTGTCCATTTCCGGTTGCTCAGCCTGGGGCTCCCTAAACCCCTTCAAACTGGTATGCATAAATATTTCAATAAAAGGATAAAAATGGCAACCATTTCTGTTCTCCAAGTTAAAAATGCATAATGTCTGTCAGTCGGGTTACAGATTCCACTGAGGTTTTGATATTTCCTGTATGTCTTTCATCTTCTGCTTTGAATACAAAATAGGCTTCCATAACTTTATTTGAAGAATGCTTGTGGCCTCATTATTAGCAACTCAGCATAAATTCATGTTCACTCAATCCAGCATCTGTAAAATGCATTATGGCCTCTTTCAGCCTAGACAGATTCTTTCAAGAGCATAATTCCCCCCTGTAAGAACAATGCATACAGGTGTCCATTTCCGGTTGCTCAGCCTGGGCTCCCTTAACCCCTTCAAACCGATATGCATAAATATTTCAACAAAAGAAAAACACTGGCAGTTGACGAGCAAAGAAAATGAATACCAAACTGGGATGGGGATCAGTAATAATTTTATCCTGAAGGGCTGAAGGATTAAATATTACTGAACCTTTCTACAAATACAAAAAAGCGGCATCCATTTACCTCATGACACTTGTACATAATCTTATACCATCCATCCATCAAATCAGCATTGAGAGTGAGAGTAGTAATTTAATCCATTGATTTATACTTCAGCATTGGCAGTTTAATCCATCCTAGCAATAAGGAAATATATTCCTAGATCAGGCAGGTTATTGTTCTTCTCAGATGTTGTCCATTCTGACTGCTCTCATGACAACGATATTAAGTTTTCTAATAGAAGCAACCGTGCCAATGATAAAAGAGGCCCTTGGCTATGTGGTTTTCATTTATATTTCAAACTTTCCACATATCAAATCTTCGACTTCCATTTTGTGTACTCTTTCATTGTCTCACGACATTCACACTGAAGGTGTATGGATGAGATGAACACCTTTCACACCCTCATGAAACAAAATGCACCAACAGAGGGTATGAAGAACACCCTAACGAAACAAAATCTGCCCAGATGAATAACAGCATGTTTGCAGAATTGATGTCCTACATCCGGTCAGGTAATTATAGCCAGCTGCATCATTCACTGATTCTTTTCAATATGCTGAAATTCTTCCTGGAACAGCAGCAAATACAGGTCTCAGTTTTGAGCCAAATGCCTGGTGACGTCCAAAGTCACTGATGACAATAATCAGGAAATATATTCCTTGATGAGGCATATTGTCATTTTTCTCTCTCCTGGTGGACACTTCTTGCTAAACCCATGGCAATCATTTGAGTTCTTCTAGGAAAGAATGCAAAATGTCCGTCAGTGTGGTCATAGTTTCCGCTGATGTCTTGATATTCCCAGTAAGCCTTTTATCTTCAGCATTGAATACAAGCGAGCCTTCCATAATTTTCTCACCAGCTGAAAGCCTGCTGATGTCCTGAGTCATTTATAACAATAATCAGGAAATATATTCCTTCACGATTCATATTATTTTTCTCTCTCCATCTGGACCCTTCTGGCAAAACCCTGGCAACCATTTCTGTTCTCCAAGTTAAAAATACGTAATCTCTGTCAGTCGGGTTATAGTTCCCAGTGAGGTCTTGATACTTCCAGTAAGCCTTTCATCTTCTGCTTTGAATACAATATAGGCTTCCATAACTTTATTTGAAGAATGTTTGTGGCCTCATAATTAGCAACTCAGCATAAATCCATGTTGACTCAAATCCAGTATCTTAAAATGCATTATGGCCTCTTTCAGCCTAGACAGATTCTTTCAAGAGCATATATAATTCCCCCCTGTAAGAACAATGCATACAGGTGTCCATTTCCGGTTGCTCAGCCTGGGGCTCCCTAAACCCCTTCAAACTGGTATGCATAAATATTTCAATAAAAGGAAAAAAATGGCAACCATTTCTGTTCTCCAAGTTAAAAATGCATAATGTCTGTCAGTCGGGTTACAGATTCCACTGAGGTTTTGATATTTCCCATATGTCTTTCATCTTCTGCATTGAATACAAAATAGGCTTCCATAACTTTATTTGAAGAATGCTTGTGGCCTCATTATTAGCAACTCAGCATAAATTCATGTTCACTCAAATCCAGCATCTGTAAAATGCATTATGGCCTCTTTCAGCCTAGACAGATTCTTTCAAGAGCATAATTCCCCCCTGTAAGAACAATGCATACAGGTGTCCATTTCCGGTTGCTCAGCCTGGGCTCCCTTAACCCCTTCAAACTGATATGCATAAATATTTCAACAAAAGGAAAACACTGGCAGTTGACGAGCAAAGAAAATGAATACCAAACTGGGATGGGGATCAGTAATAATTTTATCCTGAAGGGCTGAAGGATTAAATATTACTGAACCTTTCTACAAATACAACAAAGCGGCATCCATTTACCTCATGACACTTGTACATAATCTTATACCATCCATCCATCAAATCAGCATTGAGAGTGAGAGTAGTAATTTAATCCATTGATTTATACTTCAGCATTGGCAGTTTAATCCATCCTAGCAATAAGGAAATATATTCCTAGATCAGGCAGGTTATTGTTCTTCTCAGATGTTGTCCATTCTGACTGCTCTCATGACAACGATATTAAGTTTTCTAATAGAAGCAACCGTACCAATGATAAAAGAGGCCCTTGGCTATGTGGTTTTCATTCATATTTCAAACTTTCCACATATCAAATCTTCGACTTCCATTTTGTGTACTCTTTCATTGTCTCACGACATTCACACTGAAGGTGTATGGATGAGATGAACACCTTTCACACCCTCATGAAACAAAATGCACCAACAGAGGGTATGAAGAACACCCTAACGAAACAAAATCTGCCCAGATAAATAACAGCATGTTTGCAGAATTGATGTCCTACATCCGGTCAGGTAATTATAGCCAGCTGCATCATTCACTGATTCTTTTCAATATGCTGAAATTCTTCCTGGAACAGCAGCAAATACAGGTCTCAGTTTTGAGCCAAATGCCTGGTGACGTCCAAAGTCACTGATGACAATAATCAGGAAATATATTCCTTGATGAGGCATATTGTTATTTTTCTCTCTCCTGGTGGACACTTCTTGCTAAACCCATGGCAATCATTTGAGTTCTTCTAGGAAAGAATGCAAAATGTCCGTCAGTGTGGTCATAGTTTCCGCTGATGTCTTGATATTCCCAGTAAGCCTTTTATCTTCAGCATTGAATACAAGCGAGCCTTCCATAATTTTCTCACCAGCTGAAAGCCTGCTGATGTCCTGAGTCATTTATAACAATAATCAGGAAATATATTCCTTCACGATTCATATTATTTTTCTCTCTCCATCTGGACCCTTCTTGCAAAACCCTGGCAACCATTTCTGTTCTAAAAGTTAAAAATACGTAATCTCTGTCAGTCGGGTTATAGTTCCCAGTGAGGTCTTGATACTTCCAGTAAGCCTTTCATCTTCTGCTTTGAATACAATATAGGATTCCATAACTTTATTTGAAGAATGTTTGTGGCCTCATTATTAGCAACTCAGCATAAATCCATGTTGACTCAAATCCAGCATCTTAAAATGCATTATGGCCTCTTTCAGCCTAGACAGATTCTTTCAAGAGCATAATTCCCCCCTGTAAGAACAATGCATACAGGTGTCCATTTCCGGTTGCTCAGCCTGGGGCTCCCTAAACCCCTTCAAACTGGTATGCATAAATATTTCAATAAAAGGAAAAAAATGGCAACCATTTCTGTTCTCCAAGTTAAAAATGCATAATGTCTGTCAGTCGGGTTATAGATTCCACTGAGGTTTTGATATTTCCAGTATGTCTTTCATCTTCTGCTTTGAATACAAAATAGGCTTCCATAACTTTATTTGAAGAATGTTTGTGGCCTCATTATTAGCAACTCAGCATAAATTCATGTTCACTCAAATGCAGCATCTGTAAAATGCATTATGGCCTCTTTCAGCCTAGAAAGATTCTTTCAAGAGCATAATTCCCCCCTGTAAGAACAATGCATACAGGTGTCCATTTCCGGTTGCTCAGCCTGGGCTCCCTTAACCCCTTCAAACTGATATGCATAAATATTTCAACAAAAGGAAAACACTGGCAGTTGACGAGCAAAGAAAATAAATACCAAACTGGGATGGGTAGCAGTAATAATTTTATCCTGAAGGGCTGAAAAATTAAATAATTACTGAGCCTTTCTACAAATACAACAAAGCGGCATCCATTTACCTCATGACAATTGTATATAATCTTATACCATCCATCCATCAAATCAGCATTGAGAGTGAGAGTAGTAATTTAATCCATTGATTTATACTTCAGCATTGGCAGTTTGATCCATCCTAGCAATAAGGAAATATATTCCTAGATCAGGCAGGTTATTGTTCTTCTCAGATGTTGTCCATTCTGACTGCTCTCATGACAACGATATTAAGTTTTCTAATAGAAGTAACCGTGCCAATGATAAAAGAGGCCCTTGGCATATGTGGTTTTCATTCATATTTCAAACTTTCCACATATCAAATCTTCGACTTCCATTTTGTGTACTCTTTCGTTGTCTCACGACATTCACATTGAAGGTGTATGGATGAGATGAACACCTTTCACACCCTCATGAAACAAAATGCACCAACAGAGGGTATGAAGAACACCCTTACGAAACAAAATCTGCCCAGATAAATAACGGCATGTTTGCAAAATTGATGTCCTACATCCGGTCAGGTAATTAGAGCCAGCTGCATCATTCGCTGATTCTTTTCAATATGCTGAAATTCTTCCTGGAACAGCAGCAAATACAGGTCTCAGTTTTGAGCCAAATGCCTGGTGACGTCCAAAGTCACTGATGACAATAATCAGGAAATATATTCCTTGATGAGGCATATTGTCATTTTTCTCTCTCCTGGTGGACACTTCTTGCAAACCCATGGCAACCATTTGAGTTCTTCTAGGAAAGAATGCGTAATGTCCGTCAGTGTGGTCATAGTTTCCACTGATGTCTTGATATTCCCAGTAAGCCTTTTATCTTCAGCATTGAATACAAGCGAGCCTTCCATAATTTTCTCACCAGCTGAAAGCCTGCTGATGTCCTGAGTCATTTATAACAATAATCAGGAAATATATTCCTTCACGATTCATATTATTTTTCTCTCTCCATCTGGACCCTTCTTGCAAAACCCTGGCAACCATTTCTGTTCTAAAAGTTAAAAATACGTAATCTCTGTCAGTCAGGTTATAGTTCCCAGTGAGGTCTTGATACTTCCAGTAAGCCTTTCATCTTCTGCTTTGAATACAATATAGGCTTCCATAACTTTATTTGAAGAATGTTTGTGGCCTCATTATTAGCAACTCAGCATAAATCCATGTTGACTCAAATCCAGCATCTTAAAATGCATTATGGCCTCTTTCAGCCTAGACAGATTCTTTCAAGAGCATAATTCCCCCCTGTAAGAACAATGCATACAGGTGTCCATTTCCGGTTGCTCAGCCTGGGGCTCCCTAAACCCCTTCAAACTGGTATGCATAAATATTTCAATAAAAGGAAAAAAATGGCAACCATTTCTGTTCTCCAAGTTAAAAATGCATAATGTCTGTCAGTCGGGTTATAGATTCCACTGAGGTTTTGATATTTCCAGTATGTCTTTCATCTTCTGCTTTGAATACAAAATAGGCTTCCATAACTTTATTTGAAGAATGTTTGTGGCCTCATTATTAGCAACTCAGCATAAATTCATGTTCACTCAAATCCAGCATCTGTAAAATGCATTATGGCCTCTTTCAGCCTAGAAAGATTCTTTCAAGAGCATAATTCCCCCCTGTAAGAACAATGCATACAGGTGTCCATTTCCGGTTGCTCAGCCTGGGCTCCCTTAACCCCTTCAAACTGATATGCATAAATATTTCAACAAAAGGAAAACACTGGCAGTTGACGAGCAAAGAAAATAAATACCAAACTGGGATGGGTAGCAGTAATAATTTTATCCTGAAGGGCTGAAAAATTAAATAATTACTGAACCTTTCTACAAATACAACAAAGCGGCATCCATTTACCTCATGACAATTGTATATAATCTTATACCATCCATCCATCAAATCAGCATTGAGAGTGAGAGTAGTAATTTAATCCATTGATTTATACTTCAGCATTGGCAGTTTGATCCATCCTAGCAATAAGGAAATATATTCCTAGATCAGGCAGGTTATTGTTCTTCTCAGATGTTGTCCATTCTGACTGCTCTCATGACAACGATATTAAGTTTTCTAATAGAAGCAACCGTGCCAATGATAAAAGAGGCCCTTGGCATATGTGGTTTTCATTCATATTTCAAACTTTCCACATATCAAATCTTCGACTTCCATTTTGTGTACTCTTTCGTTGTCTCACGACATTCACATTGAAGGTGTATGGATGAGATGAACACCTTTCACACCCTCATGAAACAAAATGCACCAACAGAGGGTATGAAGAACACCCTTACAAAACAAAATCTGCCCAGATAAATAACGGCATGTTTGCAAAATTGATGTCCTATATCCGGTCAGGTAATTAGAGCCAGCTGCATCATTCGCTGATTCTTTTCAATATGCTGAAATTCTTCCTGGAACAGCAGCAAATACAGGTCTCAGTTTTGAGCCAAATGCCTGGTGACGTCCAAAGTCACTGATGACAATAATCAGGAAATATATTCCTTGATGAGGCATATTGTTATTTTTCTCTCTCCTGGTGGACGCTTCTTGCAAACCCATGGCAACCATTTGAGTTCTTCTAGGAAAGAATGCGTAATGTCCGTCAGTGTGGTCATAGTTTCCACTGATGTCTTGATATTCCCAGTAAGCCTTTTATCTTCAGCATTGAATACAAGCGAGCCTTCCATAATTTTCTCACCAGCTCAAAGCCTGTTGATGTCCTGAGTCATTTATAACAATAATCAGGAAATATATTCCTTGACGAGGCATATTATTTTTCTCTCTCCATCTGGACCCTTCTGGCAAAACCCTGGCAACCATTTCTGTTCTCCAAGTTAAAAATACATAATCTCTGTCAGTCGGGTTATAGTTCCCAGTGAGGTCTTGATATTTCCAGTAAGCCTTTCATCTTTTGCTTTGAATACAATATAGACTTCCATAACTTTATTTGAAGAATGTTTGTGGCCTCATAATTAGCAACTCAGCATAAATCCATGTTGACTCAAATCCAGTATCTTAAAATGCATTATGGCCTCTTTCAGCCTAGACAGATTCTTTCAAGAGCATATATAATTCCCCCCTGTAAGAACAATGCATACAGGTGTCCATTTCCGGTTGCTCAGCCTGGGGCTCCCTAAACCCCTTCAAACTGGTATGCATAAATATTTCAATAAAAGGAAAAAAATGGCAACCATTTCTGTTCTCCAAGTTAAAAATGCATAATGTCTGTCAGTCGGGTTACAGATTCCACTGAGGTTTTGATATTTCCCATATGTCTTTCATCTTCTGCATTGAATACAAAATAGGCTTCCATAACTTTATTTGAAGAATGCTTGTGGCCTCATTATTAGCAACTCAGCATAAATTCATGTTCACTCAAATCCAGCATCTGTAAAATGCATTATGGCCTCTTTCAGCCTAGACAGATTCTTTCAAGAGCATAATTCCCCTCTGTAAGAACAATGCATACAGGTGTCCATTTCCGGTTGCTCAGCCTGGGCTCCCTTAACCCCTTCAAACTGATATGCATAAATATTTCAACAAAAGGAAAACACTGGCAGTTGACGAGCAAAGAAAATGAATACCAAACTGGGATGGGGATCAGTAATAATTTTATCCTGAAGGGCTGAAGGATTAAATATTACTGAACCTTTCTACAAATACAACAAAGCGGCATCCATTTACCTCATGACACTTGTACATAATCTTATACCATCCATCCATCAAATCAGCATTGAGAGTGAGAGTAGTAATTTAATCCATTGATTTATACTTCAGCATTGGCAGTTTAATCCATCCTAGCAATAAGGAAATATATTCCTAGATCAGGCAGGTTATTGTTCTTCTCAGATGTTGTCCATTCTGACTGCTCTCATGACAACGATATTAAGTTTTCTAATAGAAGCAACCGTACCAATGATAAAAGAGGCCCTTGGCTATGTGGTTTTCATTCATATTTCAAACTTTCCACATATCAAATCTTCGACTTCCATTTTGTGTACTCTTTCATTGTCTCACGACATTCACACTGAAGGTGTATGGATGAGATGAACACCTTTCACACCCTCATGAAACAAAATGCACCAACAGAGGGTATGAAGAACACCCTAACGAAACAAAATCTGCCCAGATAAATAACAGCATGTTTGCAGAATTGATGTCCTACATCCGGTCAGGTAATTATGGCCAGCTGCATCATTCACTGATTCTTTTCAATATGCTAAAATTCTTCCTGGAACAGCAGCAAATACAGGTCTCAGTTTTGAGCCAAATGCCTGGTGACGTCCAAAGTCACTGATGACAATAATCAGGAAATATATTCCTTGATGAGGCATATTGTTATTTTTCTCTCTCCTGGTGGACACTTCTTGCTAAACCCATGGCAATCATTTGAGTTCTTCTAGGAAAGAATGCGAAATGTCCGTCAGTGTGGTCATAGTTTCCGCTGATGTCTTGATATTCCCAGTAAGCCTTTTATCTTCAGCATTGAATACAAGCGAGCCTTCCATAATTTTCTCACCAGCGGAAAGCCTGCTGATGTCCTGAGTCATTTATAACAATAATCAGGAAATATATTCCTTCACGATTCATATTATTTTTCTCTCTCCATCTGGACCCTTCTTGCAAAACCCTGGCAACCATTTCTGTTCTAAAAATTAAAAATACGTAATCTCTGTCAGTCGGGTTATAGTTCCCAGTGAGGTCTTGATATTTCCAGTAAGCCTTTCATCTTCTGCTTTGAATACAATATAGGCTTCCATAAGTTTATTTGAAGAATGTTTGTGGCCTCATTATTAGCAACTCAGCATAAATCCATGTTGACTCAAATCCAGAATCTTAAAATGCATTATGGCCTCTTTCAGCCTAGACAGATTCTTTCAAGAGCATAATTCCCCCCTGTAAGAACAATGCATACAGGTGTCCATTTCCGGTTGCTCAGCCTGGGGCTCCCTAAACCCCTTCAAACTGGTATGCATAAATATTTCAATAAAAGGAAAAAAAATGGCAACCATCTCTGTTCTCCAAGTTAAAAATGCATAATGTCTGTCAGTCGGGTTATAGATTCCACTGAGGTTTTGATATTTCCAGTATGTCTTTCATCTTCTGCGTTGAATACAAAATAGGCTTCCATAACTTTATTTGAAGAATGTTTGTGGCCTCATTATTAGCAACTCAGCATAAATTCATGTTCACTCAAATCCAGCATCTGTAAAATGCATTATGGCCTCTTTCAGCCTAGACATATTCTTTCAAGAGCATAATTCCCCCCTGTAAGAACAATACATACAGGTGTCCATTTCCGGTTGCTCAGCCTGGGGCTCCCTTAACCCCTTCAAACTGGTATGCATAAATATTTCAACAAAAGGAAAACACTGGCAGTTGATGAGCAAAGAAAATAAATACCAAACTGGGATGGGTAGCAGTAATAATTTTATCCTGAAGGGCTGAAGGATTAAATAATTACTGAACCTCTCTACAAATACAATAAAGCGGCATCCATTTACCTCATGACACTTGTATGTAATCTTATACCATCCATCCATCAAATCAGCATTGAGAGTGAGAGTAGTAATTTAATCCATTGATTTATACTTCAGCATTGGCAGTTTAATCCATCCTAGCAATAAGGAAATATATTCCTACATCAGGCAGGTTATTGTTCTTCTCAAGATGTTGTCCATTCTGACTGCTCTCATGACAACGATATTAAGTTTTCTAATAGAAGCAACCGTGCCAATGATAAAAGAGGGCCTGGGCATAAGTGGTTTTAATTCATATTTCAAACTTTCCACATATCAAATCTTCGACTTCCATTTTGTGTACTCTTTCGTTGTCTCACGACATTTACATTGAAGGTGTATGGATGTGATGAACACCTTTCACACCCTCATGAAACAAAATGCACCAACAGAGGGTATGAAGAACACCCTTACGAAACAAAATCTGCCAGATAAATAACAGCATGTTTGCAGAATTGATGTCCTACATCCGGTCAGGTAATTATAGCCAGCTGCATCATTCGCTGATTCTTTTCAGTACGCCGAAATTCTTCCTGGAACAGCAGCAAATACAGGTCTCAGTTTTGAGCCAAATGCCTGGTGACGTCCAAAGTCACTGATGACAATAATCAGGAAATATATTCCTTGATGAGGCATATTGTTATTTTTCTCTCTCCTGGTGGACACTTCTTGCTAAAGACATGGCAACCATTTGAGTTCTTCTAGGAAAGAATGCGTAATGTCCGTCAGTGTGGTCATAGTTTCCACAGATGTCTTGATATTCCCAGTAAGCCTTTTATCTTCAGCATTGAACACAAGCGAGCCTTCCATAATTTTCTCACCAGCTGAAAGCCTGCTGACGTCCTGAGTCATTTATAACAATAATCAGGAAATATGTTCCTTGACGATTCACATTATTTTTCTCTCTCCATCTGGACCCTTCTTGCAAAACCCTGGCAACCATTTCTGTTCTCCAAGTTAAAAATACGTAATCTCTGTCGGTCGGGTTATAGTTCCCAGTGAGGTCTTGATATTTCCAGTAAGCCTTTCATCTTCTGCTTTGAATACAATATAGGCTTCCATAACTTTATTTGAAGAATGTTTATGGCCTCATTATTAGCAACTCAGCATAAATCCATGTTGACTCAAATCCAGCATCTTAAAATGCATTATGGCCTCTTCCAGCCTAGACAGATTCTTTCAAGAGCATAATTCCCCCCTGTAAGAACAAAGCATACAGGTGTCCATTTCCGGTTGCTCAGCCTGGGGCTCCCTAAACCCCTTCAAACTGGTATGCATAAATATTTCAATAAAAGGAAAAAAATGGCAAACATTTCTGTTCTCCAAGTTAAAAATGCATAATGTCTGTCAGTCGGGTTATAGATTCCACTGAGGTTTTGGTATTTCCAGTATGTCTTTCATCTTCTGCTTTGAATACAAAATAGGCTTCCATAACTTTATTTGAAGAATGTTTGTGGCCTCATTATTAGCAACTCAGCATAAATTCATGTTCACTCAAATCCAGCATCTGTAAAATGCATTATGGCCTCTTTCAGCCTAGACAGATTCTTTCAAGAGCATAATTCCCCCCTGTAAGAACAATGCATACAGGTGTCCATTTCCGGTTGCTCAGCCTGGGCTCCCTTAACCCCTTCAAACTGATATGCATAAATATTTCAACAAAAGGAAAACACTGGCAGTTGACGACCAAAAAAAATAAATACCAAACTGGGATGGGTAGCAGTAATAATTTTATCCTGAAGGGCTGAAAAATTAAATAATTACTGAACCTTTCTACAAATACAACAAAGCGGCATCCATTTACCTCATGACACTTGTATATAATCTTATACCATCCATCCATCAAATCAGCATTGAGAGTGAGAGTAGTAATTTAATCCATTGATTTATACTTCAGCATTGGCAGTTTAATCCATCCTAGCAATAAGGAAATATATTCCAACATCAGGCAGGTTATTGTTCTTCTCAGATGCTGTCCATTCTGACTGCTCTCATGGCAACGATATTAAGTTTTCTAATAGAAGCAACCCTGGCAATGATAAAAGAGGCCCTTGGCATATGTGGTTTTCATTCATATTTCAAACTTTCCACATATCAAATCTTCGACTTCCATTTTGTGTACTTTTTCGTTGTCTCACGACATTTACATTGAAGGTGTATGGATGAGACGTACAACTTTCACAGCCTCATGAAACAAAATGCACCAACAGAGGGTATGAAGAACACCCTTACGAAACAAAATCTGCCCAGATAAATAACAGCATGTTTGCAGAATTGATGTCCTACATCCGGTCAGGTAATTATAGCCAGCTGCATCATTCGCTGATTCTTTTCAATATGCTGAAATTCTTCCTGGAAGAGCAGCAAATACCGATCTCAGTTTTGAGCCAAATGCCTGGTGACATCAAAAGCCACTAAAAATAAGGAAATATATTCCTTGATGAGGCATATTGTTATTTTTATCTCTATGGTGGACGCTTCTTGCTAAACCCATGGCAACCATTTGAGTTCTTCCAGGTAAGAATGCGTAATGTCTGTCGGTATGGTCATAGTTTCCCAGTAAGCCTTTCATCTTCTGCATTGAATACAAGCAAGGCATCCATAATTTTTTCACCAGCTGAATGCCTGCGGATGTCCTGAGTCATTTATAACAATAAACAGGAAATATATTCCTTGACGAGGCATATTATTTTTCTCTCTCCATCTGGACCCTTCTTGCAAAACCCTGGCAACCATTTCTGTTCTCCAAGTTAAAAATGCATAATCTTTGTCAGTCAGGTTATAGTTTCCACTGAGGTCTTGATATTTCCAGTAAGCCTTTCATCTTCTGCTTTGAATACAATATAGGCTTCCATAACTTTATTGAAGAATGTTCGTGGCCTCATTATAAGCAACTCAGCATAAATCCATGTTGACTCAAATCCAGCATCTTAAAATGCATTATGGCCTCTTTCAGCCTAGACATATTCTTTCAAGAGCATAATTCCCCCCCTGTAAGAACAATGCATACAGGTGTCCATTTCCGGTTGCTCAGCCTGGGGCTCCCTTAACCCCTTCAAACTGGTATGCATAAATATTTCAACAAAAGGAAAACACTGGCAGTTGACGAGCAAAGAAAATAAATACCAAACTGGGATGGGTAGCAGTAATAATTTTATCCTGAAGGCCTGAAGGATTAAATAATTAGTGAACCTTTCTACAAATACAACAAAGCGGCATCCATTTACCTCATGACACTTGTATATAATCTTATACCATCCATCCATCAAATCAGCATTGAGAGTGAGAGTAGTAATTTAATCCATTGATTTATACTTCAGCATTGGCAGTTTAATCCATCCTAGCAATAAGGAAATATATTCCTAGATCAGGCAGGTTATTGTTCTTCTCAGATGTTGTCCATTCTGACTGCTCTCATGACAACGATATTAAGTTTTCTAATAGAAGCAACCGTACCAATGATAAAAGAGGCCCTTGGCTATGTGGTTTTCATTCATATTTCAAACTTTCCACATATCAAATCTTCGACTTCCATTTTGTGTACTCTTTCGTTGTCTCACGACATTCACATCGAAGGTGTATGGATGAGATGAACACCTTTCACACCCTCATGAAACAAAATGCACCAACAGAGGGTATGAAAAACACCCTTACGAAACAAAATCTGCCCAGATAAATAACAGCATGTTTGCAGAATTGATGTCCTATATCCGGTCAGGTAATTATAGCCAGCTGCATTATTCGCTGATTCTTTTCAATATGCTGAAATTCTTCCTGGAACAGCAGCAAATACAGGTCTCAGTTTTGAGCCAAATGCCTGGTGACGTCCAAAGTCACTGATGACAATAATCAGGAAATATATTCCTTGATGAGGTATATTGTTATTTTTCTCTCTCCTGGTGGACACTTCTTGCTAAACACATGGCAATCATTTGAGTTCTTCTAGGAAAGAATGCGTAATGTCCGTCAGCGTGGTCATAGTTTCCGCTGATGTCTTGATATTCCCAGTAAGCCTTTTATCTTCAGCATTGAATACAAGCGAGCCTTCCATAATTTTCTCACCAGCTGAAAGCCTGCTGATGTCCTGAGTCATTTATAACAATAATCAGGAAATATATTCCTTCACGATTCATATTATTTTTCTCTCTCCATCTGGACCCTTCTTGCAAAACCCTGGCAACCATTTCTGTTCTAAAAGTTAAAAATACGTAATCTCTGTCAGTCAGGTAATAGTTTCCACTGAGGTCTTGATATTTCCAGTAAGCCTTTCATCTTGTCCTTCGAATACAATATAGGCTTCCATAACTTTATTGAAGAATGTTTGTGGCCTCATTATTAGCAACTCAGCATAAATCCATGTTGACTCAAATCCAGCATCGTAAAATGCATTATGGCCTCTTTCAGCCTAGACATATTCTTTCAAGAGCATAATTCCCCCCTGTAAGAACAATGTATACAGGTGTCCATTTCCGGTTGCTCAGCCTGGGGCTCCCTAAACCCCTTCGAACTGGTATGCATAAATATTTCAATAAAAGGAAAAAAATGGCAACCATTTCTGTTCTCCAAGTTAAAAATGCATAATGTCTGTCAGTCGGGTTATAGATTCCACTGAGGTTTTGATATTTCCAGTATGTCTTTCATCTTCTGCTTTGAATACAAAATAGGCTTCCATAACTTTATTTGAAGAATGTTTGTGGCCTCATTATTAGCAACTCAGCATAAATTCATGTTCACTCAAATCCAGCATCTGTAAAATGCATTATGGCCTCTTTCAGCCTAGAAAGATTCTTTCAAGAGCATAATTCCCCCCTGTAAGAACAATGCATACAGGTGTCCATTTCCGGTTGCTCAGCCTGGGCTCCCTTAACCCCTTCAAACTGATATGCATAAATATTTCAACAAAAGGAAAACACTGGCAGTTGACGAGCAAAGAAAATAAATACCAAACTGGGATGGGTAGCAGTAATAATTTTATCCTGAAGGGCTGAAAAATTAAATAATTACTGAACCTTTCTACAAATACAACAAAGCGGCATCCATTTACCTCATGACAATTGTATATAATCTTATACCATCCAACCATCAAATCAGCATTGAGAGTGAGAGTAGTAATTTAATCCATTGATTTATACTTCAGCATTGGCAGTTTGATCCATCCTAGCAATAAGGAAATATATTCCTAGATCAGGCAGGTTATTGTTCTTCTCAGATGTTGTCCATTCTGACTGCTCTCATGACAACGATATTAAGTTTTCTAATAGAAGCAACCGTGCCAATGATAAAAGAGGCCCTTGGCATATGTGGTTTTCATTCATATTTCAAACTTTCCACATATCAAATCTTCGACTTCCATTTTGTGTACTCTTTCGTTGTCTCACGACATTCACATTGAAGGTGTATGGATGAGATGAACACCTTTCACACCCTCATGAAACAAAATGCACCAACAGAGGGTATGAAGAACACCCTTACGAAACAAAATCTGCCCAGATAAATACGGCATGTTTGCAAAATTGATGTCCTACATCCGGTCAGGTAATTAGAGCCAGCTGCATCATTCGCTGATTCTTTTCAATATGCTGAAATTCTTCCTGGAACAGCAGCAAATACAGGTCTCAGTTTTGAGCCAAATGCCTGGTGACATCAAAAGCCACTAATAATGTGGAAATATATTCCTTGATGAGACATATTGTTATTTTTATCTCTATGGTGGATGCTTCTTGCTAAACCCATGGCAACCATTTGAGTTCTTCCAGGTAAGAATGCGTAATGTCTGTCAGTATGGTCATAGTTTCCCAGTAAGCCTTTCATCTTCTGCATTGAATACAAGCAAGGCTTCCATAATTTTTTCACCAGCTGAACGCCTGCGGACGTCCTGAGTCATTTATAGCAATTATCAGGAAATATATTCTTTGAGGAGACATATTATTTTTCTCTCTCCATCTGGACCCTTCTTGCAAAACCCTGGCAACCATTTCTGTTCTCCAAGTTAAAAATGCGTAATCTCTGTCAGTCAGGTAATAGTTTCCACTGAGGTCTTGATATTTCCAGTAAGCCTTTCATCTTGTGCTTCGAATACAATATAGGCTTCCATAACTTTATTGAAGAATGTTTGTGGCCTCATTATTAGCAACTCAGCATAAATCCATGTTGACTCAAATCCAGCATCGTAAAATGCATTATGGCCTCTTTCAGCCTAGACATATTCTTTCAAGAGCATAATTCCCCCCTGTAAGAACAATGCATACAGGTGTCCATTTCCGGTTGCTCAGCCTGGGGCTCCCTTAGCCCCTTCAAACTGGTATGCATGAATATTTCAATAAAAGGAAAACACTGGCAGTTGACGAGCAAAGAAAATAAATACCAAACTGGGATGGGGATCAGTAATAATTTTATCCTGAAGGGCTGAAGGATTAAATAATTACTGAACCTTTCTACAAATACAACAAAGCGGCATCCATTTACCTCGTGACACTTGTACATAATCTTATACCATCTATCCATCAAGTCAGCAATGAGAGTGAGAGTAGTAATTTAATCCATTGATTTACACTTCAGCATTGGCAGTTTAATCCATCCTACCAATAAGGAAATATATTCCTACATCAGGCAGGTTATTGTTCTTCTCAGATGTTCTCCATTCTGACAGCTCTCATGTACAACCATATTAAGTTTTCTAATAGAAGGAACCCTGCCAATGATAAAAGAGGCCCTTGGCTTATGTGGTTTTCATTCATATTTCAAACTTTCCACATATCAATTCTTCGACTTCCATTTTGTGTACTCTTTGGTTGTCTCACGACATTCACATTGAAGGTGTATAGATGAGACGTACAACTTTCACAGCCTTATGAAACAAAATGCACCAACAGAGGGTATGATGAACATCCTTACGAAACAAAATCAGCCCAGATAAATAACAGCATGTTTTCAGAATTGATGTCCAACATCCTGTCAGGTAATTATAGCCAGCTGCATCATTCGCTGATTCTTTTCAATATGCTGAAATTCTTCCTGGAAGAGCAGCAAATACGGGTCTCAGTTTTGAGCCTGGTGACATCAAAAGCCACTAATAATGAGGAAATACATTCCTTGATGAGGCATATTGTTATTTTCATCTCTATAGTGGACGCTTCTTGCTAAACCCATGGAAACCATTTGAGTTCTTCCAGGTAAGAAACCGTAATGTCTATCAGTGTGGTAATAGTTTCCCAGTAGGCCTTTCATCTTCTGCATTGAATACAATCGAGGCTTCCATAATTTTCTCACCAGCTGAATGCCTGCGAACGTCCTGAGTCATTTATAACAATAATCAGGAAATATATTCCTTGATGAGGCATATTGTTATTTTTCTCTCTCCTGGTGGACTCCTCTTGCTAAACCCATGGCAACCATTTGAGTTCTTCTAGGAAAGGATGCATAACGTCCGTCAGTGTGGACATAGTTTTCACTGAGGTCGTGACATTCCCAGTAAGCCTTTTATCTTCTGCATTGAATACAAGCGGGCCTTCCATATTTTTCTCACCAGCTGAATGCCTGTTGACATCCTGAGTCATTTATAACTATAATCAGGAAATATATTCTATGACGATGCATATTATTTTTCTCTCTCCATCAGGACCCTTCTTGCAAAACCCTGGCAACCATTTCTGTTCTCCAAGTTAAAAATACGTAATCTCTGTCAGTCGGGTTATAGTTCCCAGTGAGGTCTTGATATTTCCAGTAAGCCTTTCATTTTCTGCTTTGAATACAATATAGGCTCCCATAACTTTATTTGAAGAATGTTTATGGCCTCATTAATAGCAACTCAGCATAAATCCATGTTGACTCAAATCCAGCATCTTAAAATGCATTATGGCCTCTTTCAGCCTAGAAAGATTCTTTCAAGAGCATAATTCCCCCCTGTAAGAACAATGCATACAGGTGTCCATTTCCGGTTGCTCAGCCTGGGCTCCCTTAACCCCTTCAAACTGATATGCATAAATATTTCAATAAAAGGAAAACACTGGCAGTTGACGAGCAAAGAAAATAATACCAAACTGGTTTGGGGATCAGTAATAATTTTATCCCGAAGGGCTGAAGGATTGAATAATTACTGAACCTTTCTACAAATATAACAAAGCGGCATCCATTTACCTCATGACACTTGTACATAATCTTATACCATCCATCCATCAAATCAGCATTGAGAGTGAGAGTAGTAATTTAATCCATTGATTTATACTTCAGCATTGGCAGTTTAATCCATCCTAGCAATAAGGAAATATATTCCTACATTAGGCAGGTTATTGTTCTTCTCAGATGTTGTCCATTCTGACTGCTCTCATGGCAACGATATTAAGTTTTCTAATAGAAGCAACCCTGGCAATGATAAAAGAGGCCCTTGGCATATGTGGTTTTCATTCATATTTCAAATTTTCCACATGTCAAATCTTCGACTTCCATTTTGTGTACTCTTTCGTTGTCTCACGACATTTACATTGAAGGTGTATGGATGAGACGTACAACTTTCACAGCCTCATGAAACAAAATGCACCAACAGAGGGTATGAAGAACACCCTTACGAAACAAAATCTGCCCAGATAAATAACAGCATGTTTGCAGAATTGATGTCCTACATCCGGTCAGGTAATTATAGCCAGCTGCATCTTTCGCTGATTCTTTTCAATATGCTGAAATTCTTCCTGGAAGAGCAGCAAATACCGGTCTCAGTTTTGAGCCAAATGCCTGGTGACATCAAAAGCCACTAATAATGTGGAAATATATTCCTTGATGAGGCATATTGTTATTTTTATCTCTATGGTGGACGCTTCTTGCTAAACCCATGGCAACCATTTGAGTTCTTCCAGGTAAGAATGCATAATATCTGTCAGTATGGTCATAGTTTCCCAGTAAGCCTTTCATCTTCTGCATTGAATACAAGCAAGGCTTCCATAATTTTTTCACCAGCTGAATGCCTGCGGACGTCCTGAGTCATTTATAGCAATAATCAGGAAATATATTCCTTGAGGAGGCATATTATTTTTCTCTCTTCATCTGGACCCTTCTTGCAAAACCCTGGCAACCATTTCTGTTCTCCAAGTTAAAAATGCGTAATCTCTGTCAGTCGGGTTATAGTTTCCACTGAGGTCTTGATATTTCCAGTAAGCCTTTCATCTTGTGCTTCGAATACAATATAGGCTTCCATAACTTTATTGAAGAATGTTTGTGGCCTCATTATTATCAACTGAGCATAAATCCATGTTGACTCAAATCCAGCATCTTAAAATGCATTATGGCCTCTTTCAGCCTAGACATATTCTTTCAAGAGCATAATTCCCCCCTGTAAGAACAATGCATACAGGTGTCCATTTCCGGTTGCTCAGCCTGGGGCTCCCTTAGCCCCTTCAAACTGGTATGCATAAATATTTCAATAAAAGGAAAACACTGGCAGTCGACGAGCAAAGAAAATAAATACCAAACTGGGATGGGGATCAGTAATAATTTTATCCTGAAGGGCTGAAGGATTAAATAATTACTGAACCTTTCTACAAATACAACAAAGCGGCATCCATTTACCTCGTGACACTTGTACATAATCTTATACCATCCATCCATCAAGTCAGTATTGAGAGTGAGAGTAGTAATTTAATCCATTGATTTATACTTCAGCATTGGTGGTTTAATCCATCCCAGCAATAAGGAAATATATTCCTACATCAGGCAGGTTATTGTTCTTCTCAGATGTTGTCCATTCTGACTGCTCTCATGTACAACCATATTAAGTTTTCTAATAGAAGCAACCCTGCCAATGATAAAAGAGGCCCTTGGCATATGTGGTTTTCATTCATATTTCAAACTTTCCACATATCAATTCTTCGACTTCCATTTTGTGTACTCTTTGGTTGTCTCACGACATTCACATTGAAGGTGTATAGATGAGACGTACAACTTTCACAGCCTTATGAAACAAAATGCACCAACAGAGGGTATGATGAACATCCTTACGAAACAAAATCTGCCCAGATAAATAACAGCATGTTTGCAGAATTGATGTCCAACATCCTGTCAGGTAATTATAGCCAGCTGCATCATTCGCTGACTCTTTTCAATATGCTGATATTCTTCCTGGAAGAGCAGCAAATACCGGTCTCAGTTTTGAGCCTGGTGACATCAAAAGCCACTAATAATGAGGAAATACATTCCTTGATGAGGCATATTGTTATTTTCATCTCTATAGTGGACGCTTCTTGCTAAACCCATGGAAACCATTTGAGTTCTTCCAGGTAAGAAACCGTAATGTCTATCAGTGTGGTAATAGTTTCCCAGTAAGCCATTCATCTTCTGCATTGAATACAATCGAGGCTTCCATAATTTTCTCACCAGCTGAATGCCTGCGGACGTCCTGAGTCATTTATAACAATAATCAGGAAATATATTCCTTGATGAGGCATATTGTTATTTTTCTCTCTCCTGGTGGACTCTTCTTGCTAAACCCATGGCAACCATTTGAGTTCTTCTAGGAAAGGATGCATAACGTCCGTCAGTGTGGACATAGTTTCCACTGAGGTCGTGATATTCCCAGTAAGCCTTTTATCTTCTGCATTGAATACAAGCGGGCCTTCCATATTTTTCTCACCAGCTGAATGCCTGTTGACATCCTGAGTCATTTATAACTATAATCAGGAAATATATTCCATGATGATGCATATTATTTTTCTCTCTCCATCTGGACCCTTCTTGCAAAACCCTGGCAACGATTTCTGTTCTCCAAGTTAAAAATACGTAATCTCTGTCAGTCGGGTTATAGTCCCCAGTGAGGTCTTGATATTTCCAGTAAGCCTTTCATTTTCTGCTTTGAATACAATATAGGCTTCCATAACTTTATTTGAAGAATGTTTGTGGCCTCATTATTAGCAACTTAGCATAAATCCATGTTGACTCAAATCCAGCATCTTAAAATGCATTATGGCCTCTTTCAGCCTAGAAAGATTCTTTAAAGAGCATAATTCCCCCCTGTAAGAACAATGCATACAGGTGTCCATTTCCGGTTGCTCAGCCAGGGGCTCCCTTAACCCCTTCAAACTGATATGCCTAAATATTTCAATAAAAGGAAAACACTGGCAGTTGACGAGCAAAGAAAATAATACCAAACTGGGATGGGGATCAGTAATAATTTTATCCCGAAGGGCTGAAGGATTGAATAATTACTGAACCTTTCTACAAATATAACAAAGCGGCATCCATTTACCTCATGACACTTGTACATAATCTTATACCATCCATCCATCAAATCAGCATTGAGAGTGAGAGTAGTAATTTAATCCATTGATTTATATTTCAGCATTGGCAGTTTAATCCATCCTAGCAATAAGGAAATATATTCCTACATCAGGCAGGTTATTGTTCTTCACAGATGTTGTCCATTCTGACTGCTCTCATGGCAACGATATTAAGTTTTCTAATAGAAGCAACCCTGGCAATGATAAAAGAGGCCCTTGGCATATGTGGTTTTCATTCATATTTCAAACTTTCCACATGTCAAATCTTCGACTTCCATTTTGTGTACTCTTTCGTTGTCTCGCGACATTTACATTGAAGGTGTATGGATGAGACGTACAACTTTCACAGCCTCATGAAACAAAATGCACCAACAGAGGGTATGAAGAACACCCTTACGAAACAAAATCTGCCCAGATAAATAACAGCATGTTTGCAGAATTGATGTCCTACATCCGGTCAGGTAATTATAGCCAGCTGCATCTTTCGCTGATTCTTTTCAATATGCTGAAATTCTTCCTGGAAGAGCAGCAAATACCGGTCTCAGTTTTGAGCCAAATGCCTGGTGACATCAAAAGCCACTAATAATGTGGAAATATATTCCTTGATGAGACATATTGTTATTATTATCTCTATGGTGGATGCTTCTTGCTAAACCCATGGCAACCATTTGAGTTCTTCCAGGTAAGAATGCGTAATGTCTGTCAGTATGGTCATAGTTTCCCAGTAAGCCTTTCATCTTCTGCATTGAATACAAGCAAGGCTTCCATAATTTTTTCACCAGCTGAACGCCTGCGGACGTCCTGAGTCATTTATAGCAATAATCAGGAAATATATTCCTTGGGGAGGCATATTATTTTTCTCTCTCCATCTGGACCCTTCTTGCAAAACCCTGGCAACCATTTCTGTTCTCCAAGTTAAAAATGTGTAATCTCTGTCAGTCAGGTTATAGTTTCCACTGAGGTCTTGATATTTCCAGTAAGCCTTTCATCTTGTGCTTCGAATACAATATAGGCTTCCATAACTTTATTGAAGAATGTTTGTGGCCTCATTATTAGCAACTCAGCATAAATCCATGTTCACTCAAATCCAGCATCTTAAAATGCATTATGGCCTCTTTCAGCCTAGACATATTCTTTCAAGAGCATAATTCCCCCCTGTAAGAACAATGCATACAGGTGTCCATTTCCGGTTGCTCAGCCTGGGGCTCCCTTAGCCCCTTCAAACTGGTATGCATAAATATTTCAATAAAAGGAAAACACTGGCAGTTGACGAGCAAAGAAAATAAATACCAAACTGGGATGGGGATCAGTAATAATTTTATCCTGAAGGGCTGAAGGATTAAATAATTACTGAACCTTTCTACAAATACAACAAAGCGGCATCCATTTACCTCGTGACACTTGTACATAATCTTATACCATCCATCCATCAAGTCAGCATTGAGAGTGAGAGTAGTAATTTAATCCATTGATTTACACTTCAGCATTGGCAGTTTAATCCATCCTAGCAATAAGGAAATATATTCCTACATCAGGCAGGTTATTGTTCTTCTCAGATGTTGTCCATTCTGACTGCTCTCATGTACAACCATATTAAGTTTTCTAATAGAAGCAACCCTGCCGATGATAAAAGAGGCCCTTGGCATATGTGGTTTTCATTCATATTTCAAACTTTCCACATATCAATTCTTCGACTTCCATTTTGTATACTCTTTGGTTGTCTCACGACATTCACATTGAGGGTGTATAGATGAGACGTACAACTTTCACAGCCTCATGAAACAAAATGCACAAACAGAGGGTATGATGAACATCCTTACGAAACAAAATCTGCCCAGATAAATAACAGCATATTTGCAGAATTGATGTCCAACATCCTGTCAGGTAATTATAGCCAGCTGCATCATTCGCTGATTCTTTTCAATATGCTGAAATTCTTCCTGGAAGAGCAGCAAATACATGTCTCAGTTTTGAGCCAAATGCCTGGTGACATCAAAAGCCACTAATAATGAGGAAATACATTCCTTGATGAGGCATATTGTTATTTTCATCTCTATAGTGGACGCTTCTTGCTAAACCCATGGAAACCATTTGAGTTCTTCCAGGTAAGAAACCGTAATGTCTATCAGTGTGGTAATAGTTTCCCAGTAAGCCTTTCATCTTCTGCATTGAATACAATCCAGGCTTCCATAATTTTCTCACCAGCTGAATGCCTGCGGACGTCCTGAGTCATTTATAACAATAATCAGGAAATATATTCCTTGATGAGGCATATTGTTATTTTTCTCTCTCCTGGTGGACTCTTCTTGCTAAACCCATGGCAACCATTTGAGTTCTTCTAGGAAAGGATGCATAACGTCCGTCAGTGTGGACATAGTTTCCACTGAGGTCGTGATATTCCCAGTAAGCCTTTTATCTTCTGCATTGAATACAAGCAGGCCTTCCATATTTTTCTCACCAGCTGAATGCCTGTTGACATCCTGAGTCATTTATAACTATAATCAGGAAATATATTCCATGACGATGCATATTATTTTTCTCTCTCCATCTGGACCCTCATTGCAAAACCCTGGCAACCATTTCTGTTCTCCAAGTTAAAAATACGTAATCTCTGTCAGTCGGGTTATAGTCCCCAGTGAGGTCTTGATATTTCCAGTAAGCCTTTCATTTTCTGCTTTGAATACAATATAGGCTTCCATAATTTCCGGTTGCTCAGCCAGGGGCTCCCTTAACCCCTTCAAACTGATATGCCTAAATATTTCAATAAAAGGAAAACACTGGCAGTTGACGAGCAAAGAAAATAATACCAAACTGGGATGGGGATCAGTAATAATTTTATCCCGAAGGGCTGAAGGATTGAATAATTACTGAACCTTTCTACAAATATAACAAAGCGGCATCCATTTACCTCATGACACTTGTACATAATCTTATACCATCCATCCATCAAATCAGCATTGAGAGTGAGAGTAGTAATTTAATCCATTGATTTATATTTCAGCATTGGCAGTTTAATCCATCCTAGCAATAAGGAAATATATTCCTACATCAGGCAGGTTATTGTTCTTCACAGATGTTGTCCATTCTGACTGCTCTCATGGCAACGATATTAAGTTTTCTAATAGAAGCAACCCTGGCAATGATAAAAGAGGCCCTTGGCATATGTGGTTTTCATTCATATTTCAAACTTTCCACATGTCAAATCTTCGACTTCCATTTTGTGTACTCTTTCGTTGTCTCACGACATTTACATTGAAGGTGTATGGATGAGACGTACAACTTTCACAGCCTCATGAAACAAAATGCACCAACAGAGGGTATGAAGAACACCCTTACGAAACAAAATCTGCCCAGATAAATAACAGCATGTTTGCAGAATTGATGTCCTACATCCGGTCAGGTAATTATAGCCAGCTGCATCTTTCGCTGATTCTTTTCAATATGCTGAAATTCTTCCTGGAAGAGCAGCAAATACCGGTCTCAGTTTTGAGCCAAATGCCTGGTGACATCAAAAGCCACTAATAATGTGGAAATATATTCCTTGATGAGACATATTGTTATTTTTATCTCTATGGTGGATGCTTCTTGCTAAACCCATGGCAACCATTTGAGTTCTTCCAGGTAAGAATGCGTAATGTCTGTCAGTATGGTCATAGTTTCCCAGTAAGCCTTTCATCTTCTGCATTGAATACAAGCAAGGCTTCCATAATTTTTTCACCAGCTGAACGCCTGCGGACGTCCTGAGTCATTTATAGCAATAATCAGGAAATATATTCCTTGAGGAGGCATATTATTTTTCTCTCTCCATCTGGACCCTTCTTGCAAAACCCTGGCAACCATTTCTGTTCTCCAAGTTAAAAATGCGTAATCTCTGTCAGTCAGGTTATAGTTTCCACTGAGGTCTTGATATTTCCAGTAAGCCTTTCATCTTGTGCTTCGAATACAATATAGGCTTCCATAACTTTATTGAAGAATGTTTGTGGCCTCATTATTAGCAACTCAGCATAAATCCATGTTGACTCAAATCCAGCATCTTAAAATGCATTATGGCCTCTTTCAGCCTAGACATATTCTTTCAAGAGCATAATTCCCCCCTGTAAGAACAATGCATACAGGTGTCCATTTCCGGTTGCTCAGCCTGGGGCTCCCTTAGCCCCTTCAAACTGGTATGCATAAATATTTCAATAAAAGGAAAACACTGGCAGTTGACGAGCAAAGAAAATAAATACCAAACTGGATGTGGATCAGTAATAATTTTATCCTGAAGGGCTGAAGGATTAAATAATCACTGAACCTTTCTACAAATACAACAAAGCGGCATCCATTTACCTCATGACACTTGTACATAATCTTATACCATCCAGCCATCAAATCAGCATTGAGAGTGAGAGTAGTAATTTAATCCATTGATTTATACTTCAGCATTGGCAGTTTAATCCATCCTAGCAATAAGGAAATATATTCCTACATCAGGCAGGTTATTGTTCTTCTCAGATGTTGTCCATTCTGACTGCTCTCATGGCAACGATATTAAGTTTTCTAATAGAAGCAACCCTGCCAATGATAAAAGAGGCCCTTGGCATATGTGGTTTTCATTCATATTTCAAACCTTCCACATATCAAATCTTCGACTTCCATTTTGTGTACTTTTTCGTTGTCTCACGACATTCACATTGAAGGTGTATAGATCAGACGTACAACTTTCACAGCCTCATGAAACAAAATGCACCAACAGAGGGTATGACGAACACCCATACGAAAAAAAAATCTGCCCAGATAAATAACAGCATGTTTGCAGAATTGATGTCCAACATCCGGTCAGGTAATTATAGCCAGCTGCATCATTCGCTGATTCTTTTCAATATGCTGATATTCTTCCTGGAAGAGCAGCAAATACATGTCTCAGTTTTGAGCCAAATGCCTGGTGACATCAAAAGCCACTAATAATGAGGAAATATATTCCTTGATGAGGCATATTGTTATTTTTATCTCTACGGTGGACTCTTCTTACTAAACCCATGGCCACCATTTGAGTTCTTCCAGGAAAGAATACGTAATGTCTGTCAGTGTGGTCATAGTTTCCCAGTAAGCCTTTCATCTTCAGGATTGAATACAAGCGAGGCTTCCACAATTTTCTCACCAGCTGAATGCCTGCTGACATCCTGAGTCATTTATAACAATAATCAGGAAATATATTCCTTGACGATGCATATTATTTTTCTCTCTCCATCTGGACCCTTCTTGCAAAACCCTGGCAACCATTTCTGTTCTCCAAGTTAAAAATGCATAATCTCTGTCAGTTGGGTTATAGTTTCCACTGAGGTCTTGATATTTCCAGTAAGCCTTTCATCTTCTGCTTTGAATACAATATAGGCTTCCATAACTTTATTTGAAGAATGTTTGTGGCCTCATTATTAGCAACTCAGCATAAATCCATGTTGACTCAAATCCAGCATCTTAAAATGCATTATGCATTTCAGCCTAGACAGATTCTTTCAAGACCATAATTACCCCTTGTAAGAACAATGCATACAGGTGTCCATTTCTGGTTGCTCAGCCTGGGACTCCCTTAACCCCTTCAAACTGTTAAGCATAAATATTTCAATAAAAGGAAAACACTGGCAGTTGACGAGCAAAGAAAATGAATACCAAACTGGGATGGGTATCAGTAATAATTTTATCCTGATGGGCTGAAGGAGTAAATAATTACTGAACCTTTCTACAAATACAACAAAGCGGCATCCATTTACCTCATGACACTTGTACATAATCTTAAACCATCCATCCATCAAATCAGCATTGAGAGTGAGAGTAGTAATTTAATCCATTGATTTATACTTCAGCATTGGCAGTTTAATCCATCCTAGCAATAAGGAAATATATTCCTACATTAGGCAGGTTATTGTTCTTCTCAGATGTTGTCCATTCTGACTGCTCTCATGGCAACCATATTTAGTTTTCTAACAAAAGCAACCCTGCCAATGATAAAAGAGGCCCTTGGGGTATGTCGTTTTCATTCATATTTCAAACTTTCCACATATCAAATCTTCGACTTCCATTTTGTGTACTCTTTAGTTGTCTCACAACATTCACATTGAAGGTGTATAGATGAGACAAACAACTTTCACACCCTCATGAAACAAAATGCACCAACAGAGGGTATGAAGAACACCCTTACGAAACAAAATCTGCCCAGATAAATAACAGCATGTTTGCAGAATTGATGTCCAACATCTGGTCAAGTAATTATAGCCAGCTGCATCATTCGATGATTCTTTTCAATATGCTGAAATTCTTCCTGGCAGAGCAGCAAATACAGGACTCAGTATTGAGCCAAATGTCTAGTGACGTCCAAAGTTATTGATGACAATAATGAGGAAATATATTCCTTGATGAGGCATATTGTTATTTTTCTCTCTTCTGGTGGACTCTTCTTGCTAAACCCATGGCAACCATTTGAGTTCTTCTAGGAAAGGATGCGTAATGTCCGTCAGTGTGGTCATAGTTTCCACTGAGGTCTTGATATTCCCAGTAAACCTTATTTCTTCTGCATTGAATACAAGTGAGCCTTCCATAATTTTCTCACCAGCTGAATGCCTGCTGACGTCCTGAGTCATTTACAACAATAATCAGGAAATATATTCCTAGACGATGCATATTATTTTTCTCTCTCCATCTGGACCCTTCTTGCAAAACCGTGGCAACCATTTCTGTTCTCCAATTTAAAAATGCGTAATCTCTGTCAGTCGGGTTATAGTTTCCACTGAGGTCTTGATATTTCCAGTAGGCCTTTCATCTTGTGCTTTGAATACAATATAGGCTTCCATAACTTTATTTGAAGAATGTTTGTGGCCTCATTATTAGCAACTCAGCATAAATCCATGTTGACTCAAATCCAGCATCTTAAAATGCATTATGGCCTCTTTCAGCCCAGACAGATACTTTCAAGAGCATAATTCCCCCTGTAAGAACAATGCATACAGGTGTCCATTTCCGGTTGCTCAGCCTGGGGCTCCCTTAACCCCTTCAAACTGGTATGCATAAATATTTCAATAAAAGGAAAACACTGGTAGTTGACGAGCAAAGAAAATAAATACCAAACTGGGATGTGGATCAGTAATAATTTTATCCTGAAGGGCTGAAGGATTAAATAATTACTGAACCTTTCTACAAATACAACAAAGCGGCATCCATTTACCTCATGACACGGGTACATAATCTTATACCATCCATCCATCAAATCAGCTTTGAGAGTGAGAATATTAATTTAATCCATTGATTTATACTTCAGCATTGGCAGTTTAATCCATCCTAGCAATAAGGAAATACATTCCTACATCAGGCAGGTTATTGTTCTTCTCAGATGTTGTCCATTCTGAGTGCTCTCATGGCAACCATATTAAGTTTTCTAATAGGAGCAACCCTGCCAATGATAAAAGAGGCCCTTGGCATATGTGGTTTTCATTCATATTCCAAACTTTCCACATATCAAATCTTCGACTTCCATTTTGTGTACTTTTTCGTTGTCTCACAACATTCACATTGAAGGTGTATAGATCAGACGTACAACTTTCACAGCCTCATGAAACAAAATCCACCAACAGAGGGTATGATGAACACCCATACGAAAAAAAAAATCTGCCCAGATAAATAACAGCATGTTTGCAGAATTGATGTCCAACATCCGGTCAGGTAATTATAGCCAGCTGCATCATTCGCTGATTCTTTTCAATATGCTGATATTCTTCCTGGAAGAGCAGCAAATACATGTCTCAGTTTTGAGCCAAATGCCTGGTGACATCAAAAGCCACTAATAATGAGGAAATATATTCCTTGATGAGGCATATTGTTTTTTTATCTCTATGGTGGACGCTTCTTGCTAAACCCATGGCCACCATTTGAGTTCTTCGAGGAAAGAATACGTAATGTCTGTCAGTGTGGTCATAGTTTCCCAGTAAGCCTTTCATCTTCTGCATTGAATACAAGCGAGGCTTCCATAATTTTCTCACCAGCTGAATGCCTGCTGACATCCTGAGTCATTTATAACAATAATCAGGAAATATATTCCTTGACGATGCATATTATTTTTCTCTCTCCATCTGGACCCTTCTTGCAAAACCCTGGCAACCATTTCTGTTCTCCAAGTTAAAAATGCATAATCTCTGTCAGTTGGGTTATAGTTTCCACTGAGGTTTTGATATTTCCAGTAAGCCTTTCATCTTCTGCTTTGAATACAATATAGGCTTCCATAACTTTATTTGAAGAATGTTTGTGGCCTCATTATTAGCAACTCAGCATAAATCCATGTTGACTCAAATCCAGCATCTTAAAATGCATTATGCATTTCAGCCTAGACAGATTCTTTCAAGACCATAATTCCCCCCCCTGTAAGAACAATGCATACAGGTGTCCATTTCTGGTTGCTCAGCCTGGGACTCCCTTAACCCCTTCAAACTGTTAAGCATAAATATTTCAATAAAAGGAAAACACTGGCAGTTGACGAGCAAAGAAAATGAATACCAAACTGGGATGGGTATCAGTAATAATTTTAGCCTGAAGGGCTGAAGGATTAAATAATTACTGAACCTTTCTACAAATACACCAAAGCAGCATCCATTTACCTCATTACACTTGTACATAATCATATACCATCCATCCATCAAATCAGCATTGAGAGTGAGAGTAGTAATTTAATCCATTGATTTATACTTCAGCATTGGCAGTTTAATCCATCCTAGCAATAAGGACATATATTCCTACATCAGGCAGGTTATTGTTCTTCTCAGATGTTGTCCATTCTGACTGCTCTCATGGCAACCATATTAAGTTTTCTAATAGCAGCAACCCTGCCAATGATAAAAGAGGCCCTTGGCGTATGTGATTTTCATTCATATTTCAAAGTTTACACATATCAAATCTTCGACTTCCATTTTGTGTACTCTTTCGTTGTCTCACAACATTCACATTGAAGGTGTATAGATGAGATGTACAACTTTCACACCCTCAGGAAACAAAATACACCATCAGAGGGTATGAAGAACACCCTTACAAAACAAAATCTGTCCAGATAAATAACAGCATGTTTGCAGAATTGATGTCCAACATCCGGTTAGGTAATTATAGCCAGCCACATCATTCGATGATTCTATTCAATATGCTGAAATTCTTCCTGGAAGAGCAGCAAATACAACTCTCAGTTTTGAGCCAAATGCCTGGTGATATCCAAATTCACTGATGACAATAATCAGGAAATATATTCCTTGATGAGGCATATTGTTATTTTTCTCTCTCCTGGAGGACCCTTCTTGCAAAACCCATGGCAACCATTTGAGTTCTTCTAGGAAAGGATGTGTAATGTCCGTCAGTGTGGTCATAGTTTCCATTGAGGTCTCGATATTCCCAGTAAGCCTTTTATCTTCTGCATTGAATACAAGTGAGGCTTCCATAATTTTCTCACCAGCGGAATGCCTGCCGACGTCCTGAGTCATTTATAACAATAATCAGGAAATATATTCCTTGACGAGGCATATTATTTTTCTCTCTATTCTGGACCCTTCTTGCAAAACCCTGGCAATCATTTCTGTTCTCCAAGTTAAAAATGCGTAATCTCTGTCAGTCGGGTTATAGTTTCCACTGAGGTCTTGATATTTCCAGTAAGCCTTTCATCTTATGCTTTGAATACAAAATAGGCTCCATAACTTTATTTGAAGAATGTTTGTGGCATCATTATTAGCAACTCCACATAAATCCATGTTGACTCAAATCCAGCATCTTAAAATACATTATGGCCTCTTTCAGCCTAGACAGATTCTTTCAAGAGCATAATTCCCCCCTGTAAGAACAATGCATACAGGTGTCCATTTCCGGTTGCTCAGCCTGGGGCTCCCTTAACCCCTTCAAACTGGTATGCATAAATATTTAAATAAAAGGAAAACATTGGCAGTTGACGAGCAAAGAAAATAAATACCAAACTGGATGGGGATCAGTAATAATTTTATCCTGAAGGGCTGAAGGATTAAATAATTACTGAACCTTTCTACAAATACAACAAAGCAGCATCCATTTACCTCATGACACTTGTACATAATCTTATACCATCCATCCATCAAATCAGCATTGAGAGTGAGAGTAGTAATTTAATCCATTGATTTATACTTCAGCATTGGCAGTTTAATCCATCCTAGCAATAAGGAAATATATTCCTACATCAGGCAGGTTATTGTTCTTCTCAGATGTTGTCCATTCTGACTGCTCTCATGACAACGATATTAAGTTTTCTAATAGAAGCAACCGTGCCAATGATAAAAGAGGCCCTTGGCATATGTGGTTTTCATTCATATTTCAAACTTTCCACATATCAAATCTTCGCCTTCCATTTTGTGTACTCTTTCGTTGTCTCACGACATTCACATTCAAGGTGTATGGATGAGATGAACACCTTTCACACCCTCATGAAACAAAATGCACCAACAGAGGGTATGAAGAACACCCTTACGAAACAAAATCTGCCCAGATAAATAACAGCATGTTTGCAGAATTGATGTCCTACATCCGGTCAGGTAATTATAGCCAGCTGCATCATTCGCTGATTCTTTTCAATATGCTGAAATTCTTCCTGGAAGAGCAGGAAATACAGGTCTCAGTTTTGAGCCAAATGCCTGGTGACGTCCAAAGTCACTGATAACAATAATCAGGAAATATATTCCTTGATGAGGCATATTGTTATTTTTCTCTCTCCGGGTGGACACTTCTTGCTAAACCCATGGCAACCATTTGAGTTCTTCTAGGAAAGAACGCGTAATGTCCGTCAGTGTGGTCATAGTTTCCACTGATGTCTTGATATTCCCTGTAAGCCTTTTATCTTCACCATTGAATACAAGCGAGGCTTCCATAATTTTCTTACCAGCTGAAAGCCTGCTGACGTCCTGAGTCATTTATAACAATAATCAGGAAATATATTCCTTGACGATGCATATTATTTTTCTCTCTCCATCTGGACCCTTCTTGCAAAACCCTGGCAACCATTTCTGTTCTTCAAGTTAAAAATACGTAATCTCTGTCAGTCGGGTTATAATTCCCAGTGAGGTCTTGATATTTCCAGTAAGCCTTTCATCTTCTGCTTTGAATACAATATAGGCTTCCATAACGTTATTTGAAGAATGTTTGTGGCCTCATTATTAGCAACTCAGCATAAATCCATGTTGACTCAAATCCAGCATCTTAAAATGCATTATGGCCTCTTTCAGCCTAGACAGATTCTTTGAAGAGCATAATTCCCCCCTGTAAGAACAATACATACAGGTGTCCATTTCCGGTTGCTCAGCCTGGGGCTCCCTTAACCCCTTCAAACTGGTATGCATAAATATTTCAATAAAAGGAAAAAAATGGCAACCATTTCAGTTCTCCAAGTTAAAAATGCATAATGTCTGTCAGTAGAGTTATAGATTCCACTGAGGTTTTGATATTTCCAGTATGTCTTTCATCTTCTGCTTTGAATACAAAATAGGCTTCCATAACTTTATTTGAAGAATGTTTGTGGCCTCATTATTAGCAACTCAGCATAAATTCATGTTCACTCAAATGCAGCATCTGTAAAATGCATTATGGCCTCTTTCAGCCTAGACAGATTCTTTCAAGAGCATAATTCCCCCCGTAAGAACAATGCATACAGGTGTCCATTTCCGGTTGCTCAGCCTGGGCTCCCTTAACCCCTTCAAACTAATATGCATAAATATTTCAATAAAAGGAAAACACTGGCAGTTGACAAGAAAAGAAAATAAATACCAAACTGGGATGGGTATCAGTAATAATTTTATCCTGAAGGGCTGAAGGATTAAATAATTACTGAACCTTTCTACAAATACAACAAAGCGGCATCCAATTACCTCATGACACTTGTACATAATCGTATACCATCCATCCATCAAATCAGCATTGAGAGTGAGAGTAGTAATTTAATCCATTGATTTATACTTCAGCATTGGCAGTTTAATCCATCCTAGCAATAAGGAAACATATTCCTACATCAGGCAGGTTATTGTTCTTCTCAGATGTTGTCCAATAAGAAAACATATTCCTACATCAGGCAGGTTATTGTTCTTCTCAGATGTTGTCCATTCTGACTGCTCTCATGGCAACGATATTAAGTTTTCTAATAGAAGCAACCCTGCCAATGATAAAAGAGGCCCTTGGCATATGTGATTTTCATTCATATTTCAAACTTTCCACATATCAAATCTTCGACTTCCATTTTGTGTACTTTTTCGTTGTCTCACGACATTCACATTGAAGGTATATAGATCAGACGTACAACTTTCACAGCCTCATGAAACAAAATGCACGAACAGAGGGTATGATGAACACCCTTATGAAAAAAAAATCTGCCCAGATAAATAACAGCATGTTTGCAGAATTGATGTCCAACGTCCGGTCAGGTAATTACAGCCAGCTGCATCATTCGCTGATTCTTTTCAATATGCTGATATTCTTCCTAGAAGTGCAGCAAATACAGGTCTCAGTTTTGAGCCAAATGCCTGGTGACATCAAAAGCCACTAATAATGAGGAAATATATTCCTTGATGAGGCATATTGTTATTTTTATCTCTATGGTGGATGCTTCTTGCTAAACCCATGGCAACCATTTGAGTTCTTCCAGGAAAGAATACGTAATGTCTGTCAGTGTGGTCATAGTTTCCCAGTAAGCCTTTCATCTTCTGCATTGAATACAAGCGAGGCTTCCATAATTTTCTCACCAGCTGAATGCCTGCTGACATCCTGAGTCATTTATAACAATAATCAGGAAATATATACCTTGACGATGCATATTATTTTTCTCTCTCCATCTGGACCCTTCTTGCAAAACCCTGGCAACCATTTCTGTTCTCCAAGTTAAAAATGCATAATCTCTGTCAGTTGGGTTATAGTTTCCACTGAGGTCTTGATATTTCCAGTAAGCCTTTCATCTTCTGCTTTGAATACAATATAGGCTTCCATAACTTTATTTGAAGAATGTTTGTGGCCTCATTATTAGCAACTCAGCATAAATCCATGTTGACTCAAATCCAGCATCTTAAAATGCATTATGCATTTCAGCCTAGACAGATTCTTTCAAGACCATAATTCCCCCCTGTAAGAACAATGCATACAGGTGTCCATTTCTGTTTGCTCAGCCTGGGACTCCCTTAACCCCTTCAAACTGTTAAGCATAAATATTTCAATAAAAGGAAAACACTGGCAGTTGACGAGCAAAGAAAATGAATACCAAACTGGGATGGGTATCAGTAATAATTTTATCCTGAAGGGCTGAAGGATTAAATAATTACTGAACCTTTCTACAAATACACCAAAGCAGCATCCATTTACCTCATTACACTTGTACATAATCATATACCATCCATCCATCAAATCAGCATTGAGAGTGAGAGTAGTAATTTAATCCATTGATTTATACTTCAGCATTGGCAGTTTAATCCATCCTAGCAATAAGGACATATATTCCTACATCAGGCAGGTTATTGTTCTTCTCAGATGTTGTCCATTCTGACTGCTCTCATGGCAACCATATTAAGTTTTCTAATAGAAGCAACCCTGCCAATGATAAAAGAGGCCCTTGGCGTATGTGATTTTCATTCATATTTCAAAGTTTACACATATCAAATCTTCGACTTCCATTTTGTGTACTCTTTCGTTGTCTCACAACATTCACATTGAAGGTGTATAGATGAGATGTACAACTTTCACACCCTCAGGAAACAAAATGCACCATCAGAGGGTATGAAAAACACCCTTACAAAACAAAATCTGTCCAGATAAATAACAGCATGTTTGCAGAATTGATGTCCGACATCCGGTTAGGTAATTATAGCCAGCCACATCATTCGATGATTCTATTCAATATGCTGAAATTCATCCTGGAAGAGCAGCAAATACAACTCTCAGTTTTGAGCCAAATGCCTGGTGATATCCAAATTCACTGATGACAATAATCAGGAAATATATTCCTTGATGAGGCATATTGTTATTTTTCTCTCTCCTGGAGGACCCTTCTTGCAAAACCCATGGCAAACATTTGAGTTCTTCTAGGAAAGGATGTGTAATGTCCGTCAGTGTGGTCATAGTTTCCACTGAGGTCTCGATATTCCCAGTAAGCCTTTTATCTTCTGCATTGAATACAAGTGAGGCTTCCATAATTTTCTCACCAGCGGAATGCCTGCCGACGTCCTGAGTCATTTATAACAATAATCAGGAAATATATTCCTTGACGAGGCATATTATTTTTCTCTCTCCATCTGGACCCTTCTTGCAAAACCCTGGCAATCATTTCTGTTCTCCAAGTTAAAAATGCGTAATGTCTGTCAGTCGGGTTATAGTTTCCACTGAGGTCTTGATATTTCCAGTAAGCCTTTCATCTTATGCTTTGAATACAAAATAGGCTTCCATAACTTTATTTGAAGAATGTTTGTGGCATCATTATTAGCAACTCAACATAAATCCATGTTGACTCAAATCCAGCATCTTAAAATACATTATGGCCTCTTTCAGCCTAGACAGATTCTTTCAAGAGCATAATTCACCCCTCTAAGAACAATGCATACAGGTATCCATTTCTGGTTGCTCAGCCTGGGGGTCCCTTAACCCCTTCAAACTGGTATGCATAAATATTTAAATAAAAGGAAAACATTGGCAGTTGACGAGCAAAGAAAATAAATACCAAACTGGATGGGGATCAGTAATAATTTTATCCTGAAGGGCTGAAGGATTAAATAATTACTGAACCTTTCTACAAATACAACAAAGCGGCATCCATTTACCTCATGACACTTGTATATAATCTTATACCTTCCATCCATCAAATCAGCATTGAGAGTGAGAGTAGTAATTTAATCCATTGATTTATACTTCAGCATTGGCAGTTTAATCCATCCTAGCAATAAGGAAATATATTCCTACATCAGGCAGGTTATTGTTCTTCTCAGATGTTGTCCATTCTGACTGCTCTCATGACAACGTTATTAAGTTTTCTAATAGAAGCAACAGTGCCAATGATAAAAGAGGCCCTTGGCATATGTGGTTTTCATTCATATTTCACTTTCCACATATCAAATCTTCAACTTCCATTTTGTGTACTCTTTCGTTGTCTCACGACATTCACATTGAAGGTGTATGGATGAGATGAACACCTTTCACACCCTCATGAAACAAAATGCACCAACAGAGGGTATGAAGAACACCCTTACGAAACAAAATCTGCCCAGATAAATAACAGCATGTTAGCAGAATTGATGTCCTACATCCGGTCAGGTAATTATAGCCAGCTGCATCATTCGCTGATTCTTTTCAATATGCTGAAATTCTTCCTGGAAGAGCAGGAAATACAGGTCTCAGTTTTGAGCCAAATGCCTGGTGACATCCAAATTCACTGATGACAATAATCAGGAAATATATTCCTTGATGAGGCATATTGTTAATTTTCTCTCTCCTGGAGGACCCTTCTTGCAAAACACATGGCAACCATTTGAGTTCTTCTAGGAAAGGATGTGTAATGTCCGTCAGTGTGGTCATAGTTTCCACTGAGGTCTTGATATTCCCAGTAAGCCTTTTATCTTCTGCATTGAATACAAGTGAGGCTTCCATAATTTTCTCACCAGCGGAATGCCTGCCGACATCCTGAGTCATTTATAACAATAATCAGGAAATATATTCCTTGACGCTGCATATTATTTTTCTCTCTCCTTCTGGACCCTTCTTGCAAAACCCTGGCGATCATTTCTGTTCTCCAAGTTAATAATGCGTAATCTCTGTCAGTCGGGTTATAGTTTCTACTGAGGTCTTGATATTTCCAGTAAGCCTTTCATCTTCTGCTCTGAATACAAAATAGGCTTCCATAACTTTATTTGAAGAATGTTTGTGGCATCATTATTAGCAACTCAACATAAATCCATGTTGACTCAAATCCAGCATCTTAAAATGCATTATGGCCTCTTTCAGCCTAGACAGATTCTTTCAAGTGCATAATTCCCCCCTGTAAGAACAATGCACACAGGTGTCCATTTCCGGTTGCTCAGCCTGGGGCTCCCGTAACCCCTTCAAACTGGTATGCATAAATATTTCAACAAAAGGAAAACATTGGCAGTTGACGAGCAAAGAAAATAAATACCAAACTGGATGGGGATCAGTAATAATTTTATCCTGAAGGGCTGAAGGATTAAATAATTACTGAACCTTTCTACAAATACAACAAAGCGGCATCCATTCACCTCATGACACTTGTATATAATCTTTTACCATCCATCCATCAAATCAGCATTGAGAGTGAGAGTAGTAATTTAATCCATTGATTTATACTTCAGCATTGGCAATTTAATCCATCCTAGCAATAAGGAAATATATTCCTACATCAGGCAGGTTATTGTTCTTCTCAGATGTTGTCCATTCTGACTGCTCTCATGACAACGATATTAAGTTTTCTAATAGAAGCAACCGTGCCAATGATAAAAGAAGCCCTTGGCATATGTGGTTTTCATTCATATTTCAAACTTTCCACATATCAAATCTTTGACTTCCATTTTGTGTACTCTTTAGTTGTCTCACGAAATTCACATTGAAGGTGTATGGATGAGATGTACAACTTTCGGACCCTCATGAAATAAAATGCACCAACAGAGGGTATGAAGAACACCCTTATGAAACAAAATCTCCCCAGACAAATAACAGCATGTTTGCAGAAATGAAGTCCAACATCCAGTCAGGTAATTATAGCCAGCTGCATCATTCGCTGATTCTTTTCAATATGCTGAAATTCTTCCTGGAACAGCAGCAAATACAGGTCTCAGTTTTGAGCCAAATGCCTGGTGACGTCCAAAGTCACTGATGACAATAATCAGGAAATATATTCCTTGATGAGGCATATTGTTATTTTTCTCCCTCCTGGTGGACACTTCTTGCTAAACCCATGGCAACCATTTGAGTTCTAGGAAAGAATGCGTAATGTCCGTCAGTGTGGTCATAGTTTCCACTGATGTCTTGATATTCCCTGTAAGCCTTTTATCTTCACCATTGAATACAAGCGAGGCTTACATAATTTTCTCACCAGCTGAAAGCCTGCTGACGTCCAGAGTCATTTATAACAATAATCAGGAAATATATTCCTTGACGATGCATATTATTTTTCTCTCTCCATCTGGACCCTTCTTGCAAAACCCTGGCAACCATTTCTGTTCTCCAAGTTAAAAATGCGTAATCTCTGTCAGTCGGGTTATAGTTTCCACTGAGGTCTTGATATTTCCAGTAAGCCTTTCATCTTATGCTTTGAATACAAAATAGGCTTCCATAACTTTATTTGAAGAATGTTTGCGGCATCATTATTAGCAACTCAACATAAATCCATGTTGACTCAAATCCAGCATCTTAAAATACATTATGGCCTCTTTCAGCCTAGACAGATTCTTTCAAGAGCATAATTCCCCCCTGTAAGAACAATGCATACAGGTGTCCATTTCTGGTTGCTCAGCCTGGGGCTCCCTTAACCCCTTCAAACTGGTATGCATAAATATTTAAATAAAAGGAAAACATTGGCAGTTGACGAGCAAAGAAAATAAATACCAAACTGGATGGGGATCAGTAATAATTTTATCCTGAAGGGCTGAAGGAACCTTTCTACAAATACAACAAAGCGGCATCCATTTACCTCATGACACTTGTATATAATCTTATACCATCCATCCATCAAATCAGCATTGAGAGTGAGAGTAGTAATTTAATCCATTGATTTATACTTCAGCATTGGCAGTTTAATCCATCCTAGCAATAAGGAAATATATTCCTACATCAGGCAGGTTATTGTTCTTCTCAGATGTTGTCCATTCTGACTGCTCTCATGACAACGATATTAAGTTTTCTAATAGAAGCAACAGTGCCAATGATAAAAGAGGCCCTTGGCATATGTGGTTTTCATTCATATTTCAAACTTTCCACATATCAAATCTTCGACTTCCATTTTGTGTACTCTTTCGTTGAAGGGGTTAAGGGAGCCCAGGCTGAGCAACCGGAAATGGACACCTGTATGCATTGTTCTTACAGGAGGGAATTATGCTCTTGAAAGAATCTGTCTAGGCTGAAAGAGGCCATAATGCATTTTACAGATGCTGCATTTGAGTGAACATGAATTTATGCTGAGTTGCTAATAATGAGGCCACAAACATTCTTCAAATAAAGTTATGGAAGCCTATTTTGTATTCAAAGCAGAAGATGAAAGACATACTGGAAATATCAAAACCTCAGTGGAATCTATAACCCTACTGACAGACATTATGCATTTTTTACTTGGAGAACAGAAATGGTTGCCATTTTTTTCCTTTTATTGAAATATTTATGCAAACCAGTTTGAAGGGGTTAAGGGAGCCCCAGGCTGAGCAACCGGAAATGGACACCTGTATGTATTGTTCTTACCGGGGGGAATTATGCTCTTCAAAGAATCTGTCTAGGCTGAAAGAGGCCATAATGCATTTTAAGATGCTGGATTTGAGTCAACATGGATTTATGCTGAGTTGCTAATAATGAGGCCACAAACATTCTTCAAATAAAGTTATGGAAGCCTATATTGTATTCAAAGCAGAAGATGAAAGGCTTACTGGAAATATCAAGACCTCACTGGGAACTATAACCCGACTGACAAAGATTACGTATTTTTAACTTGAAGAACAGAAATAGTTGCCAGGGTTTTGCAAGAAGGGTCCAGATGGAGAGAGAAAAATAATATGCATCGTCAAGGAATATATTTCCTGATTATTGTTATAAATGACTCAGGACGTCAGCAGGCTTTCAGCTGGTAAGAAAATTATGGAAGCCTCGCTTGTATTCAATGGTGAAGATAAAAGGCTTACAGGGAATATCAAGACATCAGTGGAAACTATGACCACACTGACGGACATTACACATCCTTTCCTAGAGGAACTCAAATGGTTGCCATGGGTTTAGCAAGAAGTGTCCACCAGGAGAGAGAAAAATAACAATATGCCTCATGAAGGAATATATTTCCTGATTATTGTCATCAGTGACTTTGGACGTCACCAGGCATTTGGCTCAAAACTGAGGCCTGTATTTCCTGCTCTTCCAGGAAGAATTTCAGCATATTGAAAAGAATCAGCGAATGATGCAGCTGGCTATAATTACCTGACCGGATGTAGGACATCAATTCTGCAAACATGCTGTTATTTATCTGGGCAGATAAATGCACCAACAGAGGGTATGAAGAACACCCTTACGAAACAAAATCTGCCCAGATAAATAACAGCATGTTTGCAGAATTGATGTCCAACATCCTGTCAAGTAATTATAGCCAGCTGCATCATTCGATGATTCTTTTCAATATGCTGAAATTCTTCCTGGCAGAGCAGCAAATACAGGACTCCGTATTGAGCCAAATGTCTAGTGACGTCCAAAGTTATTGATGACAATAATGAGGAAATATATTCCTTGATGAGGCATATTGTTATTTTTCTCTCTTCTGGTGGACTCTTCTTGCTAAACCCATGACAACCATTTGAGTTCTTCTAGGAAAGGATGCGTAATGTCCGTCAGTGTGGTCATAGTTTCCACTGAGGTCTTGATATTCCCAGTAAGCCTTTTATCTTCTGCATTGAATACAAGTGAGGCTTCCATAATTTTCTCACCAGCGGAATGCCTGCCGACATCCTGAGTCATTTATAACAATAATCAGGAAATATATTCCTTGACGAGGCATATTATTTTTCTCTCTCCATCTGGACCCTTCTTGCAAAACCCTGGCGATCATTTCTGTTCTCCAAGTTAATAATGCGTAATCTCTGTCAGTCGGGTTATAGTTTCTACTGAGGTCTTGATATTTCCAGTAAGCCTTTCATCTTCTGCTCTGAATACAAAATAGGCTTCCATAACTTTATTTGAAGAATGTTTGTGGCATCATTATTAGCAACTCAACATAAATCCATGTTGACTCAAATCCAGCATCTTAAAATGCATTATGGCCTCTTTCAGCCTAGACAGATTCTTTCAAGTGCATAATTCCCCCCTGTAAGAACAATGCATACAGGTGTCCATTTCCGGTTGCTCAGCCTGGGGCTCCCGTAATCCCTTCAAACTGGTATGCATAAATATTTCAACAAAAGGAAAACATTGGCAGTTGACGAGCAAAGAAAATAAATACCAAACTGGATGGGGATCAGTAATAATTTTATCCTAAAGGGCTGAAGGATTAAATAATTACTGAACCTTTCTACAAATACAACAAAGCGGCATCCATTCACCTCATGACACTTGTATATAATCTTTTACCATCCATCCATCAAATCAGCATTGAGAGTGAGAGTAGTAATTTAATCCATTGATTTATACTTCAGCATTGGCAATTTAATCCATCCTAGCAAAAAGGAAATATATTCCTACATCAGGCAGGTTATTGTTCTTCTCAGATGTTGTCCATTCTGACTGCTCTCATGACAACGATATTAAGTTTTCTAATAGAAGCAACCGTGCCAATGATAAAAGAAGCCCTTGGCATATGTGGTTTTCATTCATATTTCAAACTTTCCACATATCAAATCTTTGACTTCCATTTTGTGTACTCTTTAGTTGTCTCACGAAATTCACATTGAAGGTGTATGGATGAGATGTACAACTTTCGGGCCCTCATGAAACAAAATGCACCAACAGAGAGTATGAAGAACACCCTTATGAAACAAAATCTCCCCAGACAAATAACAGCATGTTTGCAGAATTGAAGTCCAACATCCAGTCAGGTAATTATAGCCAGCTGCATCATTCGTTGATTCTTTTCAATATGCTGAAATTCTTCCTGGAACAGCAGCAAATACAGGTCTCAGTTTTGAGCCAAATGCCTGGTGACGTCCTAAGTCACTGATGACAATAATCAGGAAATATATTCCTTGATGAGGCATATTGTTATTTTTCTCCCTCCTGGTGGACACTTCTTGCTAAGCCCATGGCAACCATTTGAGTTCTTCTAGGAAAGAATGCGTAATGTCCGTCAGTGTGGTCATAGTTTCCACTGATGTCTTGATATTCCCTGTAAGCCTTTTATCTTCACCATTGAATACAAGTGAGGCTTACATAATTTTCTCACCAGCTGAAAGCCTGCTGACGTCCAGAGTCATTTATAACAATAATCAGGAAATATATTCCTTGACGATGCATATTATTTTTCTCTCTCCATCTGGACCCTTCTTGCAAAACCCTGGCAACCATTTCTGTTCTCCAAGTTAAAAATACGTAATCTCTGTCAGTCGGGTTATAGTTCCCAGTGAGATCTTGATATTTCCAGTAAGCCTTTCATCTTCTGCTTTGAATACAATATAGGCTTCCATAACATTACTTGAAGAATGTTTGTGGCCTCATTATTAGCAACTCAACATAAATCCATGTTGACTCAAATCCAGCATCTTAAAATGCATTATGGCCTCTTTCAGCCTAAACAGATTCTTTGAAGAGCATAATTCCCCCCTGTAAGAACAATGCATACAGGTGTCCATTTCCGGTTGCTCAGCCTGGGGCTCCCTTAACCTCTTCAAACTGGTATGCATAAATATTTCAATAAAAGGAAAAAAATGGCAACCATTTCTGTTCTCCAAGTTAAAAATGCATAATGTCTGTCAGTCGAGTTATAGATTCCACTGAGGTTTTGATATTTCCAGTATGTCTTTCATCTTCTGCTTTGAATACAAAATAGGCTTCCATAACTTTATTTGAAGAATATTTGTGGCCTCATTATTAGCAACTCAGCATAAATTCATGTTCACTCAAATGCAGCATCTGTAAAATGCATTATGGCCTCTTTCAGCCTAGACAGATTCTTTCAAGAGCATAATTCCCCCCTGTAAGAACAATGCATACAGGTGTCCATTTCCGGTTGCTCAGCCTGGGCTCCCTTAACCCCTTCAAACTGATATGCATAAATATTTCAATAAAAGGAAAACACTGGCAGTTGACGAGAAAAGAAAATAAATACCAAACAGGGATGGGGATCATTAATAATTTTATCCTGAAGGGCTGAAGGATTAAATAATTACTGAACCTTTCTACAAATACAACAAAGCGGCATCCATTTACCTCATAACACTTGTACATAATATTATACCATCCATCCATCAAATCAGCATTGAGAGTGAGAGTAGTAATTTAATCCATTGATTTATACTTCAGCATTGGCAGTTTAATCCATCCTAGCAATAAGGAAACATATTCCTACATCAGGCAGGTTATTGTTCTTCTCAGATGTTGTCCATTCTGACTGCTCTCATGGCAACGATATTAAGTTTTCTAACAGAAGCAACCCTGCCAATGATAAAAGAGGCCCTTGGCATATGTGATTTTCATTCATATTTCAAACTTTCCACATATCAAATCTTCGACTTCCATTTTGTGTACTTTTTCGTTGTCTCACGACATTCACATTGAAGGTATGTAGATCAGACGTACAACTTTCACAGCCTCATGAAACAAAATGCACCAAGAGAGGGTATGATGAACATCCTTACGAGAAAAAAAATCTGCCCAGATAAAAAACAGCAAGTTTGCAGAATTGATGTCCAACGTCCGGTCAGGTAATTATAGCCAGCTGCATCATTCGCTGATTCTTTTCAATATGCTGATATTCTTCCTAGAAGAGCAGCAAATACAGGTCTCAGTTTTGAGCCAAATGCCTGGTGACATCAAAAGCCACTAATAATGAGGAAATATATTCCTTGATGAGGCATATTGTTATTTTTATCTCTATGGTGGATGCTTCTTTCTAAACCCATGGCAACCATTTGAGTACTTCCAGGTAAGAATGCGTAATGTCTGTCAGTGTGGTCATAGTTTACCAGTAAGCCTTTCATCTTCTGCATTGAATACAAGCGAGGCTTCCATAATTTTCTCACCAGCTGAATGCATTCGGACGTCCTAAGTCATTTATAACAATAATCAGGAAATATATTCCTTGAGGAGGCATATTATTTTTCTCTCTCCCTCTGGACCCTTCTTGCAAAACCCTGGCAACCATTTCTGTTTTCCATGTTAAAATGCGTAATCTCTGTCAGTCGGGTTATAGATTGCACTGAGGTCTTGATATTTCCAGTAAACCTTTCATCTTGTGCTTTGAATACAATATAGGCTTCCATAACTTTATTTGAAGAATGTTTGTGGTCTCATTATCAGCAACTCAGCATAAATCCATGCTGACTCAAATCCAGCATCGTAAAATGCATTATGGCCTCTTTCAGCCTAGACAGATTCTTTCAAGAGCATAATTCCCCCCTGTAAGAACAATGCATACAGGTGTCCATTTCTGGTTGCTCACCCTGGGACTCCCTTAACCCCTTCAAACTGGTATGCATAAATATTTCAACAAAAAGAAAACACTGGCAGTTGACGAGCAAAGAAAATAAATACCAAACTGGATGGGGATCAGTAATAATTTTATCCTGAAGGGCTGAAGGATTAAATAATTACTGAACATTTCTACAAATAAAACAAAGCGGCATCCATTTACCTCATGACACTTGTACATAATCTTAAACCATCCATCCATCAAATCAGCACTGAGAGTGAGAGTAGTAATTTAATCCATTGATTTATACTTCAGCATTGGCAGTTTAATCCATCCTAGCAATAAGGAAATATATTCCTACATCAGGCAGGTTATTGTTCTTCTCAGATGTTGTCCATTCTGACTCCTCTCATGGCAACGATATCAAGTTTTCTAATAGAAGCAACCCTGCCAATGATAAAAGAGGCCCTTGGCATATGTGGTTTTCATTCATATTTCAAACTTTCCACATATCAAATCTTCGACTTCCATTTTGTGTACTCTTTCGTTGTCTCACAACATTCACACTGAAGGTGTATAGATGAGACATACAACTTTCACACCCTCAGGAAACAAAATGCACCAACAGAGGGTATGAAGAACACCCTTACGAAACAAAATCTGTCCAGATAAATAACAGCATCTTTGCAGAATTGATGTCCAACATCCGGTCAGGTAATTATAGCCAGCCGCATTATTCGAGGATTCTATTCAATATCCTGAAATTCTTCCTGGAAGAGCAGCAAATACAGGTCTCAGTTTTGAGCCAAATGCCTGGTGACATCCAAATTCACTGATGACAATAATGAGGAAATATATTCCTTGATGAGGCATATTGTTATTTTTCTCTCTCCTGGAGGACCCTTCTTGCAAAACCCATGGCAACCATTTGAGTTCTTCTAGGAAAGGATGTGTAATGTCCATCAGTGTGGTCATAGTTTACACTGAGGTCTTGATATTCCCAGTAAGCCTTTTATCTTCTGCATTGAATACAAGTGAGGCTTCCATAATTTTTTCACCAGCGGAATGCCTGCCGACGTCCTGAGTCATTCATAACAATAATCAGGAAATATATTCCTTGACGAGGCATATTATTTTTCTCTCTCCATCTGGACCCTTCTTGCAAAACCCTGGCAATCATTTCTGTTCTCCAAGTTAAAAATGCGTAATCTCTGTCAGTCGGGTTATAGTTTCCACTGAGGTCTTGATATTTCCAGTCAGCCTTTCATCTTCTGCTTTGAATACAAAATAGGCTTCCATAACTTTATTTGAAGAATGTTTGTGGCATCATTATTAGCAACTCAACATAAATCCATGTTGACTCAAATCCAGCATCTTAAAATGCATTATGGCCTCTTTCAGCCTAGACAGATTCTTTCAAGAGCATAATTCCCCCCTGTAAGAACAATGCATACAGGTGTCCATTTCCGGTTGCTCAGCCTGGGGCTCCCTTAACCCCTTCAAACTGGTATGCATAAATATTTCAACAAAAGGAAAACATTGGCAGTTGACGAGCAAAGAAAATAAATACCAAACTGGATGGGGATCAGTAATAATTTTATCCTGAGGGGCTGAAGGATTAAATAATTACTGAACCTATCTACAAATACAACAAAGCGGCATCCATTTACCTCATGACACGTGTACATAATCTTATACCATCCATCCATCCATCAAATCAGCATTGAGAGTGAGAGTAGTAATTTAATCCATCGATTTATACTTCAGCATTGACAGTTTAATCCATTCTAGCAAAAAGGAAATATATTCCAAGATCAGGCAGGTTATTGTTCTTCTCAGATGTTGTCCATTCTGACTGCTCTCATGGCAATGATATTAGGTTTTCTAATAGAATCGGCCCTGCCAATGATAAAAGAGGCCCAGATAAATAACAGCATGTTTGCAGAATTGATGTCCAACATCCAGTCAGGTAATTATAGCCAGCTGCTTCCTTCGATGATTCTTTTCAATATGCTGAAATTCTTCCTGGAAGAGCAGCAAATACAGGTCTCAGTTTTGAGCCAAATGCCTGGTGACGTCCAAAGTCACTGATGACAATAATCAGGAAATATATTCCTTGATGAGGCATATTGTTATTTTTCTCTCTCCTGGTGGACACTTCTTGCTAAACCCATGGCAACCATTTGAGTTCTTCTAGGAAAGGATGCGTAATGTCCATCAGTGTGGTCATAGTTTCCACTGATGTCTTCATATTCCCAGTAAGCCTTTTATCTTCTGCATTGAATACAAGCGAGCCTTCCATAATTTTCTCACCAGCTGAATGCCTGTTGACGTCCTGAGTCATTTATAACAATAAAATCAGGAAATATATTCCTTGACGATGCATATTATTTTTCTCTCTCCATCTGGACCCTTCTTGCAAAACCCTGGCAACCATTTCTGTTCTCCAAGTTAAAAATGTGTAATCTCTGTCAGTCGGGTTATAGTTTCCACTGAGGTCTTGATATTTCCAGTAAGCCTTTCATCTTCTGCTTTGAATACAAAATAGGCTTCCATAACTTTATTTGAAGAATGTTTGTGGCCTCATTATTAGCAACTCAGCATAAATCCATGTTGACTCAAATGCAGCATCTGTAAAATGCATTATGGCCTCTTTCAGCCTAGACAGATTCTTTGAAGAGCATAATTCTCCCCTGTAAGAACAATGCATACAGGTGTCCATTTCCAGTTGCTCAACCTGGCGCTCCCTTAACCCCTTCAAACTGTTATGCATAAATATTTCAACAAAAGGAAAACACTGGCAGTTGATGAGCAAAGAAAATAAATACCAAACTGGGATGGGGATCAGTAATAATTTTATCCTGAAGGGCTGAAGGATTAAATAATTACTGAACCTTTCTACAAATACAACAAAGCGGCATCCATTTACCTCATGACACTTGTACATAATCTTATACCATCCATCCATCAAATCAGCATTGAGAGTGAGAATAGTAATTTAATCCATTGATTTATACTTCAGCATTGGCAGTTTAATCCATCCTAGCAATAAGGAAATATATTCCTAGATCAGGCAAGTTATTGTTCTTCTCAGATGTTGTCCATTCTGACTCCTCTCATGGCAACCATATTAAGTTTTGTAATAGAAAGCAACAATACCAATGATAAAAGAGGCCTTGGCATATGTGGTTTTCATTCATATTTCAAACTTTCCACATATCAAATCTTCGACTTCCATTTTGTGTACTCTTTCGTTGTCTCACAACATTCACATTGAAGGTGTATAGATGAGACGTCCAACTTTCACAGCCTCATGAAACAAAATGCACCAACAAAGGGTATGAAGCACACTCTTACGAAACAAAATCTGCCCAGATAAATAACAGCAAGTTTGCAGAATTGATGTCCTACATCCGGTCAGGTAATTATAGCCAGCTGCATCATTCGCTGATTCTTTTCAATACGCTGAAATTCTTCCTGGAAGAGCAGCAAATACAGGTCTCAGTTTTGAGCCAAATGCCTGGTGACATCAAAAGCCGCTAATAATGAGAAAATATATTCCTTGATGAGGCATATTGTTATTTTTATCTCTATGGTGGAGGCTTCTTGCTAAACCCATGGCAACCATTTGAGTTCTTCCAGGCAAGAATGCGTAATGTCTGTCAGTGTGGTCATAGTTTCCCAGTAAGCCTTTCATCTTCTGCATTGAATACAAGCGAGGCTTCCATAATTTTCTCACCAGCTGAATGCCTGCGGACGTCCTGAGTCATTTATAACAATAATCAGGAAATATATTCCTTGAGGAGGCATATTATTTTTCTCTCTCCATCTGGACCCTTCTTGCAAAACCCTGGCAACCATTTCTGTTCTCCAAGTTGAAAATGCGTAATCTCTGTCAGTCGGGTTATAGTTTCCACTGAGGTCTTGATATTTCCGGTAAGCCTTTCATCTTGTGCTTTGAATACAATATAGGCTTCCATAACTTTATTGAAGAATGTTTGTGGCCTCATTATTAGCAACTCAGCATAAATCCATGTTGACTCAAATCCAGCATCTTAAAATGCATTATGGCCTCTTTCAGCCTAGACAGATACTTTCAAGTTTTAATTCCCCCCTGTAAGGGCAATGCATACAGGTGTCCATTTCCGGTTGCTCAGCCTGGGTCTCCCTTAACCCCTTCAAACTGGTATGCATAAATATTTCAATAAAAGGAAAACACTGGTAGTTGACAAGCAAAGAAAATAAATACCAAACTGGGATGGGGATCATAATAATTTTATCCTGAAGGGCTGAAGGATTAAATAATTACTGAACCTTTCTACAAATACAACAAAGCGGCATCCGTTTACCTCATGACACGTGTACATAATCTTATACCATCCATCCATCAAATCAGCTTTGAGAGTGAGAATATTAATTTAATCCATTGATTTATACTTCAGCATTGGCAGTTTAATCCATCCTAGCAATAAGGAAATACATTCCTAGATCAGGCAGATTATTGTTCTTCTCAGATGTTGTCCATTCTGAGTGCTCTCATGGCAACCATATTAAGTTTTCTAATAGAAGCAACCGTGCCAATGATAAAAGAGGCCCTTGGCATATGTGGTTTTCATTCATATTTCAAACTTTCCACAGATCAAATCTTCGACTTCCATTTTGTGTACTCTCTCGTTGTCTCACGACATTCACACTGAAGGTGTATGGATGAGATGTACAACTTTCACACCCTCATGAATCAAAATGCACCAACAGAGAGTATGAAGAACACCCTTATGAAACAAAATCTGCCCAGACAAATAACAGCATGTTTGCAGAATTGATGTCCAACGTCCGGTCAGATAATTATAGCCAGCTGCATCATTCGCTGATTCTTTTCAATATGCTGAAAATCTTCCTGGAAAAGCAACAAATACAGGTTTCAATTTTGAGCCAAATGCCTGGTGATGTCAAAAGCCACTGATGGCAATAATGAGGAAATATATTCCTTGATGAGGCATATTGTTTTTTTTATCTCTATGGTGGACTCTTCTTACTAAACCCATGGCCACCATTTGAGTTCTTCCAGGAAAGAATGCGTAATGTCTGTCAGTGTGGTCATAGTTTCCCAGTAAGCCTTTCATCTTCTGCATTGAATACAAGCGAGGCCTCCATAATTTTCTCACCAGCTGAATGCCCGCTGACATCCTGAGTCACTTATAACAATAATCAGGAAATATATTCCTTGACGATGCATATTATTTTTCTCTCTCCATCTGGACCCTTCTTGCAAAACCCTGGCAACCATTTCTGTTCTCCAAGTTAAAAATGCATAATCTCTGTCAGTCGGGTTATAGTTTCCACTGAGGTCTTGATACTTCCAGTAAGCCTTTCATCTTCTGCTTTGAATAAAATATAGGCTTCCATAACTTTATTTGAAGAATGTTTGTGGCCTCATTATTAGCAACTCAGCATAAATCCATGTTGACTCAAATCCAGCATCTTAAAATGCATTATAGCCTCTTTCAGCCTAGACAGATTCTTTCAAGACCATAATTCCCCATGTAAGAACAATGCATACAGGTGTCAATTTCTGGTTGCTCAGCCTGGGACTCCCTTAACCCCTTCAAACTGTTAAGCATAAATATTTCAATAAAAGGAAAACACCGGCAGTTGATGAGCAAAGAAAATAAATACCAAACTGGGATGGGGATCAGTAATAATTTTATCCTGAAGGGCTGAAGGATTAAATAATTACTGAACCTTTCTACAAATACAACAAAGCGGCATCCATTTACCTCATGACACTTGTACATAATCTTATACCATCCATCCATCCATCAAATCAGCACTGAGAGTGAGAATAGTAATTTAATCCGTTGATTTATACTTCAGCATTGGCAGTTTAATCCATCCTAGCAATAAGGAAATATATTCCTACATCAGGCAGGTTATTGTTCTTCTCAGATGTTGTCCATTCTGACTGCTCCCATGGCAACCATATTAAGTTTTCTAATAGAAGCAACCCTGCCAATGATAAAAGAGGCCCTTGGCGTATGTGATTTTCGTTCATATTTCAAAATTTCCACATATCAAATCTTCGACTTCCATTTTGTGTACTCTTTCGTTGTCTCACAACATTCACATTGAAGGTGTATAGATGAGATGTACAACTTTCACACCCTCAGGAAACAAAATACACCAACAGACGGTAGGAAGAACACCCTTACGAAACAAAATCTGTCCAGATAAATAACAGCATGTTTGAAGAATTGATGTCCAACATCCGGTTAGGTAATTATAGCCAGCTGCATCATTCAATGATTCTATTCAATATGTTGAAATTCTACCTGGAAGAGCAAAAAATACAGGTCTCAGTTTTGAGCCAATTGCCTGGTGACGTCCAAATTCACTGATGACAATAATGAGGAAATATATTCCTTGATGAGGCATATTGTTATTTTTCTCTCTCCTGGTGGACCCTTCTTGCAAAACCCATGGCAACCATTTGAGTTCTTCTAGGAAAGGATGTGTAATGTCCGTCAGTGTGGTCATAGTTTCAACTGAGGTCTTGATATTCCCAGTAAGCCTTTTATCTTCAGCACTGAATACAAATGAGGCTTCCATAATTTTCTCACCAGCGGAATGCCTGCCGACGTCCTGAGTCATTTATAACAATAATCAGGAAATATATTCCTTGACGCGGCATATTATTTTTCTCTCTCCATCTGGACCCTTCTTGCAAAACCCTGGCAATCATTTCTGTTCTCCAAGTTAAAAATGCGTAATCTCTGTCACTCGGGTTATAGTTTCCACTGAGGTCTTGATATTTCCAGTAAGCCTTTCATCTTCTGCTTTGAATACAATATAGGCTTCCATAACTTTATTTGAAGAATGTTTGTGGCCTCTTTATTAGCAACTCAACAAAAATGCATGTTGACTCAAATCCAGCATCTTAAAATGCATTATGGCCTCTTTCAGCCTCGACAGATTCTTTCAAGAGCATAATTCCGCCCTGTAAGAACAATGCATACAGGTGTCCATTTCCGGTTGCTCAGCCTGGGGCTCCCTTAACCCCTTCAAACTGTTATGCATAAATATTTCAACAAAAAGAAAACACTGGCAGTTGACGAGCAAAGAAAATAAATACCAAACTGGATGGGGATCAGTAATAATTTTATCCTGAAGGGCTGAAGGATTAAATAATTACTGAACATTTCTACAAATACAACAAAGAGGCATCCATTTACCTCATGACACTTGTATATAACCTTATACCATCCATCCATCAAATCAGCATTGAGAGTGAGAGTAGTAATTTAATCCATTGATTTATACTTCAGCATTGGCAGTTTAATCCATCCTAGCAATAAGGAAATATATTCCTACATCAGGCAGGTTATTGTTCTTCTCAGATGTTGTCCATTCTGACTCCTCTCATGGCAACGATATCAAGTTTTCTAATAGAAGCAACCCTGCCAATGATAAAAGAGGCCCTTGGCATATGTGGTTTTCATCCATATTTCAAACTTTCCACATATCAAATCTTCGACTTCCATTTTGTGTACTCTTTCGTTGTCTCACAACATTCACACTGAAGGTGTATGGATGAGATGTACAACTTTCACACCCTCAGGAAACAAAATGCACCAACAGAGGGTATGAAGAACACCCTTACGAAACAAAATCTGCCCAGATAAATAACAGCATGTATGCAGAATTGATGTCCAACATCCGGTCAGGTAATTATAGCCAGCCGCATTATTCGATGATTCTATTCAATATGCTGAAATTCTTCCTGGAAGAGCAGCAAATACAGGTCTCAGTTTTGAGCCAAATGCCTGGTGACATCCAAATTCACTGATGACAATAATGAGGAAATATATTCCTTGATAAGGCATATTGTTATTTTTCTCTCTCCTGGAGGACCCTTCTTGCAAAACCCATGGCAACCATTTGAGTTCTTCTAGGAAAGGATGTGTAATGTCCATCAGTGTGGTCATAGTTTACACTGAGGTCTTGATATTCCCAGTAAGCCTTTTATCTTCTGCATTGAATACAAGTGAGGCTTCCATAATTTTTTCACCAGCGGAATGCCTGCCGACGTCCTGAGTCATTCATAACAATAATCAGGAAATATATTCCTTGACGAGGCATATTATTTTTCTCTCTCCATCTGGACCCTTCTTGCAAAACCCTGGCAATCATTTCTGTTCTCCAAGTTAAAAATGCGTAATCTCTGTCAGTCGGGTTATAGTTTCCACTGAGGTCTTGATATTTCCAGTCAGCCTTTCATCTTCTGCTTTGAATACAAAATAGGCTTCCATAACTTTATCTGAAGAATGTTTGTGGCATCATTATTAGCAACTCAACATAAATCCATGTTGACTCAAATCCAGCATCTTAAAATGCATTATGGCCCTTTCAGCCTAGACAGATTCTTTCAAGAGCATAATTCCCCCCTGTCAGAACAATGCATACAGGTGTCCATTTCCGGTTGCTCAGCCTGGGGCTCCCTTAACCCCTTCAAACTGGTATGCATAAATATTTCAACAAAAGGAAAACATTGGCAGTTGACGAGCAAAGAAAATAAATACCAAACTGGATGGGGATCAGTAATAATTTTATCCTGAGGGGCTGAAGGATTAAATAATTACTGAACCTTTCTACAAATACAACAAAGCGGCATCCATTTACCTCATGACACGTGTACATAATCTTATACCATCCATCCATCAAATCAGCATTGAGAGTGAGAGTAGTAATTTAATCCATCGATTTATACTTCAGCATTGACAGTTTAATCCATCCTAGCAAAAAGGAAATATATTCCAAGATCAGGCAGGTTATTGTTCTTCTCAGATGTTGTCCATTCTGACTGCTCTCATGGCAACGATATTAAGTTTTCTAATAGAAGCAACCCTGCCAATGATAAAAGAGGCCCAGATAAATAACAGCATGTTTGCAGAATTGATGTCCAACATCCGGTCAGGTAATTATAGCCAGCTGCTTCCTTCGATGATTCTTTTCAATATGCTGAAATTCTTCCTGGAAGAGCAGCAAATACAGGTCTCAGTTTTGAGCCAAATGCCTGGTGACGTCCAAAGTCACTGATGACAATAGTTAGGAAATATATTCCTTGATGAGGCATATTCTTATTTTTCTCTCTCCTGGTGGACACTTCTTGCTAAAGCCATGGCAACCATTTGAGTTCTTCTAGGAAAGGATGCGTAATGTCCATCAGTGTGGTCATAGTTTCCACTGATGTCTTCATATTCCCAGTAAGCCTTTTATCTTCTGCATTGAATACAAGCGAGCCTTCCATAATTTTCTCACCAGCTGAATGCCTGTTGACGTCCTGAGTCATTTATAACAATAAAATCAGGAAATATATTCCTTGACGATGCATATTATTTTTCTCTCTCCATCTGGACCCTTCTTGCAAAACCCTGGCAACCATTTCTGTTCTCCAAGTTAAAAATGTGTAATCTCTGTCAGTCAGGTTATAGATTCCACTGAGGTTTTGATATTTCCAGTAAGCCTTTCATCTTCTGCTTTGAATACAAAAGAGGCTTCCACAACTTTATTTGAAGAATGTTTGTGGCCTCATTATTAGCAACTCAGCATAAATCCATGTTGAATCAAATCCAGCATCTTAAAATGCATTATGGCCTCTTTCAGCCTAGACAGATTCTTTGAAGAGCATAATTCTCCCCTGTAAGAACAATGCATACAGGTGTCCATTTCCAGTTGCTCAACCTGGCGCTCCCTTAACCCCTTCAAACTGTTATGCATAAATATTTCAACAAAAGGAAAACACTGGCAGTTGATGAGCAAAGAAAATAAATACCAAACTGGGATGGGGATCAGTAATAATTTTATCCTGAAGGGCTGAAGGATTAAATAATTACTGAACCTTTCTACAAATACAACAAAGTGGCATCCATTTACCTCATGACACTTGTACATAATCTTATACCATCCATCCATCAAATCAGCATTGAGAGTGAGAATAGTAATTTAATCCATTGATTTATACTTCAGCATTGGCAGTTTAATCCATCCTAGCAATAAGGAAATATATTCCTAGATCAGGCAAGTTATTGTTCTTCTCAGATGTTGTCCATTCTGACTCCTCTCATGGCAACCATATTAAGTTTTGTAATAGAAGCAACCCTGCCAATGATAAAAGAGGCCTTGGCATATGTGGTTTTCATTCATATTTCAAACTTTCCACATATCAAATCTTCGACTTCCATTTTGTATACTCTTTGGTTGTCTCACGACATTCACATTGAAGGTGTATAGATGAGACGTCCAACTTTCACAGCCTCATGAAACAAAATGCACCAACAGAGGGTATCAAGCACACCCTTACGAAACAAAATCTGCCCAGATAAATAACAGCAAGTTTGCAGAATTGATGTCCTATCCGGTCAGGTAATTATAGCCAGCTGCATCATTCGCTGATTCTTTTCAATACGCTGAAATTCTTCCTGGAAGAGCAGCAAATACAGGTCTCAGTTTTGAGCCAAATGCCTGGTGACATCAAAAGCCACTAATAATGAGGAAATATATTCCTTGATGAGGCATATTGTTATTTTTATCTCTATGGTGGATGCTTCTTGCTAAACCCATGGCAACCATTTGAGTTCTTCCAGGCAAGAATGCGTAATGTCTGTCAGTGTGGTCATAGTTTCCCAGTAAGCCTTTCATCTTCTGCATTGAATACAAGCGAGGCTTCCATAATTTTCTCACCAGCTGAATGCCTGCGGACGTCCTGAGTCATTTATAACAATAATCAGGAAATATATTCCTTGAGGAGGCATATTATTTTTCTCTCCATGTGGACCCTTCTTGCAAAACCCTGGCAACCATTTCTGTTCTCCAAGTTAAAAATGCGTAATCTCTGTCAGTTGGGTTATAGTTTCCACTGAGGTCTTGATATTTCCAGTAAGCCTTTCATCTTGTGCTTTGAATACAATATAGGCTTCCATAACTTTATTTGAAGAATGTTTGTGGCCTCATTATTAGCAACTCAGCATAAATCCATGTTGACTCAAATGCACCATCTGTAAAATGCATTATGGCCTCTTTCAGCCTAGACAGATTCTTTCAAGAGCATAATTCCCCCCTGTAAGAACAATGCATACAGGTGTCCATTTCTGGTTGCTCAGCCTGGGACTCCCTTAACCCCTCCAAACTGTTATGCATAAATATTTCAACAAAAGGAAAACACTGGCAATTGGGGAGCAAAGAAAATAAATACCAAACTGGGATGGGTAGCAGTAATAATTTTATCCTGAAGGGCTGAAGGATTAAATAATTACTGAACCTTTCAACAAATACAACAAAGCGGCATCCATTTACCTCATGACACTTGTACATAATCTTATACCATCCATCCATCAAATCAGCATTGAGAGTGAGAGTAGTAATTTAATCCATTGATTTATACTTCAGCATTGGCAGTTTAATCCATCCTAGCAATAAGGAAACATATTCCTACATCAGGCAGGTTATTGTTCTCAGATATTGTCCATTCTGACAGCTCTCATGGCAACCATATTAAGTTTTCTAATAGAAGAAACCCTGCCAATGATAAAAGAGGCCCTTGGCGTATGTGGTTTTCATTCATATTTCACACTTTCCACATATCAAATCTTTGACTTCAATTTTGTGTACTCTTTCGTTGTCTCACAACATTCACACTGAAGGTGTATTGATGAGACGTACAACTTTCACACCCTCATGAAACAAAATGCATCAACAGAGGGTATGAAGAACACCCTTACGAAAAAAAATCTGTCCAGATAAATAACAGCATGTTTGCAGAATTGATGTCCTACATCCGGTCAGGTAATTATAGCCAGCTGCATCATTCGCTGATTCTTTTCAATATGCTGAAATTCTTCCTGGAAGAGCAGCAAATACCGGTCTCAGTTTTGAGCCAAATGCCTGGTGTCGACCAAACCACTGATGACAATAAATAGGAAATACATTCCTTGATGAGGCATATTGTTATTTTTCTCTCTCCTGGTGGACCCTTCTTGGTAAACCCATGGCAACCATTTGAGTTCTTCAAGGATAGACCACGTAATGTCTGTCAGTGTGGTTATAGTTTCCACCGAGGTCTTGATATTTCCAGTAAGCCTTTCATCTTCTGCATTGAATACAAGCAAGGCTTCCATAATTTTCTCACCAGCTGAAGCCTGCTGACTTCCAGTGTCATTTATAACAAAAATCAGGAAATATATTCCTTGACCAGGCATATTATTTTTCTCTCTCCATCTGGACCCTTCTTGCAAAACCCTGGCAACCATTTCTGTTCTCAAAGTTAAAAATGTGTAATGTCTGTCAATCGGGTTATAGTTTCCACTGAGGTCTTGATATTTCCAGTAAACCTTTCATTTTCTGCTTTGAATACAATATAGGCTTTCGTAATTTTCTCACCAGCTGAATGCCTGGTGACCACCTAAGCCATTTATAACAATCAGGAAATATATTCCTTGATGAGGCATATTGTTATTTTTCTCTCTCCTGGTGGACTCTTCTTGCTAAACCCTGGCAACCATTTCTGTTCTCCAAGTTAAAAATGCATAATGTCTGTCAGTCGGGTTATAGATTCCACTGAGGTCTTGATATATCCAGTAAGCCTTTCATCTTCTGCTTTGAATACAATATAGGCTTCCATAACTTTATATGGAGAATGTTTGTGGCTTCATTATTAGCAACTCAGCATAAATCCATGTTGACTCAAATCCAGCATCTTAAAATGCATTATGGCCTCTTTCAGCCTAGACAGATTCTTTCAAGAGCATAATTCCACCCTGTAAGCTCAATGCATACAGGTGTCCACTTCCTGTTGCTCAGCCTGGGGCTCCATTAACCCCTTAAAACTGTTATGCATAAATATTTCAATAAAAAGAAAACATTTGCAGTTGACGAGCAAAGAAAATAAATACCAAACTGGGATGGGGATCAGTAATAATTTTATCCTGTAGGGCCTGAAGGATTAAATAATTACTGAACAATTCTACAAATACACAAATTGGCATCCATCATTTACCTGATGACACTTGTACATAATCTTAAACCATCCATCAAATCAGCATTGAGAGTGAGAAAAGTAATTTAATCCATTGATTTATAGTTCCCCATTGGTAGTTTAATCCATCCTAGCAATAAGGAAATATATTCCTAGATCAGGCAGGTTATTGTTCTTCTCAGATGTTGTCCATGCTGAATGCTCTCATGGCAACCATATTAAGTTTTCTAATAGAAGCAACCCTGCCAATGATAAAAGAGGCCCTTGGCGTAGGTGGTTTTCATTCATATTTCAAACTTTCCACATTTATCTTCGTCTTCCATTTTGTATACTCTTTTGTTGGCTCACAATATTCAAATTGAATGTGTATGGATGATACGTACAACTTTCACACCCTCATGAAACAAAATCCACCAACAGAGGGTATGTAGAACACTTTTGTAAAACAAAATCTGCCCAGAGAATTAATTAATCTCTGGACAAAATTATTTCTCTGGATGGATGGATAGACAAGGTGATTCCAGTACACCCCACCCCTTACAACTCACCGCAGAGGTATAAAATACTCTAGGTATGTTAGTCTTGTTATAGATAATTTCCGGTAACCATTTATCTCTTGACACCTTTACATAAGCAGTGCTGTCGATTTGAGGAGCATTATCACTCTTGTGCTTCTTCGTACTTCTCAATTGGAAACAAGAAGATCTCTTTTTTGCACTTGAATATAAAATAATATCATCCATCGCATCAGCGTTAAGAGGGATAGTGATAGTATAATCCATTGATAAGAAGACTCAGGAAACATATGTTTAGAAGAGGGAGGTTGTTATTCTATTCAGACATAATATCTTCACACCGATGCATGGCAGTGATAGTATAATCCATTGATAACAAAACTCAGGAAACATATTTTTAGAAGAGGGAGGTTGTTATTCTTTTCAGACATAATCTCTTCACACTGATGCATAAAGACTTCCGATAAACACATGCAATAGAAAATGTGGTCCTGGTTATATGTGATGTCCAAGGACTATAGGAGATGTGATAAGATCTCCCAACAGTTGGCCAAACAGAGCAGCCATACTTCAAGCAGATGCGTGCACCTGTGCAGCTGATGATCGGCTGATGCTCAACATATTTCCACCATTCATTTGTACCAGATCATTCAACCTGCCGAACATTTTCTGTGACAATTTGGCACGCCCCATGTTTTGTTTACATATTTTTCATTTTAGGTAACTTCCACGCAACTCAAATGCCTGTTCGCCTTAAATTGACAGGTCTGAAGCTTCTAAGTTTGATAAAATCCAAATACTTTTGAAGGACTGTGTGAAATAGAGGTTTTCAAGCATGTATCCTTGAAAAGTGAGATGCAAATTTCATTTCAATAATTATTTTGACTGACCATTCTCCTAAATAGGAATGAAACAAATCAACAAAAAACTTGCCTGTTGTGTGATCTCACCAAAGGATGATGAGTATTTCTTAACCTTCTTCTCTCCTAAATCAACAGTTTCTTCTGGGTCAACATTTTTTAAAATTCATTTTATACTGTTTTCAAGACTGCATGAACAAAACAAGTCATTTCTCAATTTGCAGATAGCACAATAACAGAAGAGACAAATTTTTGATGAAAAGATAATAATCACTTTTATTTGGAAGTCAGGCTGTGGCTCATGATTTTTATGTATAATTTTCGACACTACTATACAGTGGTAAATATTCATAGACTTTTCCTTCACTTTCAAGAGCTAAGGGAACTGTAGCCAAAGAATGATGTCATTCCACTGCCAGACATTGGGCAGTGCTTTTAAAAACTTAAGCTGAGAGAAATTCTGTTTTTTCATGTGTTTTATATATACATAGCAGGGCCTTGCACTTGACAGTATAAAAACTTCCATACTTTTCCTGACATGTCAGTCTATTTTCCATGTTGATTTGAATCCCTCTAATTGATGAAAATCTGACTGTAGGAAGATTTTTACAAAACCTCCAGCAACACATCGTAGCATCTTTGTTTTGTTTTTTTTAAATATTTGCAAGAATGTCATTTCTTCATACTCATGTGGTTCAGCAAAGCTTTATTCACATAGACAAAGACTATTAAATAACTAGGAATCTTTATGGTATTTTTATTTTGGCCTAAGAATGTTAAGAATCTGTTTCTCAGGCACTCTCACGTGGGCATTTTGGGTGCCACATGCTCTCTTTTTGTAACCAATGCAAACCCCAAAAATAAAAATTAAATGGTTTATGTCTGATATTTTACCCAAGTAAATAAAATTGATAAATTTGTCCCTTGAGTGTAACAATCTTTGCAATGCTTTAGAATTGCAAAGCCTTCTTGCACTCAAGGGATGAAATACACCGCCACCCATGCTATTCTGTAGATTATGAGGTCTAAAACATAAAACAAAGCAAGAACATGAACTTTTGATGGCAAGAGAAATAATTACAAAAATAAAAAAAAATGCCCGCCCATATGCAATTTTACAAAAAATGGCCTGAGAAACAAAAGATCTACTTTGTGAAGCCTTATTTTAAATCATTCAACCCCATGTACACTTATGTCAAAATAAACAAAATATAAGTGGCAAAGTTTCACATAATACAATAAGGCAGTTGTATGATCAGACCCTTCTTCTGGTTATTAAGATAATTCATTAACAAGGGCAATGAGTTGGCACAGTCAACAGATGTTCCCACAAATGCCAAGGGTGACTATACCCCCACCCCCAATGCCAAGCATGAGTTTCTAGTCATGTCTTTCTTGATACTGAATTAATCAATATCTTATTTCATCTCCATTGAATCATAGCACCAATACAGCAGACATCCAAATGTGTCCGGGGACACTAATGCAACCATATTATGAAAACCTATATTTTATTAATGACGTCCAAAATGGGGCCATTCAAAATAATAATGTCTACAGTAAGCTATATTCCAATTTGGATTGATATCGGGACACTTATAACTGAAGTTATCACCCGGAAACCAATATCAGCATATCTTCTAAGTTGGAAAAAGGCCATAACTCTATCAAAAAATGTCGGATCAAGTCCACTATCAATCCCAATCGGTATTATGTGGTTATGCATAAAATTTTGTTTCATTTCCTTCAGTCAAACTAAAGTTTCATCCGGAAACCAATATCAACATGCTTTCTTAGTCAGAAAAGGTCCATAACTCTGACAACAAATATCAGACCAAGCCTACTATCAATCCCAACCTGTATTTTATGGTTATAAAGCAAAGCATAAAATTTTGTTTCATTTTGCTCATCAACCTAAAGTTATTACCTTTAAACCAATATCAACCTGTTTTTCAAGTCGGAAAAGAGCTATAATTCTGTCAAAAAATATTGGACCAAGCCTACTATCACTCCCAACCTGCATTTTATGGTGATAAACCTATGTATAAAATTTTGTTTTATTTTGCTCAGTCAAACTAAAGTTATCATCTGAAAAACAATATCAACATGTTTTCTAAGTCAGAAAAGGGCCATAACTGTGTCAAAAAATATTGGACGAAGCCCTTTATTAATCCCAACCTGTATTATGTGGTTATAAACCAATGGATAAAATTTTGTTTCATTCTGTTAACTCAAACTAAAGTTATCATCCGAAAACCAATATCAACATGTTTTCTAAGTCAGAAAAGGGCTATAACTCAGTCAAAAAATATTGGACCAAGCCCACTATCAATCTCAAACTGTTTTATGTGGTTATAAACCTATGTATAAAATTTTGTTTCATTTCGTTCACTCAAAGTAAAGTTATCATCCAGAAACCAAAATCAACATGTCTAAGTTGAAAAGGTGCCATAACTCTGACAAAAAATACCAGACCAAGGCCACTATCAATCCCAACCTCTATTTTGTAGTTAGAAACCGATGTATACGATTTTGTTTCATTTTGTTCAGTCAAGATAAAGTTATTACATGGAAACCATTTGTTTTGGATGGACAGACAGACAGGGCAGTGACTATATGCTCCCCCCAAAAGTTCGATCAAAACTATAATCACTGGTGCACAGGTTCCCATGGTAATGAACATTCTTACCAAGTTTCGAACAATAAACGCCTTGAGAAAAATCTTCGGACAAAATTCAGGCATTCTAAGATAAAAATGAAAATGGCTGTGACTAGATGCTCCCCTCCAAAAGTTTGATCAAAACTATAATCGCTGGTTCCCATGGTAATGAACATTCTCTTTCGAACAATAAATGTCTGAGAAAATCTTCGGACAAAATTCAGGTATTCTAAGATGAAAATGGTCATAACTCTGGCAAAAAAAAAATCCAATCAAAACTATAATCGCTGATGTGCAGGTTCCCATGGTAGTGAACATCCATACCAAGTTTCAAAGGAATCGACCTATAAACATCCGAGAAAAGTTCCAGACAAAATTAATTATTCCAAGATAAAAAGGGGCATAACTCTGGCCAAAAAATCCCATCAAAACTATAAACGCTGGTGCACAGGTTCCCATAGTAGTGCATACCAAGTTTCAAAGGAAATGACCCATAAACATTCGAGAAATTCTCCAGAAAATTTTTTAGCATTCTAGGAAGACATGTGCAAAAGGAGCATAACAAGAAGGACGCCAATGCCCTATTGCTCACCAACATTCCTCTTTGATAGTAACTTTGGCAAACACAAGAACTGTATCAAACAGGCTCATAACATGTGACAAAGCTTACCTAAACACAACCTCTTAAAAGTAAAACACAAAAACTGACATAAACACTAAGTTAAACATGAAATTCTGAGCTAAACAGAAAACTAAACGCAACTAAAAATGTCAAGAAAAATGTTTAAAATGCAGAGTATGAGGGGTTAATCATGGAACAATGATACTGAGGAACATGTATGATGAATATAAGTGCCATGGGAAGAGAAGGAGCACAGCAGCTGACCTAAACACTAAGTTGAACATGAAATTCCGAGCTAAACAGAAAACTAAACGCAACTAAAAATGTCAAGAACAAGAGGCCCCAAGGGGCCTGAGGGCACTCACCTGACATGGTAGCCTAAATATCAACCCAGAGAATTGATTTCAACAAGTTGCATCTGCTCCTTCTAAGAAAAGCTAAAACCAAATATCCAAAGATTCTGACCAGTGGATCTAAAAAAAAGAAAGAAGATTTTTAAAGAATATTCCTCATATTGGACTAAGTTATAATTCGGGCTCCCACAGGGACTCGGCTTTAACAAACTTGAACCTCACCCCCCTAAGGATGCAGCACTCCAAATATCAAAACATTCCGACTGCTGGATCTGAAGAAGAAGATTTTTAAAGAAAATTCATCACTTTGAACTAAGTTACAATTCAAGCTCCTACAGTGAGTCCAAATATGGATCTAGAGACTTGGCTTGAACAAACTTGAATCTCACCCCCCTAAGCATGGTGCATACCCAATATCAAAAGATTATGCCTGCTGGATCTTGAGAAGATTTTCAAAGAAATTTGCCTGAAATGCACTAAGTTCAAATTCGAGCTTCTATAGTGAGCCCAAATATGAATCTAGGGAGCCGATTTGAACAAACTTGAATCAGATCCACACCACAATGTTGCATACCAAATATCAAAAGATTCTGCATGCTGGATCTGGAGAAGATTTTTTATAAAATTTGCCTGAAATGCACTAAGTTCGAATCCAAGCTTCTATACTGAGCCCAAATATAAACCCAGGGGGCCGATTTGAACAACTTGAATCAGATCCACCCCACAATGTTGCATATCAAATATCAAAAGATTCTGCCTGCTGGATCTGGAGAAGATTTTTTTAAGAAATTTGCCTGAAATGCACTAAGTTTGAATTCAGGCTTCTATAGTGAGCCCAAATATAAATCCAGGGGCCGATTTGAACAAACTTGAATCAGATCCACCCCTCAATGTTGCATACCCAATATCAAAAGATTCTGCCTGCTGGATCTGGAGAAGAAGATTTTTTAAGAAATTTGCCTGAAATGCACTAAGTTCGAATTCGAGCTTCTATACTGAGCCCAAATATGAACCCAGGGGGCCGACTTGAACCAACTTGAATCAGATCCACCCCACAATATTGCATGCCAAATATCAAAAGATTCTGCCTGCTGGATTTGGAGAAGAAGATTTTTTAAGAAATTTGCCTGAAATGAACTAAGTTCGAATTCGAGCTTCTATACTGAGCCCAAATATAAACCCAGGGGCCAATTTGAACAACCTTGTATCAGATCCACCCCACAATGTTGCATACCAAATATCAAAAGATTCTGCCTGCTGGATCTGGAGAAGAAGATTTTTCAAGAAATTTGCCTGAAATGCACTAAGTTTGAATTCGAGCTTCTATAGTGAGCCCAAATATGAATCCAGGGCGCCTATTTGAACAAACTTGAATCAGATCCACCCCTCAATGTTGCATACCAAATATCAAAAGATTCTGCCTGCTGGATCTGGAGAAGAAGATTTTTTAAGAAATTTGCCTGAAATGCACTAAGTTCGAATTCGAGCTTCTATACTGAGCCCAAATATAAAGCCAGGGGGACGATTTGAACCAACTTGAATCAGATCCACCCCACAATGTTGCATGCCAAATATCAAAAGATTCTGCCTGCTGGATTTGGGGAGAAGAAGATTTTTTAAGAAATTTGCCTGAAATGCACTAAGTTCGAATTCAGGCTTCTATAGTGAGACCAAATATGAATCCAGGGAGCCGATTTGAACAAACTTGAATCAGATCCACCCCACAATGTTGCATACCAAATATCAAAAGATTCTGCCTGCTGAATCTGGAGAAGAAGATTTTTTAAGAAATTTGCCTAAAATGCACCAAGTTCGAAATCGGGTCCTATACTAAGCTCAAATATGAACCCAGGGGGCTGATTTGAACAAACCTGAATCAGATCCACCCTACAATGTTGCATACCAAATATCAAAAGATTCTGCCTGCTGGATCTGGAGAAGAAGATTTTTTAAGAAATTTGCCTGAAATGCACTAAGTTCGAATTCGAGCTTCTATAGTGAGCCCAAATATGAATCCAGGGGGCCTATTTGAACAAACTTGAATCAGATCCACCCCTCAATGTTTCATACCCAATATCAAAAGATTCTGCCTGCTGGATCTGGAGAAGAAGATTTTTTAAGAAATTTGCCTGAAATGCACTAAGTTCGAATTCGAGCTTCTATACTGAGCCCAAATATAAACCCAGGGGGCCGATTTGAACCAACTTGAATCAGATCCACCCCACAATATTGCATGCCAAATATCAAAAGATTCTGCCTGCTGGATTTGGAGAAGAAGATTTTTTAAGAAATTTGCCTAAAATGCACCAAGTTCGAAATCGGGTCCTATACTAAGCTCAAATATGAACCCAGGGGGCCGATTTGAACAAACTTGAATCAGATCCACCCTACAATGTTGCATACCAAATATCAAAAGATTCTGCCTGCTGGATCTGGAGAAGAAGATTTTTTAATCTTTTTCCCTTTGCCTACAGTGTTAAAAAGTGCTGACTCAGCACTTTTTCAAAGTCCTGAAAAAAGTACCTTGTAATCAAACCGATAGGGATTTTTTTTTAACCATTCTATTCTACTGGATAAAAGTAAGCTTTATACAAAATAAGAATTCTCTGTGCCGTGTAGTTTTGGAGATATGGCAGTTTTAAGGTTTTTCCTATTTTTAGCTCCCGAGGTTCCCAAGGGGCAATGAGAAAATTTTTTTTTGCATCAATCAACTACTTATGACCCATTTTCATCTCATATCAAACGGTTCTGAAAATAGAAATTTTAGGCGTGGCAAAATTTTTTGCCCCTCCCATAACGAAGGCAAATAATGGCCGACAAACTTCTCTTGAACAAACTTGAGTCTACACCTCAAAAGGAAGCTGCATACCAAATATCAAGTCTCTGCTATTGCTGGTTCTTGAGAAGATTTCTTAAGAATTGGAGCATTTTTGCCCCATCCCTCTGCTCAATATGAGCCGAAACCTAATTTGACAAAAAATCAAAATGCCCTTATATAACCCCTACTCACATGAAATTTCATTAATATGCGGCGAGTGGTTTGTTAGAAAAAGGCCCAGACGCTGGACGCCGGACGCCAGACGACGGACGAAAAGTGATCAGAATAGCTCACCCTGACTTTCAGTCAGGTGAGCTAAAAAATGTTTAAAATGCAGGGTATGAGGGGTTAATCATGGAACAATGATGCTGAGGAACATGTATGATGAATACAAGTGCCATGAGAAGAGAAGGAGCACAGCAGCTGATCTAAACACTTAGTTAAACAGGAAATTCGGAGCTAAACAGAAAACTAAACGCAACTAAAAAAGTCAAGAAAAATGTTTAAAATGCAGCGTATGAGGGGTTAATCATGGAACAATGATCCTGAGGAACATGTATGATGAACATAAGTGCCACGGGAAGAGAAAGAGTACAGCAGCTGACCTAAACACTAACTTAAACATGAAATTCTGAGCTGAACAGAAAACTAAATGCAACTAAAAATGTCAAGAAAAATGTTTAAAATGCAGGGTATGAGGGGTTAAATCATGGTAGAATGATAATAATCATCATATAGCAGCATTATAAAGGACATGGTATGGAAATAGGGCAAGTGACCTAAACAGAAGCTTTAACATTATTGGACACATACGCTGATGCCGACCGATCGAGCCATGCCATAAGCTCACACAACTAAAGTTGGTGAGCTAAAAATGATAATGCTTGGCCCATCAATCATCTAATAATCATCATAGATTCAGACCTGGCGACCGAGGAATGATGAACATTTGTTGTCTGTGACAGTAGCTGATGTTTATTTGAAAACTATTTCATTAAATTTGTGTTGTTAAAAACAATATATTCTTCATCGGAGACATTTAAGTGACTTTTGTGAGCTTTTTGGATCATATATATAATAAATAGAAACTTTAACTCACCCCCAGTTTATATCGATTTTTACAAAACTGGTCCAGTTAACCCTTTACCTAATATGAAAAGCAGACAACACATGCAAATAAAATTCTTGAAGCACTATTTTTTTTTATTTTTTGCATCAAAAACCTGAGAATCAATTCCATTTTTTAATCTGGCCTTAAAGAGAATGAACCAAATTTTTTTCATTGTCAAGTTAAAGTTATATTATCTTCAACCCTCGTCTTAACAAACCATTTGAATCTGCCACTTGCTTATAAACACTAATCATTTTAAATATTTTTTTTCATTCAAACCAAAACTTTCAATCCCTAATTTGGACAAGTTTCATGAGCACTAAGCAACGAGAGTGTCTAACCACTGTGATTTGGATGAAAAAATTTTCAAATTTCAAATTATTTCAGACAGAATTTGGACCTCTTCACTGAAGCTTGTTTTGAACATAGGTTTAGCTAGTCTTGAACACAGTATTGAGATCATAAAATCATCATTTATTACACAAACTTGGAGATCAAACTGGAATAGTCTTCACGAAATTAGGGATATATTCACGTTATAAAGTTTCCATGAAATTAGGCAAGTTTTCAATTATATTTCTTTGCCTATTTGCATCCCATCTTATGGTTCAGAGGGTTGTAGAGTTTTAGGGGTATTTCGGTGTTTAGGCTGTTGTGCATAGTGCATTTTTGTTTATGCAGCTATCTAGTATTTCGGTGTTCAGGCTGCTGTATCGAGTTTTATCTCAACACAAATCTAGTATTTCGGTAATCAGGCTGCTGTCTTGAGTTTTATCTCAATACAAACCTTGTACTTCGGTATTCAGGCTGCTGTATTGAGTTTTATCTCAACACAAATCTAGTATTTCGGTATTCAGGCTGCTGTATTGAGTTTTATCTCAACACAAATCTGGTATTTCGGTATTCAGGCTGCTGTATCGAGTTTTATCTCAACACAAATCTGGTATTTCGGTATTCAGGCTGCTGTATCAAGATTTAACTCAACACAATTCTAGTATTTCGGCATTCAGGCTGCTGTATTGAGTTCTATCTCAACACAATTTGGTATCAACTATTCCAGCATGAAGTTTTTTCTATCTAAGTTTGTATATTAAATAACTTTTCAATATTTCAAAAAATTAGTATTCATTAACTGGTAGAGCGCTAAATTAATTTCAAAGGTCAAAATGTATTTCTGCAGATATTCTGTTACAATTTATTGGAGAGTGCCTCCCTGTAGGCACTCTCCAATAAATACCAAGAGAATTTCATGTCATCAAATTTTTGTTGCTTTCAACTGAATGCAGATTGCATAAAAAAAAACAATAATCCCTTTAATTGTGGTACAGTGGAGTCCTGTTAATTGAACAGCCACTTAACCAAGAAAAATTATTCAATTAACCCTTTACCCAATGTAACATCCAAAACCGGACAGCACCGTTCACAAAAATCACAAATTAATTTTCATTATTTTTTGTCTCAAAAACATAGGTTATGACCCCTCCTTGGAATGAGCTCATCAAGCTTGTTCCAAACAGGGGACATAACCTATGTTTTTGAGACAAAAAATGGAAAAAAAAGTAGTTATTCAGGAATTTTATTTGCAAGTGCCGTCTGTTTTTCATGTTAGGTAAAGAGTTAACAGTATTCAATTTACAGGGATTGTTTCTCCTGTATATTTGAGATAAACTTAGCATTTACTTTGTCAAACAAGATATAATAGATTAAATGCCTGTATTGGATGTACTGAGGCAAAATAGGTCCATAAATAAAGGAAGACTGGGGAGAGTCAAGGTAATGTCTCAAAAGGTGGCAAGATTTTTTATTCAATTAACAGTTCAAATTTGTACTGGCGGTATGGTATAAATGTTTTTGTGTTGGGAAATTATATTCAATTAACAGGCTATTCAGTTAAAAGATATCCAATTAAGTGAGCTCCACTGTACCAGTATTTTTAATAGGGCTCAAATTTGGATTTCAAACACTCAACCAATTAATTGTGAAAAGCAAAAACATGCAAATATGTCAAAAGAATTTCTTAACAGAAATATCACCAAATTCATCATGAAAAAATAGCGACGACGCCGTAGCTGCGAAGGGTGGTGCAATTTCACAAAATTCTAAGTCCATCAAGGGCCATAACTCCAAGAAAAATATTTGGAACAACACATGCATTGAACAGTGGCTAGACATCAGTAAGATACACTTACATGCCAAATATAAAGTCATTCCATCACGTATTTCAAAAGTTATTGAGTTTTGAAACTCGTTGGTCACAGACAGACCGACCGACCGACAGACAGACCGACAGACAGACCGACATTGCCACTTATAGAGCTGCTAGTCACAGCTAAAAATGAGGATCGGTGACATTTAATCTCGAATCACCCAAATACCATCATAAGATCCTTGGTTCCAAAACTATCATAAAATTGTATTGAAGAACAGTGGATTGGCTTGGAAAGTTGGCTCATTAATGTTTCTGTATATACTCAGTTTACATGGTGCCATGTCAAGATTTCTGTATACTCAAGTTTATATGGTGCCATGTCAAGATCTGTGCATACATCGGTGGAAGAAAACCCACCATTTTCAAGGACTTTTGCAGGAAATTTCCAAGCACTTTCTAGAACATGTGTCTAAATTCAGGGACTGACAGGAAAGGAGAGTGATCACTCTCACTTGTCATCACTCTCCCAAACGTTTCAATAGGGGAGCAATTGATCACTCGCCTTCATGATGTGTGTAGAAATTGTGTCTAAACATCAAGTTATATACTGCTTTTAGGAAACAATACATGCAAAACATCTCGCATCACAAAAATCTTTCATTTTTTGCTTTAAACATATCTTATGACACCTCAATGGATGAGCTCAAATCACTCTCCTGAATTTTTCAATCTTGCAAAATCAAAATGAGGAGAGTGATCATTCGCTTGCCTGCATTTTCTTCGCTGCAGTAACTGTAAATTTATTTACTCATCTGTGTTGTTTGTATATATACTAGTTAATAATTCTCAAGCAGGTCTTCTCAGCTGATTTTTTCGAGGTTTGTTAATTCAAAGATTTTCAAGGACTTTTTAGACAATTTTTGAAGCTATTCCTCATAATTTTCCTGCAGCCTTGAGTCAACTTATGGCTACTTTTGTGTTCCTAATGTACATACATGTATGCTTATTAAATTTGGGGCATTTTTCCACCGTGTTTGCACCTTATTTGGGCTTGTATGCTTATAAAATTGCCCTACTAACTGGGAGGAGATTTTCAAATTAGTAAATCTTCACCAGACTGTGTGATATTCTTTTGTTGTAATCAAGATGTCTAAATACCTATTAGTTTTCTGTAATAAAACTAACTGCAATACTGGAAAATAAGTTGGCTTTTAGATAAAATTATCTTGCATTACTCCCCACCTCCTCAATGCATTTCCACCCGGTACTATTATTTGGGTCTATACTTTTATTTAATTTTGATAAATGTTCCACCCCATATTTTCATTCCCACCTGTACTTTTATTTGGAACACAAGAGAAAGAATATACATGTCACTAACAAGGACTATTTCCAATAAGAAATTAAAATTACAGCAACCCAAACGTCCCTCGGCTGGAATCGGACGTCTCTATTTAACATACAGATCTATAAGTGGACCCTTTGTCCACTTACAGTGCTGTAAGTGACAAGCATTTGTCTTACAATTCAGCAACGCTACAAATGAATAGAGAATACAAGAGACCCCAAGGGGCCTTAATGCTCACCTGACAAGTTGTTCAAAGAAGTATTTTGGATCACATTCAGCTAATCATGGCTCATCAACACTTCAGAGGAATGAAGTCATGAAATTATTATAGGAGGCCTTGGCCTTTTTTTTGTTTACTTAAATTCACTCCAATTTCTTCAAAACGCATTTTATAGCAATTGTTTTTGTTTTGTTTTTTAGGTTTTTTTTTGGAGGGGGGGGGGGAGGGGGTGACATAAAATCAGTCTAAATCTTTCAAAACGTCTCTTGCAGCCAAACAATTTGTTACATCGAACTGCACACCCCTCCCTCCCCCCCCCCCTCCCCCCGACAAGGAATGGAGGGGAGGACATAGGGTAAAAACATTTTCACATAAAACCACTCTAATTCATCTAGGAACTTGATTTTGAAAAGAATAAAAAAAGTGTTTCCAAATTTTGGTCCAAAGTCAGAACCGGAAACAAAATTTTCAGGCTGTAAATTTTTTTTTTCATCTCAAAATTGAACAAAATGCATTAAAAATAAAAATTAAACAAAATGCATTAAAATATAAAAAAAAAAATGGGGGGGGGGGGGGGGATTTTGGTCCAAAAAGTTTGATCCAGACACAAAATTTTCAACCCAGGGACTCGATTTGAACAAACTTGAATTATCTGACCCCCCCAGAGATGATGTATACTAAATGTTAAAGGATTCTGACTGGTGCATCTGAAGAAGCTTTTTAAAGAAATTTCCTCATATTGCACTGTGCACAAAGTTAAACTTTAGGCTCCAACAGAGAGCCCAAATACTAACTCAGGGACCCGATTTGAACAAACTTGAATCTGACCCCCCCCCCACACACACACACCCCTGCCCCCACCCCCATGCCCACAGATGTTGTATACCAAATATGAAAGCATTCTGACAGATGGATCAGAAGAAGAAGATTTTTAAAGAAATTTCCTCATATTTCACTATGTTAAAATTTGGGCTTCTACAGGGAGCCCAATTATTAACCTACAGACTCGATTTGAACAAACTTGAATTTGACCTCCCTACAGATGTTGTATACCAAACATGAAAGGATTTTGGCTGGTGGATCTGAAGAAGATTTTTAAAGAAATTTCCTCAAATTGCACAAAGTTAAACTTTGGACTCCAATATAGAGTCCAAATACTAATTCAGGAACCCAATTTGAATCTGGCCCTCCTTGAGATGTTGTATACCAAATAGCAAAAGATATCAACTGGTGGATCTGATCTGAAGAAGATTTTTTGAAGAATATTCCACATATTGCACTAAGTTAAAATTCAGGCTCCAACAGAGCCCAAATCTTAACCCAGGGACTTGATTTGAACAAACTTAAATCTGATTTCCCTAGAGATGTTGTATAACAAATATGAAAAGATTATGATTGATAGATCTGAAGAAGATTTTTTTTAATTTTTTAAAAAAAAAGGAGGCGAAGTCAATAATGTAAAGTTCACAACAGACAATGACGGACGGCAAGTGATAAGTTAAGCTTCCTTCAGTGAGCTAAAAAACTACCCACCCACATAAAATTTTACAAAAAATGACCTGAAACAGAAAGATTGTGGGGCTTATCCTCTCTCATTCAGGATTATATCATTTATCTAATTCAAGAAAAGGGTGCCACGAAGCCTCAAAGTACAAGCTTGATTGGGAAAGGGCAACAAAAACAAAATAACTGCATGCTGTTAGTAAAACCACTGGCCTCATTGTATTCTTGGAAAGACACTGATTCCATCTTCAAGCTGCTGTATATCACATGTTCTCATTCCAATCTTTTGTCAGCTTTCCCTAGTTGTGATTGAAGTTTTCAGAAATTCTATTGTTCAAACCTGAAATTAAGAACAAACATGCAAGTTTCATATCAATGAATCAAAAGAGATGGAAAGTTGTTATGATTAACAGTTTACCCAGTCTTGAGGTTTATATTTCATCTAAATTTGAGAGTTATGGCCTTTGTAATACTTGGAAAAATAGTAAGGTCTCGTTTCCTATTAAAAGGTCATTTCCGAGGTTATTGGATATCTCAGACAAATGGCTATTTTGAGTGATAGTTTTAGTTTATGGCAGTGTGGATTTAGTAAATAATTCTCATTAATGGTGATATGGCCAAAATAATCTGTTGATGGTCTTGATTCAAACTGTGTATTGTCAAGTGCATTTCAATTGGGGGTCAAGGTCACATGGAAGTGTTAAATGACTAACCCAGACCTGTTTGGGACCTGACAATTCGCAGTTTACAAATGGGACAATTTTTGTGTAAATTTGCTTTGAGAAAGCCTTCTGAAAAAATGATTAAGAAACCCATATGTTTTTTGTTTGTCAGAATGATCATGTTATGCTGTAAAATCCTCACTGGAGGAATGAGGAATTCCTATAACACAGTTTTATCACTATCACTGCACAAAAATTGGAGATTTATCCCCAAAATGAGAAAATTTTGACCATTTTGAGCCATTTTTTTTAGCCATCAACTGTGTCATTCGGCTGAGTGTATTTGAGTGATATTGTAAGATTTTTGTTGTGTACAGTTGTCTCCAGAAAGGACCATATTCAGAGGTTCCAGAAACTATATACATTGTGAGTATTGTGAATAGGGGAGGTAATTTAAATGCGAAATATCCTCGGCCGTGTTAATCAGAAGCTGAACATTTCTTGAAAAGCCGACATTTTCACCTGAATAACTGTAACAAGACCTTGGATACTCACAAAAATGGAGAATCCATACCTGCTGAGTGTCCCAGGATGCCATGAAGTTACCATGGTTGAGCCCCTGCTGTGTACTGATAACACACATTAATGCTTTACCCAACACAGCTTTTTAATTTTTAAAACATCAACTGGAATTTTAAAACCACCACAATGTGTATTCTTAATCAACGGGATATACAAGTTAAACAACATGTAACGCTTACAATTGAGCATACTTGCAGCAATTGCATTCATACCGGAACAAGAGCATCGCCTAGCGAAGCAACATACACCTGTCAAAATTGGAACATGCACAAGTTTCTCTGGGGTAAAGTTTGAAATTTTTGTTGACTCAACTATGTTTGTTCCCCCCCCCCCCCCCCCCCCCAATCATTGTCCATTCCCCTGCCCTGTATGGGGTAAAGAGTAATTCACCTGTTTTCACATTTTCATATTAATCAATCTGAGGTCTTCACAAAATAAAAATAAACAGGTGCGCCATGAGCGCATGATACGCCCATTATTAATTACAAGAGGGAACCACAGAATATGAGTATACATGTGTACTTGTCAGGTTACATATACTTGCCAACAAAAAATCATGAAAATTGCTCAAAGTCCAACATGTGGAAAATTGCCTATTTTGATGAATAAAGTCCCATAACTCTGGAATGACAAATCGGACAGCGACACAAACGAAAAGGGAGATTCCTTCTATCAACATATACTTGCAACCAAAAAATCATGAAAATTGCTCTAAGTATTTTCAAGTTATTGTTCGACATGTGAAAAATAAAGTCCCACAACTCTGGAATGACTAATCGAACGGTGACACTAAACGAAAGGGAGCTTCCCTCCATCGATATACACCACCTACCCCAAAATCACGAAAATCTCTCAAAGCGTTCTCGAGTTATCATACGACGTGTAAAAAATCAACAATTTTCTAAGTAATTAAGTCCCATAACTCTGGAATGACTAATCGAATGGCGACACTAAACGAAAGGGAGCTTCCCTCCATCGATATACACCACCTACCCAAAAATCATGAAAATCTCTCAAAGCGTTCTTGAGTTATCGTACGACATGTGACCGGACGGACAGATGGACAGCGGTATACCATAATACGACCGTTTTTTCAAAACGGGCATATAACAAAGCTGCTGTAGAAGACTCTCTTTGCCGTTTACAATGGTAGCATCCATTCATGGACAGGTTAACTTCATTGATAACGAATGATGATAGGTGGTGCCAAGGAAAAGGACATTTTGAGGATCATAATAGCTATAAACGGCGAGGATTCTTTTAAAAATAAAATGGTGTTATCTGCTCCTGTCACATGCACAATGACAATTGATGATCAACATGGGTGCAAAGTTTGAACAATAAAGCAAGTATTCAGGGCTCGCCTTGAGTAAAATGGTCGGGGCCTAAAAAAAGTGCCCCACATATTGAGGTCGGGGCCTTTTCGGGGCTGCTTTTCCATTTTGTCCATTATTGTTAGTGCTTTTTTGTGGAAAATGTCGGGGCTTGAAAAAAAGCCCTCAGCAAGTGCTCCTCGGGGCTGATCTCGGGGCCTGGGCTGATCAGCCCCGACTCAAGGCAAGCCCTGCTATTTATTTATTTGTGTTTAGGGTCCCATATTTCTGCACAATGGCTAATCATGACCGCGACAGTTTTACGGGTGGAAGAAGCCTGAGTACCCGGATGAGAACCACCGAGCAACGGCGAGCAACCGTCAGCTCCCCAACATACTAACTCCTCACAAGCAGGGTGGAGTAGGTGACACTATAGTGTAATGCTTCGAGTACTAAAAGGGGGCATAACTCTGGAAATACAAAACAGAGTTACAAAACATTTACCTGCCCTTGCAACATGCACAACGGCAATTGGTGATCAACATGTGTGCAAAGTTTGAACAATATAGCATGTAAAATGTTGAAGGAGTAGATGACACAAAACTGTAATGTTTTAAGTACTAAAAGGGGGAATAACTCTGGAAATACAAAATGGAGTTATCTGCTCTTGTCACATGCACTACGGCAATTGGTGATCACCATGTGTGCAAAGTTTGAACAATATAGCATGTAAAATGTTGAAGGAGTAGGCGACACAATACTGTAATGTTTCAAGTACTAAAAGGGGGCATAACTCCAGAAATACAAAACAGAGTTACCTGCACTTGTAACATGCACAACGGCAATTAATGATCAACATGTGTCAAAGTTTGAACAATATATTATGTAAAATGTTGAAGGAGTAGGTGACACAAAACTGTAATGTTTTAAGTACTAAAAGGGGGCATAACTCTGGACATACAAAATGGAGTTATCTTCCTTGTCACATGCACAATGGCAATTGGTGATCACCATGTGTGGAAAGTTTGAACAATATAGCATGTAAAATGTTGAAGGAGTAGGTGACACAATACTGTAATGTTTTAAGTACTAAAAGGGGGCATAACTCTGGAAATACAAAAGAAAGTTACTCGCTCTTGTCACATGCACAACAGCAATTGGTGATCAACATGTGTGCAAAGTTTGAACAATGTTGCATGTAAACTTTTGGAGGAGAAGGCGACAAAAATTGTTTACTGACAGACAGACAGACAATGCCATAACATAATACGTCCGTCAAATGATGGGCATATAAAAATGAGGGTTGCACTCCATGGACTAAGGTCGCAGTAAAAATTACCATTTGAGCACACTTGAGTGGTTAACATGGCTCTGAGAGCCACATTTACTGCCCATGTGTGTGCAACTGATAATTTGACTGGACCTGTGTCAACAGAGTTTAAAACTGTGAAATATATTAAATTTAATGCAGTTCTTTTGAGTCTGGACTTATCCAGTTGGGAACAGACTGAAAACACTGTAAAATTTGAAAATTTAATGTTGTTCTTTGTGAGCCTCAGCTTGTCTAGTAGTGCATGGAATTATAATCGGAATCAGTTGATTGTGAGCTCAAAAAACCACTAATCGGCCATTTTTGATAACTGGTTGAACACTAGGAGAGTTTGGGTTTTTTTTTACTCTTCTCATAAGCTGTAAAAAAAACCAAACCTGATGAAAATTCTTTCATCATTTTTTATTTAATTTCAATTTTATATTTGCATTTGACCCCCTGCACCAGTCTCGACTCTTAAAGTCATGAAAATCGACTTTCAATCAAGTTATCTCCTTTGAAATTATTAGACACATGAGGAAGGTTCAATTAGGAAGCAAGTAATTGTTGAGAGAACACTTGTGTCCTTTGACATCAGTAGAAAAGAAAGCCAAGTTTCCCTTTGTTACTTTTTTAATAAACGAAAACAACAGGAAACTTGTTTTTTATGGCAAGTCAAACAGAAGCAACCACTTCACAAATAATACATCATTAAGAATATCTTTCCGTATCACACATACCAACACTAAGTAATGTCCACTTTAGCTCTTTGTTGAGCAAATGTGTTTTTACAGTAATTTGCAAGATTATTCTTTCCAGGAAAAACAAAATTAGCAAATTCAGGCCTGGCATTTTCAGGAGAGCGATTTATTCGCTCGCCTACTACTCACCTTAAAAAAATTGAGGAGGACGTAAAATAGCCCTCCTAGCCTTAGAAATTAAGGATTACCACAACAGCCTATTCCTAACATCCACAGGTTTTCATATCTCTGCTATGTTAGTGGTCTCTGCAATATGGCCACACTGTCCCTCCCACACCTCCGGGCCTTACCAAGGCCCGGATGTGTGGGAGGAGCAGTGTAGCCCTCTCTCAGAGACTACCTGGTTAGCAGCACCAAATAAAATGTACAAAGCCCACTGGACTAAATTCATTAATAGTACAACTTCATTTTGCTACTTTCAACTTTTGTAAGCTTGAGGAGAGCTAATCGCTCCCCTAAGCCATGTGAGGAGAGCGATTTTTAGCCCTTCTGCATTTTTAAGAATGCCAGGCCTGGCAAATCTCAACTCATAGAGTTTTATATAAATGGCAATGACAGTGTCTGTGTTATATGTTGGTATCAATCAACTTCATTGCCTCACAAAACATATTGTTCGGATGGTAATCATACATAAATAATGTTAAAATAAATGACTAAGTGTAACTTCAGCTATACAGTGGAGCCCACTTAATTGGATATCTTTTAACTGAATAACCCTGTTAATTGAATATAATTTCTAAACACAAAACCACTTACAATACCTCCAGTACAAATTTGACCTGTTAATTGAATATAGGTTATAGAGTAAACTCCAGTTAATTGAATAAAAAATCTTGTAACCTGTGGAGAAATTACCCTGACTCGTCCCAATTTTCCTTTGTTTATAGACCTATTTGGCTTAGTACATCCAATACAGGCATTTAATCAATTATATCTTGTTTGACAGAGCTCTAGGAGCTCTGTCAAACAAGATATAATAGAATAAATGCTAGGTTTATCTCTAGATACACGGGAAAGTAACATAATCCCTGTTAATTGTATACTCCTGTTAATTGAATCATTTTCATTGGCAAAGTGGCTATTCAATTAACAGGGCTCCACTGTATTAACATAAATATCATCTGCACTTGTACCACTAGCCATGCTAATTCCAATATCACTGTTCCTTACCACTGTTAAATGAAAATTTAAAGTTTCCAAGCAATGTCGACGATGAACTATAATCCTTACAGGGTAATATTCCAACTACATCGTCAAGGCATGCTCTCTATGAAGGCATGCCTTGATAATGTAGTTGGATTATTTTATCAGTCAGGACTTGAGTGAGCTATCACAGTCAGAACAAATCATGTTTATAGCACCACAACCTCCATCAGACATCTTCAATTCACCACTGATTTGATTCAATTTCGAATAATAAAAGTGATTTGATTCGATTCAAATTGAAAATGGGCGATTCACAGGACCCTAGATTGAAGTCATATCAGCCAGGCTTGATAACGAGAACTTCTGGGAAATAAAGTCCAATCTTGCAAGTTTATTCAAAGGAATGAACCCATAATCATCTGAGAAAATCTCAGGACAAAATTCATGCATTCTATGATGAAAATGGGGCATAACACTGGCAAAAAAGGTCCAATTGAAACTATAATTGCAAGTGTACAGGTTTCTATGGTAGTGAACATCCATACCAAGTTTCAAAGGAATTGACCCATGAACTTCTGAGAAAATCTCAGGTGCACAGGTTCCCATGGCAGTGAACATCCATACCAAGTTTCAAAGGAATCAGCCTGTAAACATCTGAGAAAATCTCTGAACAAAATTAAAGCATTCTAAGACAAAAAAGGGGCATAATTCTGACAAAAAAAAGTCAGAAACTATAATTGCAAGTGCACATGTACCTATGGCAGTGAACATCCATACCAAGTTTCAATCTCCGGACAAAATTTGCGCATTCTAAGATGAAAAGGAGCATAACTCTGGCAAAAAAAGGTCCCATAAAAACTATATTTGCCGGGTGCACAGGTTCCCATGGTAGTAAACATCCATATGAAGTTTCAAAGGAATCAACCCATAAACATCTCAGAAAATATCCGGACAAAATTCTAGGCAATTCAGGCATTCTAAGATGAAAGGGGGCACATAACACTGTCAAAAAGAGTCCAATCGAAACTGCAATCACAGGTGCACAGGATCCCATGGTAGTAAATCTCCATACCAAGTTTCAAAGGAATCTACCCATAAACATCTCAGAAACTCTCAGGACAGTATTTACACATTCTAAGATGAAAAGGGGCATAACTCTTGCCAACAAGGTCCAATCAAAACTATAATCGCAGGTGCATAGGTTTCTATGGTAGTAAACATTTATACCAAGTTTCAAAGGAATCGACCCACAAACATCTGAGAAAATCTCTGGACAAAATTATAGGCCTGCTACTCCAAATTTGAAAAGTGTAATAATTCTGGAAAAAAATAATCTGACTGGAACTATAATCACAGGTGCGCAGGTTCTTACCATGTTTTGAGCAGATTAGTTCATGAACGTCTGAGAAGATTTCTGGACAAAATTATGTCTACAGACAGATGGAGGACGAACAGATGGACAAGGGGATTCCAGTAAACCCTACCCCCCCTCCCCCCCCCCCCACCCTCAACTCGTTGCGGAGGGTATAAGAAATTAACCTATTCTCTCTGATTCTCTGGCATTTTTTTTTTTAAATCGGTGAGGGAGGGACTGTTTTATTTTTCTTTTGCAAAAAGTGAGCAAACATGGAGAGGATTTCGGCTGTCGTTTTACACACAGAAATATAGAAAGTACATATTTATACTAGTAAATTCATTTTTTTAATTTGAAAAATAAAACATTCCTCTAAAAACATTCCGCAGGTACTGTAATTAAAAGGCTTCATATTCTTTTGTTGCTCTTCATATTATCATTGAAGTAAAAGTATTTAATCTATGGATATTTGCCTCGTCACAATGTCTAGGCACTCTCCTATAAACTGTAACAAAGCAAACATATTTGAGATGCAACTAATTAAATATGCATCAATCAAAAAATGTAAAAAGTTTTGGGTCTCCCGAAGTTAATTGAACTAATATTGGAAGATGCTGATTGGCAATAAAAATGCCCAATTAGGGGATTCAAATTCAATGAGGGATTGCCTGAGATTCAAAAAACTTTTTTTAGCCTTTTAGCCTTATTACGAAATTATACCATTGCAGCAATAGCTTAACTAGTTGAGTGCTAGAAGCCACTATCAGGGCTTTCAAAAAAATTAGGGCAATAGAACAAATGTCAATATTTTCCTTGCTCATGTTTCTTATTCAGCCAAACACAAATGATAATTTGTTTACATAAATTTGTTCTATTACAAATTATTGGAGAGTGCCTGTGGGCACTCTCCAATAATTTGTAATAGAACAAAGTTTGAATAACAAATTCAGACCACCAAAAATAATCTAGCCCTCAACGAGTTAAACTCTTTTGTTCATGAACAATTTTGTGCAGCATTGCTCTTTTGTAAAAACTGATATGAGAATATGAATCTCGTGTTTTCTTTTTTTAAAAAAATATTTTTTCCAAGTGACTGGTAAATTCTTACCACAGTTATCAGTAGAAATTCTCCATCTACCATGCTTGTTTAATGTATCATGATTGTTTTTATTTACTTGTCTAACACCCATCACACACATTTTGTTCAATTTCATTAACACATGAGAATTTTTGTTCTCTGCTTCAGTTCTAAAACCAGATAGATAAAAGAATTCCAGATTCGGCCATCTTCTAGAATTCTTTACTTAAGAATTGATTTATTTCCGGGGCTTTAGGACTGCTTAGTTCAGGCTACTAAATGTGGATTAAGTTTTTGATTGAGCAGGGACTGCAACTTTGAATTTGGGAGTTGAAATTGGGAAACACTGATAGACATTTATGTCCTTGCTGCAACAAATACAGGCATTTAAACTATTATATCTTCTTTGACAGAAGTGAGCTCTGTCAAACAAAATATAATTGAATACATTCTTGATTTATCATTAGAAAATAGATAATTGTCTATTACTGTTAATTTAACATTTTAACTGGCAAAGTGACTTCTCAATTAACAGGATTCCACTGTACAAATAAATGCTGGAGCAAGAGATTTTCCTTTTAAAAAGCAAAATATTGGAGATGACCCAATATTAATTTAATATTGTATCAGCTCTAACTTTTGAGCATACTCTTATAAGGTTCCACACAAATGCCAACAAATTGACAAAATCTTTAAATTTTAAATTTTAAGAACTAATCTGTGCACTAAATGACTTTGTTCATTTTTTTTCCCATTTTAAAATAATAGATTGTACTTACAAGAAACTGAAGTCATTTCACAAGCAAATTTCAACGGGACTAAGGAATCTGAATTATGCATACATCTGAAAATATATGTAAAAATGTTTTAAAAAAGAGAAGTACATGGCAGATACAGATGAACACCATTAATATTACCAGGATTATTCTGCCCTCTTTGAGAAAGGGTTCAGGTCCCATGCATTTAGGAAATTCGGCCCCTTAAGACCCCCAGAAGAATCTCTGCAATGTCATACAAAAAATCACTTTACAACTACTGAAATATATTTTACTTAGTTTTTTGACAAAACCTGCAAAATAAAATAAAAATGAATTTACTCACATTTTTATTTTTCATTTTTCTCACTTCCACTGCCATTATATATAGAGGATATCTCATGTTTCTGAGGAGCTACCGAAAATTATCTCACAAGACAAGTGTTTATTTTTGGCGAGCGCTTGCGCTTGTGAAAATAGCCATTTGTCCCAGTCAAAAACACCAGATTTTCTTTTTATTATACACTTTTTATAAGAATCTGATCATTCCTATAGATAATTCCACTTGTTTCGACCTTGAATCGAAGCATGAAAGTAGAAAGCTGATGTGCATTGAAAAGTGAAAGTAATTTGATTGATACTCGGGACAGGTAGCGTTTAGCGATCTGATTCAGCTGGAAGGTATCATGCATCAATTCAAGGTGAATACGGGTTGAATTAATGCTGGAAATGGTTGGTATCTACTTAAAAACATTGGATTTTCTTATTATATGTTTTAGAACAAATTAATCATTTCCAGTGGTAATTTGACTTGTATGCACATTGAAGTGATGGTTTGAAAGCCACCATATTGACTGATACTGTGAAAGTGAAAATGTCTATACTTTCACAGTGCGGGATACTCTAAAGTAGTCAGTATTATTTTTATACCATGATTACCTATTCTACTATATATAAAAAGCCTGTAACATAAATTTTAGCTTTATACACCAACCATGGTGAACACGCCAGCAATGGGATTTCAATAGTCAAAATTTACACTGGAACTACATCCAAGCTGACTTTCGGTGACGTCTACCTGAATGCAAACTTGTCTTAAATTTATTGCACATTGCCTCGCAAAGAGTGAAATGAAAGTGGCAATTATTTATTACATTTTTAAATGAGTTTAACCCATAAAACCCCCAATAAATAACAAACATGCATTGTCTCATGTTAATAAAGCACTCAAAATAGTATGTTATTATGTTATTAAAATGAAAAAGGTCCTATTTCCTTTTCTATTTCAGTGTGGTGATAAAACTGACAGCGGAAGTATGGCCCACCGATCCTCGTGTAAACAAAAACAAATTTGCACATATGTACAGCAGCTGCTCAGAAAAATCGAGAAAAAATAATAGTGACTCTTAATAATCTGGCCATCATGTTATAAATAAAATATACCCAAAGTAGCTTTGTGTACCAAATGTTCACCACTCGTGATGAAGTGGTGTTAACTTCACCACTCGTGCTGAACAGTTGGTACACAAAGCTACAATGGGTATATTTTATTTATAACATGATGGCCAGATTATTAAGAGTCACTATTATTTTTTCTCGATCTCGGTTGCAAATTAGTACTTGCTATTTATTTTGGCAGAAATTTTGTAATGAAGTAACCAGCATGGCTGGCATCATAATAACAAAGTACAGGCCTGGCATTTTCAGGAGAGCGATTTATTTGCTCGCCTACTGCGCGCCTTAAAAAATTGAGGGTGAAAACTAGCCTCCTGGCCATAGAAAATAATGAGAACCATAACAGCCCATTCCTAAAACCAACTTTTTTTGAGACCTCTGCTATGTTAGTGGTCTCCATAAGATGGCCACACTGCCTCTTCCACACCTCTGGGCCTTCCCAAAATTCAGGAGGTGAGGGAGGGGCAGTTACCATCTCACAGAGACTACCTCGTAGTAGCATCAAATAAAATATACAAAGCCCACTAGACAGAATTCATTAATAGCAAAACTTCATTTTGTCACTTTTAGCTTTTAAAATCTTGAGGAGAGCTAACCGCTCCTCTAGGCCATGCGAGGGGAGCGATTTTAGCCCCCTTGCATTTTTAAGAATGCCAGGCCTGAGAGTGGGCAGAAAAGCATCAGAATACCTTTTGCCTATAGGTTACTACCCTGTTACAAAGCATAACCTGTTTATGGCTTATCCTATAAGCTCTTTATTTCCAGGTCAGAAAAAATCTATCACATCACTTTTTGATGAAACTGGACAAAAAGTATAATTAACAAATCAAAACTATCTGTTTTGCCTTTTAATCTGGAAAGATTCCTACAATAGACCATTTTAGCATAGCGTCATCGTACATCCAGGTCTCAATATGCCCATCTAAACCAGCCAATCAGATTTGTTACTAAAAATTGCACCCGCATATGCTGTACAGTACTGAGCGCCGCATTCACATCATTTGTTTCCACCTTATATTTTTTTCAAATGCTGTTGTTCTTTTTAACCACTACTGAATTTTTACCAATACTGAAAATGGCTTGATTATTCGGTAATTTGTTGATAGAATAATGTTGATGTTGATTTGAAGTAGAGACGAATGTCAGAATGAACACGAATGATGAAGGGTTGTAACACGAAAATGATAAATATGGAAATTCAATGTTACAAAATACACAAATTTCTCATACACAACCTTTGTTCTTTTTTGGGATAAAAACAAATGCAAAGAAGGTAAATTGTCAAATTTTATTTGACTAAACGGAGCCGAAAAATGAAGCTTTCAATGCCGATCAGCTGTTCAGTAAAAGTTTTTGCATTGTTGGTAAACAAAGCCGGTTTGAATGGGCATATCAAGAACCGGATGTAAGATGGTGCTATTCTAAAATGGTCTATTTGGGTTCATTGGTTACCACTGCGAATTTGGTGGGATTTAACCCTTTACCCAACGAATCGGCCGCATCCGCCCACATAATATGCAAATTAGGCAGTGGAAAAAATATTATTTTTCAAAAAATTTCAACAAAACCATATCATGTGACCCCTCGTTGGAACGAGCTCAACGAGCTCGTTCCAACGAGGGGTCACATGATATGCTTTTGTTGAAATTTTTTGAATCATTTGAAAAAATGATATTTAAAATAATAAATTTTGATAATGTCTGCATTGGGTAAAGGGTTAAAGGCCTGTTTGTGAACAATACTTTCTTACTTCACTAAACTAAAGCTCTTACTTGCTGGTAGCACAGTATCTTTGGAAAAAAAGATATGTACATTACAAGTCACCTTTCAAAAATAATTGAATAAATAGTTAAAGCTGTTGTTATCATGACATATTCGTAGAAATTCTGTCACATTCTGTCACTAACAGCATCTGATCAACTTTTAAAAGAAAAAAGAATGCTAAGCTTACCTTATCAATGCCAAAAATCACTATGGTACTGAAATAGTCAAATGCAGAACATTACTTTTGAATTCCGAGTTCAGACTGAATAACTTTTAATTACCTAGCATTTTTTTCAGTCAGTAATTTATGAAGAACATAATCTGAAACAACACCTGAGAACTTTGTATTACAGTGGAACTCTGTTAATTGAATAGCCACTGAGCCAATGAAAATTACTCCATTAACAGGAGTATTCAATTAATATGGATTGTGTCACTTTTCTATATCCAAGAGATAAAGTTAGCATTAATTCTATTATATCTTGTTTGACAATGCTCTATGAGCTTTGTCAAACAAGATACAATAGATTAAATGCCTGTATTGGATGTACTGAGGCCAAATAAGTCTATAAACAAGGAAAAATTAGTGAATATCAGGGTAATTTCTTGACAGGTTACAAGATATTTTATTCATTTAACAGGAATTTACTCTTTAACCTATCTTCAATTAACAGGTCAAATTTGTACTGGAGGTATCATAAGTGGTTTTGTGTTAGGAAATGATATTCAATTAACAGGGTTATTCAATTAGGAGATATCCAATCAAGTGGGTGCCACTGTATCTATAATAACCCTTAGGCCACACAAAATGAATTATTGTTTGTTCAAAACAGTGAGGGTAGGTGGGTTTTATTTTTAATTTATCTTTTTTCTCTTAAATATACCAAGAATGGTTTGAGAAACATGCCACACGTAATGGATAGAAACAAGCCAGAAAATAAGCAGACTGTCATCTGCATAATGAGGTCCGCAGTGGGTGAATTTAGTGATGCTACCCTCCATAGCAGGGTAGCATCACTAAATTTACCCTCTGTGAACCTCAGTCTGAATCAGGGTCTCAAAACTAAAACAGAAAGAGGTACCCAGAGGATAAATTGGCCCACAGTATGGGATAGCATCATCAAATTCACCCCCTGGGGACCTCATTCTGCAAATGTCAGACTGCTTATTTTCAGGCCTGGATAGAAAGTGCAGACTGATAACAATTAACTTTTTTAATTTTTACCCTCAAGGGCCTAATTCTGACTTTAAACACTTTTTATTGTAACAGAACAAATGCCCCAACATGCTGTCTCTGGAGAAAAATGCATGTTACTTTCTAAGTGCATTGACAGTAGTTTGTAGGCAAGTGTTGGCTGCCTTTATAGGCAGCCAACACCTGCCTAGAAACAACTACAAAGTCACAGAATGTAAACTGTCTTTAGTTCAGGGTTTCTGCTACCATGGCTGAGGATCTGTCAACAGGACCCATTCCCCTCGCCGATCATTTACTGATAAATCATTTACAGATAAAGCATAAAATCCGGTTGAAAAAACAAACAATAAGACGTTGTAAAATTCAAGTCAAGACACAGTCATTCTCCCAACAAAGTTGACACATTTTAGGAGCACTATTTCCAGAATTGGCATTTTGCAACTTAAGATTGTTGAGTGTCATTCGGAAACTATAGCAATTTTCTGCCGTTTGCCAATTAGGTAAGATATCATATGCCGGTTGAAGTGAAGAAACGGTAATAGCTTTGTGTGTTTTCCTGAAGATTCAACATAATTATTCTCACAATATCATTCACTCTAAAACATGAATCGCCATCTCAAATGCAAGGAAATGGCCTTCCTGCATTGTTAAATTCTAAATTTTCTGGTCTGCTTTAGTTAAACTTAACATATTTTACTGACATAAATCAATCGAAAAACATTAAACATTTGGTGTCTTCCAATTTTGTAGTATTATTGAAAGACACCGCAAGGCAAAAAAAAATGTCCAATTTCAGTGTGGGATTGCCTGAGAATCAGAACCCTTTTTTGCCATTTGCTACAACTTTACAGCTTGAGAGGTTCAAAATGATTCTTTTAACCCTTTACCCAACGTAACGGCCAAAACCGGCCAGCGCTATTTACAAAAATTGGCAATTAATTTTCATTATTTTTTTCATTTTTTGTATCAAAAACACAGGTTATGACCCCTCATTGGAACAAGCTCATTGAGCTTGCTCCAATAAAGGGTCATAACCTGTGTTTTTGATACAAAAAATGAAAAAAATTAGTTATTCAAGAATTTTGTTTGCAAGTGACATTTGCTTTTCATGTTAGGTAAAGGGTTAAACCACCGCATTTGAACAAATGTCTCCTTACCAAAAACCAAAATGATAAATTTTCTAATTACATTGTTATTGTAAAAACAATTCATCAAAATTAAATTACAGGTTAATCTACTTTTTTATATAGTAAAGTTGCTGCACAGAGATATAAAAAAGACCAAGTTATACAAGTCAACTTACTTTGTTAATCTGGCCGAATGTCTGAGAACTAATCTCTCCACTCATCAGTTCACAGGTGCAAAATGTAGCAGTCCAGCCCCATTTGCATGTAGTTACAAATCAATCAAATTCTATGACCTGAAAAAAACCCAGTTATTTACTTTAAAACATTTTAGAACTAACATTTCTCAAGAAGACTATATACACTCAAAAGGTTGATAACTGACTTCCAAAAAGCAATTTCCAAACTATATTAATTTTTACAATAATCTTGGAAATTAGTTTTCATATAAGCTACCTTGGAGATGTTCTCTTTAGTTGCTTTGCAGTTTGATTCCCAGGATTCATTTGCACTCCATTTCACGAGAATCCACTTAAGATTCGCCCAAAATTTAGCAAAATTTTGACTGTGGAGCCATGCAATTAATTCTAACTCGGGTTGTTCATGCCAGATAGTTTTTCTAGTATTCAATAGTGCCTGGATTTCCAGTAATGCTAAACGAGAGACTCAAGTGAGCATACTGGGTGAAGTTGTTTAAAAGGAAATTAAAGTGCGTTAGAGGGAGAAATCATGAGAGAAATATGGTGTTTAGGAATCTGAAAGACCGAGGCAAAAAGGAGGTTTAACAGGCTTGCTGTTTTAAAAATTTGGCATAACCCATTTATCGTTCACCTGATCTGAGCTTTGGTGACCTATCATTCGTTCCCATGTAATTGATTCAAGTAACCCATTTGGTCATCTAACATCTGTATCGCAACTATGCTGATATACAAACTTGTATCAGAGCTATGTTTTTGCTCCTTTGGGCAATATCCTTATGAATAAAGATGAATCCTCAGGAACAATAACGAGGTATGTATTGCAGCAATCCAGATACAAATTAGTTGCAATTATAGCTTAATCTTTGCATGGGCTAACACACTGCAGAACAGTTTAGGCAGTTTAGGCAGAACAGAGTTTAGGCACAACAGAACACTATTTGTGGCAGAGACATGAGTTATTGCCATTTCCAGATTTTGTACTTTTGTTACATCTTAAGATAATCAACAGTTTAAAATGATGTTGAGCATCAACCAATCATCAGCATAGGTGTTTGCATCTGCCTTAAGTATAGCTGCTCTGTTGGCCAACATTTGGCTAACAGAGCAGCTATTCTTCAGGTAGATGCAAACACCTGTGCAGCTGATGACTGGTTGATGCTCAACATCATTCCACCAATAATTCATCCTAGATCATTCAACTTGGAGAACATTTCGCATGCCCCCAGCAACAATTTGGCGCAACCTGTTTTTCATTCACATGTTTTTCATTTTAGGTAGCCTCCACTCGACCCAAATGTCCATTTGCTTCAAATCGACAGGTCTGGTGCAACCTTGTACGTGTGTGTATATTGCAATGACTATCAATAACACGAGGCCCCAGGGGGCCTGAGGGTGCTCACCTGACATGGTAGCCTAAATATTAAACACAGGGAATTGATTTCAACAAGTTGCATCTGCCCCTCCTTAGAAAAGCTTATACCAAATATCCAAAGATTCAGACCAGTTGATCTAAAAAAAAAAAATATTTTTAAAGAATATTCCTCATATTGAACTAAATATGAACCCAAGAACCTAGCTTGAACAAACTTGAATCTCACCTCCAGTGGGATGGTGTTTTCCAAATATCAAAAGATTCTGACTGGTGAATGTGAAGAAGAAAATTTTTGAAGAATATTCTTCATATTGAAATAATTTATAATTCAGGCTCTCACAGGGAGCCCAAAAAACAACCCAGGGACTTGGCTTGAACAAACTTACCCCCCCCCCTCCCCCAGGATGCTGCATGCCAAATATCTAAACATTCTGACCGCTGAATCTGAAGAAGATTTTTAAAGAAAAATTCCTCATATTGAACCAAATATGAATCCAGAGATTTAACAAAATTGAATCACACCCCCAAAGGATGCTGCACACCAAATATCAAAACATTCCGACTGCTGGATCTGAAGAAGATTTTTAAAGAAAATACCTTATTTTAAATTAAGTTATATTTCAGGCTCCCACAGTGAGCCCAAATATGAACCCAGGGACTTGGCTTGAACAAACTTGAATCTCACCCCACTAAGAATGTTGCGTACCAAATATCAAAAGATTCTAATTAGTAGATATGAAGAAGACGATTTTTAAAGAATATTCTACATACTGCTCTAATTTAAACATTTGGGCTCCCATAGAGAGCCCAAATATGGACCCAGGGAATTGATTTCAATAAACATGTGAAACAATCTCCCAAAGATGTTATACATGAAATTTGAAAGCTTTTGAAGCAGTGGTTTGGGAGAAAAGTAGTCTTAAATGTTTTTCCCATTATTTATTTATTTATTGGTGTTTAAGGTCATATATTTCTGCACAATGGCTAATCATGAACACGACAGTTTTACGGGTGGAGGAAGCCGGAGTACCCGGAGAGAACCACCGAGCAACGGCGAGCAACTGTTGTCAGCTCCCCAACATACTAACTCCACAGGGTTAGCATTGGTTGAAGACAGGCGCACCATCGACGTGCAGTACGCCTTAGTACACAGCGTCACCGTGCCCCCACATGGGCAATGGAAGAGAAGTGTCTTGCCCAAGGACACAATGCGGTTGCCACAGGAGGGATTTGAACCGATGACCTCTCGGCTTGCAGCCTGCACCTCTACCAACTGAGCCACCACACTCCCATTTTTCCCATTACCCACAGTGTTAAAAAATGCTGACTCGGCACTTTTTCAAAGTCCCAGAAAAGTACCCCATGATAAAACTGATAGCAATGTTTTTCAACCATTCCATTTTGTTGGTCCTAAGGAAGCTTCACACCAAATAAGAATTCTCAGTGCCGTGTAGTTTTGGAAATATGGGTGTTTTAATTTTTTTCTATTTTTAGCTCCTGCGGTTCCAATGGGATGGCGGGGGAAAAACATTGGGCATAAATTAAGTACCTATGACCCTATAAGCCCTCAAATCAAATTTGGTTCAAATCTGCCTCTTGGTTTGGAAAATAGAAATTTTGGGAGGGGCAAAAATTCTTGTCCCTCCACAACGACGGCAAATATAGCCCCACAAACTTCTCTTGAACAAATATGAGTTTACACCTCAAATGGAAGCTGCACACCAAATATCAAGTCTCTGCTACTGCTGGTTCATGAGAAGAAGATTTTTTAAGCACACTTTTTGGGCGTGGTCCTACCAAGGGGTGAGGCAACTTGATTTGAAAAAATCAAATTGCGATGTCATAACCAGGGTTCGTACAGGTTTAGCAAAATGAAATTCAAGCACTATTCAAGCACTTTTCAAGGGCAATGTCATTCATTTTCAAGGACTGTTTTTCCATTCTAGGAAACCAACTGTGACATGTTGTTTTTATAACTGCTCTCCACACAGTGCATATTTCAAGAATGAGTGTGTGTCAGGTAATATTCAGGCCCATTTTTGTCCTTTTCAGTTTTGGTTAATTTTTGGAACTTTTTGCAAAGTTGTTGGGTTGTTTGTGGTAATTCGACATTCAAATTTGATTGTTCACAAATAATAATTCATGATTTATTATCAAATACCTCTGTTATTTTCATACAAAGTCAAGGTGAATCTTTGATATATTATCGCTTCCAGTGACTATCCTTTTGTGTGACACGATGAAATAAACGAAGCAGGCGGAGATGGAGATGCAGACAATGATTGGAAAAACCAGTTTGCAAAACACAATTCACCGCTCATATTAATTGGATGCTCTCCATAGTATAGCAACCTGTGTCTACAGTAAGCCACATGATAGTATGCAAATAGATCACATGCTGCCGTTTCAATTTTCTGATTGGCTGACCCTTTACCTAACCTGAAAAGCAGACGACACTTGCAAAAATAATTCTTGAATAACTAATTTTTTTCATTTTTTGTCTCAAAAACATAGGTTATGACCCCACGTTGGAACGAGCTCGACGAGCATTATCATTCAAACACTGCATGAAAAGAGAATGCCCCACATTTTAGTTGAAGAATGGAAATCTACGGAGTGCGAAATGGGTCATATTAATCACTATGCAAGGATAAAACTGTACTTTGACGAAGCGTAAATTACGCTTTATTTCCGAGGATTGGTTTGCGACTTTCGGTGTTTAACAGTGGTTCTCAAGTTGGCAATGTAATCACAATCCATCATTTAGCCAAATTCAAGCACTATTCAAGGCATTGTACAGGATTTCAAGTATTTTTCAAGGTTGAAACTGAATTCAAGCACTTTTCATGGAGAGGGCCGAAATTCAAGGACTTTTCATTTTTGTGCGAACCCTGATAACAAACTATTATCTCAAATATCAATTAAATTAGTTCTGCGGTTTGGGAGGAGAAGACGCAAACATCATGTTCATGGACTACAACGGACGGTGAGTGATCACTATAGCTCTCCTGACTGAAGGTCAGGTGAGCTAAAAATGCTGACTCAGCACTTTTTCAAAGTCCCCAAAAAGTACCCCATGATAAAACTGATAGCAATTTTTTTTTTTACACTATTCCATTCTGTTGGTCCTAAGGAAGCTTCACACCAAATAAGAATTCTCAGTGCCGCATAGTTTTGGAGATATGGGCATTTTAATTTTTTCCTATTTTTAGCTCCTGCGGTTACCATGGGGTGACGGGAAAAAACATTTTGGCATAAATTAAGTACTTATGACCCAATAAGCCCCCATATCAAATTTGGTTCAAATCTGCCTCTCAGTTTGGAAAATAGAAATTTAGGGCAGGGTGAAAATTCTTGCCCCTCCCATGACGAAGGCAAATATAGCTCCTCGCACTTCTCTTGAACAAATCTGAGTCTGCACCTCAAAAGGAAGCTGCACACCAAATTTCAAGTCTCTGCTACTGCTGGTTCATGAGAAGATTTTTTAAGATTTAAGCACACATTTTGGGCATGGCCCTACCGAGGGGCGAGACAACTTGATTTTAACAAAATCAAATTGCGATGTCATAACAAACTACTATCCCAGATATCAATTAAATTGGTTCAGTGGTTTGGGAAGAGAAGATGCGAACACCATGTTCACGGACGACGGACGGTGAGTGATCACTAGCTCTCCTGACTGAAAGTCAGGTGAGCTAAAAATGCCAGTTTCTCAACCCCCTCACTAGCATACATCCTATGTTTGACTGAAAATTATACTGGAAAACACCTAAAGTGGCCATAACTCTAGGTATGTTGAGATCCTTTACCTAGGCTGTTCTATTTTCATACAAGCTTTCAACCCCACATTTGTGATAATGTTGGGCATTAATGCCCTTATTTTTCACAAACTTTATAACATGTCATAAATCATTTATGAACCTTTGAGTGTACATCGTCTCCATGAGAAACGTTAGTTCTAAAATGTAATAAAGTACATGTTATAAAGTTTCAGTATTTGATTTCAACTAATGACTATGGAAGCCATCATCTACTCTAATGATCACCCAAACAGGCATAGTAACTTTTGGGGAAAAAAATAGAATAAACTTCACCAAGATACTTTGTACCAATAAAGTAATCACTCTGCATTTTCCCATTGCAAATAGTGTTAAAATTGGCATCACCATATGGCACACATTAGAACACCGGGGATGAAATGCTGAATGCATCTTTTTCTGACTATAAACGACCTCTGGTTGATCTTACTCAGTATCTGAAAGACTAAAAATAAGGGAAATTTTTGGACTGTTACATAAAAATTAGGAAAATAAAAGTAGGCACCAAACTAGAGGCTCAAGGGAGCCTAAATCACTCACCTGGCTCAAGTTGTCAAAAGTGATGAGTACGTCAGTAACTGATGGACAGCAAGAGCAATTTTTTTGATTTGCTATGACACAACCAAAGGCAATTATTTTGGCCGTTCATTTCAGTTGGTCCTCGGAAAGCTTCTCGGGCAAAAACAAAGCTCTATTCTGTGAAGTCTCAAAGAAGTGTTCATATGAAAACATTTTTTTAACTTCTGTGGTTCTCTCTACCCCACCCCCAAAAACATTTTTCGGGATATAAATCAAGTTCAAATTTTGTTCAAATCAGCTCCTTGATTCTGGAAATAGATATTTTGGGTGAACCCCACAATGGGCATCCTGCCAAGGGGAGCCCAAATTTGGACCTAATGAGTTTCTTTGTAAAAAACTTGAATCTGTATCACTAAGTTACAGACTTGAAATCTAAGCATTATTGTAATTGGCTTATGAAAAGATGATTTTTAAAGCATTTTAGGCTTACTGGACATTAATCTCACCCCAAGGGGTATAGTAACTTTTGGGGAAAAATATCAGAAGATTAAACTCCACCAAGAACAAGCTATTATTTGAAAATAGAATATGTTTTCATTTGTGGAATTCACTTTAAAAAAATTTCCACAATCCAGTATAAGTATTTCCATTAGTTCCTTGAATTCTGCACACTATGTAAGAAGTAACCAATTAATCCTGTGCATTTTACAGCTTTAGTCAGTATAAATTTTAATGTAGTGTGTGATATGGCAGTTAGCAGTTTTTTATACCCAGAAAGTGTGACTAACCCTGTGCAATGCACAGGGTTAGTCACACTTTCTGGTTATAAAAAAATTTCATTATTAACCAATGTAAATAACCCTGTGCACTGTACATTCTTAGTGTAAATCTGATCTGTATCAACTCTTTACCCACATAATGGCCAAAACCAGCCAGTACTGTTCTCAAACTTAGTTTGTGACCCCTCATTAGAACGGATTGTGGAAAGTTTGATTTTTCTTGTGAACTCCAAAAAAGAAAACACATTCTATTTTCAATTAATAGCTTGTTCAAGATGCTCTGTACCAATGAAGAAGCACAAGAAAGATAATAACTCTGCATTTTCCCTTTGTCAACAGTGTTAAAATGGCCATCCCCAAATGGCAATCCATCACAAAACCAATAGTAATCTTTTTGATCCATCTGATTCCACTGGTCCTATGAAAACTGCGTACAAAAAAAACAATATTCAGGTCCGTGCAGTTTTTTAAATATGGGCGTTTGAATTTGTTCCTATTTTTAGCTCCTGGGGTCCCGACGGCTGCAAATTTTTTTTTCTTATCAATCAAGTACTTATGACCCAGTTTAACGACATTTGGTTCAAATCAGCCCATCGGTTCTTGAAATACACATTTTGAATGGGGCCCAAAATGGGTAAGTGCCCACAAATATTGACCTACAAACTTTCCTTAAACAAACTTTAATCTTCACCACCAAAGGAAGTTCCATAGCAAATCTTAAAGCATTCTCTGTGGTGGTTCCAGAGAAGATTTTCAAGATTATTAGGCTTTTGGGGCTTTAACCTCAGCTTCATTTAAACAGAGTAGAAAGAGTATACTCCAAAGATGGTCAGTGCCATATCTGAATGAATTTGGTACCGCAGTTTTAAATTTTAAATTAGTTGATGGTGTTCAAGAATGATGATGACTCAGCATTTTCCTACTGTCAACAGGGTTAAAATGGGCAGAGTGCCCAAATATTGATCTACAAACTTCCCTTGAACAAACTTTAATCTTCACCACCAAATGAAGTTCCATACCAAATATCAGGGCATTCTCTTAGGTGATTCATGAGAAGATTTTTAGGCTTTTGGGGTATTAACCACAGCCTAACGATTGTAGCAGCTTCATTTGAACAGTGTAGAAAGGGTATACTCCAAAGATGGTCTGTGTCATATATGTTTGATTTTGGCACAGTGGTTTTGAAGAAGAAGACAAGTTTCAAAAGTTAACAAAAGACGGATGCCAAGTGATGGCAATAGCTTCCATTGACTTTCAGTCAGGTGAGCTGCAAAGGAGGACCATTCCAAGTCGAACAAGGGGTCACAACTCTGACAAGAGGGTGTGGACAGAATCTGTGCCATGTGGAGATTCTTTACACCCATGCTAGTCTATAAGCATATCAAAGGACAACAAAATTTGACCATCCATGCCCAAGGTCCAAGACAAAATGTTAATATGGATGCATTTTCTAAAATTGAACAACGGACCACAGCTCTAGGAAGGAGTGCAGATATAATCCTTGCTGTGTGGAGATAATTTCCACCATGTTGGTCTATCAGCACATAAAAGGACAACAAAATTTGATCATTCACACCTGATTTACAAGGAGGAAGGTTTGTATGAACACATTTTTCAAGTCCAACAAAGGATCACAATTTGGGCAACAAAGTGCAGACAAAATCCATCTTGTGTGGTAAAACTTTCCTACCTTCTAAGTTATCTCCGCCAGCATGTAAGGTATATGGAGATTTTAAACACCGAGCCGCAGGCGAGATGTTTAAATGAGACATCCAGGTATTAAATCTCCATATACCATACCTGTTGGCAAAGATAACGTTTTTGGCCCGTTTGAAACACAATACAAACATAGTGGAAACAAATTTGTGGACATATTTTTCAGCTCCACAATCACTTGGACCAAATTCGTGATAATTATTTTGTTTTTATAATCTCAGAAGACAACAGATAGAGTTACATCCCTTGGGTAGTTAAGGAAACGAGTAAACAGTATTTTGTTGACATACTGTCCCCTGAGTTCCAATGTGTTCTATGTGCCTACTGGCAGCCTACTGGCACATAGAACACATTGGTACTCAGGGGACGAATTATTTGCTATTATTTCATTTTTATGACTGAATTGTTGGAAATCTGATATTTGTGACTATTTTCAGGTTTTTGGGTTCGATTTTTATGTCAAAGTGAGCAAATGCAGAAAGCTTTCGTTTAAACCATATATACTCCCGAAGTTTCGTGTGCGCTTACACCCTGGATGCTGCACGCTCTCATATACCTTGGATGTTGGGTGCACCCTTTGTCATGGCTATTTGTCCAAGGCATTCTGACCAGTCAAAAGAAAGAATTTATCGGTATATAGGGACAAGATGGTTTATCAAAGGACAATAAAGTTTGATTATCCACACCCATCCTACAAGCCAAAATGTTTGTACAGATGCATTTTCCAAGTTCAACAATACCGGACATACTTTCAAACAGTAGCTAACCCTGCATCATTTTATTCTCTTACATTGATTATTTGAGTGCCATCTGCTGGAAAGTTTTGATTATAAGATAAAAATTAATGTTTCACAGAATTCTCCTGGCAAGCAATGCAAAAAATGGCTACATACACTATCTTATCTGGTTGTTTGTCCACAAGTGTATTGCTCAGATTGAAAATTATATGCTCAATAAGTCAATTTATTTATCATAAAGTAAAAATACTAAGTAATTGCAAACTCATCACAAGTGAGGAATAAAAATGAAGAATTTTATTTGGATTGAAATATATCTTGTGGTGTTGTGATCAAAGTTATTAATTTCTTGATATGCAGGAATAACTAGCTACCTTGCTCCTCTGAGCTTCTCCTGTGTTGTATCTCTTTTTCATGTGCAAGATGAGAGCACGCTGGCTCAGTGGTTACAGAATTGGACTTCAAACCTAGAGGTCCATGGTTTGATTTCTGCCAGGGGTAACTGTGTTGTGTCCTTGGGCAAGGCGCTTAATCCTGATTGCCCATGTGGAGCATGGTGACACCATGTACTAAGGTGTACTGTACATCGATGGTGCATTTGTCTTCAACCAATCGACACCTGAGTGCTAGAATGTTCTATGTCCCATAGGGGACATAGAACATTCTAGCACTCAGGCGACGCAATGCTAACCCTGCTTGTGTGGAGTTGGGGAGCTTGACAGTTGCTTGCTGGTTTGCTCCTTGTACTCCGGCTCCCTCCATCTGTAAAACTGTCTGCCATGAAGTGACCCTGGCTATCAAAAGTGTCATTAAACCCCAGTAAATAAATATATCAAGATAAAGGTAGGTTGTAGATACACTTGCAAGTTACATTCTAAATAGGCAGCCAAGACTTGCCTAGACACAAATGCAAAGTCACAGAATGACACTTTCGACAGCCAGGGTCACCTCGTGTCAAACTCGGGTTGAGGAAGCCGGAGTACTGTCAGACTCCCCAATGTACTAACTCCACACAAACAGGGTTAGCATTGATTGAAGACAAGTGCAACATCGACATGCAGTACGCCTTAGTATACAATGTCACTGTTCCCCCACATGGGCAAGTAGGATTAAGTGCCTTGCCCAAGGACACAATGCAGTTGCCACAGGTGGGATTCGAACCGAGGACCTCTCGGATTGCAGCCTGCATCTCTACCTACTGAGCCACCGCGCTCCATAATTTGAAGGTAGTAGTTCTTTATCTTTGTGTTTCTCTCCTCCAAAACAAATTCCCATTTGAAGCATTCATAGTGTGAATTACCCAAATTTATGCATTGGTCCCAGACCCTTTCTCAAAGAGGGCAGAAGAATCCCTGCACAAAATCAACCAAATTTTACAGATTACAATAATTTTATAATTCAAATCAATTACTCACCTGACATTTTGTTCCTGTATAATTTTCTAACAAATCAGGGAAATCTGTAAATTCAATATTATCTGTGAGATTTTCATCATACATTCACTGCACTCACAACAAAGCCTGATAAAAAAAATTGTAACATTTAACTCTTAACCCACTGAGTATTTAAGTTTTCTTCAAATCCGATCATGGCTGCTGTAAATCAGCCATGAGCAGGAATTATGAAAAATTCATCAAAATCAAATTTTTTATTGCTGACCTTTGAAGATAACACCTCACCTTGCAGGTTCCTGATGCATAATACAGTGGAGCCCACTTAACTGGATATCTCTTAATTGTATATCCCTGTTAATTGAGTAAAATTTCAAACACAAAACCATTTACCATACCTTAAGTACAAATTTGATCTGTTAATTGCATATGGGTTGTAGAGTAAACTCCTGTTAATTGTAAATTTTTGTAATATGTTGAAAAAATTACTGTGACACACACCAAATTCCCATTATTTATCAACCTTTTTTGCCTCACTACATCCAATTCAGGCATTTATTCTATTATATCTTGTTTGACAGAGCTCTATGAGCTCTGTCAAACAAGATATAATAGAATAAATGCTCAGTTTACTTCCAGAACACAGGAAACTGACCAAAGCCCTGTTAATTGTATACTCCTGTTAATTGAATAATTTCCACTGGCAAAATGGATATTCAATTAAGAGGGTTCTACTGTATTGAATGTATCCGGTCTGACTAAATACCACAAATTAAGTCAGAAAATTCATAAAAATGTCATTTGAAGAGATGGTGGAGATTGTGTTATGGCTCATTAACAAAATATATCGTCCATTAAGTGCACCGAGGCACCATCTGCAGTGCGTTGGAATTGCAGATGGCACCTTGTTGTAATCAAAGGATGATAAATGGCTTTTCTTCTACTACTTTTGTGATATCAGTAAATTTAATAGTCTAGTATGCCTATTGATAATGGATTCATGGTGGTGGCAGACAGCACCAGTAGGCTGTAGTATCGTAACAATTGAAAAGTGGATTCGATTTAAGATTTGAACCTTTTTGCTTGATTCAATTGGAGATTCAATTAAAAAAAAACATCGTTATTCGCGAGGGCCTAAACTAATTTCATCAAACTTTCAAATTGTGTGCTGTCACACACACTTTATTGGTACATTCTGAATAATCACAATGGAGGTTTTAAGGCAAAAATACCTGTGATATAAATGCAGAGGAATCTTGAAGCCATCAGTATCTATTCCAATGAATTACAATTTGTATTTGAATGGTTTGGTGTTTTGCAATAAATGTGCAACAAGGTAATTCTATTAACCAGCATTTGGTTAAGAAGTTACTGAAAAATAGAGTTTAAGGAAAGGGAGGTGATTTCTCAGAATCAGTTTCTGTTCGGTTTAGGAAAAAACCTTGGTTTCAGTTCAGTTTTTCTATATGTCAAGAACATATAGTAAATAACACTTCAGGTTTCCAAACCCCTTGAGCACTGATGGTATCTTCCATGCCATTTAAAAGGTAGAAATTGGAAGAGTCCATATCCATTATTTGGGGGTAGAGTAATTAATGTTTTCAACGTGCAGACTTCAGGCTGCACATTGAAAATATTAATTGTTCTATCACACATATTCACTTTGTAGACATCCTATTTAATAAAATTATGGTGTATCATGTTGCTGGACCGTTTATGATATGGTTTTGTTGAAATTTTTGGAAAAATTTAAAAAAAATGATATTTAAAATAATAAATTTTGATATCGTCTGCGTTGGGTAAAGGGTTAACACATTCACTTTGTAGCCATCCTACTTAATGAAATTATGGTATATCGTGTTGCTGGACCGGAAAAGCAGTCTCTTGTATTGAAAGAGTTAACTTCTAGAAAGCCACAAAAACCCTTGTCTGTAGGTATAGAGGAACCCTGTCAAGTGAATAGCCACATTGCCAAGGAAAAAATGACATTGTGTCACTTTCCTGTATTCTAGAGATAAACATAGCATTTATTCTATTATATCTTGTTTGACAGAGCTCTATAAGCTCTGTCAAACTGTCAGACAAGATATAATAGTTTAAATTAAATGTCTGTATTGAATGTACTGAGGCCAAATAGGCCCACAAACAAAGGAAAACTGGGGAGAGTCAGATTAATTTCTTGACAGGTTACAAGATATTTTATTCATTTAACATGAGTTAATTTTAACTCTATAACCTATATTAAATTAACAGGTCAAATTTGAAATGGAGGTATAGTAAATGGTTTTGTGTTGGGAAATTATTTTAAATTAGCAGTTATTCAGTTAACTGGTAGAGTGCTAAATTATTTATGGTCCTTAAGCTTTCTTTGTGCATCTTTGCCTTGTTACAATTTATGGGAGAGTGCCAGCAGGCACTCTCCCATAAATTGTAACAAGGCAAATCATAACAGATAAAATTATATCACTTCAAAGATAACATGAAGTGCACCCACAGAATATGAAGTGTTTAAATTCTGGTACCGGCACTTCAGAATAAAGCCCAAATATGGTCTTCCAGCACTCCACCAGTTAAGAGATGTCCAATTAAGTGGGCTCCACTATACTATATCTCCACTAGGTTCAGCCTAACTTCCATTTTGGTCATTCTCAGAAGTTCTAGAGGATCAGTTGTTTAGCCTACAGTGACAGAAGCAAACAAAAATTAAGGTAACAAATGAATAAAGTTCATCTAATCTACAGTACGTGGAGAGTGTATAATCACTAAATCACCTGCAGAGTGGAGATTCCACCGAAGTAATAATTGCAAATTTGTTGCAAAGCATAACAAGCACAAGCAAAGTTTCAGCCAATGGACCTCCGGGTTAAACCCGGAGGTCCATTGGCTGAAACATTGCTTGTGTTTTTAGTCAATATTTACAATATTTGAAAGTTATAGTTTGGGTGTTAACACCACTGCATGGGTGATTTAGTTACAATCCACTCTCCACGTACTGTATGTTGCGTTCTCCTTTTCACATTTTCTCCCTCATGACTCATCTACCGAAAATGTGACAATGAGAATATGACATATTCACTCCTTTGCGCTGAGAGTCCAGCAAGATAGTTTCATCAGTTTATGTACGAACACAGTTAAACCGTTCTTACTATGGTTTTTTTTTTCGAGTCTAGCGATTTCTGGTTTGCCACAAAAACTGGGGACAAAAACCCTGCCAAGCTCTACTCAAAATGATAAAGAAACTATAAATCGATATTTATTTATTTAGTGGGGTTTAACTGGTAGAGTGCTGAAGTATTTTTGGTCATCAAAATTTGTTCACATATCTTTGCCTTGTTACAATTTATGGGAGGCACTCTCCCATAAATTGTAACAAGACAAGTCCTTATAGACTAAATAATATCACTTCAAAGATAAGACGAAGCACATTCACTGAGAATGAAGCCTTCAAGTTGCAGTACCTTCACCTCAGAGTAAAGCCCAAATATGGGCTTCCAGCACTCTACCAGTTAATGACACTTTCTTCAGACAGGGTCACCTCATGTCAGACAGTTTTATGGGTTGAGGAAGCCGGAGTACACAGAGAACCACAAACCAATGGCAAGCAACTGTCACTCTCCAACAAACTAACGCCACACAAGTAGGTTTAACACTGGTTGATGACAAGTGCACCATCAATGTGCAATATGCCTTAGAACACAACGCCACCATGGCTTCACATGGGCAATTGGGATTAAGTGTCTTGCCCAAGGACACAACACGGTTGCAGCAGGTGGGATATGAACCTAGGACCTCTCGACTTGCAGTCTGCATCTCTTCCTACTGAGCCACTATGCTACCACCTCTGTAGATTATTATTCCTAATACAAAATAAGTCAGAAACAAAAGCATTCACACGAGTACTACTTACATTTTCAACTGACTGCATATTCCAAATCTTTCCTTTTAAAGAAAGCTTCTTCCACAATGCTTCCAGGGCGATCACTTGTACCATCAAAATCATATTAGCAAATTTGTGTCAAACAAAAGGCACACAAAACAAGTCTGAAAATATTTTAAAAAGCTCATTGAGGAACACAGTGTACTCTAAATTTAATGTGCATCAAGTAATAGAGCAGCGCAAAACAAATATCAAAGAAAAATATTTTATGCACTAATAATATTGAAAACTCTTCCTGCATCTATTTTTTTAAGACTGTATACAGGCAAAATTAACACAATCTAGTGCTGAAATGATATTTCGATTAGTTGACATGTAAAAAACACAGACATGATTAGTACTAAACAAATCTGTTAACCGATTAGTGAACCACTCATTGATTAGTCACCTGAGTGTATTCTCTAAAGCCTTGAAGTTTCCACTTTATGTTCCTTTAAGAAATCAATACCCCTCTGTTCTTAATTAAGTTTGGCTACATTGTCTGAATTCCATTACGCACCTCGCAAGACCAAAGGTATCGCACTGCAATATGCAGAATGCATTGAGTGAGAGACAATATAAATAAGAAAGCATACATAACATAACATAAATGGGTTCTTCTACAAATAACCTACGTCCCAGTTATTACAGAAGCAAAACAAGTTCCATTTGAACTCTGACATCATATGAATGGGGAAGATATACTAACAAGATTGAGATAAATACAGTCGCCATTTGTGCTTAGTTCAACTGCAGACAGAATCTAATCGAACACGATAACAAGTTGTATCACAACTTGTGTGTGTGACTAATTGGGGTGGGGGGGGATACAAAATAACATGAGTATTATAGGAAATGTTAAGAGCTAATGAGCTATGCCGCCATTTCATTTAGATACATTAGCTACACATATTACACTGGGGTTTTTTTGTTTTTTTTCAGAACCGAAGAGCTCCAGTTGCTGCTAATGACCATGAACTCAGGCACCAATAACAATGAGAGCTGTCGAAGCTGCCTACTTTTTACAAATCGTTACCTGTGAAAAAAATATTTGATGAACCGAATATTCTGGGCCCTCTCCTCAATTCCCCTCAATTCCCCTTAGGAAATAGAAACACCAAATATTTATTATTTATTTTTTGTGGCACCGGTTGTTGTTTGGTCATAAGGACATGGAAACATCGACTTCCGTAATGTCAAGCAGTTAGACCCATTAATTGTATTGTAATTTGGAAGCCACCCCAGCCAATGAATTTAGTTAAAACCAGTTTTGTTGGCTTTATTGTTTAGTTTAGCACCTGACATTGCATAACTGACTAGTTGATTAATTGTCAACTACTACCCGAATATTAGGCGATAAGTAAAAATCCAAATGGCATAAATCATTTCAACACTTGTATTAATTAACTGGTCGAGTGTGAGAAGCTACTATCGGGGCTTTAATAAACAGCTGCGCCACGAGCGCATGATACGCCCGTTATTAATTACAAGAGGGAACCACACAATATGAGTATACATGTGTACTTGTCAGGTTACATATACTTGCAATCATTTTGAACAAACTTGAATTTGACATTTGATAGGGAACATGCACAGCAAATTTAGTTGAATTTGGTCCAGCAGTTCATGAGAAGTCGATAATGTAAAGTTAACGACGGACTACGGACGATGGATGGATTACGGACGACGGACGGAAAGTGATCAGTTAAGCTCCCCTTGAGCGTCGCTCAGGTGAGCTAAATAAACAGCTGCGCCATGAACGCATGATACGCCCGTTATTAATTACAAGAGGGAACCACACAATATGAGTATACATGTGTACTTGTCAGGTTACATATACTTGCCACCAAAAAATCATGAAAATTGCTCAAAGTCCATCAAAGTCCAACATGTGGAAAACTGCCTATATTTTGATGAATAAAGTCCCATAACTCTGGAATGACAAATCTGACAGCGACACAAATCGAAAGGGAGATTCCTTCTATCAACATATACTTGCAACCAAAAAATCATGAAAATTGCTCTAAGCATTTTCAAGTTATTGTTCGACATGTGAAAAATAAAGTCCCATACCTCTGGAATGACAAATCGAGCGGCGACACCAACTGAAAGGGAGCTTCCTTCCATCAACATAAACCACCTACCAAAAAATCGTGAAAATCTCTCAAAGCGTTCTCAAGTTATCGTACGACGTGTAAAAAATCGACAATTTTCTAAGTAATAAAGTTCCATAACTCTGGAATGACTAATCGAACGGCGACAATAAACGAAAGGGAGCTTCCCTCCATCGATATACACCACCTACCCAAAAATCACGAAAATCTCTCAAAGCGTTCTCGAGTTATCGTACGACGTGTAAAAAATCAACAATTTTCTAAGTAATAAAGTCCCATAACTCTGGATTGCCTAATCGAACAGCGACACTAAACGAAAGGGAGCTTCCCTCCATCGATATAAACCACCTACCCAAAAATCACGAAAATTTCTCAAAGCATTCTTGAGTTATCGTACGACATATGACCAGACAGACAGACAGACAGACGGACGGACAGCGGTATACCATAATACGACCTGTTTTTTCAAAACGGGCGTATAATAAAAATGAGGACACAAATAATATTTTTTTATATAAATTTGTTCTATTACAATTTTCAAATTATTGGAGAGTGCCTATTTGCAGTCTCCAAAAATTTATAATAAAACATTTTGAATCACAAATTCTGACCATCAAAAATAATCTAGCCTTCAACCAGTTAATAGGGGAATCTTCCAATCACCAGACTCTTTATACTTGTAGTTCAGTCTCAATGTGCTGGCAAGAGCACACAAATATAAATAAAAGTGTGAAAATGCATATCAAGGGAGCTAACCATAAGTACAGAAAAGATGAAGACTTAAAAAAAGCAGGCCTAGTATATCAAGGGAGCTAACAATAACTATACAGGTCATTACAATGATCAACTTGTGGAGTGCTAAATTATTTTTGGTTGTTAAAATTTGTTACTTGTTACAATTTATGAGAGAGTGCCTGCAGGCACTTTCCCATAAATTACCGCGGCAAATTCATACAGATTAAATAATTGCACTTCAAAGATTATATGAAACATATTCACAGAAAATAAATAATTTAAGTTAAGGTACCTGCACTTCAGAATAAAGTCCAAATATGGGCTACCAACACTCTACCAGTTAGTGAATTACATTTCTAAATTATTGACAGAATTATATTATTATTTTGGACTTGTGCCTACATAGATTCCACACAGAATAGGAGGTAGAAAGAATGGGAAACTATTGTAGTTTATTTTTTTCAAGTTAGCCCTTTACCCAACAAATCGGACACATCCGCCCGCATAATATGCAAATTCAATAGTTGAAAAAAGATTATTTTTCAAAAAATTTCAACAAAACCATATCATGTGACCCCTCATTGGAACGAGCTTGATGAGCTTGTTCCAACGAAGGGTCACATGATATAGTTTTGTTGAAATCTTTTTTAAAATTTGAAAAAATGATATTTAAAATAATAAATTTTGATATTGTCTGTGTTGGGTAAAGGGTTAAGGAGTCCAAAGTGTTGTTTACTATATGTTTATGTTCCTAACACACAGGCCTGAAAATAAGCAGCCTGACATTTGCAAAATGAAGTCCCCAGAGGGTGAATTTGATGATGCTATCCCATACAGTGAGCCAATTTATCCTCTGGGTACCTCTTTCTGTTTAGTTTTGAGACCCTGATTCAGATTGTGGTTCACAGGGGGTAAATTTAGTGATGCTACCCTGCTGTGCAGAGTAGCATCACTAAATTCACCCTCTGGGGACCTCATTTTGCAGATGACAGTCTGCTTATTTTCTGGCTTGCTAACACATAAAAAAAACAAAACCAAAGCCGAGGCTTTTTCATGAAACCAAACCAAAATGGAATCTGAAAACTTAAAACTGTCCAATCGAAAAAGAAAAGATAGATAAACATTCTATTTGGAAAAAAATACTCAAACATTCTATTTGGAAAAAAATACTCAAACATTCCATTTGGAAAAAATACTCAACTCCTGAATGTTAAGCAGCTTGAAATCTTACTTATACAACTGTATTCACAATATCATCATAAAACCTAAACTTACTTCAGTTCGCTCAAACAAATTGCCTCACGTGTGTTCAAAAGAATATGTTGGAATCCTGTATGCAGGAGTTCACTTGATTCTTGCACAATTTTTTTTCGTGATATACCATCTGAAATGGAAATATTATGGAATGAAAACAGGCCTGGAAATAATAGAACTTATATCCACATATATTTTGGCAAGAATCTGAGAATTGATTCATGCAACAAAACCAGCACGAATCCATGTACATTCTCGCTGCACTTCTGCTAGGATTCAAGTGAAAAGAATTGAGTCAATTTAACCCATTACCTAACATAGCAGCAGCAAATTAACCAAAACAAGGCTAACATGACCTGACGCATCCTGACTCCCGTGTCTATAAAATTGAACAAATATGGTCATCATTGAAACCAGCTCGATAAGCAGGTTCCAATGACATCCATATTTGTAAGGTTTTATTGGTAAATATTGTTTTAATTTTTTTTTTTAAATTTCAATTGATGTTTTAAAAACTAAAAAGCTCTGTTGGATAAATGGTTTCCATGCATTATCAATATACAACAGAGGTTCAACCATGGTAGCCTCATGGGATCCTGTGACACTCACAGTAGGTATGGATTCTTGCAACCATTTTTGCGAGAATCAAAATTAATTCTCCTAAATTTAGATAAAATATATAAACCCTGCTTTTTTTCTTACCTCCGTAACTAAGAAAAGGGCATCATAACTCAAACATATGCTCGCCAAATACTGCTCTTGAGCTGCTGTACAGAAACGATACACGTCAGTAGGATCCCCAGTTACTGGCATTCCCATATTTCCCATACGAGAAGGATTGCAGAACTGCATCAGCTCAAGGACACAAAGCACATCAGAAGGATCCCAAGTTACTGGCATTCCCATATTTCCCATAAGGGAAGGATTGCAGAACTGCATCAACTCAAGGACACAAAGCTAATACTGTTGTGGGTAATCTTCCCCAAACAAATTCTGAAACGTCTCTTCTTAACTGGTTGAGAGCTAGATTATTTTTGGTGGTCTGAATTTGTTATTCAAAACTTGTTTTATTACAAATTATTGGAGAGTGCCCACAGGCACTCTCCAATATTTTGTAATAAAACAAATTTATTTATTAAACAAAATATTATTTGTGTTTGACTGAATATGAAATATAAGCAAGGAAAGTGTTGGCTTTTAGCCTCATTTTTTGAAAGCCTTGATAGTGGCTTCCAGCACTCAACCAGTTAAGTATTAGGATACTCTTGTGTTCCAAATAAAAGTACAGGTGGGAAAAAAATCAATAAAAGTATGGGGTGGAACAATTATCAAATTAAATAAAGGTACAGACCCAAATAATGGTACAGGGTGGAAATCCATTGGGGGGGAGGGGGGGGGGGGGGGTGTGTGTGATGCTATCTAAAAGCCATCATGATTACAACAATGAACACTCTGTGCTAAAAAAAAAAACTATCACACAATCTGGTGAAGATTTACTACTTTGTAGATCTCCCCCCGAAGGAAGGGCAATTTTTATAAAAATACAGGCCCAAACAAGGTACATACAAGTACAGGGTGGAAAAATTCCCCCAAATTAATAAACATACATGTATGTTTATTTATATTTGGAACACAAGAGTATTTTACTCAAAAAGTGGCTTATGTTAAATCTTGTTAACCCAGGTTTGCTCCATAGGTTTGTTTTTTTCCAATAATTTCCACACAATTCATGATCACTGCACTGCACAAATATTTGGTGGTAAGACAGTACATGTTGTCTTGCAAGCCTGGAAATAACCCATGGATGATTATTTTTAGGTTACATGTGGATTACGTAAAATGGGTATGCAACCAACTACGGGTTACGATAAAGTAATATGAAATACTTTAAATTACTAATCTTGCATGTTTTACCAGAAAGACTTGGCAGTCTTTTGGAACTATCTTAGTTTAACCCTTTAACCAACGCAGACAATATCAAAATTTATTATTTTAAATATCATTTTTTCAAATTTTTCAAAACGTTTCAATAAAACCATATCATGTGACCCCTCGTTGGAATGAGCTCGATGAGCTCGTTCCAACGAGTGGTCACATGATATGGTTTTCTTAAAATTTTTGGAAAAATTATATTTTTTCAACTGCTGAATTTGCATATTACGCGGGCGGATGAGGCCGATTCGTTGGGTAAAGGGTTAAGGGATGAGTATTGCATCCACATATCAATAGAATAGCATGATCTTTCCATTTTAAAGAATTTCAGGGATTTTCTGCCCTCTTTGGGAAAGGGGCCAGAGCCTATGCAATTGAGAAAATTTACATCATATCATGAATGCACCAATTGGGAATATGTTTCGGAGAGGAAACTAGTGCTGAAATAGTTAACCGAATAACCGGTTTGAAACTGGTTACCTACTTAACCGATTAAAAAAACATAAACCGGTTATCCGAAATATTGATAGTGATCGTCATTCCACGGTTAAAACGTAGTAAATCTGCCACTTCTCCTTTTGGATATATTACACCTCGAAGCAGCGCTGTATATATTGAGAAATAATCGACTTTGGCGTTCAAGACTTCGTTAATGATCGGCAGTTTCCGTGAGTACTAAGTAACCGCAGAAACTATTCCGTAGTATGCATACAAATGAAAGTTGTCGAGCACTCGACAATGTTCATTTGTATACACACTACGGAATAGTTTGACAATACTGCTTTCCAATTCCTATAGTTTTGATCCCAGCTTAGGTGAAATAATGGCTGCGGTTAACCAGATATTATCCGTTTACATCTCTCGGTTAGTCGGTTGTGAAAATGAGCCAACCGTTTCAGCCCTAGAGGAAACACACATAATAAGAAATGTTACCTTCATACTGAACTGAGAACATTAATACAGAAGCTACTACATGTATAGAACAAAACACTCGTCTGAATGTTGTAAGTTTTATAACAAAACAGTCACATGAAATAAAGATAAATCTCTGTAATATCTTTCAAACAAATTGTTCTTATACTATTAAATGATGAAGATATTTATGCCTTTCCCTACAATTCAACAGTGTATATTCTGTAGCCTTTCCCTACAATTCAACAGTGTATATTCTGTAGCCTTTCCCTACAATTCAACAGTGTATATTCTGTAGCCTTTCCCTACAATTCAACTGTGTATATTCTGTAGCCTTTCCCTACAATTCAACAGTGTATATTCTGTAGCCTTTCCCTACAATTCAACAGTGTATATTCTGTAGCCTTTCCCTACAATTCAACAGTGTATATTCTGTAGCCTTTCCCTACAGTTCAACAGTGTATATTCTGTAGCGTTTCCCTACAATTCAACTGTGTATATTCTGTAGCCTTTCCCTACAATTCAACAGTGTATATTCTGTAGCCTTTCCCTACAATTCAACAGTGTATATTCTGTAGCCTTTCCCTACAATTCAACAGTGTATATTCTGTAGCCTTTCCCTACAATTCAACAGTGTATATTCTGTAGCCTTTCCCTACAATTCAACAGTGTATATTCTGCAGCCTTTCCCTACAATTCAACTGTGTATATTCTGTAGCCTTTCCCTACAATTCAACAGTGTATATTCTGTAGCCTTTCCCTACAATTCAACAGTGTATATTCTGTAGCCTTTCCCTACAATTCAACAGTGTATATTCTGTAGCCTTTCCCTACAATTCAACAGTGTATATTTTGTAGCCTTTCCCTACAATTCAACAGTGTATATTCTGTAGCCTTTCCCTACAATTCAACAGTGTATATTCTGAGGCTCTGTAGTTGTTTCTAGACAAGTGTTGGCTCTGTTTTATTATCTAGGGACTCTAGACAAAATTAGACCTTCAAGAGTTAAAAAAGAACTAAACATTTTATTTGAATGAGAGCTGAGATTGGAATTTTTTTAGTTTTAACCCTTTACCCAATGAATCGCCCACATCCGCCCATGTAATATGCAAATTCAGCAATTGAAAAAATATTATTTTTCAAAAAAAATCAACAAAACCATATTATGTGACCCCTCGTTGGAACGAGCTCATTGAGCTCGTTCCAATGAGGGGTCACATGATATGGTTTTGTTGAAATTTTTTGAAAAATTAAAAAAAAAATGATATTTAAAATAATATATTTTGATATCGTCTGCGTTGGGTAAAGGGTTAATTAGGAAAAATCATGCCAAAATGCCATTGGGAAAGTCAGAACCTGTAGACACCCAAAAGAATCCCTGAATTTCCGCAAAAACAGATAGCAACAACTAACATGCGATCTTGTTTGGCGAGATCACACAGTAGTTGTTGATAATAATTAAGGTGGAAATCCTGTTTAGACATAAAATAGCATGACTGGCATAGTAAAAACATAGAAGGCAGAGAAACATCTCAACCCTTTTTTTCCTAAGGTTACTAACTTACCACCATGCTATATAGTGTAACCTGCCAAAAGGTTGCAATATAAACCCTTTATTTCATCTTTATATCCAGGCCTTGCAAGTCCTTGTTCCAATGCATTTAATTTTTTTCTCTTCCTTGTCTTTGGACCCTCCCAATGGAACAAGCTCATCAAGCTCATTCAAATAAGGGGTCATAAGCTACAGTAAAAGACTGGTGGATTTCTATTAAATCATGATGGGATAATCTTTTTCATTACTATTATTTTTTAGGAAAAAGCACAAGGTGCATAAGAACACTCTGAGCTCATGAACCACCGAGCTGCACTAGTTATTTATTCCATATGTTGAAACTTTGTTAAGTAGTTCGTGTGTCTTTTCCATAAATCATACATAATTTTTGGTTACTATTCCACCATGTTTTTTTTCAGGCCTGTTATGATTAATAGAGAAGTTGACTAATCGTCAGAAACATCCACAACTGACTGCAATTTCAAAGTCAACGATTATGAGGTTTTCTATAAACTATTAGTTATACCTCTCCTCCTCACCATGCTCATAAGAGGAGTCAGAGGTTAGGGTTTGAACCTGAGGTGATCAAGAGTCTACTAATAGCTGCATTGAGATTTAAGAAAGCAACTCCTTGGAAAACTGAGACTCAGAGAAGGGCAGTTATTTGCACTCTCATACTTTCCAAAATGCCAGACCTGATGTTATTTTGTTACACTTGTTTTCCCATGCCAGTTCCAATGTATCTTGAAAATTCTGCAGCCTCTGACACCTCTTATGAGCATGGAGGGGGGAGAGTTATAACTAATTTATAGGAAACCCCATAATCGTTGACTTTGAAATTGAGCCCACATCTGCCCTCATAGTTTGCAAATTTAGCAGTTGAAAGACAGAAAGAAAGAAATTTTAAAAAATGTTTCAACAAAACCATATCATGTGACCCCTCATTGGAGTGAGCTCATCAAGCTCGATCCAATGTGGGGTCACGTGATATGCTTTTGTTGAATTTATTTTTTTTAAAAATAGTCTGCATTGGGTTACGGGTTAATAGGGCAATCTTCCAGGGATTGATTTAATTTGAAAAATTTTGATTAGTGTTTGCTAGTCATAATTTTGACTTGCATTTTTGCATTGAGTATAAAAAGATGAAAAAAACTGCTGAAGATACCCTGGTCCCCATCAAAAAGAACCAATGGAAATTGCAATGTATGTGACTGGTGTTCAAAGCTTTTTGCACTGGTTCTTTATCAGAATTGAGAATAGTGTTACGTATAATTCAATCATGTTTTAAAACACTTTTGGTCACTGATGTATTTCTTAGATTAGTGTGCACCAACGAAATGACCAATCAAATTTTGTTTTTTTAGAACCATGCGCTTTCAACACTTTTGGGATTTGGGAAGATAAAACCCACAAATATTATGTTGTACAAACATTAAATAATGGCAGAAATTAAAAGAGTCCCATAACTAAATCCATACACATGTAATGCCGCAGAGACCAAGCACCATCAATGGAACAAGGTAATTATCGCTTCAAATAAACACATTCACAGACACAGTGCACTGAACTGCAATAAAATTCTCTAACATTAAAAATAAATCAAACGACAGTGAGGTCGGCGACGGCTATTGATGAGTTTCTCAAAATTTAACACAATCAAAGCATATCGGTATTTGACATTTTATTTTTCGAATTTCCTTCGACATCTCCAATGTACAGAGTATGGGTTAAAAAATCAATGAAAGAGTCAATGACTCTGTAGCTCAACTTGGATATGACAGGAATTAGTACTTGCTGTGACCAAGACAACTGAATAATGAATATGACAGGAATTAGTATTTGTTTTGGCCCAGTCAACAATAATAAAAGAATTACAAGGGGACTGTAATGGACTACAGATTAAGACCAATCATTGTAGATTATTATTTTTGTGTGGAAATTTTCAGTCCCAAACAAAATATTTTCAGACTAAAATTTTTTCTTCTTTTTCGCATAAAAAACCAAAAAACTAATTTCCGGATTTTGGTCCAAAATTTTCTAAGTCCCCTCCGGACCCCTAATTTGCATAATTTATTCACGAGAAAAACTCTGTATTATATGTAATGTATCCCATGGTACTAAACATTCATACAAAAATTTATTCAAATCAGATCTTTCATTTGGAAGTTCTGCGCAAAAATCTGATTGCACTTAATTTTGAACAAAATGGCTGCTAGCGGCCATCTTGAATTTCAGACTGGACCCAAAAACACTCCTTCTCGTCCCACAGTGATAACAAATGTACCCAAGAAGTTTCGTGAAGATCGGTTCATAAATACGGCCTCTAGCCCGAGCCGTATTGGGATTTGCACTCACAGTGCTGAAAGTAACACTAAATAAATCAAAGTTAGCCTAATTTGCATAATTTACGCACAAGAAAAAACCTGTAATATATGTAATGTATCCCATGGTACTAAACATTCATACAAAAAATTATCCAAATGAGAGCTTTCATATGGAAGTTCTGTACAAAAAACAGATTTCGGCATCGTCGGTACAAAATGGCTGCTGGCAGCCATCTGGAATTTGGGACTGCACCCAAAAACACTCGTTTTCGTCCCACGGTCATAACAAAGGTACCCAAGAAGTTTCGTAAAGATTGGTTCATAAATACGGCCTCTAGCCCGAGCCATAGCAGCTTGGCACTTACAGCTCTGAAAGTAACACTAAATAAATCAAAGTTAGTCTAATTTGCATAATTTACGCACAAGAAAAAAACCCGTATTATATGTGATGTATCCCATTGTACTATACATTTATACAAAACTTTATTCAAATCAGAACTTTCATACAGAAGTTCTGTACAAAAAACTGATTTTTGCATCATCGGTACAAAATGGCCACTGGCAGCCATCTTGAATTTCGGACCACACCCCAAAACACTCGTTCCCGTCCCAGGGTCATAACAAAGGTACCCAAGAAGTTTCGTAAAGATTGGTTCATAAATACGGCCTCTAGCCCGAGCCATAGCAGCTTGGAACTTACAGCTCTGAAAGTAACACTAAATAAATCAAAGTCAGTCTAATTTGCATAATTTACGCACGAGAAAAAAACCCGTATTATATGTGATGTATCCCATGGTACTAAACATTTATACAAAACTTTATTCAAATCAGAACTTTCATACAGAAGTTCTGTACAAAAAACTGATTTTTGCATCATCGGTACAAAATGGCCGCTGGCAGCCATCTTGAATTTCGGACCACACCTAAAAACACTCGTTCCCGTCCCAGGGTCATAACAAAGGTACACAAGAAGTTTCGTAAAGATCGGTTCATAAATACGACCTCTAGCCCGAGCCATAGCCAATTGTTGACGTACGGACAGACGGACAGACGGACAGACGGACGACGGGCCATGACAATAGCTCAAATTTGACTTCGTCAAAGTTGAGCTAAAAATGGTAAATACAGGAGGTACTGGAGAGAAGATACTCGTCATTACTTCAGTTTACCTCAATGTCTGCGTCATATTTTGGAGAGGGAGAGGACACAGGTACTCGGCACAAGCTGAGAAAGCAGCACGAACTGCGCGGCATACAGGTTTATTTTATTTAGCACCAAGCCCTACCCTTCTGATTGCTATTTATTAGAAAGATGGGTGGCACCCCAAAAGGGGCCATTGGTTGTGAAAATTATATGGTTCCTTGACTGCTGAAGCAGAAATGTGCTCTTCTCCCCCAAAAATTGCCAGAGGCAGACTATACTTGCCAATTATAGCCCGAGAACCAAAAAAAAAGCAAGCGGCAGATTAAACTTGCCTGAAGACCCTACCCCATCACCTCCAGGGAGAGGTAGCACCTGTGTTGAAAGGACCCTCTCTCAAACAGGTCCTCACCCGAGGGAAGATAACTTCAACCAAAACATAAACAGGAACGCCAAATCCTTTTCCCACAGTCTTTCATCCTCTGCTGTCTCCTGCCATGGTCACGACCTGTGTAAAACTTCAATTCAAAACATCAGAGAAAGGTCGAAAGGGGCTTGCCTCAAACCCTCTCTGTGTGCATTTGGCGCACAAAACTATTTATCGTCCAATTTCGCAAAAAGCATATCACAACCGGCTTTCCATACATTTTTATACACCGGTGGCTATTAATAGTCTGTTATTGAATACATTGCTCGAAGCCGATCAATGAGGGTGCATCTAACACTAGTGCGGTGCTGAATAGGAAAAAAAAGATTTTCAATTCAGGTCAAATTTTCTCGTACGAAAGAACTGTGTAAGAATCTGATGTCAGAGAGAAATTTTTGTGTGAAAATCTCAATAAAGTTTATTCACAAATAGCTAGTGAATTACGTGGAATGTATCGCAAATCTCAAACTATGCATCGCAAATAGCAATGCAAGTCTGGTTAAATCCAACCCTGCAATCTTCCAGACACCAGACTTGCCCATACCAACCAAGTTTTGTGTGTCATTCTGCTGCAGAGAGAACATAATGTAAAGATGAAAAATCATATCAAGGGAGCTAACTACCGGGTAAAAGTAGAGAAAAATGAGTAATTGAAAAAGCAGGTTGACATATCAAGGGAGTTAACTACAATTACAGAAAGGATGAGGAGTTGAAAAAGGGAGTTAATAACTATAAATGCAATGTTTAGGCTCCACAAAGTAGAAATTGGGTGGGCTGTTTTTCATTTTATTTTTCATTTTTGTAATTATTTCTTTGCCATCACAAAAAGTTCATGTTCTTGGTTTGTTTTGTTTTTGGCCTCATGAATAATCTACGTACAGAATAGCACTGATGGGGGTGTATTTCGTCCCTCGAGTTCAAGAAGGCTTTGCAATGCTAAAGCATTACAAAGCCTTGTTGCACTTAAGAGACAAAATTATCAATTTTACTAACTTAGGTAAAATATCAGGCTGGCATAAACCATGTAGTTTTTATTTTTTCAAGTTTGCAATGTTTTTTAAGAGAGCTTGCTGCAGCCAGAAGGACCATGCTGGAGGGCCCGAGAAATAGATTTGTAACTTTTTTAGGCCTTACCTGTAAATTTAATACGGGAAAATGACCATTTGAGATGAATATTCAAATACTATTCTACCCAATTATTGGGAGAATTATGTATTATTATTTTGCGATTGTGACTGCATTTATTTGGTCTACACTGCACAGAATAATGTCTTTTAGGCCTAAAAAAAAGAGACATGTTTCCACTAACGGACTGAAAAAAATAGGGTCAGTACATAGGAAAAGCACTCTATTTTTATTTATTGATTTTTATATTTTTCAAGAATGCAGTTCCCTTCACCCAATTTATGACCTTATCAACATAAAATAGGCCTCTCTGTATGCAATAAAGAAACATTAAACTATAAGATACAAATCTAAAAATTGTTGTTCAGTTCTGCGTCATGTCCTTCCCGAAGTCTGAACAAATCCTAGAACTTGTCCAACATTCAACAGCCCCTGCATCCATCTGAATTATCTTTGCGAATCACAGAAAATTTCTTCCATCGTCATGGAAACTTTCAAACTTCATATGACTCTTTATTTTTTCACTGTGAAGACATTTTTCAAGAAGTCATCACAAGTAGCAGATTGTCAGTCACCATTGTTTTGTTTTAAGCTAGAATTACAATACCATATCAGGGTATTTGATGACTGGATCTGCATTGCAAAATGCTATACAAAAATGTCCAAATGCTAACCATTTTTCTTTCATATTGGCCTTGTATTCACTATTTATCATCACTTTTTGAAACCAAGATGGAAACTGCTAATCAAATTTTTAAAAACAAAAAATACCCTGCCTATTGGCCCAAAATGGTTAACCTTACAGCACCCACAAATGACACTTGTAATTTTTTGATGATTAATATACGTGCTGCGATTTAGAAAAGCACAGGTCGTTTGTTTTTAACTTTTCAGTAGTGATTTCAATAAAAAGCTTAAACTCTGAGGTTTAAAATAGGGTGGGTCGGGTCAGCAGAAACAAACGTCATTTTTTAGGCCTAAGCTGAAATATGTGGAGACAGAGTCGGGAGAAATTAGGAATTTTCAGCTTATAATTGGGAAAAGCTTGCCTATTTTGCCAAATCTCTGTATGAAAGTTAGTAAATATGTGAACAATTGGACTTGGTTGTAAATATTGTAAATTTTTATCTCAAATGTTTTGTAATCGATGTTTTTTAAGACTTTTAAATAAACATTGAAATAAACATTGTGACTTGGCCTTCAGTGCTTTAACTTTTGTATATCAATATTATTTCTCAAGGAGAAATATCCCAAATATTTATTATTTTTTTCTTTCTTTTTGGAAGAGTGGGCTGGGATCTTTGTTCTTTGAGGGGGGTGGGGTGGGAAGTGGCAAGAAGGGTTACATGCAAAAACTCTGGGGGAAATGTGTGTGTGTGTGTGTGTGGGGGGGGGGGGGGTCATATATAGTCTATAAAATAAATGTTTGTTGCACTATTTGTTTAGAGCCCCAAAACTAATCGTGCACTATTTGTTACGAGCCAGTCCAGTATGTCATTTACACAGTGGTTTAGTTACATGTAACTTCGGGCTTACATGTATATTTCAACTAAAGTTTGGAGAATCTATTTGGTTTCTCGCGATAATGGTTGCAAGGATCCATACCTGCTATGAGTGTTCCAGGATCCCATGAGGCCACCAAAGTTGAATCCCTGTCATATACTGATAACACATGTTAACTCTTTAGTCTTTACCCAACACAACTCTTTATTTTTTAAAACATAAACTCAATTTTACAATTTTTTAAAAAATAAACAATATTTACCAATAGAACCTTACAAATATGGATGTCACTGGAACCAGCTCATAGTGCCGGTTCCAATGACAGCCATACTTGTACAATTCTATGGACAAAGTGACAGGATATTCCAGGTCATGTTAGCCCTGCACTGGTTAATTTGCTGTTGCTCAGGGCTCGCCTTGAGTAAAATGGTCGGGGCCTAAAAAAAGTGCCCCACATATTGAGGTTGGGGCCTTTTCGGGGCTGATTTCCCATTTTGTCCATTATTGTTAGTGCTTTTTTGGAAAATGTCGGGGCTTGAAAAAAAGCCCCCAGCAAGTTCTCCTCGGGGCTGATCTCGGGGCCTGGGCTGATCAGCCCCGACTCAAGGCAAGCCTGGTTGCTATGTCAGTGACAAATAGGAGCAAAATGGAGGTGAGTGGAAAATCGCTCACCTCAAATAAAGTTTACGACAGTGAAAAATGTGAGGAGAGTGATTTTGATTCAATGTTTATCTTCATTTTTTAATACTGTTGAAATGTACATTCAAAGTGTATTTTTTTCTACATTAAGTTAAGTTAATGTTACTGTTTGCCTGTGGTTCAGAATAAAATTGTAAGCTTGAAATCTAGTGTTTGTTTATTAAATGTATTACCAGAATTCCTTAAATGAACTTTTATCTTGTTAGATCTAGATAATCTGAAGTGAGCTGTACATTATGGCATGTACAAAAAATTATTTCGCAATTTCCATTGATAAGCGTCCTTCGAAACGAATGTATGAATACAACTAAACACAGATGAAAATTTTGACGGGGAAAATATTTGTAACCCACTAAAATTAGTTCTTGATTTTAAACGGTAGATTATTAAAATGGTGGAAAATGGATGCGTAAATTCCAAATCAGGCACATTAATTTGTGTCACTGGTGAATTGGAGCGACAGATGTCATGTGTGTAAATGAAAATAAGGAACGGGGCAACATTCTGCATGTCTTTGATAAAAAAAAATACGGAAGTATTAAAACGTTTCTCAGATCTCAGAATGACCACCGCTTTTTTATATCTGAACACGAGCGTTCGTTTTCTGGCAGGAGTAAGGTCTGGGCGAGTTGTCAATGTACAACCCTCTTACTGTTAGCGTGTTGTGTGTGGATGTATAAGAGAACTACTGTGTGTCATGTTCATAACGACGAAGAGGAAATTGTTTGGAACTGTACTTTAAACACATCAAATTGTGAGTGATTAAAAATTTTCCAACATCAAAATTAATTGAATGTTTCTGTTGAGTGTTGACGCAACTCAAATGGATAAAAAACACCCAAGAACAGAGGCGAGCGATTTATTCGCGCACCTTGAACAATTTTTGCATGAGCGATGGTGCGCAAGAGCGATTGCGCGCCTTTCCAATGTGTCACTGCTATGTTGTTTAAAGGGTTAAATTGACTAAATTCTTTTCATGTGAATCCTATCAAAGGTGCAG